>CM054122.1:23041817-23682025 GCA_028751855.1 Ambrosia trifida
TTATAACTAAACCATGTGTAATTTCGTTTGGAGTACATCACGGTTTGATAGGATTTTATTTAGGTAAGCCACCATGAATGTTTTGGGCTGATTAGTAGGAAATTTAGATCTCGCAAGAATATGGTGACCGAATTTATTATGAGTACAAACTATTGGTCAAAAGCTTAATCAGCGAAATGGTCAAAAATATAGATGGTAACCGTATCATTTGAAATTCAATACCCATTTAATAATTTGGGTTGGTCAAATAAAATCATTTAAAAGTCCTCTGTGCACTCAATAATTATGTTATGATGATATTTAATATATACTTTTAGTTGTCTTTTATCTAGTTCTAGTACATGTTTAATTTTTAAACTAATGGCGGTATATTAATTATGTCGATTAAACAAGTATTTGTACAAACTAGAATTTTCATGAGCCACAAAATGAAGTTTAATAGGTGGCGATGGTTGATAATAAATAAAAAAAAATCATTGAGGTTTTTGGTATAATCCATTTACTTATAACATTTGTTGTGATTGTAGTATTAGTATGCTTTTAGTGATTCGGTTTGTTATATTGCTACGCATAGCAAACATAATTTGTTTTATGGTTATTTTCATATTGATAGACATTTGATACGTTAAAATGCGACCGTTAAATTTTGGGTTATTGCCACTTTAGGTCCTCGAAGTTGTAATTGTTGATGCACTTTCTGTGGACGTCACTGTCGAATAGACTAGGGTTGAGTCTTAGTAGTGTGTTACATGAGATTGTGGTGATCCATAAGGGCATTTTATGGATCTGACGCATTTGTAATATATAGGACAAAACACTGAGCCAGGTTCGACCTAAACACACTGGGCGAATGTGGAAGTTTTCCACATTCGACCATATCAACTGGGCGAATGTGGAAATGCTCCACATTCGACCATTCAAAAGGGGTGAACGTGGAACTTGGGTTTTGGACTATAAATAGCAATCTCATGTGTTATTGTTCATTTGGTGATTTGAGTTTGTACTTTGAATGCTCTCAAGGGGGAGGTCATGCCCGACCTCCCCCGGCCACGAGATAGACGTTTATCCTACTGATGACAGTGTCTGTAACCGTTTCTGTAGTAATACGAATCTGTGATGACGTTGTTATCGTGTATTTCTGTCTCGTCTCGAATTCCCCGTCTGAAACTGAGTTGTTTTTGCTTAATCGATCCTTGAATTCAGTTTTTTAACCGAATTCTCAACTGGTATCAGAGCCGTGGTACCGATTTGAACGATCTAACAGTCGTTTGAATCAATCACAGCTCGTTTTTCATGTTTTCAGACGTAAAATTCAGATTTTGATTGAAAGGTTGAAACCCTAGAAACCCTAGATTCTTAATTGAACCCGAAATCATGTGATTTCTCCATGTTTTTGTGAATTCGAGGGTTAGGTTTTCATTTCCGCACCTTTCTGAACAAGTTTCATCATCAAATTCAAAGAATTAGAGTGATTTTGGACTGATTTGAAGAAAATATTGAACAAGAACACGATCAGTCTGCACATTCGCCCCTTTTATAAAGTCGGGCGGGCGAACGTGGAATTTTACTGGGCGAATGTAGCATGTTTTGGGCGAACCTGGAATTTTGCTATGAGGATTTTCACTTTCGGGTGTCTATTTCACCTTCGGTTCATCGGGCGGGCGAAGGTGGATAGAAAGTGGACGAATGTGAGTGTAAATGGGCGAAAGTGAAAAGTATTATTCATATTCTACATTCGAGTCTCTATTTTGGGCGAAAGTGGAGTTCCCAGGGGCGAATGTAGAATTTAAGGCCTAAAAAAAATTTCGAGTAAGGCAATTTTTGAAGATTTTCGGAAGAATGGTGATGAGGTTTACCCAAACTTGTTGAAGAATTGATGATGATGAAACGTTTTATTGTGGGGTAGTCATAAGAATCAATAGTATGATAATCAGATTCAAATGACTATTTTGGGCCAAAAACAGAACAGATTTTATTCCGCATGAAGAGAACAGTCAACCCAGTTCCTGTATGTTTGAAGGAACTTGTTCTGAAGAATTGTTATGAAGAAGGAAATCAAGTTTGAGATTTCAATGTTCTGAAAGTAATGAGGTATCCTAGTAGGAGTCATGTGGCACGTAGGTTCAACGAAAGTTTCAAGATTACAGTCCTGAAGGTTTCAAGAGCTATTGGTAGATATTGTTGGCCCCGCCGAAAACTTCAGTTTCTGAAGCATTTCAAGTCCTTCAATTAGTACTGGTAGTTCCTGATGAAAGCTTCTGATTGCTTGTTCCACTCGTCTACGGCTTGTATTCTGTCGAACAGATGAAGTTACTCAAGAACATGATTGATTTATCATACGGGATCTCAGAGAAACTTGGTGAAGCATCAGTCAAGGGGGAGATTGTTGATGTAACAATGTGTTTGATACTTCAACAATTATTGACTGAAGATGCTAGGAATTTTCAAAGAGGAGAATGTGTTGATGTGCAAGAGATTTGTGGATTCGCCAGCAACGTCCAAGGGGGAGATTGTTGATGCACTTTCTGTGGACGTCACTGTCGAATAGACTAGGGTTGAGTCTTAGTAGTGTGTTACATGAGATTGTGGTGATCCATAAGGGCATTTTATGGATCTGACGCATTTGTAATATATAGGACAAAACACTGAGCCAGGTTCGACCTAAACACACTGGGCGAATGTGGAAGTTTTCCACATTCGACCATATCAACTGGGCGAATGTGGAAATGCTCCACATTCGACCATTCAAAAGGGGCGAACGTGGAACTTGGGTTTTGGACTATAAATAGCAATCTCATGTGTTATTGTTCATTTGGTGATTTGAGTTTGTACTTTGAATGCTCTCAAGGGGGAGGTCATGCCCGACCTCCCCCGGCCACGAGATAGACGTTTATCCTACTGATGACAGTGTCTGTAACCGTTTCTGTAGTAATACGAATCTGTGATGACGTTGTTATCGTGTATTTCTGTCTCGTCTCGAATTCCCCGTCTGAAACTGAGTTGTTTTTGCTTAATCGATCCTTGAATTCAGTTTTTTAACCGAATTCTCAGTAATTAATTTATTATAAATTGCGAATGATACAGATAGCTGGATTAAAGCTTGCTAAAAAGATGGACGTTCGAAGGCTTCAAGTCTTCACAGACTCATTGCTAGTTTCCAGCCACGTGAACGACAGCTACACTGCCAGAGAACAAAACATGAAGAAATATGGAGAAAAGTTAAAAGAAGCAATGAGCATGTATCAATCTTACACAATCAAACAGGTTCCTTCTTCACAAAACAAAGAGGCAGACGCTTTAAGCAAGCTTGCCTCTTTAAACTTTGCTCACCTCATTAAGTAGGTGCTCGTTGAAGTACTCAAATCCCATTCCATCCAAGAACTTGAAGTACAAGATGTCATCACCGATGATGGACCAAGTTGGATGACCCCCTTCATAAAATTCTTAGGAAAAGGTGAGTTTCTTGTTGATCACACTGAAGCTGAAAGGGTTCGGATCAAATCTAGAAAATATGTGTTACTAGATGGTATCCTTTATAAAAAGGGTTATCTAGCCCCATTGCTTCGATGTGTGGTCCAGAATAGAGTCAGTACTTGATCAAGGAAATTCAGGATGGAATATGTGGGGCTCATGGTGGTCCAAGATCGGTGGTAGCCAAACTCATGAATCTCAGGTACTTTTGGCCATCGATGCACCGAGATGCTATCGATTAACTTATAAAATGCGAAGCCTGCCAGATACATGCTCCCGTCCCCAAGAGCATGAAACATGATATGGTTCCTATCAACCCAGCATAGCCATTTTATAAGTGGGGAATGGACATCATTGGACCATTCCCCCCCCCCCCCCAACCAAATGAGGAGTCAAATACCTGCTTGTGGCCGTAGACTACTTCACAAAATTGCCTGAATTAAAGCCTTTGGGGAAGGTCTCATGTAAAAATTCGTATGGAAAAGCATAATATGTCGCTTTTGCCTCCCTGGAGTGTTGGTCACCGATAACGACAAGCAATTCGCCGAGAAGCCTTTTAGCTTGTGGTGTAAGGAGTACAACATCACACAAATATTCAGCTCGGTTGCATACCCTTAATCCAACGGACTAGTTGAAAGGATGAACCGCAATATCGTTGAAGTGTTAAAGGCTAGATTAGGCCAATAAGGAGGAAAATGGCTTGAAGAACTTCCTAACGTCCTATGGGCCATACGAACAACAGAAAAAACAATCCACAAGAAGACCCCATACAGCCTTGTCTTCGGGTCTGAAGCTGTCATTCCTGCTCAGATTGGGGTTACCACATTACAAACCCTCAATGTGGATGTCAAAGCTAATGAGAATGAAACATTTTTGAACTTTTATCTCTTTGAATAAGCTCAATACTCGGAAGCATTTAGAGAAGCTCGGTACAAACAAAAGATGGAATCATACTACAATGCCCGAGTCAAGCATGAACACTTTAAGCCAAGAGACTTGGTCATGAGAAACAATGAAGCAAGCTGAAAAGAAGACAAAGGAAAACTTGGGCCAAAATGGGAAGGCCCATATACCGTCCTTGAGGCGCACAAAGGAGGGTCATAAAAGCTTTCCAACGCAGAAGGCAAAAAGCTTCCTCGCCATTGGAATGGCAAAAACCTCAAAAGGTTCTTTGTTTAGCTCAAGCCTCTTAAAAGGATGTTGTAAGAGTTGGTCTATCTCATGTAATGTCAAAATGTTCAATGAATGAATCAAGAGATTCTCTTTTAGTACTTGTCTTTCTATCCTATTATCAGGTTGAGAACCTTGCAAGAAACTCCATGGCACGAGCCATGTAAGGGGATGAGCTCCCAGGCCACATCGCGCAATAGGTTCAAAGGTTGAATGGACCTATATAACGGGTGAGACTTAACTTAGAAAAAATTCTCGTCTCATAGACGGGTTTGAACAGCCTACACCAACTGTTCCTTAAGCTTCACCAACAGCTTACGAAATAAGAATACACTAAGTAGTGTACATAGGATAGGTGGCCTATTGTTTGCCTAGACTACCTTAACGTTAGGTGACTGCAGCACCACCTTTTAAGGTGCTACCGGTAAAACATGCCCAACAAACACAAAGACAACATATGAAAAAAGATAGGACCATAAGCAAGCTAAACAAACATACATATATAACAAAAGGCCTTAAGGGCCGACATTCTACATACCATAATAAAGGCCCTTAGGGCCATAATCCTACTAATTGTTCAAAGGCTTTAACAAGCCAACCACCACCCATAGAACCTCGCCAGGTTCCCCAGTTGAAACACTGTTCACAAACCCCAAAAGTTAAATTGTTTTATAAACCAAATGCTAAGAAAGCTACAAATTTAGAAAGCACAAATGTTCAAACTGAGGCGTCTGAAGAAGAAGGCTTCGAAGCCTCAGTCTCCTTCTCAACTGCTTCATTAACCTTCGCCTTTTTACCTTCTTCGGCTTCTTAACTTTCTTTCCACGAGCCTCTCCTGCAACCTCTGAAGCCTCCAAGCTCGCGTCCTTCGAAACCATCCTCATTAACATCCAAAGTTTCTTCACTATAACCTAAGTATGATCCCTTCTTTGAAAGGGACTCAAGGACTTCAGCACATACTTCCTCGTTGAGACCTGGAGGTTTCAATCCCTGCAATATGGATAAAGGCCTACCATGACAAGGAGACACCTGGGCAACAAAAGGATAAGTGAGGCGTTCCATCTTCAACACTGATTCTTTAAGCACATCCATCGCTTTAGGCTGATAAAGAGGAGACTGTTCCAGATCTTGCCTAGATTTATGGGCCTTATAACCAGCCATGTACCCCAAGTGCTTCCCATGGTTAAGTAGCTTCGCATAGACCTACCCCAAGGCCGAGTTAAACATAGAAGAATGAAGGAGGTAAGTCACCACTTGGTGGAAACCATGTTCGATCAGCCATTAATTGTCTTCGAAAACTTGGGCAAGTGAAGCCTTTAAATGTAACACCCCAACCGATGGTGGAAACATCGAGGTGTCACGTAGTGACGATTGTTCGATAGCTCATGGACTAGAAGTGTAAATATTGATCATTGATTAAATAGTTTATTACATTGAAATGAAATACAACGATTCTAAATGTCACCTAAAATGAAATATAATGAATCACAATCTAAATATGAATCCGAAAGCTTAACGAATGCATCTCAAATAACCTGAAGCACGTACGAAAATAATTTGTCAATACAAAAATGTATTGGTGAGCATACCCTGTTTAAATACATATAATAGAAAAGTGTTTCGCAATGTATGTGCTATGATATTGTAATATGTAAAAGGGTGAAAATCAAGCCTCACATCGTTCAATAATCATTCACACATCGTTCAAGAAAACCATAACAATGACCAAGGACTTAACTCGTTCACGTAAGTCAACCAAGGGATAAAATTCATAGTACTACTCATTGTTAGGTGCGGCCAAAGGTTAATGACTTTGACAAATCGTTCATACAATTCACACAAAACATATCAATGAGCACATTGCTTTATAAATAATACACATAAGTTTAGTAATAATTGTACATGAGTAACCCCAAAATAGTAAAATAGTAAAAAGGGGAAAGATATGCTCACATTGATTATGATGATTGATACGAATATTCCGTACGCGTGTGATGAACGTTTCAAAGCCTTAGATAATTAGAAGGCAAAGCAAGATGATGGGGTGTGGTTGATAACCAGAGAATAGTGGTGGCGAAGGTTAGGATCTTTTTTTTTTATTATGTTATCAAGGAATATATGAAGAGACACTTTCACACAATATATATATATAGAACCTAGGGACCTATACATTAAATTATAATTAGAAATCCAAGATGTTACATAATGTTATAATAATTAATATATAAAACGTTTTGGCCTAAGCAATTGTAATTAATATACTTATGACACATTAAATTGTTTTAAGAGCAATAAATAGGGTATTACAATCATGCTTTAAACATTATATTAAGTTACAGGTTAGGCACTTTACTACTTTGGATCATTGTCAGTTTACATCCCTAAAGTTGTAATTAAATCATTGAAAAATTTGCGAATGCTACATGGACCCCAAGAGCTAAAAAAATCCATTAAAGACGACCGTTTCAAGACATTCAATTGTTATGTAACTAATTGTGAAAGTACATATATATGTTATTTTATTTTGGTAAAACCATAAACTACTATTAACTATTGAATTTACTTATTTAGTTAATATTGATTAAATAAATTTATGTTTGAACAAAACATATAGTATTTAATTCTTTTTTACTATCATCAATATTAACACTAATATTAATATTTATGTTACTGTCATTATTATTATATTTAATAGTCATAAAAATTTCTATTGTAACTGTCCAACACAATTGAATACAAAATTCAGTTTTGACAAAGTTAGTTAAATAATTTTCATAAATCAAAGTCAATTCTAAGGACATGTCTCGTTAATCACATGGATATTTCTACGTTATTAGATATAATGCATCTTGTTATTTTTATTATTTTTACACAAAATGACAAGTATGGTTAAGTGATTAGAACATAACGATAATCATCTGGTTAGTTTTATGAAACATTAAATTCGCTAAACAGTAGTCATAATATTATCGATTTTGTTTTAATTGATTCACTCAAAATGTAAATCAAAAAAAATTGAGGACTAGATTTGTATAAATAATAAAATTGAAGATGACGGTTGTCACATTAAACCTCCTTTCTCCTTTTGAAAAGCCTTCTGCTGAACCTCGAGTGCAACCCTATTTGCCTCTTGCTTGTCCCTTTCAAAATCATAACTAACCTTTTCGGCCTCATACTCCTTCTTCAACTCATCAATCAAGTAACCATGGTCTTCTCCTTTCAGCGAAACCTTGAACCTCCTTTTTCAAGGCAGAAATGGAAGTCTTCATATTTTCTTTTTTCTTGGAGAATTCCTGATATTCTGATATCCTCTTCTTAAACCTAGCCACCCCCTCAGGAAGCATAGAAGTCAGATTACAAGCCCCCATAATCATATTCGATAGCAACAGGTCATCATCCTCACGAATGGTAGATGACTTAAAATTGTCACTCACCTTCACACCCCACTCTGTAATATACACACTCTCACCCTCAGCACTCATAGAACCCTTAACGTTCTTCAAAACAATAGATTTAGGACTAGCAAGCTTCTTACCCTTCCTCTTCTTCCCTAAGAAAATCGGAACCTTCTCTACAACATTCACTTTATCACCCTCACAACCTTCCTTGTCCCCAAAAACCTCAATATCATCACTAACCTCAACAGGATCAGTACAACTTGGTTGACTAGTATTCTTCAACAACCGATGGCTTGAACGCCTGGTAGAAGGCTTTGAGGAGCTCTGCTTTGTGAAACCCTTCACATTTGGGACATTCGTGTAGTTGACCCCATCATACCAACACTTTTTATACTTGGTCACTGCATCCTCCCCTAAAGTTGCTTCAGCATCCCCAAACACAATATCTGAAGCATCGTCGCTCTTGATGAAATCTAGGGCAGGCATAACTACAAAAAATAAACAAAGCAAGCTTGTAAGAATTAAATAAAAATAAAACAGAGAGGGCAACAAAGAGGATTCATACCCTGATCACCCCTCATTGGAATCGGATCCCGGTCCATTTTCTCCTAACAAATGCTAATACCAGACAAAACCATGAAGGGTTCAGGAAATGGTCGAAGCCTTAAAGGACATCCACGAAGGGCCTCAAGAAAATGCTTGTCTAACTCAAAATCTTACCGTTTAAGTTCGTTCATAACAGCATCAGGATGCCTCCAAACTAGCTTGAACGGAACGATGGACTCTGAACCCCAAAAGAATCTAGTTTTCCACACACCAATAGTGGTAACATGTGAGGAAATCAAACCGACATCGATCTGAGATGTCTCGAAGGTAAACCAATCACCGCTCTTTGGTACACGAAAGAACCAACGAAACATCAAAAAACTAGGGTCATAACCCAATGCACGACAAACAACTTCAGAATGTAGAACTCTAGATAACCCATGAGGGTGCAACTGACCAAAAGAGACCCGATAATACTCCAAAACGTTTAAAAAAAGATCGAAAAAGGGTATCGAAGGTTAGAAAATTCAAAATGTTGAAAATATAAATCGATTAAACCTTGATGACACTGATTTTTTGATTTATCAAGCCCAGGTGCAGCAGGATTAAAACATAAATTTATTCCCCACTTGAACCAAAGGCCTCAACCTCCTCCTGAGTAAAGGAGGAATAACTAACGGAAAGGTCCTTTCTAGCACCCATTACTAGTTGAGAGGATGATCAGACGAAAAATAAAGAAGGAAGACTGACCTGTTGATGAAGGCGAAAGAAAACCCTAGAGGAAAAACTCAGAATATGAAGAAAATAATCTGAAAGGCCAAGTGAAGATGATTAAGTAAAGTAAAATTATATTATTTATTAACCAACATATATAATCATGACCAAAGAAAATAATAGCTGCCGCCTGACAGACTGCCACATGTCACATCAACTGTCCAAATCAAATTTAAAACCACATGCTTCACCGCCTTATTCCAAACAAAGCCTTCAACGCTCGAAGCCTTTTTAGAGTTAAAAAGTTAAGTTAGAAGCCTTTGAGCTGCGCCACAAAAACCTCTGACTTGGGGGGCTGATGACGTGGGTAGTTTAAGGCTAAAAGACTAATCACACAACACAACTTGCTTGGAAGGTTGAAAGCTTAATAGGATCATAAAGTTATACTTGTCGTCAGCAAAAGAGATCACACCAGTGACATGTCTTGTCACCACTTTCTCGTTTGACTCCAACAGCTGGCCACAACCATCACGTCTGAGAGTCACACCCTATTACCCGCAGATCTCAAGCCTTCATCGGCTTAAGTGGAAAGTCCTTGGTTGTAACTAGGATCAAGAGTTTTGATATTCCCAATATAGAAGATTCCTCTTCTATAAAGTGGAGCCTCAGACAATCTTCCTGATGGTCTCTTACACATTCTTCGATCCCCTCTCCATGATCATACTTCACGTGTGATCTTCTCTCCACTTCACTTATCACTAACTTAAAATAATAACATCAACATTCTGACTTTGGGACTATCCCAAATCAGAATAACAACAACTAAATAAAAAACTCTTGAATCTCCCATCTACGTTTACAACGTAGAGGGACTCCACGACCTGCATTTGGTGAACCGAAACCCTTTAACCCTTTTACCCCTGTGAGACTTTTTTCTTAGCATTAGACCCTTATTTGTTGTAGCAACACTAAGCATTCCGAGGAGTTGGATTTCTTCCTTGTTCTTGATTTGGAGGGGAAAGTTGAGATTCTTAAATTTCCTGTTTTGATATTGATGCTAGAACTATGGATGTTGTAGCTTTCTTTCATAGGTGTGCATTCTTTTTGTTTATACATTTTTACATTATCTTCACCTTTCTCATATCTCATATTTTTGTAGTTTATCCATAGTCCTATTTGTAGATGCATTTTGTGCGACTAATGCTTTAGATTACATTTAACATATGTTTATGTGTTTAGTCGAATGGTCGAAGGAAGAATTAAAGGGTCGAAGGAGTGTTTTTGAATAGGCGAAGGAAGCTCAAAGGTGCGAAGGAGAACTGGAGGTCGAAAGTAGAAATAGATTTTTATGTATTGCTTGGTTCAACCAGTGTGATTGGTCGAACCTGCACATTCGACCATACTAAATGGGCGAATGTGCAGGCCTATATAAGGCCATGTTCATTTTTCCAATGTAACTTTTGTCATTTTGTTTCCCTCCAGTCTAGTTTTCTCCCTAGGGTTTTGAGTCAACTTTATTCACGTCTGTAATTGATTATAAACATCATTTTTACGTGTAATTGAGTTTGATAATTAATGAAATGAATGTTTTGAAGATGATTTCTGCGTTTTGTTGATATTATTATCATATTGTAACTGATTCAAGGATTCCGCACTTGAATTAGTAGACTTGTTTGATCAACTTCATTGTTTTTGTCAATCAGATCCTTCTACAAAGTGGTATCATAGACATATGGATCAAACAACTACAATTTGATAATAATACATCTGATTTGGACCCTATTTTGATCAAAAACTTTCTGTTTTCATTGATAAACTGATTTTGGTGATAAATTGATTGATTCGAGCTTGTTTTCATGGATAAAATGCATAATTCTCTTTGTTAAACTTGTTCCAAATCAAATCCGAGACAAAACCTGATTAGAATCATCAAATTTCATCAACTTTTGAAAAGTTTGATCAAAATCAACTGATTTTCAAAGAATAACCGTTTTTGAATATGCAGGGTCGAACCTAGGGAGACTGGTCGAACGTGCGAGTATTTTTGGTCGAACGTGTGATTTTTTGGTCGAACGTGTGATTTTTTGGTCGAACGTGGTGTTTCAGTTGGTCGAACCTAGAGTTTGTGTGTGTTTAGTTGTTCATTCGAGCATTTTAGTTTCATTCGACCAATCGGACGGTCGAAAGTGAGTTTTTAAACGGTCGAACGAGGGAGTAAACGGTCGAAAGTGATTTGAGTCTGTTATTTTCTACATTCGTATCTTCTTAAACGGTCGAACGTGAACATTTGTGCACATTCGCCCACTCGTAACATACGAAGGTAGAACCTGTTATAAAACTTTTCTAATCTTTTCGTGTTTAATCATTTTCAGATCGACATGTGGAACTTTCCTACTATACCACGACCTAATCCGACACAACAACAGCATACAACCATGGATCCTTGGTCGGTTCCTGCTCAAAAGTCTAGTCAACCATCACAACCTATCAATTACTTGGCGATGACTAGTACTATTCCCCAACATGTTGCACAACCACAACCACAACCGATGGCTGATTATTGGGGAGTGGCAGCAGCAGCAGTACATTCTCAGACGACAAATGCCATTTCAACTCTTATCCAAGACTTGTCTTCGGGGAGTGGAAGCCGTCCACCTAAGCTTATGGAGATGGTCGATTACAACACGTGGAAGACAAAATTCAAGATCCATCTGGAGGGAATGGGTTTAGAGGGAACAAAAGCGTGGCAGATGATTGCGAAGGGCAATGTTACTCCGATCTTGGAGAACACGGGAGAGCCTATTCCGTTGGAGAATCTTGCATATGATGAAAAGAAGAAATTTGCTATTGAGAAGAAGGCGTTTTCTCAATTGTCCCAAGCTACTAATACTGATTTGTTACATCAATTTGGTTCTTACACAACATCTAAACAGCTGTGGGACATGTTAAAGAATAGGCATGATGGAAATGAGAAGACGAGGAAGTTGAGGATGGAGGAACTTCGGAAAGAGTTTGAGAACTTTAGCTACATGGGGAACGAGACGCTGAAGGAGTTGGTTCCAAGGTATTGTCATCTACTCACTGAGCTTTCAAGCAACGAGATAAGCATACCTATGTCAGAATTGGTGGAAAAGTTTGCCGATGCATTGCCACCGTATTGGAATCAGCATATAGAGGTGTTGAAAGAAAAATATGCATACCAATATTGGACAATTAATGAGTTCATTCAGAAACTGGAAAATAAGGAGATAGAAGAAAAGAGGAAGGCAAAAAGAGCACAGATTCCTCAGAATCCTGATTTGTATCATGGTGGTATTTCTTCTCCTCTTTCTAGTTCAAGTTCGAGTTCAACCGTTGTTCCACACATCGCGTGCGTCTCTAACCATGTTGAACCAACCAAAACACCAATCAATTATCTTGCTCAAACCTCATCATATACCCCCCCATCATATCCTACTACAACTTATATTCCACCATTTTCACCCGTACAACAAGCAGCATGTTATTCTGCAAACCAACCTCAACAACAAACATACATCCATCAAACGAACCCGATGCAAGTTAACCAAAATCAAACAAATCAGAATGCGATTGTGTTGGAGACATCAAATCTAAACAATGTTACTGTTGAGATTGCACAACAACACGTAGCATTGGTATCAGCCATGGTAGCATCGTATAATGGGCTTGTTGCGAGTCAAATTGGTAATAACAACCTGACCAATGAGGACTACGCACAGATTGACAGAGAAGAAATGGAGCTCATGGATATTCAATGGGCATTTGCAAGTATCATGAGGAGAGCTACTGATTTTATTCAGAAGACTGGGAGAACTGATCTGTCTATTTCTCCAAACACCACTTATGGCTTCAACAAAGCCAAAGTGACATGTTTCAATTGTGGTGAGAAAGGACATTTTAAGAGAGAATGCACACAACCAGCTCAACAGGGAAACATAAATCCTTTCAACTCTAACTACCAAAACCGACAAACCCAAAATCAGGTATCTTACCAAAGTCCTAATATCTCAAGCTTTCAACCACAACAAAACTACCAAAACAGACAAAATGCCCAACAAAACAACAGTGTTAGACAAAACACAACACAAAACCAAAACCAAAACCAAACACCACAAAACACAAACCGAACAATCATTCCTATTTCTACACCGAACACACAAACCCAAACAGATAATCAAAACCAAGCTTTGGTTATACAGAAGGACGAAGGGTTTGATTGGACAGGGATGTAGTTAGGTGTTGAGGAAATTACTACTGGGAATGTGGCTTGTGTTGCACAGCAGATGAATTTGGATGAGCCGGTAGAGGTTGATGAGTAGGTAGTGACTGAAAAGATATCTGAGGTGAGAATCGAGGAGTTGAATGAGGAGAGTGAAATTTGTACAGAGAAGAAGTCTGGAATGATTCTTGATTCGGTTGCTGATATTCCAAAGCAGTTTGATTCCACTTATTCTGAAGAGGAGAGTGAGTCTGATTCTGAATCTAGTGTTAACTCACTGGATGATGACATTGATCAGTTGCTTGCTGAAGCTGACTTTTTGATGACCCGGAAATCATGCATAGTAGATGATGCTTGTACCAGGATTGATTACTCAAAGTTTTTCGCTGGGAAGGAAGCACACTTTGCATTGATGGCCATGACAGAACCTCCAAAACCGGTAAGTACTGAATCTGCTGTTAATTCAAATTCAAATTGTGTTAAACATTGCAAAGCTTGTGATAAATTGACAGATGAGAATAAGCAACTCAAGGTTCAACTTGAGAGTGCAAAAATCAACTGTCAATCCTATCAAAAAGAAGCAAAAGAGTTTAACAGAGTACTTGATGGTTATAAGAAAGATGTTTCAGAATTGAAAAAGACTTTATCTTTGAAACAAATGGCCATAAATAATTATATTAATGATTTAGAAAACACAAAACTTGAAATGGCCACCATCAAGTGCTTTGCAGAAAAAGTGAACAAAAAGCTAGAGAGTTATAAGCATATCGCTTATGTTGTTGATCACATAATGGAAGAGCCTTCACAGTCTAGTAGTGCAAACTACAAAGCTGTCCCAGCTCCGGTGTTGTTTAAAAACCATAATTTGCACTCAATAGCACCGGAGAGCTCAGTTAAATTTGACTCTACATCGGATGACGAGTCAAACACTTCTAGTGTTGGAGACCCTTATTCTGATGTTAGACCTGTACTGGGAAATGATGAAGGTGTAATTGCTGCTGATGATTCTGATGAAGAGGATGAACAGTCTGAGAAGGTTTCTGAAAAGATGTGTGATATTTCTAATAAAAATTACATAATTACTAATGAACCTGTTTCACCATCTCAGATTGTCCATCCCATGGCTAATGCTCATAGAAAGAATCAATCAGTTAAGCCTGTTGAGAAGAAAATTGAAAAGAAAATTGAAAAGTTAAATGAAAAGGAAAATGAATTTTGTGATAAACCTGTTATAGTTTTCTATCGGATGCAAGGATCCGATAAGATAATTTCTGATGAAGAATATCGAGTACAATTTGCAAATTATTCAAAAATTGAAAAGATCTGGCAGGAAAGTACCATTTGGCTCCCAAAACATGAGCGAACAAATGATATACCTCTAGGAATCTTAAAGAAAATTCATTTGGATATTCCTAAAGAACCAAAGGTCCATGTCACACAATTTATTAAACCAAAAGAGAAGTCAAATGGTTTTCTTGAATCGACTTACTCAAAGGACCCAGTTCCTGAGAGTTTAAGAAGAAGGTGTATGGATGATCAATATCCTATCACTAGTTATTCAAAGTCGAATGCCAAGAACAATTTTGAAGAGTACCGTGCGTGTTTTAAGTGCGGGGAGAGAGGGCATTTACTTGCTGACTGCCCGTACGTAAGACACAAGAGGCACGAGGTGGAAATAAAGCAGAAGTATGAATGTCCGGTCGATAATCATTGTTATCCACAGAGACGATTAGTCCCTCAACCAGCACCTTTTTATAACCAAAGCAATTATTTTAAAAGGAGGGAAAATCGTCCGATGACATATGATCGCCGCAACCGGATAGCCACTGAGAAACCGTTTAAGAAACCAATGGTGAACACAACTGTTGATAAGAAAAAGACAGAAAAACCAACAGTTGGACTTGTCTCTGTTAAATCAGAGAAGGTAACCAAGAAAGTTTCGTTCAAAGAAGAAGTAAAGAAACCGGCTGAGACCCCAAAATCTCAAATCCGGATCTTGAAACGATCTGAACAATCTTGGTCACCAAAGGGTTCTGAAGGTGCTTCAACTTCACAACAAAATGTGAAATCAGAGAATGAGAAAGGTTTGAGTGATCAGAAAAAGGTTGATACAAATCAAAATGTTTGTGAGAAATCTGAATCTTTGAAACAAACTGTTCAAAGACCCAAGACCAAACAGGCTTGGGTCCCTCGAAAAATCTAACTTCCTTACTTGATATGTGCAGGGAGCTTCTGCTGGCCCTGTGAGCAGTCTTTGGATTGTTGACAGTGGAGCTTCTGGTCACATGACAGGGGATCTTTCGCTACTATTTGATATCAGGAACATCAATGGAGGTTATGTAGCGTTTGCAGGAAATAAGGGAGGTTATATTACCATGGAGGGTAGTGTCAGCAATGGAATAGTGAGTTTTGAAAGAATATCTTATGTGAAGCAGATCGATTACAATCTACTCAGTGTCAGTCAGATATGTGATAAGCAATTTTTTGTATTCTTTGACGAAAAATCTTGCTACATACTCAAGCCGGGTTTCGAATTACCAAAAGAGTGGGTGATGTTAAAGGCGCCGAGAGTGAACAACTTGTACATTCTCGACATGTCTAAAGCGATGACCACCCAAGGCCAAGTCACATGTTTTCTCTCCAAGGCTACAGAAAAAGAATGAATTATGTGGCATAGGAGAATGGGACACATTCACCTAAGAAAGATGAATCAATTGGTGAAGAATAAACTTGTCACAGGCGTGAACGTTAAACATTTTCACTTAAATGACAAGTGTGTGAGTTGTAACAAGGGTAAGCAGCACAAACAATCCCATAGGACAAAGAAAGTCAATTCTGTTAAATTGCCACTTGAACGTTTGCACATGGATCTGTTTGGACCGGTTAAGCGTAAGAGTCATGCTGGAGAATTGTACTGTCTTGTGGTGACTGATGAATTTTCAAGATTTTCATGGGTTATGTGCTTACACCGCAAGAGCGACACGTTTGATAATTTGAAAGTTCTGTTCACTCGACTGGAAAGTATCTATGGTCTAAAGATCAAGAGGATTAGGAGTGATAATGGGACGGAGTTTAAGAATGCACAGATGGATGATCTTTGTGAAAACAAAGGAATTCATCATGAATACAGTGCTCCGTATACCCCACAACAGAACGGTGTCGCCGAACGCAAAAACAGGACTCTAATAGAAACAGCGAGAACAATGCTTGCGGACTCAAATCATCCAGTAATGTTCTGGAACGAAGCAATTTACACAGCTTGTTATACTCTTAATCGTGTTTTAACGGTGAAGAAGTTTGGCAAAACTTCTTATGAACTGTTGAATCATCGAATGCCGAATTTAGAGTATCTAAAACCGTTTGGAGCTCCTTGTACTATGCTTAATCCATCTGAGAAGTTCACACCGAAGGCGGAAGAAGGATACTTTGTTGGATATGCAACCCCGCTCAAACGGGTATTCAACAAAAGGACTCGTCAAGTCGAGGAGTGGGCTAACGTTGAAGTGCAACGGTATACTCAGAATTTACAGGGAAGCGGTCCAGACTGGATGTTTGATTACAAAGATTTCTTTGAATCATTCAACCTAGATAGCTTGGTTGAAGAGGCTGTATTACGTTTGTATTACGAGGTCAAAAACGCAGTGACATCACCGTTGGTGCGTCCGATCACCGTGAACCCCCAAGCAGCTTCTAAAGATACCAATGTTCCTGTCGTTGAAGAAGAGGTATTCCAAGAAGCTTCCACAACTTTGAATTCATCAGAATCAGAAGATGACGACGATGAGGTTACAAGTGAAGCTATTTTAGATCATGCTATAGTGACACCACCAGTGAACCCAAATACAAATGGTGCTTCATCATCGAATGTGGGTAATGATCTGGTTTCTGTAGAGAATTTAACTACTCAAACGGGAGTCCAAGTACCCGATTATCCGGAATCTCGGATACATCGAATTCACCCGATCGAGCAGGTTATTGGTGATCCTAGTAGCAGTGTGATGACGAGAGGTCAATTGAGGAATGCTAACTCACCGGAAAACCTTGGCAATCTTGCTTTATATGCCAAAATACAAAAATCAGGTTTTCAGAATGACTGGTCTTTTGCTTGTTATGTTTCGCAGGTTGAGCCGCGGACTTACGAGGATGCTCTTTTGGATGACGCTTGGGTGGAAGCAATGAAAGAGGAGTTGTTACAGTTTCAGAAACTTGGCGTTTGGACACTGACAGATTTACCCCCAGGACGAAAGAAGATTGGAACGAAGTGGGTATTCAAATGCAAAAAGGATGATAGAGGAGTGATCGTAAGGAACAAAGCTCGTTTGGTTGTACAAGGATTTCATCAAGTTGAGGGAATCGATTACAACGAAATCTATGCACCTGTTGCACGCTTAGTGGCTATCTGAATGTTTCTAGCGTTTGCATCATACATGAAATTTAAGGTGTATCAAATGGATGTCAAGAGCGCGTTTCTCTATAGTATGGTCAAGGAGGAAGTTTACGTAGGTCAACCACCAGGCTTTGAAGATCCTATTCATCGGGATAAGGTCTACGTTTTGAACAAATCTCTCTACGGGTTGCACCAGGCTCCAAGGCAATGGTATGAGGAGCTGAGCACGTATCTTCTTTCAAAAGGATTCAAGCGAGGTTTGGCAGATTGCACACTGTTCACTAAACAAACAGGCGATGACTTGCTTCTAGTCCAGATTTATGTTGACGATATTATATTTGGTTCTACTAACGAACTTCTTTGCATAGAATTTGAACGTGTTATGCAGGAAAAGTTCGAGATGAGCGCAATGGGAGAGATGCGGTTTTTCCTAGGCTTGCAGGTGGAACAAAGACCAACGGGGATCTTTATTCACCAGACGAAATACGTTTCTGAAGTCTTGAGCCGATTCCAGATGGATGATTCGAAGCCGATGGATACCCCAATACAACCTAATCACGGGATTGGAGTTGACGCTAAGGGGGAGCTAACTGATCCATTTACATACAGAGCAATCGTCGGATCTCTGATGTATCTCACAGCCTCTAGACCAAATATAATGTTTGCCACATGTCTCTGTGCACGTTATCATTCGAAGCCGAAACAGAGTCATCTTGCAGCTGTCAAACGTATCCTTAGATATCTGAAGGGTTGTCCGTCGAGAGGACTATGGTACCCTAATGATGATAATTTTGACCTAATCGCTTTTAGTGATGCAGATCGGGGTGGCTGTGACAAGGATAGCAAATCCACAACGGCTGGATGCCAGTTTATGGGGAGCAGGCTCGTGACCTGGTAATGCAAGAAACAAACCGCAGTTGCATTATCCACATGTGAAGCAGAATACGTTTCAGCATCGAGCTGCTGCTCACAGGTTCTTTGGATACGTACAACAACAGATGGTGGACTACGGTTTGCAATTTCTTAAAACCCCTGTGATAATGAAGCCGCAATTGCATTAACAAAAGACTTAGTAAATCACTCAAAGGCTAAACATATCCGGATCAAATACCATTTTATCCGTGATTGTTACGCTAAAGAGTTAATCGATATGGTCAAAATCCACACTGATTATCAACGTGCAGATCTTTTTACCAAAGCTTTTGATAAATCAAGATTTGAATATCTTTTGAAACCTAATGGTATTAAAGAAAAACAAGACTGATCACCACCTCAGTTTATCGCTTTTTAGTTTAGTTTTTAATGTTTTTCAGAAAAATACGGAAAAAAATCCAATAACATTGAAAAATTTCAAAACACATAAAAAATAGAAAATTTTTGCTCACTGCTATATCTTCTTCCTTTAGATTAATTCCGTAAGATTTATGTGAACAAACGATATCTGGGCAGTCACATATTTGAAATGCTCCAGCTTATCCTGGGAACAGTAAACTCAAAAATTTTAAAAATCAGAAAAACCCAAAATGATTTCCTGGAGAAAAAGGGGAAATGATAGTACATCAGTGGGGATCTGACACATTCTAAAGAAATGTAATGCAATATAGGGCGTGTGTCCGAGTCTGTGTGATGTGCTGATAGGCTTTGTAGACCTATTACTGCGTGCCTGATACATACATATCAAACGAATTGTTGTGTGGATGAGCTCCTCATGGGCATATGGTCTTAGTACCGTAATTTCGTTTGATAGGGTATTTGTACAAAACTCGGAGGTTGTGGGTCGTTATGTTATTAGTTGTCTGGGGATAGCCTCTTTGATCTTCTGCTGTAAGTCATTACGGACCTAGATCAGATAGGGTGTCTTTATAAAAGAGCTTTACGCCAAATCCTAAAGTTACCGAATTGAGGAACTTTCCATGTCTTATGATAATCAAAGATTATCTATTACATCGTATCAATTACCGATGCTAATCATGATTGATATCAGTCCTCAACCTGGTAGAGTGCATATGTTACTTTGTTGCATTAATTTGCTGACCTGTATACCTCTGTGCCTCATACCTTGTAAATTACAAATGACGAAAGCATAATCACGCTTTACAATGAGTCTTTGTGCATTTACTTCTTGATGCGGGAGTATGTCGTGCGTGGGAACCACAGACAATTACGTTTATACTATACATAATCGTATTAGTCTAAAGCACTGCACAAAAGTCTGCATGGGAGTTTATGTGGATCACAATATCAGCAGTTGCCAGATCACACATTGTCTTTAATGATAATATATCAAAAAGATCAATGGTGTTATCAGATTTCTCAATAACTGATATGATCGCTTTACCAGAAATCCCAAAACATTTACTGCTTCATCTCTACATTTCTGCACTTTATATTTCTCGTCAAAAATTGCAAAACTCAAAAAGATTTTAGGTGTGTTTTAACATAAACTTTAAAAAATCCAAAAATATTTTACATTTCTATCTTATTTTAGATAGCTGATGGTGGTTGATGACGATTTTCTAAACCTTGATGGACCATTTGAGCTTTTTAATCTTTAAATGGGAAATAATGATTGTCGGATGCTTAAAAGTTGAAAAATATTTTGAACGGGACTCGATTTTGAGATTTGCTAAAATTTTCAAAAATTCCAGATTACTTTCGCCCCTTCGTTGGGTCGAAGGTGGAATTTTTCTGCTCATTCGTATGTTTTGTATGGGCGAATGTGAGTGTTCATGTGAAAATTTCACATTCGAACCCTTTTGCCACATTCGAACCTTTAACTAGGGTCTAAGGTGACAAAAGTATCACATTCGACCAACACAAACGGTTGAATGTGGAGCCTATATAACCCTAAGTCTGCTCATTCGACCCCATTCGAAATTTTTTCAAATTTTCTGAGATTAAGTCCACTTGTTGCTCGTGCTATTTAGATTGTCTCATTGTGTTTGTCTGAATCTACTGATCATTTTGCACCATCTTTTACAGGTTATCATCATGTTTTGATTGTTTAATCATTGATTTTCAGTTCGAGCCCTAACCGACTCAAAACATGGATTAAATCATAATAATTGGCTTTGTATTTGATTGGGATTCATTGCTTATGTGTTTTAGGGGGAGAATATCCAAAAACTTAGGATTAAACATCATCAGATTGATTAATTGATAGTTTAAAATTTTTGAACCCTAGTTTTTGTTTAAAAACACATAATCAATGGTTGTTTATTGAAATTGAGGATTGGAAACACTTAATCGGTTAGTTTAGATGCTATCCAAATCAAAATGGCAGTTTAAAATAATCAAAATTAAACTTTGAAATCTGAGGAAGATGAACAGTCTTCTTTCGCCCATTAACAAATGGTCGAACGTGATAGTTTGGGCAAAGGAGATTGTTCAACTGGTCGAAAGAAGATTAAGTGGTCGAATGAAGAGATTTTTCAAAATATTGTTCAACTGGTCGAAAGAAGATTAAGTGGTCGAATGAAGAGATTTTTCAAAATATGTTACATTCGAACCATTAGATTTTCTCATTTGCACCTAGAATTCTTCATTCACACCATCGAACTGGTCGAATGTAGGATTTGAAAACCAAAATTTTTCAAGTTTTAGTTTTGTCCGTTTTTAACATGTTTGTTTTGATTTGTTTTGCAGCTTTACAATGTCTGAACCGGAAAGTGCGAGTGTTCCTGCTGGATCATCTTCACAGGCAGCTGAGAAGGAAAAGATTGTCGATCTACCGTTTGAATCTGCACACAACTGCTGTGCATATTTAGGCGATGTGAAGAAACACACTGAGTTTGCCGGGATCATAGAATTCTTGAAGAGGAGTAGAGTGATAGACGCAATTGCTACACCAGCCATTATTTACCATGATCACCAACAGGAGTTCTGGACCAATGCAAAGATGGACTTCTGGGATAATGAATCGTCACTCGTTAGTAAGATTCAGGGGGAGCTGGTGATCATCTCTGAGAACGATATCAGAGAGGCGTTGAAACTAGAGGATGAGAAGACAGATCACAGAGAGTTGACATGGACTGAACAACGGAAATGCTTTCTAAGAATGAAGTATAACGGACCAATCACTGACGGTTCGTTACATAAAGGAAAGCTTTGTCCTCAGTTCAAATATTTAGCACATGTGATGATACATGTCTTTGGATCAGCAGCTGGTGGATATGATTTGATGAGAAAAAGTATAAGCTCATTGATGGTAGCTTTAATATTGAACAAACCGTTCAATGTTTCCGGGATGCTGATGGAACATATGTTAGAACCTGTGAGAAGGATAAGGAGCAAGAAATTTTTGTTATATCCTCGATTTCTTCAGATGATATTTGATTTGTAGTTAAGAAGTTGAAGAGAGATCCGAAACAGATTATTGTTCAGGAGCATATGAATCTAAACACTCTGGCTAGAATGAAGGCGTATAAGGGTGTGCCAGTGAATGAACGACCACCGTTGAAGAATCTATTTGGTCATCTGATCAAGATAGATTATACAGACCCAGGTAAAGATGAGGTGAGACATGCTGACAGTGGATCAGATGAACACAATCCTTTACATCCAGTAGACCCTGATGCAAAACGAAAGCGTCAAGTGGTGAATGTTGGAGCAAAGAGTGGGAAGGGTAAAGAAAAAGAAACCGAAGCAGAAGCTGAACCAGGTAAGAAGAAAGTTTCTAGACGACATAAAAGTATGGCGAAGAAGGGGTTGCACTTGGTGGATGAAGCGTCTGTAGATTCTGAGAAGACGCAAGTGGATGAGAGATGGGATTCTGACGCAGAGAAAGTGAAGAGCACCACGCCTAAGGCCACTGTGGCTGGTGAATCTGTCAGTCTCAATAAGTCGTTGGAGGAACAGAGAACTAAAAGCCCAATTCATTTAGATGAAACTGATGAGGGATTAGGATTGGGATCAGGAGATTTTCCTGGATCGCCAATGCAAGGGGAGAAACAGAAGAAACCCCAGTTCAAAAAGAAGGAGAAGGTATTGAAACCTATGGAGAAGAGAGCTAGAGAAATTGAATCATTGATTGCTGGAAAGAAACTACCACCAGCATCTAGCTCAAAATCACCGGATGCTACTCCAGCTGCAAAGAAGCAGAAGACAACATCAGGTACTGAAAAAGAGACTGATTTCCCTGTTGATAAATTTAATGATGCACTGGATAGAGTGCTAAAGAAGATAAAGAAAGGAAAGTTGCCTGGTGTTGCTGAAGCTTCTACACCAAAGATCACAGTTGATAGTGATGTGATGAATGCTGTGAACCGGAAGCTAGCTGACATGATGAAAGTAATCAATCAGCAGCAAGCAGAGATCGAGCAATTGAAAAACAACGACAAGAAGATGCTAGACGTTGTTGAAACATCTCACGAAAATCAGGAAGCAATTGAAGCTGAGATTAAGCGACTTCGAAAAGAAAACAAGAAGTTGTTAAAACACGAACAGAGGAACACCAGAATATTTATTACGTTAAAAGACAAAGAACGACAAAGAACGAGATGAAGAAGAAGAAGATGGATAACTTGATTAAAGACTTGTACTCTAGATCCCCTGAATTGCAAGCTGGTGAAAAAGACAAAGAACGAGATGAAGAAGAAGAAGATGAGGAGTTAGATGATGATGCTGGTAAGACTTGTCAGAAGAAAAAGAAAGATGATGGTGACGATGATGGTTCTGACGATAATTCTGGTGAAGGAAACAGCTCTGCAAGTTTGGATAGTGATGATTGATGAGATAACCAGAATGCCCAAGGTGACGTTGAAGTACAAACCACCGAAAGTGTTGAAACACATTCCGTTGTTGCAGATTGTGACACCCGGCATGTTTGGGTCAACATTTTATAAACACATAAGTCTACCTTAGCGAAAAACGTTTATTAAACATACTTGACGGGGTCAGTAGAGTCGGAACACAGTCCGTATTGTCCAGGGTCAAATGATTCGGGAGATCATTGGGTTAGTCACAGACACACACGATACGAGTCCCGTTGTTGGTGAATTACATAAACTAATTAAGTGTATGTGTAGACTAATTGACGTATGGTGGATTATATGCTTAGATGTGTTTAAATGATGTGTAGATAATCATCCGTGCTTAAATATGTTAAACATAGACTAAGGTTGCATGCTCGTATGTTAGGGTGCGTTAAAATGCGTTAAACACGACAAATTGGAAAACTAGAAAAACGTGAGTCCTGGTTCGACCAATCGAATGGGCGAACCTGGACAATACTCCTGGTTCGACCCTTGTAAAAGGGGCGAACCTGGGATATGGAATTTAAAGAATTTCATTCGACCAAGTCAGGGTACGTTCGACCCTGTGAAAGGGTCGAAGGAGGGTACATTCGCCCAGGTAAAAGGGGCGAATGTGGACATAGTATAAATACCACACTTTGTCATTTTTCACCATTTCACAAACCCTAAACGCCTCAAAACACTCTCTAGCAACTTTAAACATTGGGGAAGGAGTTTTTGCCCTTGTTTTCTATAATCTAACCTACAAACTTCGTCTACACCAAGATCTAAGGTGTGTTCTTCATTCTAAATCATTTTTAAAGCGTTTCAATTCATTTTCATTAAACCCCAAGAGTCCAGATCTGATTCAAACATGTTTTCATGAATAAAAACCTTCCTAATATCTTTCTAAACAAAACCTATTCATAAACAATGAGTTTTCATACAAATTAACATGTGTTAATGGTGTTTTATGTGATGTTATGTATTGTTTGATGATTGATTGTTGTATAGATGTTATAACAATGATCTAGGACTGTTATTGATGATGATTTATGATTGAGATAGGTTACAATTGATTATTCATGATGTTATGTTCATTTTAGGGATTTTGGGTTAGATCTAGGGCTTGTTCATGATGATAGTGATAAGGATATGATTGGGGGATTTATTGTTCAAGATAATCTGAGTATATTAAGTTGATTATTGATTGATTTCATAAAGTTTCCTAATTGGGTAAAGATTGCATGCGTTTGATGTGACATCTCCATAATTTGCTATTTCGGGTAACTTGTAAAACGGACGGATTTTGGGATAAAATTGGTAGGGTTTTGTAGGAATATGTTAATGATAGTTGACTACTGTGATTGGTGATGTTTCGTGATGTTTTCGAACCGTTTAGATGCGTTTTGGTGCATTTTATAAAATGCTGATGAAAACGGACGAACGTGGAATAAAATTGGTTCGAATGGGCGAACGTGGAACAAGACATGGGAAAAACGGGCGAACGTGGAAAAACGGGCGAACGTGGGAAAAACGAGCGAACATGGGAAAAATGGGCGAACGTGGGAAAAACGGGCGAACGTGGCTCAAACGGGCGAACGTGGAACAAAATGTGGGAAAAACAGGCGAACGTGGAAATGGGAAAAACCACATTCGACCATCTGATGTCTGGAATGAGATTTTTGATACAAACTAAGTGTTTTATGCTTGAAACTTATGTGTTAAACTTATGTGCATGACTAATTGATGTAATGGGTCACCAACGGGATGTCGGGTCGGTCTGGGATGTCCGGTTAACCTTTAAACACACTTTTTAACACACGTAGTCAAGATCTGGACAATCGGGGACTAGTTAGCCTTCGGGTTAATAGTCATCACGCTTATGTAAACTCATGGATAGGTTGTCATTAGTTGGGATTATCATACACGTGTTGGAATTCTAGTTATCAGAAGACGCACTCTAAGGTGAGTTTCACGGCCCCTCTTTTATACACTTTTCTCTCGGGGGAGAAGCATGCCACACGTTTTAACAAATACAACGTTTATGTTTTGAAACGCAACGCTTATGAAACATAACGCTTTTGAAACGCAACGCTTTTGAAACACAACGCTTTTGAAACACAACACTTATGAAACGCAACGCTTTTAGAAACATGATGCCCTTTTGGGAATGTGACTCTTTTAAGAAACGTGACACGTTTGGCACTTGGCATATTTGATGGCACCGATGACAACGAGCCCGATCACAGCTCCCAGAATGATGAAAACCACACTTGTTACACTTGGGATGCTTCCCAACATACCCACTTGATTTCTGCCCAGAAGAAGACCCGGATGGTTCAAACTTCTTCGCCGGTTAAGATGGCGCTGGCACAACACTCTTCCCTACACCATCCCACTTCCTCTTGTTCCCCTTAGAAACCTTCACAGCAGCACCCTTAGGAGGCAAAACACCTTCTGCCACCTTCAGGTTAGTCATCCGATGAGCTGATCGGACAACTTCAGCAATAGTGGGAAGATTCCCAGCAGCCACCAACCCAGCAATCTCCGGCACTAGCCCAGACACATAGTGCTCGATCCTCCTATACTCGGGTGTGTGCAAATCAGGGCACAACACCGCCAGCTCATTCCTCCTCACATTGTACTCTTCAATCTCTGACCCGACCATCTTGTAGCTCCAGACTTCATGTTCCAACTTCTGCACCTCCTCCCTTGGACAGTACTCGCCTCGCAACAGTTGCACAAAGTCCGCCCAAGGCATAGCAATAGCCTCCCCCAATCCCATGTTCTGAGTAGTAGCATTCCACCACGACAGTGCAGGCCCCTCAAATCTCACAGTAGCATACTTCACCCGGTCCCCAGCAGGACAGTTACATATGACGAACACAGACTGAACCTTCTCCAGCCATCGGAGCAGTCCCACCGTTCCCTTAGTTCCAGCGAAGTTATGGGGCTGACAGTCCCGAAACTTCTTATTAGAGCACTGAGGTGGAGGTGGATTGGCACCAATACCTGAAACATGGTATACGAGTAAAACACAAACAAAAGGACATGAGACCCAAGAATGAGGCAAGGTCGACAGAAATCAACTCACCACCCATGGCATTAATCCCAGCCTGGAAAATAGCCATAGCCATGTTCACTTGCTGCTGTAGCAAGTTGTTCATCTCAAATTGGGTCATGTTGATGTTACCACGACCACCGCCGCCGGCACGATCACCGCCGCCAGCACGACCACCGTCGCCACCACGACGTCCACCACCGCGAGCACCAGACATGATCTAACAAATCAAGAAATCGAGGGATTCAAATTCACTTCTAGTGTCAACCACTAGAAATTTATAAGAATTAATGTTAGGACAAATCCAGGACTATACATCCAAACTTGAAGTCCATCGGGATTTTCATGCATTTCAGTTTATTATTTCGTGTGCACCTGAAATGATAAACTGCTCTACATGGTCCTCCAGATGTAATCCTAATACAGACTCCGGTCACCGAATATCGTCGCCTAGTAACGTGGTACGATAGGTGCAAGTGTAAGAAGGCATGTGTGTGCTAGAACTAACAAATCAGCCCCTTCCCCTTCAATCCCGAAGAAGAAGACAAGAGTAGGTAATAATCCAAATAAAAGCGGATGATGTAACAAAGAAGTATGATGATGATGTAAGAACACCCCGACAAAGTTAGTACGTATCCCACTAATAGACTCAAAGTATGTGACCGTCTAGTGTGTGCGATTCGGCTATAGACCACACTCTACATGCAGTCCTAGTTCACTATAACCATTGTCTCTGATAACATTCTGTCACACCCTCAATTTTCCACTTGCGGGGTTTTACCACGAGGCGCATGACAAACCAGGATCCAAGTCAACGGTCACAATAAACAACACTATATGAATACGTAAAACCCAAAACATAGTTTCTCAAATTATCAAAATCGTAGCGGAAGCATTAAACCAGTTACAAAACCATGTAAGACAATGTTTTAACAACTTTATTCAAAACGTGAAACTAAGCCTAGACGCCATGCAGACTCGTGCGCCTAGTCCAGTGTTGCTACCTTAGCGACCTGAGAAAAACATGCCAAAAAGACGTCAACATATAATGCTGGTGAGTTCACAGGTTTGTTCAATAAGTTACCAAAGTTACCAAAATGGTAAAATTATGGAAATGTCACATCATGCATGAAATCTTTACCCAATTAGGAAACTTTTTAATACCAACCCATAATCATCTATAAATGCTCAGTTTATCTTGTAATCGAAAACCCCATTCATTTTATTAATAATACTTAACATGCACAAGCCCTAGATTTCATAAAATCCCCAAAATACCCATAATATCATCATCTATCTAATAATAACCTTTACAATCCTAAACTATCATTCAAAGCAGCCCTAGATCATGTTTCTAACATTAGAACGGCAGCAAATCATTAAACAACACATAACATTACATAACACATAATTAACATATGTTTATTGATACAAAACCTATGTTTAATGATAGGGTTTAGATTTAGAAAGATGTTTAAAAGGTTTTTATTGATAAAATCTTCCTTAGAACAGATCTGGACATTTAGGGTTAGATAAAAACGGATTAAAATGCCTTAAAAAGGTCTAGGATTAGGAACACACCTTGGATTCTTGTTTAGATGTTGTAGATAGGTTAGATTATGAAAAAGAAGAGCAAAAACTCCTTCCTTAGTGATTAAAATCGTTTGAGAGTGTTTTGAGACGGTTAGGGTTTGTGAAATGGTGAAAAATGACAAAGTTTGGTATTTATACTATTCCACCTTCGACCCCTATCAATGGTCGAATGTGGCCTCCTTCGACCCTTTCACAAGGTCGAATGTACCCTGTTCTGGTCGAAGAGAATTCTTAAAATCCCATATCCCAGGTTCACCCCTTTCAAAGGGTCGAACCAAGGCACAATTCCACCTTCGACCACTTGAAGTGGTCGAACCAGAACCTATGTTTATCTAGTTTTCTAGTTTGTCGTGTTTAACGCATTTTAACGCACCTTAACATATGAGCATGCAACCTTAGTCTATGTTTAACATATTTAAGCATGGATGATCGTCTACACATCATTTAAACACATCTATGTATATAATCCACCATACGACCAATAATCTACACATACACTTAATTAGTTTATGTAGTGTCACCAACAACGGGACCCGGTACTAGTGTATTCCCAAAATGACTCCCAATGATCCTCCAGATCATTGAACCCTGGACAATCCTAACTTGACCCGACTCAACCAACCTAGTTAAGTTCGTTTATAAACGTTTCCCGCTAAAGTAGACTTAGATGTTACTAAAATGTTTAAGCCAAATATGCCGGGTGTCGCATCATCCCCACGTTGAAAGAATTTTCATTTCGAAAATTGAACAAAGCCCCAAAATGAAAGAAACGGAAAGAACGAAACGAAAAGAAAATTTACCGGATGTCACATCATCACCACGTTAAAAGGAATCTCTACCGGAGATTCATTCCGCTTCAGCAGTAACTTGCCTCGATTCGAACGCGCGTTTCGGAAAAAGATGAGGATGTTTAGCTTTCATCTGATCCTCCCGTTCCCACGTGAACTCCGGTCCACGATTCGAGTTCCAACGAACTTTGACGATGCGGATTTTACTCCGACGAAGGCTCCGAATCTTGTAGTCGAGAATCTCGACAGGTTCCTCCATAATGCAAAGACGATCATCAACCTTGATCTCCTCCAGTGGTACAATGAGAGATTCATCAGCCAAACACTTCTTCAAGTTAGACACATGGAAGACGTTGTGAACACTACCAAGCTCCGCCGGTAAGTCGAGTCTGTATGCCACCGATCCAATCCGATCCAGGATTGCGAATGGTCCGACATAACGAGGGTTAAGCTTGCCACGCTTTCCAAAGCGTATGACGCCCTTCCATGGTGAAACTTTCAGAAGTACCCTATCCCCAACCTGGAACTCCAAAGGTTTGCGACGGAGATCGGCATAGCTCTTCTGACGATCCCGCGCAGCAGCCAAACGGTTACGAATTTGCATGATTTTCTCCAAAGTTTCGTACACAAGTTCCGGACCAGTGAGCTGGCTCTCGCCCACCTCGGCCCAACAAAGTGGTGATCGACATTTCCGTCCGTATAGAGCTTCGAACGGAGCTGCCTTGATACTAGAGTGATAGCTGTTGTTGTAGGAGAACTCCACCAATGGTAGGTGAATCTCCCAACTCTTGCCAAAATCGATAACACATGCCCGAAGCATGTCTTCCAAGGTTTGAATCGTCCGCTCACTCTGTCCATCAGTTTGCGGATGATAAGCCGTACTCATATCTAACTGAGTACCCAAAGCCTTGTGCAGAGCCTTCCAGAAACGCGAAGCAAAACGAGAATCACAATTAGAGATAATAGAGACAGGCACCCCGTGCCGAGCAACCACCTCCTTAAGGTAAAGTCGAGCCAGACGCTCCAGTCCATCGGTTTCCTTAATAGGTATGAAACGTGCCGATTTCGTCAACCTGTCAACAATCACCCAGATCATATCATAACCACCAGGCGACCTTGGTAGCTTGGTGACAAAATCCATCGTGATTCGCTCCCACTTCCATTCTGGAACATCTGGTTGTTGCAGGAGACCAGACGGCCTCTGATACTCCACCTTGACTTTAGCACAAGTCAAGCATTTGCTGACATAAGAAGCTATATCAGCTTTCATGTTTGGCCACCAATAAAGTATCTTCAAATCCTGATACATCTTATCGGAGCCAGGGTGAATAGAATACCGGGATTTGTAAGCTTCATCCAAAACAAGCTCGCGTAATCCCCCGAGCAAGGGGACCCAAACACGTCCCGCAAAATAGTGTAAACCATCAGTCCTGAGTTCAAGATGCTTGTCAGCACTGTGCATAGTCTCAGCCTTAAGGTTCTCCTCCTTCAAAGCTTCCAACTGTGCAGAACGGATTCGGTTAGGCAATGACGATTGAATGGTGAGCTGTAAGGCTCGAACACGACGAGGATTCGTAGACTCCTTCCTGCTCAAGGCATCCGCCACAACGTTCGCCTTGCCGGGATGGTATTTGATAGCGCAATCATAATCGTTCAGGAGTTCAACCCAGCGACGTTGCCGCATGTTCAACACCTTCTGGTCGAAAATATGCTAAAGACTCTTGTGATCGGTATATACTTCACACTTGGTACCGTACAAGTAATGTCTCCAGATTTTCAACGCAAAGACCACCGCACCCAGTTCCAAGTCATGAGTAGTGTAGTTCTTCTCATGAACCTTGAGTTGACAAGAAGCATAAGCAATAACCTTCCCGCGTTGCATCAACACACAACCGAGACCACGAATAGAAGCGTCACAGTACACAACGAAGTCATCGGTACCCTCAGGTAAGGATAAGATAGGTGCAGAACAAAGTTTAAGCTTCAGCATCTGAAATGCTGATTCCTGTGGTTCATCCCAGTCGAACTTTCGGTCCTTCTGGGTAAGAGTAGTGAGGGGTTGAGCGATCTTCGAAAATCCCTCAATGAAACGACGATAGTAACCCACAAGACCTAGGAATTGCCGCACCTCAGACTGCGTCTTTGGTGCTTCCCAGTCTTTAATAGCTTCGATCTTAGCCGGATCGACATGAATTCCCAGTTCATTCACCACATGCCCTAGGAATTGAACTTCACGCAACCAAAAATCACACTTCGAGAACTTAGCATACAACTGCTCCTGTCTCAAAAGTTCCATGACCAACCGTAGGTGTTCTTCATGATCCTCCTTGTTCTTGGAATAAATAAGAATATCGTCAATAAACACGATGACGAACTTATCCAGGTAAGGTTTGCAAACGCGGTTCATTAAATCCATGAACACCGTCGGTGCGTTAGTGAGACCAAAAGGCATGACCAAGAACTCAAAATGGCCATAACGAGTGCGAAAAGCAGTCTTCTGAATGTCAGCTTCCCTGACGCGCAACTGGTGATAATTGGACCGCAAATCAATCTTCGAATAGTAGCTGGAGCCCTGGAGCTAGTCAAAGAGATCATCAATGCGAGGAAGAGGATAATGATTCTTGATGGTCACTTTGTTCAGTTCACGATAATCGATACACATTCGGAGGCTTCCGTCCTTCTTCTTCACAAACAACATAGGAGCTCCCCACGGGGAAGAACTCGGTCGAATGAAACCCTTTTCCAAGAGTTCCTGCAACTGGCTGGACAACTCTTGCATCTCGGGAGGTGCAAGACGATATGGAGCTCGGGCAATGGGAGCTGCACTCGGAGTAAGATCAATACCAAACTCAACCTGACGATGGGGAGGAAGACCAGGCAAATCATCAGGAAACACATCGGGAAAATCACGAACCACCGGGATATCCTCAATCTTCTTCTCATCGTCAGTAGAAATGTTAACAAGTGCCAGAATGGCCGAACAACCCTTCCGAAGGTACTTACGGGCTTTCATGCTAGAAATGATACTCAGCGGAGCACCGCTTTTCTCGCCATGAACCGAAAGAGTCTCTCCATCAAGGAGAGGGATCCGAATAATCTTATCGAAACAAACGATCTCCGCACGATACAGCGATAACCAATCCATGCCGACAACGACATCAAAACTACCCAGGGGTACCGGCATAAGGTCGATGGGGAAAGACAAACCCGACAGTTCCAAGCGACATTCCCTAAGGGTGTGCGTCGCTTCGATTTTTTTACCATCAGCCAATTCTATTAAGTACTTAGCCTCTAAAGGTGTGGGTACTATATCTAGCAATCGACTAATGTCCATAGATATGAAACTCTTATCGGCACCAGAATCAAACAAGACAGAAACATAGCGATCATTAAGAAGGAACGTACCGGTAACTGTGTCTGGATCCTTCCTAGCCTCTGCAGATCCAATGACGAAAGCACGTGCAGTCCTGCCTCCGCCCCTATTGTTCCCATTTCCGTTTCCGCCCCTCCCATTATCGCCCTACTTCAGTTTAGGACATTCACGCTTGAAGTGTCCCGTATCACCACAGTTATAGCACCCCTGCTTTCCTGGAGTCCCCTGAGCAGCAGGAGTAGGAGCAGTAGCAGGAGTCTGAGTTGGGGTGAGTGCCACCCTGCAATCCTTAGCATGATGCCCCAACTGATGGCACCGATGACAACGAGCCCGATCATAACTCCTAGAATGATGAAAACCACACTTGTTACACTTGGGATGCTTCCCAACATACCCACATGATTTCTGCCCAGAAGAAGACCCAAATGGTTCAAACTTCTTCGCCGGTTGAGATGGCGCTGGCACAGCACTCTTCCCTACACCATCCCTCTTCCTCTTGTTCCCCTCAGAAACCTTCACAGCAGCACCCTTAGGAGGCAAAACACCTTCTGCCACCTTCAGGTTAGTCATCCGATGAGCTGATCGGACAACTTCAGCAATAGTGGGAAGATTCCCAGCAGCCACCAACCCAGCAATCTCCGGCACTAGCCCAGACACATAGTGCTCGATCCTCCTATACTCGGGTGTGTGCAAATCAGGGCACAACACCGCCAGCTCATTCCTCCTCACATTGTACTCTTCAATCTCTGACCCGACCATCTTGTGGCTCCATACTTCATGTTCCAACTTCTGCACCTCTCCCTTGGACAGTACTCGCCTCGCAACAGTTGCACAAAGTCCGCCCAAGGCATAGCAATAGCTTCCCCCAATCCCATGTTCTGAGTAGTAGCATTCCACCACGACAGTGCAGGCCCCTCAAATGTCGCAGTAGCATACTTCATCCGGTCCCCAGCAGGACAGTTACATATGACGAACACAGACTCAACCTTCTCCAGCCATCGGAGCAGTCCCACCGCTCCCTCAGTTCCAGCGAAGTTATGGGGCTGACAGTCCCGAAACTTCTTATAAGAGCACTAAGGTGGAGGCGGATTGGCACCAATACCTGAAACACGGTATACGAGTAAAACACAAACAAAAGGACATGAGACCAAGAATGAGGCAAGGTCGGCAGAAATCAACTCACCACCCATGGCATTAATCCCAGCCTGGAAATTAGCCATAGCCATGTTCACTTGCTGCTGTAGCAAGTTGTTCATCTCAGCTTGGGTCATGTTGATGTTGCTACGACCACCGCCGCCGGCACGATCACCGCCGCCAGCACGACCACCGCCGCCACCACGACGTCCACCACCGCGAGCACCAGACATGATCTAACAAATCAAGAAATCGAGGGATTCAAATTCACTTCTAATGTCAAGCCCTAGAAATTTATAAGAATTAATGTTAGGGACAAATCCAGGAATATACATCCAAACTTGAAGTCCATCGGGATTTTCATGCATTTCAGTTTATTATTTCGTGTGCACCTGAAATGATAAACTGCTCTACATGGTCCTCCAGATGTACTCCTAATCCAGACTCCGGTCACCGAATATCGTCGCCTAGTAACGTGGTACGATAGGTGCAAGTGTAAGAAGGCATGTGTGTGCTAGAACCAACAAATCAGCCCCTTCCCCTTCAATCCCGAAGAAGAAGACAAGAGTAGGTAATAATCCAAATAAAAGCGGATGGTGTAACAAAGAAGTATGATGATGATGTAAGAACACCCCGACAAAGTTAGTACGTATCCCACTAATAGACTCAAAGTATGTGACCGTCTAGTGTGTGCGATTCGGCTATAGACCAGACTCTACATGCAGTCCTAGTTCACTATAACCATTGTCTCTGATACCATTCTGTCACACCCTCAATTTTCCACTTGCGGGGTTTTACCGCGAGACGCATGACAAACCAGGATCCAAGTCAACGGTCACAATAAACAACACTCTATGAATACGTAAAACCCAAAACATAGTTTCTCAAATTATCAAAATCGTAGCGGAAGCATTAAACCAATTACAAAACCATGTAAGACAATGTTTTAACAACTTTATTCAAAACGTGAAACTAAGCCTAGACGCCATGCAGACTCGTGCGCCTAGTCCAGTGTTGCTACCTTAGCGACCTGAGAAAAACATGCCAAAAAGACGTCAACATATAATGCTGGTGAGTTCACAGGTTTGTTCAATAAGTTACCAAAACGTTACCATGTCCATACTATACCAATGTCATCAAGTACGCTAGCTAGGCGTATGTTTTATTACTACTAGGATTGGAAACCATTACTGGACACGTTTAGCAATGTTTAGCATATGTTTAAGCAGCCCGAATATGTTCAGCATGTTTAGCAAAGTACGAGACAACATGCAGCCGCCCGGCCCTCCAAGCCGTCGAGTGGGGCAGGTCACGCCCAATAGATCTATCCACATTTCCCCCGTTGTGCATCCCCGCACATTCCTGGTTTCCCCCGGGACTTCCAAAGATCGTATAGCAATATAAAGTTAAAACCATAGTATGACATATGTTACCAAAATAGTTTAGCGCATGTTTTCTCCCCCAAAAGATAAATCTGTAAAAGTGGGGCCGAGAACTCACCTTAGATAGCGTTCTTCGGTTATTAGTAAAAATGCTAAGCCCTTGATAATCCCTCTACCGGAGATCTATCAAAATGTTCACATAAGTGTTTCGACTAATAACCATAAGGTTATCTAGTCCCCGATTGTCCTGATCGTAACCAAGTATGTTTTAAAGCGTGTTTAAATGTTCAACCGACACACTAGACCGACCCGACATCCCGTTGGTGACTCATTACCTTAACTATTCAAGTACACATAGATTACACACAAGGTTCAAGCATAAAACACTTAGTTTGTATCAAAAATCTCATTTCTGCATCAGAACGGTCGAACCAGTCAGATAAAGTCTCCTTCGCCCGTTTTAAGTCTCCTTGGCCCGTTTTTAAGTTTTCCTTCGCCCGTTTTTCCACGTTCGACCGTTTGATCAGGTTCGCCCAACATTTCCCTGGTTCGACCCTGGAATCTCTCCTTCGACCACTCGAATGGTCGAATGAGTCCAGGTTCGCCCCTGTTTTATAAATTTTTCTAAAAACGCTTCAAACACATTCGAAACATCTCGAAACATCATCAAATACTGCAGTCAAGTATGATTAACATATCCCTACATAACCCCACCAATTTTGCCCCAAAACCAGCTTGTTTTAATACTTTCCCAAAATGGTAAAATTATGGAAATGTCACATCATGCATGAAATCTTTACCCAATTAGGAAACTTTTTAATACCAACCCATAATCATCTATAAATGCTCAGTTTATCTTGTAATCGAAAACCCCCATTCATTTTATTAATAATACTTAACATGCACAAGCCCTAGATTTCATAAAATCCCCAAAATACCCATAATATCATCATCTATCTAATAATAACCTTTACAATCCTAAACTGTCATTCATAGCAGCCCTAGATCATGTTGCTAACATTAGAACAACAGCAAATCATTAAACAACACATAACATTACATAACACATAATTAACATATGTTTATTGATACAAAACCTATGTTTAATGATTGGGTTTAGATTTAGAAAGATGTTTAAAAGGTTTTTATTGATAAAATCTTCCTTAGAACAGATCCGGACATTTATGGTTATATAAAAAACGGATTAAAATGCCTTAAAAAGGTTTAGGATTAGGAACACACCTTGGATTCTTGTTTAGATGTTGTAGATAAGTTAGATTATGAAAAAGAAGAGCAAAAACTCCTTTCCTTAGTGATTAAAATCGTTTGAGAGTGTTTTGAGACGGTTAGGGTTTGTGAAATGGTGAAAAATGACAAAGTTTGGTATTTATACTATTCCACCTTCGACCCCTATCAATGGTCGAATGTGGCCTCCTTCGACCCTTTCACAGGGTCGAATGTACCCTGTTCTGGTCGAAGGGAATTCTTCAAATCCCATATCCCAGGTTTGCCCCTTTCAAAGGGTCGAACCAAGGCACAATTCCACCTTCGACCACTCGAAGTGGTCGAACCAGAACCTATGTTTATCTAGTTTTCCAGTTTGTCGTGTTTAACGCATTTTAACGCACGTTAACATATGAGCATGCAACCTTAGTCTATGTTTAACATATTTAAGCATGGATGATCGTCTACACATCATTTAAACACATCTATGTATATAATCCACCATACGACCAATAATCTACACATACACTTAATTAGTTTATGTAGTGTCACCAACAACGGGACCCGGTACTAGTGTATTCCCAAAATGACTCCCAATGATCCTCCAGATCATTGAACCCTGGACAATCCTAACTTGACCCGACTCAACCAACCTAGTTAAGTTCGTTTATAAACGTTTCCCGCTAAGGTAGACTTAGATGTTACTAAAATGTTTAAGCCAAATATGCCGGGTGTCACATATATGATTAATAATTTTGTGTTTAAAGGTTATTAATGAAATGGTAATCATAATTATTAATAGTAGATGTTTCCAATATTGTGTAAATCATGATAAATGCTAATTATACGCTAAAAATATTAATGTGACAAATCAAAGAATTAAGCATTTATTTTGTGTTTAAATGTCTTTAATTTTAAAAGTCGGATTTTTTTTTTAAAATTTTGATTTTGAATGTTTAAAAAATTTATAAATGTATTTATATAATTTTATGTTTAAAGGTTATTATTGAAATGGTAATCATAATTATTAACATTAGATGTTTTCAATATTGTGTAAATCATGATAAATGTTAATTATACGCTAAAAATAGTAATGTGAAAAATCAAAGAATTAAGCATTTATTTTGTGTTTAAATGTATTTAATTTTAAAAACCGGATTTTTTTTTAAATTTTGATTTTGAATGTGATGAAGTAGTATAACGTATAAGAAAAATACAGTAGAAATATTTTATTAAAATTTAAAACCAACGAATACAAATTTTATTCAAATATCACTAAATATTTCCTTATACACCACGTTTATTGTTTTAGTTTTGACATTTCCATCACCATAAAGTATAAGTAATTTCACATCTGCCCTGCTTTTAACTCTTGGCAATGCGACATAAAGTTGGCAATGTGAGAATACAAGGTCTCTTAAATACAATCCAACCTTCCATAGAGACTATCTTTGGCTTTTATTGATGGTCATTGCGAAACATACGGATATTGAGAATTAACGCCTTTGGAACTTCACTGGAATATTGTTATCAGATGGTATTTGAGGAGTATTATCTAGTAAAAAATAAATAGTAGTGAAAAATATTTATGATAAAATTTTCAAAGTAAGACACCGTTTGAGTCGGATCATTTAAAATTCGAATTAAATGTTATAATTAAGTCTAATTGTTACCATTATAGATATTAAAATATGAAATATATAAATAGAACATTTAATATTTGAATATTTATAAAGTTTAACTGAAATCTATCAATTCAAATTTTTGTATTCAAAATTTGAATTTTAACTTGTAAATAATTTGAGAAATTTATAACTAAAACTATTATTTTTTAAATTTTAAATATATTAAGAAATATCTAATTGGTATATCTCTATTTTAAAGGTAATAGTAGGATTGTTTGTTACAATTATTAACTTAACTTTAAAAGTTTGAAATTTTTTGAAATATTCAAATCATTCAAAATTCGAATTAAATGCTATAATTAAGTCTAATTGTTAGTATGATTATCTAGAATTCAAAATTTAGAATTTTTATAATGTTAACAAAATTTTAAAATTTATATTATAGATATTGAAGTATGAAATTATATATTTAAATAGAATATTTAATAACTCACTTTTTACGTTAGCTTCTCCCTATAAATAATAATTAAAATAATTTGAGGTGCTCTTACAAAGTTCTGTTGGCAGTAATATTAACAGTCGAATTTTAATTCCATGATAAACATTCAAATCAAAGTTGACTAATTCTAGAAAAATAAATAATAAAGCTTTTGTTTTAAAAAAAGATCAATAATTTCATTCATCAAGGAAAGCGGGAAACGAAAGGAAAACGAATGGAAACAACCACCTATCATGAAAGTAATAAAAACTAGGAAAAAAGAGGGTGAGATTGATTGATTTATTTTCATCTTAATTAATATACTAGTAAAAAGCATAAAGAAAATAAATATAAACAGCATCTTGGAAGATAATTGAACGTACACACAGGATTTGGAACGTTTCTAGCATAAACTAATAAAACCCCACTGCTTCAAAAGACAATAAAAGGTGATCCAAAGAGAGTGCATTGGGTTTTAATTATACATTAACAGCAACGTCAACTAGAATACTTCCTTTGCGATTTTTTGAAAAAGTACACCGACTTAATTCTAGTTGCTTGACGAGATTCCGCAAGCGACTCAGACTCCCGCTCATCTTCACTTATGGTTTCCAGCATTTTAGTTGTTCGCTGCCGCATTACACTCACAAACTGGGGTGGTGCCACTTCACATACAAACCTTGCCATTCTTGAACTTGCCATCTATTTAAGTTTGTGAATAGCCTTGTATTGCATGACTTTAGGAAAGGCTAGCTATGATATATATAGAGCTTTCAATGTATGAGTATATCCCAACAAACTCAAAGATATTTTATAATTAAAATCCTCGAAACACGTATGGTCTAAATAGGGCTTTCCGAATTTGTGGGGGGTGTATGAATTTGAACTTGGATGACTTATGATGAAGGGAATTTGTCGAGTCTAGAACCGGACACTTGTTAGGCATCATTAATACAATTTGGCTGGATGAAACAAATGCTGCCAAGTGTCTTTGATCGTATTGGTTTTGTTTGTCATAAAACATTCCGGTTTCAATAAGAATCCAAAATATCTTTTATCTATTGGTGTTTGAAAATATGCTTCTTTTTGTTTTGAATGGCCCATAGCTACCGTTAAAAAAAAAAAAAAAAAAGTAATGCCATAGATGTAAAATCTATATCTATATATTAATATTTCAAAGCATGGAATCTTACATTATAATCAAAGAGGGTATCGTCCCTCTTTGAGTGTGCCATATGACATTCTCTTTATTTTATTTCAAAAGTCTTTTCTCTCTCATGTTTCCCCCACAATTTTAAAACGTTAATAACTTTTATATACAAGATTTTTTTTTTTGAAAATACACCAAATTAACGAATGCTTATTATCTTCTCAACGAGTACCACAGTGCCATACAAAAACGAAAAAAAACACTTTTTTGTCGATTTTTCTTTATACGGAAAAAAAACCACAATATGTTGAGGTAATTCATTAATGATGTCTAGGCAAGTCACTAATCATGTTCAAACTAGTGATTTTATTTTTCATCAAAAACAGAATAGGTTAAACCACTCCTTTCTAAAAACAAAATGTCACACCTTCAAAACTACCGCCTCAATCACACCCTACAATGGTTGTTTTTAGCTTTGCTCCTCATCCAAACACACATCTTCTTTTTAATATACATTTTCATTATTATTCACACGATTAAAATTGTTGTTTTTCATATTATAGTACATTAATTGCTATATTACATCATAGCACATATTTTATCACATCATATTAAATTTATCTATCTCGAAAAGTTTCTAGGATATAATCTAATTTTATACATTTCGATTGAATTCAAGAAGAATTACAATAAGAAATTGCAACTAATAGAGAATATGGTTAATTCTTAAAATTGTTCTTTTGGTTCGGGTTAAGTTGCTTAAATAGTATAATTTTTTTTTTATTCTTAGCTGGACCCATGTGGTTCACTACTAGAAAATTAAGCAATTGTGACCAATGTAAACGGTCGCAAAATTAGTCACCAGTTTGCGACCAAAATCGAAATGTTCGCGAAATTAAAACCAAACAAGAATCGGTCGCAAAACAATTGCAAATTTTGTGACCACATTTTTTAGTTGCAAATCAGTAGAATGGTGGTCGGAAAACAATGGCAAGTAAGAGAAAAAAACAATTTGCAACCATTTAAAGCGGTTGCAAATACAAGAAATATATAAAAAAGAAACGTTATCATTCGGTGCACTATTAGAATCAACACCTTGCTTGACGCACATTGCGCGTTATAATAGGGTGTTTATGACACACAAAAAAAGTGTCATTGAAAGACATGTCGTAAAATTCTTACGACATGCACGCGCGTCTAATGACACGTGTTAATGACACCCTGGACACTCATTTATGACACACTTTTATGACACCCTTTCTTTACATGCATTTACAACACACTTTTATAACACTCAATTTGCGTGTTATGCTTTTTTTGCATAAAAAATATGCAAAATTACTAATAACCCTAGATTTTCATTTATATTTATAATAACAAAATCAATAAATGTCATAATAAAACTGCATATATTATGTATACCACAAAAAACCCATTACAATATAAACATTTGTCGAATCATACCACAAATATTAAACGGTTACAAAAATATCATGTCAATACATTACGTTAGTCTAGACCTAAACATACAAATCACTTGAAAATGAAGGTTGCTGCATAACTTGACCATTATTTATGAATGACAACAATATCCGCATCCTTGTAAGCATCTACCTCCTTCAACTTGAGACAACAATTTTATTAATAAGATGAAAGGTTAAGATTCGTGATGGTTTTAGTTTCAAGAAAAAAAGGTGACTAAAGTTTGACTAGATCGACTTAGATTAATTTAAACATGGTTTATATATGAATTAAATCTAATTATTTACAACAAGTTATTTTAAGTTTCGGGTAATCAATTGAAGCATGAGTATTATAAGTTTTTTTTTTTTTACCCGAAGTAAGTTATTACCTTACCTGGAATCTTTCAATGCCAAAGTAACAACTGGTCTCCTATCCTTGTTCTTTGCCGTGTAAAGAAGATTCCTCCCAGTACCTATATTATGAATTTGGCTCCCACACCATAAGACTAAGTGGTATGAAGACTGGGAGAGGTTCAAAGTGTTGATTTGGCATCTTCCTCGGTCGGGGAACACCCTCCCTGAACATTCGGTGCCTTTAGTGAAAACTTCCCTCATTCCCCGATATGTATAATCTATACTTACTATTATAGGAGAGTCGTGAGCGACATAAGAAATCCTTAGAAAAGCTGACGTGACAGCCTTAGAAACAGGCCACCAATGCGTTGCTTATGCAAAAAGTGATGTCATTCTTCATTATAAAATACAATTAAATAATGCTACTCGCCTCAAAAGCGCTTGGCTCAACAGCGGTTTTATAATGCCACTTGCCTGAACAGCGCTTGGCTTAACAACAGTTCGTAATAATTAATTAAATATTTGCCACTTTCTTTAACATAGCTTCATACGACTGTTGCTTCTAAATTTGAGCTCCAAATTCAAATTCAAATCTCAAACTCAAAACCCAATTACACAACTATATAAAGGTATCATATCTCTGTCTCCCTCTCTCAAATATTTTACTGCTTTCTCTTAAATTCTTAAATCATAATAATAACAGATGGTTCTCTCACACTCACGTTCAAATCGAAGGATTCAAGTATCAGGTAACCAAATTCTAATCGATCATAACAATAACAATAATATTTATCCGTTTGTTTTTCAATAATCGTCAATCTTTTGTCTGTTCCATTAGCATCTAGAGTATTAGGTTGAAAAGGTTGTTGATTTTGGAAGATTCTTACAATCAAAGGAAAATATTACTTGTATCATTACCAACGGTTGAAGATTCAAAGCGTCAAACTCAAGATAGGTATGCCTTTGCTTTTTTAAAGCGATTTATGTGATTGTTTAAAGCGTCTTAGTTTTTTTCTGTTCATGTTGTATGCTTTATTAATTTGACTCATGGTTAATGTAGTATATTTGTGAATATTTTACCGTTAACAGATAGAGGCGTTAGCTCAGGCAATCAAGTGTTTTTCCAGATGGTGTCTTCCAAGGCATTGTTTGGGATTATGCTTTTACGTCACTATGCTTATCATTTGAGGAAGACGTTTGTGTTTACTGTCGTGTAATGTTGTTCCCGTTGTTGTAGTTGTCAACATGTATGTTTGTTAACTTTCTTATTTCTTTAGGTTTGTTTTCAAGGTTTGTTGTTGAAGTATAACCGTGAATGTTTTTGTCTGTCCTATTAGCAAGCAGAGTATGTGAGGAAGCACCTTGAGTAAGTTGATCTTTCAAGGTTGATTTGAATGTATTAGCAAGATGAGTTGCAAGTTTTCTGAAGATTATATTGGATGACAGTTGTTTCATTACATATGTTGATGTAACACCCCAACCGATGGCGGAATCATCGAGGTGTCACGTAGTGACGATTGTTCAAAAGCACATGGTACTAAAATGTAAATATATTATTGAATAATTTAAATTGTCTTACATAGATGAAATGGGAAAAATACAAAAGTCTGAACAAAACATGAAATTTGAAATAACTTATTAAAAGCAAGCACTAAAATCTAATGCTATAGAACTAAGATCAAACTGCACCTGAAACATGTACAAAATAAGTTTTGTCAACATATGAAATGTTGGTGAGCATTCCTAGTTTTAATACATATAGTAAGTTAGAAAATGTTATACAATTCAAGTGCAAAGTTACAGTGCATTTATGTAAACTATGTATCATACAAATGAGCGAAATCAATCATGTGACTGTATAAATGTACTAAATGAACGGCGGTGTACTTATCCATTAAATGGATAATAACTTAACAATGACCACGGATTCTCCGATGAAAAAGGGGGAGAATCAACCTAGGCGGGTTGTCAATCCAATAGCGCTATCCAATGTTAAGGTCGGCTTGTACAATGTTAATGATTTCACTAAGTACAAATGTATTCTACATGTAATGTCTAAGCATAAAGCACGTGTGTAAGCAAATGCACATAGTACTAGAATTGTATTGTAACAATGTGAACTTGTATTTGTAATTTGTATAAGTGTACATGTAACACCCCAAAAATGAATAAAAGCAAAAAGGGGATAGGAAATACTCACTTTTGCCAAATGACTAGATGACTAAGCGAGCGTGAAAATGCGAGCAATCCAAAGATTCAACAACGAAACTAGTCCAATTGAGAAGAAAAGAAACCGAATAGGTAAAATATCAAGCTTCCAATTCGCCAATTACAAGAGCTTATAATGAAAGCTTCAAATGTAAAAGTAATATACTCTAGAAGAAAGGTATGAGGGAGAGTTTAATCGAATTGAAACATTCGATTTAGAGGTGCAAAGTGTAATGGGTCATAGGTGGGTTTTTATAGTAGTTTTGGATTCAATTAGGCTTTAAAATTGGTCAACACAATAAAGTAAGGTTTTAAGATGAATTGACTATTTGACTAGGACTTTGACTAGGATTTTGACTGAGACTTTGACTAGGACTTTTGACTAGTACTTTGACTGTTTGACTGTCTTAGCGGACCGCGAGAGCTAAAAATCAATTTTTCTAATTTAATCAATTTTAAGTTCTGGACTTGTTTCCTTCGGTTTCTAAGTTGTTTTAGGACCGAAAATTAAAGGTTTTGAGTATTAAGGTCTGAAACATACGTGCTCGGGTGTAGATGTGAGTATAAAACGTGGACACTTTTGTAACACCCCAACCGATGGCGGAAACATCGGGATGTCACGTATTGATGATTGTTCAGTAGCTCATGGTAAATAATAAATTTCATTATATGATTTAAATAAATTACATACAATTGTTCTACAAGAATTCGTACATCAAATTGAATAAAACTATGCACACATCTTCAAGCATTAATTCAAATCTTCAAGCAAGTAGAACCTGAAACATGTTAAGTTGAAAATATTTTGGGTCAACAAAAGTTGGTGAGAATTACATAGGTTTTGATAATCGAATAAAATTGTTGTGCAATTCATGTGTCATGGCAATCTAGTCCATATGTGAAAACATACTAGAAGTAAATCGAGTGCATAATCAACCATTGTGACTGTTGTATTGTGGTACATCCCATACGCTCATGGTTTACTCGTTTATATTGCAGTAACAAACACCCGCGCAACCTTTGTAGGAGGCACGTATCCGGGTGGGATTGTCAGTCCAATAGATCTATCAATGTATACCGTTTGGCTGATGAATGTTTGTGCTAGAATTGTGCTTACCCTAGTCATGTTCAAGACATAATGCAACATAGAAAAACACATAGACACATTGATGTTTGAATTGCATAAATGATGTTGTAACATGTTTCACCCCAAAAATGGTGATAAATAGAAAAAGGGCTATGTAAAACTCACCTTAGCAAAATGCTATGTCTCGTAAAAAAAATAGAATAATGTGTTGTGAATGTATGCGAGGCGAATCCCAAAGACTCAACAACGTAGTTAGTCCAAATTGAAGAAAACGAAAAAGAAAGAATATCAAGCTTCCAATTCGCCAATTACAAGAGCTTATAATCAAAGCTTCAATTGTAGAAGTAATAGACTATAGAAGAAAGGTATGAGGGAAAGTTTAATCGGATTGAAACAATCGATTTAGAGGTGCAAAGTATAATGGGTCATAGGTGGGATTTTATACTAGTTTTGGAGTCAATTAGCAATTAAAATTGGTCAACACCATAAAGTAAGGTTTTATGATGAATTGACTGTTTGACTAAGACTTTGACTAGGACTTTGACTATTTGACTCAAGGCTTTATTTAAAAAAAAAAAAAAAATCTTGTATGTGAAAAAAAAAAAGAATTTAGAATCATATTATTATTATTATTATTATTTATATACATTTATGTATGTATATAAGTTGTGAGTTAGGATAAATAAAGACTCAGGCACATTTGTATAATATTAATGATAAAGGTGTAATAATATATATATATATATAAGGGCTTTTTATGTATTAAAATTTTGGGGAAAATTTTGCGATGTTACAACTTTTACTTATAAAAATTATAAGTTTTATTAAATTGTGAATTTTGGTCCGAATAAAATACGAGGGTTAAAAATGAAAATTTTGAAATAGTTGAGGAACCAATTATGCACATTTATGAAAAGTGAAGGGTGCAGGTTGTCATAGTCTCCCCTACTTTAGAAAATTTCGTCCCGAAATTACTTTCAAGTGAAGGTTTCCATGAAACAAAAGACATTTGTACAAAGGCAAGTAGATTTTAAGAAATGCATTAGCCATGATTTGACAAAGTTTGAAGTAGTTGTTTAATACCAAAAATAAGAGTTTGAAAATCCTTAAAGTTTGACCCAAGGTTAGAGAATTAAGAGTTTATAATGAGCATGGTTTGGGAAAAGTATGTAACTGGTGAGGGCAGGGTAGTGTAATAGTAGTTTCCCTTACTTTAGAGAAGTTTATGACCGAACTTTATTAAGGACATGCAACAGGATTTCGACTAATAAGGAGTGTAAGAGTATAGAAAGTTTGTGTTTTTTGTGTGGATGGTCCAGAGAAAGACTCTAGGAAGTCGAATTGAAGCTCGTGTAAGAACATTCTTATCGAAAATGCTAGCTATTAGTCAACGATCTAATAAAGAGATAGTAATGGGTAGGTTCTTGGTCAGACTCCTAGTCCGCTCCCGCAGTATCGCTCGTGCTTATATATAGGGTGTACCGCAGCTAACCCACCACACTACTGATACTTTGGACTCGTACTGATTATCTACCAATAGCCTAAGTAGAATCACACACCACCCCCATGTACTTATAAATCCATGATTGCGTTCCGGACCGTAATCATCGATTTACCTTACACTAGGGTGCTATGCTTTTCCATAACACTAACATAAGTAATACAAGAAACAATGCGTGCAACCAAAATGTGTTAAGTAGTAGATACTGCTCAAGTATAAGATGCGGTTAGAGGTTCTTCCCCTTTCAGGTTCACCCTTTAACCGTAATGAGATTAATGTATAAGTATAAGACATGATTAGGGGTTCTTCACCTTTCGGGTTCACCCTTAACCGGTAAATTTCTGTTCACATCATTGGGCTCTAAACAACCATATTGATAAACTCTGAGGATTACACCGTTCCCCTCGGGTTAGAGGAATACTCTGAACCGAGTCGTACATGGGAACTGGCTAAGATCTCATACGAGCTATCAATTAGTATGTTCGTTGGCCATGATGATGAACAAAATAATGTAAAGTATAACAGGGTTTTGCTCACAACAAAAAAAAAATATTCATACCAAATATGCGTTCATGTAAGTATATAAGTATAGCATAAAATTTCTATTGAAAGAATAACATAACGTAAATCGAGTAAATCGTACAATTTGCACAAAATGAAAGTAAACGAGTTAAATTAATGCTCAAAACTAGTGTTGTAAGAATAACTACTAATAATTAGTGCGAGAATAGTTGCGAATAACGCGTGAAAATAACTACCAACAAAAGAATAATACAAAAATAATAAGATAATGTACGAACGTAACTATAAATAGAATGGTGTAAAAAAATAATGAAATTTACTGTAAATGAAAGTACGCAGAACAGACGTATAGTCTACTGGTATGAGGATAACCTTTTGGAAACCAAAGAATGTTTTAAGTTCAAAATAGGTTCACTTGAAAAGATTTCGTAGGTACACATTTTCATGTGTTTAAGAGAAGTCGAGTTTGAAAAGTGTTATAAGGTATATTATTAGTTGCAAATTCCTCCCGAAAACATATATTGGATACGTTATATGAAAACATGCAGATTTACACTTGATTTGTAAAATATGAAATGCATGTTTATAAAATGCAAAATGAAACCATTTCATGAAGTGTGTGTAAATCTAATGTGTTTCGAAAGACCAAGATTTAAAATGATGTGAAGGTTGTGAATGATCCCAGATGCCTTGACAAATTTTGGAAAATAAAATTTTCTGCATTTAAACATTTCTTTAACTTGTGGGTTGAAAAGTCAGAAATTTTTAATTGTTATGAAATATTGAGAAAATCGAAGTGTTACTCGTTAAGACTGGGTAAACTTGAAACCTTTTAAATTTTCAAATTTTTACAAAATTTATACATTGAAAGATCATTTATTTGCAGGATCGTTAAGGCATCTCTTTGGGCTCATAGCGGGCTATTTGGCACAAGGTGTATGAAAAGTGTGTTCTAATTTGGCGAATAGGCTTTGTGAAAAGACTTATAGAATAAGTTGTCAAATTAATCGTTTTAGATAGTAGTGTACTAGTGCGTATCGTGTAGGTAGGCATTTATGTATGAGTTTAGTCTGACTAAGAAGTTCTAACTTATGGTAGTTGGCTATGGCTTAGGAGACTAGGTGCAGCAATATTAGTATTAGGTATATGAGGATATACTGTGACTTTGATCAAGTAAGTTTGTAAACATGAAGGTATAAAACAGGTTGAAATAATAAGTTTGGAAAAACCATGTTCATTTTTAACTGTATGATTACACAACATTCCTAAAATCAGGATGTGATCAAAGTTAAACACAGAGTTTAAAACTTAAGTCATGGGTAAAAATGTTTTAACGCAAAACGAGTAATACCTTATAGTGTAAAAATCATGAGCATAAGTGAAATAGTGTAAGCTTTAATGCGATAATATATCGAACAAAATTTTTAGTAATGATGATAAGGGATTCAAAAGCGAATGATCAATGAATAATGGCATATGAAACATCAAGTGATTAAATGGAATCTTCAAATGATAAAAAACATAAATATCAATGATATAAAACATTGGAATTGTTTCTATAGGAAACTTTGACCAACTCAAGTATTTGAAATTTCCTAGTGACTTGTGGGGGCGTACTTTAGCCTATAAGTGAATGCTCATCCCAAGAGTTCCCAGGTAGGTATACGGGTCCCTCGTCTGATTGGGATTTATGCGAAATACTAGGCCTAGACAGAAAACTCAGGATATAGGCGCTCACCCTTCCAGATTGCACGTGCCCCATCACTAGTGAATTCAAAAACTTAAGCGAGATTAAAAACGAGATGCAAAAATAGATCCTTGATATTTGGATTTCACTCCTAACTCAAAGATGTATTTAAAAATTGAAAACGATTGTGGAATGAAACCAGTCACTAAGTTAAGGATATCACTCCCAGCTTAGTGGTTTAGTTCCTTTTTGAAAGAAATACTCTTTGAGGTGTGGATGCCACTCCTATCTCAAAGATATATTCCTAAGATAAATAACATATAGAGGAGTGAAACTAATCACCAAGGTATGGATGTCACTCCTAAGTTGGTGATATCGTTTCGTTTGTGAAATACGAGTATCTTCTTCTCTAAACAAAACACCGAAAGAATAACTAGAAAGAATCATAGCGAAAATATCTTGAAAGAAAATAATAGGATAAAGAGAAATAAACACGAGAGGACTCATGAATGTAAGCTTAGTTATAGACTAGGCTAAAAGGCATTCTAATAACCTAATTCCCTATAACCTGTCTCTGATACCAATCTGTAACACCCCAATCGATGGCGGAATCATCGAGGTTTCACGTAGTGACGATTGTTCAAAAGCACATGGTACTAAAATGTAAATATATTATTGAATAATTTAAATTGTCTTACATAGATGAAATGGGAAAAATACAAAAGTCTGAACAAATCATGAAATTTGAAATAACTTTTTAAAATCAAGCACTAAAATCCAATGCTATAGAACTAAGATCAAACTGCACCTGAAACAGGTACAAAATAAGTTTTGTCAACATATGAAATGTTGGTGAGCATTCCTAGTTTTAATACATATAGTAAGTTGGAAAATGTTATACAATTCAAGTGCAAAGCTACAGTGCATTTAGGTAAACTATGTATCATACAAATGAGCGAAATCAATCCTGTGACTGTATAAATGTACTAAATGAACAGCGGTGTACTTATCCATTAAATGGATAATAACTTAACAATGACCATGGATTCTCCGATGAAAAAGTGGGAGAATCAACCTAGGCGGGTTGTCAATCCAATAGCGCTATCCATTGTTAAGGTCTGCTTGTACAATGTTAATGATTTCACAAAGTACAAATGTATTCTACATGTAATGTCTAAGCATAAAGCACGTTTGTAAGCAAATGCACATAGTACTAGAATTGTATTGTAAAAATGTGAACTTGTATTTGTAATTTGTATAAGTGTACATGTAACACCCCAAAAATGAATAAAAGCAAAAAGGGGATAGGAAATACTCACTTTTGCCAAATGACTAGATGACTAAGCGAGCGTGAAAATGCGAGCAATCCAAAGATTCAACAACGAAACAAGTCCAATTTAGAAGAAAAGAAACCGAATAGGAAAAATATCAAGCTTCCAATTCGCCAATTACAAGAGATTATAATCAAAGCTTCAAATGTAGAAGTAATATACTCTAGAAGAAAGGTATGAGGAGAGTTTAATCGAATTGAAACATTCGATTTAGAGGTGCAAAGTGTAATGGGTCATAGGTGGGTTTTTATACTAGTTTTGGATTCAATTAGGCTTTAAAATTGGTCAACACAATAAAGTTGTAACGCCCCAAAAACCCATTTCGCTTAATTATGCCATTAGGTGTGATTAACAAAATATTAATACGGAGCTTAGACGATGGTAATGCGGGTTATGTTCTAATATGAAAATAACCTAATGAGTGTTATTATCTTTATAATGGGGAAATAACACTAGAAACAAGCTTGCATAGTTAAGTTTTTGATAATAAAAGGGTTTGGGGTAAACTTGAGGGACTTGTGGTGTAAATATAACACAAAACAAAAGGTCCAAACACACCCCATTTGGGGAAAACGAATTCAGCCCTCAAAGAGGGAGTTCTTGGTTCAAACAAGCCCTAATCACACCAAATTGAAGAAAAGATGCAAGGGGTTTTGAGGGTAGACTTGATGGGTTGCAAAATAAGGGTTTTCTACATGTTTTGGAGCTTTGGTAAGAACCCTAACCCTCAATTGGTAAAAATTTTGAAACCCACCTGTGGGTTTTGAGCAAAACATGTTAAATCCGTGATCTTGTTGATTATTAGTGATATTGATCATTCTTAATGGTTTAGGAATGAGTTAAATTGCTAGAAGTTTGCTTGTATTTAAAGATGATGATTTCGCTTTAGATTAGTAGCTTTGATGTTACTAAAATTGAAGGAAATCTATGTTTTAGGCATGGATTGTATAGGAATTGTATTCTAAATGTATTGCATGAATCTTATGTGTTAGTAAAATTGCAGGTTAATATTGAAATAGCTAGACCTAATGGCTAGAATGATGTTTTGATGTTGAGTTCATAAATTGGATACTTGCTAAATGTTTAGTGAGTGTGATAATTATGAAAAATTTAGTATGCACACTAGGTGTTTGATGAAATGCTTAGTTGACATAAATATGTGAAGATATGCGAAAAAGCCTTACAAACTAAAATGTTATGTGAGGAATGAAAGTAATTGGTAAAATAGGATTGCCTAATGATGATTACAAAGATGGAATGTGCACTAACCTTAATGAGTCGAGATGATAAATAAAAAGGGATGGTTCATAATTAGGACTATTGCCTAATGATTAGTGCATGCTATATGTAAAGGGTTTGTTTGACTTTTAAAAGTCAAACTGGCCTGAATATAAGTTTGAATGAAATAGTGTGTGAAAACTCATGATATGAGTTAGTTATTGAAGTAATGATTAACTTAATTTGTCTTGAGTATAAAGAAGTTGATCTTGTCAAGCTAGGTGGAAGCTTGGGGAGGAATGGATCAAACGGATAAGCGGATCATGGAATGCGCAAATGAGGCCAAGGTAAGTGACTTATCTTAAATAAGTCTCTTAGTAATAAAAAGGATTGTGTAAATATTTGTAAATTATGGAAATTGTGTTATTAACAAAGAATAGGTGTTTAATCATAAAGAGGAATAAGGAATAAGGGATTCTAGCTTGTAAAGGTTTAGAATCGCCAAAATGGTGGAAAAGTGGTTAGAGGAATATAAAATATGGGATCCTAGCTTGTAAAATGTTAGAATTGCCAAAACAATGGAGAATGGCTAAAACTAGTTGGGACGTCTAACGAATAATGAAGTGTTGTTATAATGGGTCAAGTGATGTTAATATCACTTGAGCCCAAGAATTGAAAGTTTAATAATTGAGTGTTAAATGGTAAGATGAACGGGTCAAATGATGGTATGACACCATTAGGGTTCCCGGATAATAATATTGCAAATTGAGGATTTGTCACAGGTTGATGAATTGGAATGAAAAGCGTATGAGACGCCAATGGATCATATAGATGATTCGAATAATATAGGAATGAGCTAACGCTACCGGGTAAGTCCATAGTGTAAAATAAGAATATGGGCGAGTAAAAGGGGATGGAAATCACCCACATGAATCGTGGGTGCCAAATCGGTGAGTCGTTTTTATAAACGTGTCTAATGCGTGCTAATGCGCTTAGATGTGACTTAAAATATGGAATTCATGAAATTGGTAAAATACTAAGTCCGCAAAGGCTTAGAGGTCTTCAAACATGTAGATGGGTTGAAAATAATGGATCATAATCAAGTCGGGTCTCCCATGGGTGACTAGTTTGAAAAATAAGCCGAAGAGGGTATTTTGGGAATTTTAAAGATTTATCAAAGGCTAAATCTATAAACTGGGTCATAATCAAACAACCCGGACGATGTTTTTAGTTAAACATGTGTCAAATGGGTTAACAAAATGATGGTTATGCTTTTTGAAAGGTTAAATAAGGTTTTGTATAACCAAAGGCCTTAACGGGTCAAACAATTAAAACCGAACTAAGTGGATTTTAATGTGTCAAAACCGAAAAGTAAAATATATATCTTGAAAGAACTTATCTATGCAGGTCTAAAATAATCTTGGGTATGTCCCGGATGTTCAAAAATGCCCATAGTGAAGGGTTGGGATTGTGAAGGCATAAGTATTCATGCCTTAAGTTTAAAAATGATAAGTCTCAGGTCAACCCGGTCGGGTCACGTTCTGACCCGGGCGGGTCAAAATTCGAAAATGATAAGTCTCAGGTCAACCCGGGCGGGTCACATTCTGACCCGGACGGGTCAAAGTTCGGAGTTTTAAATCAGCAGATTAACCCGGGCGGGTCACATTCTGACCTGGGCGGGTCGCGACAGACAATCGGATTTTTAAAAATTCGTATAAAATCATAGAAAAATCGTTAGAAGGTGTTCTTTATATGCTTGGAAAGGTATTTGAACAAAGAACATTTCTTATTTGAAAGACGAAGTCAGATTATGAGTTTTAAAATGGGTAAATGCGACCTAAACAGCTGCTGCGTAAAAGTCCAGCAGTTTATTTTCTTGATATGGGGCCGTTTAGCCTGGTTCGTTCCGTTTTGACACGCAACGACATTTCTAATATAGTAAATGCAGTATTGGCAACCCTACTAACCATTGCTTATGTAATGGTGCCAGGTACATGTTCGGTAGGAGCTCCAGAGCACGGATGAAGTCAAGAGGAGAGCCGAACACACCCGATAACTTATACGCTTCCGCAATAAATTGTCGTTTAAAGCACAAACCGTAGTATAGGTTTGTGATATCCAAAAGAAAAAAAATAATAATGCAAAGTTGAATGTCTAATCAAATCAAAGTCTTTAAAATGGATTGTAGTTATAAAGGTAAAAGTTTTAATTGATCGTGATTTTTTATTAAGGCCAAAACTCGTAAGTTTTAGCGATTATTCGCGTGTTTACGGGTTAGGGTCTTACAAAAGTAAGGTTTTAAGATGAATGGACTATTTGACTAGGACTTTTGACTAGGACTTTGACTGTTTGACTGTCTTAGCGGACCGCGAGAGCTAAAATTCAATTTTTCTAATTTAATCAATTTTAAGTTCTGGACTTGTTTCCTTCGGTTTCTAGGTTGTTTTAGGACCGAAAATTAAAGGTTTTGAGTATTAAGGTCTGAAACATACGTGCTCGGGTGTAGATGTGAGTATAAAACGTGCACACTTTTACTTATAAAAATTATAAGTTTTATTAAATTGTGAATTTTGGTCATATTAAAATACGAGGGTTAAAAATGAAAATTTTGATATAGTTAAGGAACCAATTATGCACATTTATGAAAAGTGAAGGGTGCAGGTTGTCATAGTTGACTTGCTAACTGATCTTTCTTTTAAAGAAAAATTTTAATCAAAATTTTGAAGAAAAAATCTAATGAAAAAAGATAGTCTTCCGTGTCATCAGAAGTTTCAAAATCATTTGTTAATTTCTTCATCAGTAAATAATCATCATCTGTTTCGTTCATCAGTGGTTACCAGTGGCAGAAGCATAACTATCAATAATAAGTTTGAATGATATAAATCCTAAGTGATGAAATTTAAATGTTTTTATATTATTTCATTTTCAAATATGAATATTATTACAATGCAGTTATTTTTCTTGTAATGTTTATGGTTGAAAAATATTAATGTTAAAGTTGATGTTTATTATATATCTTTGTTTTGTTTCAAGACTTTAATTATGAAGTTGAAAAGGTTTCTATAATTTAATTATATAATGATGCTTTAATAACAAATTTAATCGTGTAATTAAAGATGTTGTTACAATGAGACTTTTGACGTTTTTACTTCCTTCTACCGATTACACAATCCGTTGGTAAATACTGACACAGTTTTGTGTGACAATATCTGTTAAAAACTTAACAAATATTATAAAAAGCCCCAAAAGTAATGATTACGATTTTGAACTTAGTCTCAATTATTTTCACTTTACAACTCTCAATCCCATATGCATAATAATATTACGTTCAAAGACCAATAATAAAATAATATTTTATATTTATGGAATATTAAAAATGATAACAGCTTTGGTAATCCACCATCTGTTGAGTTAAAAGTTACACAATATATCTTGACTTGTGAACAGATGTGCTCATACAACTGTATTCCATTACATTTTTCCTATCAGATGTTAAGATGTGCAGTTGATATTATAATTCAGACTTATTGTTTACTGATATTATTAAAATATAGGTAATTTAAATGTGATTAAATTAATAAAAACAGTTGGTAAATACTGAGAGAGTTTTGTGTGACAATATCTGTTGAAAACTCAATAGATATTATAAAAAGCCCCAAAAGTAATGATTATGATTTTGAACTTAGTTTATTAACAATATTATTGTTTTATTATAGTTGTGTTGCAATTGTCTTGGACTCTGTAAAAAGCCAAAAGTAAGTTGTAACTTTATATTTAATTGAAATGTAACTTATAAAGTTGAAAACCAACTTTACGGATATAGTCATGCCGTCGTATTTTGTAAGTTTCCATATAGATCCTTCATTTGTACCGTCGTCATCACAGACTTTTAGGGGTCTCCACTGTTTATAATTATGAGTTTGAAAAGACTGCTATAATTTAAATTTATTTATTTATATTATTAAACTACCAATATCGGTTGTTAGTGTTACAGTTGTTTTGATAACATCTAGATCTTTTGTTTGTACAGTCAGCTTCATATAGTGTAATGGATGACAGTTGTTTCATAACATCTGTTGACAATTCAACATATATTGTATATCTCTTAACTCAACAGAGTTTGCAATACCAAATTTAATCATTACAATATTAAAAATTAGTTTATTCAAGTGTATAAAAAGCCGAGAAAATCGTCATTTTAGTTTGCAAGATTATAGCCATTTAACCATTTGAAAAAGAAACCTACTTTCGATATCTGCACCATAATGTTTTTCCTTTAAAATTTGTACCATCAGTCTTCTTGAAAATTCTTCAATAAAAGAAAAAACTATTAGCAATAAACCGTTTATAATGAAGTTCGAATTTGTGTTCTGGGAAGATTGTTACAATCAATGAAAAATATTATTTGTATCATTTCCACCTCTAGAGCCTATCTAAATAGAGATGAGCATATAATGAAATAATATGTCTCCATCTCTTAGAGTAGTAAGAGGCATATTATCCTTTGGGTTATTTTTTTTTTCTATGTTGTTTCTATTTCATTAATTGAGAATCTGTTTGAGTATTTATTATCATTCACATTCATACTTAGATTCTCATTAAACTTGTCTTTAGTTTTTAAACATCCACGGGGAGTAATAACTCCTGTTGATAGTGTAACTTCACTTACTTATTCCGCTGTGCAAATCTGATTGAACTTGCTAAACACATAAGTGTTCACTAGCAAGCAATACATCAAGAGCATTACTTCTGATACTTCTTCTTTAGTACTAGTTGAATCCTTATTCAGTACTTTAGTCTTCTTTCTTTAGTAGTTCTATACTTAGGATTTTTGCAAAAGTGAATTAGACTAAGGTTTACAAAAGTGGTTTCCTCAATCCTTTTTGTCCTAACATTCTATTTCTGTATTTTGTTTCTTGTCTTTCTCTTAATCTCTTGTATCTTCTATGTAGTTTGTTGTCCGTTATTTTTTTTGTAAGTTTACATCTAGATCCATCATCTATTCAGTGGGCATCATAGACTTTTATGGGTCCTAACTGTTTGTTATTATGAACATGAAAAGAGTGATTTAATTTATATTTATTTATATTATTAGCACAACCAATAACAGTTGTTAGTATCGAAGTTTAATTGCTTAACTTATTTCGTTAACTTCTTTCGTTAACTATATTGTTTACCTTTCAAATCAAGAGAGGGTCGAATACCATAGTTAATCATTTCAATATTGAAATTACTTTATTCAATTTTGTATTACTTTATTCTATAAATTAAATAGTTTTAATTTTCTTACTAAAAATAAAAATGATAATACGTAAATTTGTGGTAACATTTTTCACTTCTTTAATAATAGTAAAATAAAGTACATCTATCATTAATGACTTGTCTATTTTGCATATTTAATATCGACTGCACATGCTAACATCTTATTGGAAAATTGTAATGGATTATAGTTGTTTTGATAAGATCTGTTGACAAGTTGTATGCACTTAGGATCGTCAAATCTACAAAGAGATTGATCAAACAAGTTTGATTCAGGTGCGGAATCCTTGAATCAATCACAATAATTATAATCGTACAATCAAAACACAGAAATCATCTTTCAAAGCTTTTTCTCATTCATAAACAACTTGAATTATACGTTTTAATAATGTTTACAATCAAATCTAACGTGAAAATAAGTTGACACAAACACTAGGGAGAGACACAAAACAGGAGGGAATAAAATGACCAACAACTAACTTTCAAAAATTGCTTAACCTATTTATAGGCCTGCACATTCGCCCATATTGCATGGTCGAATGTGCAGGTTCGCCCAATCACATCGTGCGAACCAAGCATGACATAACAATTAATTCTACATTCGCCCCTTAGTCTCTCCTTGGCACTGTTTCTTTCCTTCGCACCTATCAAAATCTTCATTCGCCCACATATAAACTCCTTCGCCCGTTCGACAATCAACACTAACATATGTTTATTGTAATCCAAAGCATTAGTCGCACCAAAATGCATCTACAAACTCCCCCTCGACTATTGATTGGATTGTTTACGCTCTTGGTCCATTATCTTGTTCATAAGCTTTATGTGCAGTTGTTTCTTCTGTTCTAACGTCATCACCTTTTCAAACACTTGTCTTGGCTTTTTCTTCTTCACTTCAGGAACTTCTTGAACTTTAACAAACTTGCCAAGCTTCTTATTGTAGTCGCATCCGGCATTAATGTCATGAGCAAAGCATAGAAATACCACACGCTGGTATTTACTTGCTTGTTCAGCATCCTTCACATCGCTGAATATGGGATTGTAATACAACATAATGATGTCCTCATGTGAACAATTCACCAACCACATGGGATCAAATATGTGTATCTTTTTGAAATTCTTGTCTCCGTCTTTCAACACTATCACAGCCTCTGTAATCTTCCAGTCATAATACCACCAGATAAAGTCTTTTGCAAAGTGTTGAGGAATCTGCAACAATGGAATATGTTTCAACACTTTGGGTGGTTTGTACTTTAGAGTCACCTTGGGCAAACCGGTTATAACATCAATGTTTTTCTTGTGAACAATCCGCTTTGGATACTGAGGAGCAAAAAGATTCCACTTCGTCCTGCTTTCTCTTGCCATCTTATCAACAAAATAGGCAATATGATCATTTGACGACCCAGTCAACTTATGTTGACAAATATCACGAATAGCCCAGTATGGGAGAGTCTGTAAATCATGAAATCTTTCAAAATAGAGTATCCCCTTCTCCCACTTCACGGCAACACACTTCAACTGCTTTATAAACTTCCAACCCTACGCTTTTCCTTTAAACATTTCGTTGTGGAGTTTATAGAAGCTACCCTGAATCTCTGCTTTTGGACGATTGGCCTCTTTCTCTTTTAGTTTCCTCTTTCAAGCTATCAGATTGTTTGATATGCGGTTTATCATGCCCCTTGAACACTTCATCAACAAACTTATCACTCTTCTCTTTTGCAAGTCTCTCGGCTTCATTCAATAGATCATTAGTGAATGCAGTAAATCCAGAATCCTTATCTTTCTTAAAATATTCTGGATACTCTTCACTAGTCACATCTTCAACTTCAATATCCTCGAACACAGGTACGTTACGATCATCAGAATGATTTCCAGCTTCCTTTTCAGGTAGATCAGGAATCTGGTTATCAGCCAATAGTTCTTCTAACGTTTTCCCAACCTGCTTCGCTAAACCTTCCAAAATCTCTTTTGTCATTGCCGCAGAAACTTCACCATCTTCTAAATCTGGATCGTTGTATTCTAATTCAAGCACCCTGTCACAAGATTCAAAAATCTCAGAGAATCTGTTGGTCATGTCAATCGTCCAGACTCGATTAGTTAGCATCTGGCGATACATCTGTTTATCTTCTTCAGACAATGACTTCAGCTTTTCATTCCAGAAGATCGTATCATCATCAACCGATCCTCCAGGAGCTTTAGAACAAGATTCTCCTCCTTTTCCAGATTCCCTTTTCTCATACTTGTATTTATCTGTATCATCATCATCATTATCATCATCATCATCATCATCATCAAATGCAGAGCTGCTATCATCACCAGATCCATCATCCGAACCATCATCATCTCCATCATCCTTCTTCTTTTTAGGAGCCTTTCCAGCATCTTCATCAAGATCCTCATCATCCTCCTCCTCATCATCAGACAGTTCGAAATCAACCTGCTCCTCGTCTTGATCTTTATCCTCTTCACCTTCTTTCAACTGAGGAGCTCGAGAGTATAAATCTTTAATCAGGTTATCCATGCTTTTATTACTCTCTTTTAGCTTTTCATTCTCTTCCTTCAAAGCAATAAACCTTCTGGTGTTTCTTTGCTCATGTTTTAACAGTTTCTTATTATCCTTCTGCAACCGTTTAATCTTCTTTTTCAGTTCCTCATTGTTCTCATGGGATGTAACAACGACATCCAACATCTTTGAGTCGTTCTTTCTCAATTGATCAATCTCAGTCTGCTGCTTGTTTATAATATTCATCATCTCAGTAAGTTTCCGGTTAACAGTGTTCATCACATCACTATCCACTGCAACCTTTCGAGTAGAAACTTCAGCAACCTCAGGCAGTTTACCCTTCTTCATCTTCTTCAGTACATTATCCAATGCTTCATTAAAAGCGTCAACAGGTATATCAGCTCCCTGTTCAGTACTGGAAGTAGTTGTGGTTTTCTGCTTCTTCGAGGCTAGAGCAGCAACTGGTTTCGAGCTTGAAGCAGGTGGCAACTTCTTTCCTGCTACTAACGATTCAATCTCTCTAGCTCGTTTCTCTGCGGGCTTTAACACTTTTTCTTTCTTCTTAAATTGGGGCTTCTTTGGTTTCTCCCCCTGAACTGGTGAACCAGGAAAATCTCCTGCTCCCAAACCTGATCCCTCATCCTCTTCATCTAAGTGAATAGGGCTATTCATTCTTTGTTCCTCCACTGATCTATTCAGACTGGCAGACTCACCAGCCACAGTGGCCTTGGGCGTGGTAGTCTTTACAGTCTCAGTCTTAGAATCCCAACGTTCATCCTCTTGCGTCTCTTCAGAATCGACTGACGCTTCATCAACAAGGTGTAAACCTTTCTTAGCCACGCTCTTCTGCCTTCTCGACACTTTCTTCTTCTTTGCAGGATTAGTCTCAGGAACAACTTCAATCCTGATTTCTTTCTCTTTACCTTTGCTACTCTTTGCTCCCACATTCACAACCTGTCGCTTTCGCTTTGCCTCAGGGTCAACAGGATGTAATGGATTGTCTTCGTCTGATGCACTATCAGCATGCCTTACCTCATCTTTACCCGGATCCACATAATCAATCCTTGCCAAATGCCCAAATAAACGTCTAATAGGTGGTCGTTCATTCATCGACAAGCCTTTATAAGCCTTAATTCTTGCCAATGTATTGATGGACATATGTTCCTGAACTATGATCTGCTTCTCTTCAATTCCTTATACTTGTGATCAAATATCATCTGAAGGAATCTAGGATATAACAAAAACTTCAAATTCCTTGTACCTCTAACCGGTTCCAATAAATGTTCCATAAACATCCCTGATACGTTGAACGGTTTGTTCAATATCAGTGCAACCATCATCGAGTTAATACTTTTCCTCATCAGATCATAACCTCCTGCAGCTGAACCGAATACATGAATCATGACATGTGCCAAGTACTTGAATTGGGGACAAAGCTTTCCCTTGTGTAGCGAACCATCAGTAATCGGCCCGTTATACTTCATCCTTAGAAAGCATTTCCTCTGTTCAGTAAAGCTAAGTTCTCTGGGATCAGTCTTTTCATCTTGAAGCTTCAAAGCTTCCCTGATATCATTCTCTGAAACAACAACTAACTGCCCTTGAATCTTGCTAACCAAAGATGATTCACACTCGCAGAAATCCGTCTTCGCGTTCGTTCAGAACTCTTGTAGCAAGTCTCGGTAGATAATAGCAGGTGTAGCAATTGCATCTATCACCCTACTTCTCTTTAGAAACTCGATAATCTCTGTGAACTCAGTGTGCCTATTCACGTCCCCAAGATATGCACAACAGTTATGCGCATTCTCGAACGGCAAAAGTTCTTCATTTCCTTTCTCAGCAGCTTGTGCAGATGATCCAGCTTGTTCAATAGGTTTTTCCTGTTCAGACAAGGTTATACTGCAAAACAAAACAAGTAAACATGTTAAAAATCGACTAAATATACAAAAATTGGAAATTTGGTTTTTGATCTCTACATTCGCCCATTCGGAGGTGCGAATGAGTGATTCTGGGTACGAATGAGAAGTTTAAAGGGTTCGAATGTGAAAATTTTGATTAAATGTTTCATTCGCCCATTTTAACTTCATTCGCCCAAACAGAACATCTCCTTCGCCCAGTTTTACACTTTCGACCGTTTGAAAGGGGCGAAGGGACTGTTCTTCAATTCAAATTTTCAATTTTGAAATTCAGTGGATTTAAACTTGTCATCTTGATTCATTAGGCAAGTAAAAACACCGATTAATGTTTCAAAACAATCAATTTTATGAAACTAACATTGTTTCAGTGTTTTCAAATAAAAACTAGGGTTCGAGTCTAAAACTAATCAAATGATCAGTTCTGATGGATTAAAATCCTATGTTTTTGAATTATCTCCCCCTAAAACACTGAACCAATGTTTCCCTATCAACAATTGAATCGATTATCAGCGTTTAATCATAGTTTGATGTTAGTTAGGGTTTGAACTGAAATGAACAGATTAAACCCTCAAAACTTGATGTTAACCTGTAAAAAGGAGTGCAAAATGATCAGTACAAAGAGACGAACACAATGGTAAGGTCTAAATGTCACGAGCAACAAGTGGACTTTAAATCAGAATTTTTGAAAATTTTTTGTAAGGGGTCGAATGAGCAGAGATGGATATATATAGAATGCTCCTTCGATCGTTTACCCTGGTCGAATGTGAAGCTTTTGTCTCCTTCGCCCCTAATGAAAGGTGCGAATGAGATAAAAGGGTTCGAAAGAGAGAATGACTTAAGAACACTCACATTCGTCCAAAATAAAACAACGAATGAACAAGAAATTCCTCCTTCGACCCAAACGAATGCGCGAAAGTGAATCAGGAATTTTGAAAATTTTACCAAATCTCAAAATCGAGTCCCATTCAAAATATTTTCCAACTTTTAAGCATCCGACAATCATATTTTCTCAGTTAAAGATGACAAAGCTCAAATGGTTCATCAAGGTTTTAGAAAATCGTCATTAACCACCATCAGCTATCAAAAATAAGATAGAAATATAAAATCTTTTGAATTTTCTAAAGTTTATGTTAAAACACACCTAAAATCTTTTTGAGGTTTGCAATTTTTGACGAGAAAATAAAATGCAGAAATGTTAAGGTAAAGCAGTAAATGTTTTGGGATTTCCGGTAAAGGGATCATATCAGTTATTGAGAAAATCTGATCACACCGTTGATCTTTTGATTATTATCATTAAAGACAATGTGTGATCTGGCAACTGCTAATATTGTGATCCACATAAACTCACATGCAGACTTTTGTGCAGTGCTTTAGACTGATACTATTATGTATAGTATAAACATAATCTTCTGTGGCTCCCACACACACGACATACTCCCGTATCAAGAAGTAAATGCACAAAGACTCATTGTAAAGCGTGATTATGCTTTCGTCGTCTGTAATTTACAAGGTATAATGCACAGAGGTATACAGGTCAGCAAATTAATGCAGCAAAGTAACATGTGCACTCTACCAGGTTGAGGATTGATATCAATCATGATTTGCATCAATGATTAATACGATGTAATAGATAATCTTTGATCATCATAAAATGTGGAAAGTTCCTCAATTCGGTAACTTTAGACTTTGTATGCACTTAGGATCATCAAATCTACAAAGAGATTGATCAAACAAGTTTGATTCAGGTGCGGAATCCCTGAATCAATCACGATAATGATAATCAAACAATCAAAACACAGAAATCATCTTTCAAAGCTTTTTATTAACTTTCTCTGCAAAGCACTTGATGGTGGCCTTTTCCAATTTTGTGTTTTCTAAATCATTGATATAGTTATTTAGGGCCATTTGTTTTAACGACAAAGTCTTTTTCAATTCAGAAATATCTTTCTTATACCCATCAAGTACTTTGTTAAACTCTTTTGATTCTTTCTGATACAATTGACAATTGATTTTTGCACTCTCAAGTTGAACCTTGAGTTGCTTATTTTCATCTGTCAATTTATCACAAGTTTTGCAATTTTTAACACAAGTCGAATTATTAACTGTAGATTCGGTACTTACCTGCTTAGGGGGTTCTGTCATTGCCATTAGTGCAAAATGAGCTTCCTTCCCAGCGAAAAACTTAGAATAATCAATTCTGGTGCAAGCATCATCCACCATGCATGATTTCCTTGTCATCAAGAAGTTTGCTTCAGCAAGCAACTGGTCAATGTCGTCATCCAGTGAGTTAACACTAGATTCAGAGTAAGAATCACTCTCCTCATCAGAATAAGTAGAATTCAACTGTTCTGGAATATCAGCAACCGTATCCATAACCATTCCAGACTTCTTCTCAGCACAATCAACATCAACATTCAACTCCTCATTCAACTCTTCAATCTTCAACTCACTCATCTTCTCAGACACATTCTCTTCTTCAACCTCCACCGGTTTATCCAAGTTCATCTGCTATGCCACACAAGCCACATTACCAGCTGTAATTTCTTCCACTCCCAACTGCATACCGGTCTAATCAAAACCCTCATCCTTTTGTATCACCAAAGCTTGATTTGGGTTCTCGGTTTGGGTTTGGGTTTGTGTGTTTGGTGTAGAGATGGGAATGATTGTTCGGTTTGAGTTCTGTTGAGTTTGGTTTTGGTTTTATGATGTGGATTGTCTAGCATTGTTATTTTGTTGGTTAGTTTGACGGTTTTGATAGTTGTTGTGAGGTTGAAAGCTTGAAATGTTGTTTAAACTTTGGTATGATACTTGGTTTTGGTTTTGAGTTTGACGGTTTTGGTATGTAGAGTTCAATGGATTTCGATTACCTTGTTGTGCTGGCTGTGTGCACTCTCTTTTAAAATGACCTTTTTTACCACAGTTGAAACAAGTTACTTTGGATTTGTTGAAGCCATAAGTGGTGTTAGGAGAAGTTGAAAGATCCGTTCTCCCGGTCTTCTGAATAAAATCAGTGGCTCTTCTCATGATACTTGCAAAAGCCCACTGTATATCCATCAATTCCATTTCTTCCTTGTCGATCTGTGCATAGTCCTCATTGGTCAAATTGTTGTTCCCAATTTGACTAGCAACTAGACCATTGTATGATGCTACCATCGCTGAAACTAATGCTACATGTTGTTGAGCAATCTCAACAGTAACATTGTTTAGATTTGAAGTCTCCAACACTATCGGGCTTTGGTTCGGTTGGTTTTGGTTAAGTTGAATTTGGTTCATTTGAGAGTTGTAAGGTTGTTGTTGTTGAGGTTGACTAACAGAGTAACATGCTGCTTGTTGCATAGGTGAAAATGGTGGAATATAAGTAGTTGTTGTAGGATATGATGATGTGGTATATGAAGATGTTTGAGCAAGGTAGTTGATTGGTTGTGTGGGTGGTTCAACGATGTTAGATACACACGCGATGTGTGGAGCAACATTGGTAGTAGAACTGGAAGTAGTATGGGAAGAAGATGTACCACCAAGATAAAGTTTCGGATTCTGAGGAATTTGAGCCCTCTTTGCTTTCCTCTTCTCCTCCATCTCTTTGTTTTCCAGTTTCTGTATAAACTCATTGATCGTCCAATACTGGTACGCATCCTTCTCTTTCAACACCTCAATATGTTGGTTCCAATACGGTGGCAACGCATCGGCAAACTTGTCCACCAGTTTAGACATAGGTATGCTAATCTCATAGCTTGACAGCTCTGTGAGTAAGGGGCAATACCTTGGAACCAATTCTTTCAAAGTCTCGTTACCCATGTAACTAAAATTCTCAAACTCTTTACGAAGCTCCTCCATCCTTAGCTTCCTAGTCTTCTCATTCCCATCATGCCTGTTTCTCAACATGTCCCACAGTTGCTTAGAAGTTGTGCAAGAACCAAACTGGTGCAACAAATCTGTGTTGATAGCTTGGGACAATTGAGAAAACGCCTTTTTCTCAATAGCAAACCTTTTCTTCTCATCGTCTGCTAGATTCTCCAAAGGAATAGGCTCTCCCGTGTTCTCCAAGATCGGAGCAACGTAGCCTTTCGCAATCATCTGCCACGCCTCAGTTCCCTCTAAACCCATACCCTCCTAATGGATCTTGAATTTAGTCTTCCACGTGTTGTAGTCGACCATCTCCATAAGCTTAGGTGGTCGGTTTCCACTTCCAGATGACAAGTCTTGAATAAGCGTTGATATGGCATTGGTCGTCTGTGTGTGAACTGCTGCTGCTGCTACTCCCCAATAGTCGCCAATCGGTTGCGGTTGTGGTTGTGCAACGTGTTGAGGAATAGAACTAGTCATAGCCATATAGTTGATAGGTTGTGATGGTTGACTAGACTTTTGGGCAGCAACCGACCAAGGATCCATGGTTGTTTGCTGTTGTGGTGTCGTGTTGGGTCGTGGTGTAGTCGGAAAATTCCACATCTTGATCTGAAAATGTTTAAACACGAAAAGATTAGAAAAGTTTAAAACAGTTTTCTCCTTCATATGAATCGAGTGGTCGAATGAGAGAAAATGTTCTCCTTCGACCGTTTTCAAAGATACGAATGAAAGATATAACAAACACAAATCACTTTCAACCGTTTGACTCTCTTTCGATCGTTTGAATTTCTCCTTCGACCGTTCGAATGGTCGAATGAAACAAGTATGGTCGAATGAACACAAAAACACTAACAAACTCTAGGTTCGACCACTTAAAACACCACCTTCGACCAAAAATTCTTTGGTTCGACCGTTTAACACACACGTTCGCCCATTTCTCCCTAGGTTCGACCCTGCACTTTCAAAAACGGTTATTCTTTGAAAATCAGTTGATTTTGATCAAATTTTTCAAAAGTTGAAAGAATTTGATGATTTTAATCAGGTTTTGATTCGGATTTGATTTGGAACAAGTTTATCAAAGAGAATTATGCATTTTATCCATGAAAACAAGTTCTAATCAATCAATTTATCACCAATTCAGTTTTATCAATGAAAACAGATTTTTTTTTATCAAAATAGGGTCCAAATCTGCTGTAAAATTATCAAATTGTGGTTGTTTGATCCATAATGGCTCTGATACCACTTTGTATGCACTTAGGATCGTCAAATCTACAAAGAGATTGATCAAACAAGTTTGATTCAGATGCGGAATCCCTGAATCAATCACAATAATGATAATCAAACAATCAAAACACAGAAATCATCTTTCAAAGCTTTTTCTCATTCATAAACAACTTGAATTACACGTTTTAATAATGTTTACAATCAAATCTAACGTGAAAATAAGTTGACACAAACACTAGGGAGAGACACAAAACAGGAGGGAATAAAATGACCAACAACTGACTTTCAAAATTTCTTAACCTATTTATAGGCCTGCACATTCACCCATATTGCACGGTCGAATGTGCAGGTTCGCCCAATCACATCGTGCGAACCAAGCATGACATAACAATTAATTCTACATTCGCCTCTTAGTCTCTCCTTCGCACTGTTTCTTTCCTTCGCACTTATCAAAATCTTCATTCGCCCACATATAAACTCCTTCGCCCGTTCGACAATCAACACTAACATATGTTTATTGTAATCCAAAGCATTAGTCGCACAAAATGCATCTAGACAAGTCAACACATATTGTATACCTATTTAACTCAACAGAGGCTATAATATTAATGCTGTTATCACTTTTAATATTCCATAATAAATATAAAATATTATTTTATTATTGGTGTCTGTAGTTGTTTTTTACTTGACGTAAGGGTCCAACAAGCCATTATTATTATTATTATTTTAGTATTTTAGTAGAGATAACTTTTTTTTTTTGCATTCTATAAAAGGCGAGCAAATCATTATTTCAGTTTGCAACTTTATATATCTCTTGAACCATTCGAAAAAGAAACCAACCGTCAATAAGTGCGGCATAATGTTATTTTCTTCAAATTTCCTACTCTCAGTCTTCTCGAAAATTTTTCCAGCAAAAGAAAAATGTATTACTAATAAATCGTTGTTAATGAAGATGGAATTTGTGTTATTGAAAGATTCTTACCATCAAAGAAAAATGTTATTTGTATCTGAACGATATCTAGAGCCTGTTTAAAAAGAGATGTGTGTATAGGTGAATAATATGTTTCCAGTTCTTGAGGAGTTAGAGGCATTATCGTGTTGTTTTTGTGATTTTTTCATTTTTGTCTTCTTTGGTTTTGTTTTTATTCTTGTGTTTTGCCTGTATTTTGTATGTACTTTGTAGTCTGTTTGAGATTCTACACCAAGCCTCGAACGTATGTTCTCATGATTTATGATTGTACCTGAAGAGCACTTACAGGAAATTTGTTAGTTGGTATTAGTTTGCTTTTGTATCAATATTGTCGTTTCTTTTAATTAGAATACTTCTATGTTGTATGTTTTGTAAATAGTTTTCTTTGGTGATATTTTGGTTGTACTTTGTATGTTGTATGTTTGTGTAACTCAGATGGTTATTTTATGTTAAATAAGCGTTAAAAAATATGATAAAATTTTGAAGAAAAAATCTGATCCAAAAAAGATAGTCTTCCCGTGTCATCAGAAGTTTCAAAATCCTTTGTTACTTGCTTCATCAATGGATAATCATCAGCTGTTTCGTTTATCAGTGGTTACCAGTGGCAGAAGAATAACCATCAATGAATGGATTTGCAACTTTAATTGAACGACAGTTGTTTGCGAACAGACATGACATAAATTATAATTAGGATACTTTAAAAAGTGAAAGAGTTTGTAATTGCCATAATAAGTTTGAATGATATAAAAGTATTGTAGATGTTGAAATTTAAATGTTTTTATATTATTGCATTTTCAAATATGATTATTATTCCAATCTAGTTATTTTTCTTGTAATGTTTATGGTTTGTTATTGAAAAATATTGACGTTAATCTTGATGTTTATTATATATGTATATTTTGTTTCAATATGTATCTGAAAGTTTATTATATGTAAAACTTTATGTAATAGTTACCAATGCTTTGGCGATTTTGCTTCATCATTTATAACACATATCAAGACCTAAATTATGAAGTTGAAAAGGTTTCTGTAATTTAACTATATAGTGATACTCTAATAACAAGTTTAATCGTTTAACAAAAGATGTTGTTACACTGAGATTTTTGACGGTTTTACACTGACAGAGTTTTGTGTGATAACAACTGTTGAGAAGTCAACATATGTTATAAAACGCCCAAAAGTAATGATTACGATTCTGAACTTAGTTTATTAACAATATTATTTTATTATTGCTGTGTTGCAATTGTCTTGCACTCTATTAAAAGCCCCAAAACTAACTTCCAATTTTATATTTACTTGAAATGCAACTTATAAAGTTGAAAACGAACTTTACGGATAGTTAGTTTGTTAGTTATTTATTCACCCTATATAATAAAATAATATTATTAATAATTTAATATTATTATCACTATTATAATAATGAATAATGAACAATTTGTTATAAAGTTGAATGAACAAATTTTCAAAAGGTTTTTGTAATTTATTTAACTATATAATGATACTTTAATAAAAAATTTAATCTTCTAATAAAATATGTTTTAAATTGAGACTTTTGACGGTTTTACTTCCTTCTACCGATTACACAATCCTTTGGTAAATACCGAAAGAGATTTGCGTGACAATATGTGTTGAAAACTCAATAGATGTTATAATAGTAATAATAATATTAAAGTATTAAAAATATTATTTTATTAATAATATTAATGTTAAAGTTGATGTTTATTATATATCTATCTTTTGTTTCAATATGTGGTTTAAAAAACAGTAACTAAAAGTTTATTATATGTAAAACTTTAAGTAATAATAACCAATGCTTTGCTGATTTTGCTTCATCATTTATTACACATATCAAGACTTTAATTATGAAGTTGAAAAGGTTTCTGTAATTTACTATACAGTGATACTTTAATACCAAATTTAATCATGTTATAAAAGATGTTGTTACATTGAGACTTTTGACGGTTTTACACTGAGATAGTTTTGTGTGATTACAACTGTTGAGAAGTCAACAAATGTTATAAAAAGCCCCAAAAGTAATGATTAAGATTTTGAACTTACTTTATTAACAATATTATTTTATTATTGTTGTGTTGCAATTGTGTTACACTCTATTAAAAGCCCAAAAAGTAAGTTCTAACTTTATATTTACTTGAAAAGCAACTTATAAAGTTGAAAACGAACTTTACAGATAGTTAGTTTGTTAGTTATTTATTTACGCTATAATAAAATAATAATATAATAATATTATTAATAATTTAATATTATTATCACTATTATAATAATGAACAATTCAATATAAAGTTGAATGAATAAATTTTGAAAAGGTTTCTATAATTTATTTTACTATATAGTGATACTTTAAGAACAAATTTAATCTTCTAATAATAAAAGATGTTACACTGAGACTTTTGACGATTTTATTTTCTTCTAGCGATTACACAATCCGTTGGTAAATACTGAGAGTGTTTTGTGTGACAATATCTGTTGAAAAGTCAACAAATGTTATAAAAAGTCCCAAAAGTAATGATTACGATTTTGATCTTACTTTATTCACAATATTATTTTATTATTATTTTTGTGTTGCAATTGTCAGAAACTCTATAAAAAGTCCCAAAAGTAATGATTACGATGGGTGTGTAGGGAAATAATATGTCTTCGGCTCTTCCAGCCATTAGAGACATATTATCGTCTGGGTTTTCTTTTGCTTTGATATTGTCGTTTTTTGTTTTGTTTGTATTTTCTATGTAATTTGTTGTTTGATAGAGGTAAGGTGTTTTTTGGTATTATTTCACTTTTGTACCGATATTGTAGTTTTTTTATTAGAATACTTCTATGTTGTATCTTTTGTAAAAAAAATTTGTTTTGGGATGTTTTGGGGATTTTTATATCTTATATGTTTGTGTAACTTGGATATTTTTAGTAAAATTATGGAATTACAATAATAAGTTTCATTTCTATAGCAGTTTTTTTTCAATATTGTTGACACCTCAACACATGTTTGTAATCACATTATACAATTAATTGAAGGTATTTTTGTTCAATCAAGACTTTACTGGAATCGATGGTTATTTTAAACAGATATACTTATTTTTAATTTAAATAGAGCAAAGTTACATCTAGATTCATCATCTGTACATTGGGCATCATAAACTTTTATGGGTCTTAACTGTTTGCAATTATGAACATGAAAAGACTAATATAATTTAGATTTATTTATATTATTAACACAACCAATAACAGTTGTTAGCATTAAATTTAATACCAAACTTAATCATTACGATTTTGATAATTTGTTCGCTTATCTTTATATTTTTTGAATATTAATTAATTATAAATTATAAATTATATTATAATAATAGTGATACTAATAATATTGAATTATTAATAATATTAATTTATTTTTTGTTATTCATGTCTACAAGTATTTTTCATTTTATATAACGGTGAAAAACTCTTCTATAGTATGTAAAGTTATTTTTCCAGTCTATAAAAAGGCGAGGAAATCGTCATTTTAGTTTGCAACTTTATATCCACTAAACCATTGGAAAAACAAATATATCTTCCCTATCTCCACAACAATGTTGTTTCCTTTAAATTTTCTACCACCAGTGATTTCGAAAATTCTTCCAATAAAAGAAAAATTATTACCAATAAACTTGGTAATAAAGTTGGAATTTGTTTTCTCTCAAGATTCTTATATTCAAAGAAAATTTTTATTTGTATAATATGCACCTCTAGAGTCTTAATAAAATGAGATGCATGTATATGAAATAATGTGTCTCCCGCTCTTCAAAAAGTAAGAGGCATATTAGTTTTTAGGTTTTCTATTTTTTTTTACTTTCAAGACTGCTATTTTGTATCTTTTTCCTATATTTTCTATGTATTTTGTTGTCTGCTTGAGGAAATGTGTTCGTTGGTATTAGTTCACTTTTGTAATTTGTAATGATATTAGAATATTTATATTAGCAGTCTTCTATCTTTAATGTTTGTAAACAGTTTTGTATTGTGATGTTTTACCCATATTTTGTATCTTTTATGTTTGTGTAACTCGGATAATTTCAGAAAAATTATGGAATGCTAGTGATTACTTTCATTGCTATAGCAGTTTTTCTCAACATTTGTTTATACCTCATGTTTTTAAGTACAGTATAGAATAAATTAAAGATATGTTTTATCATAATAATAATAATATTAGTAAACAATAATTCTGAATTATAATGGATGACAGTTGTTTAATAACATCTATTGACAAGTTAATAGATATTATTTACCTTTCAAAACAACAGAGGGTCCAATACAAAAGTTAATCATTACAATATTGAAATTTAGTATATTCAAATTTATAATATTATTTTATTATTTTATTATTTGAGTTTGTAGCTGTTTTTCACTTTGAAAATTTAACAGATATATGTGACGGTATACATTTATAACTGATTGTAAAACTGTAATTGTAATTGATGACATTTGTTTGAGAACATATGTTGACAACTTAACAAATATTGTATACTCTTCAACTCAACTCAACAGAGGTTTGAAATACACATTTAATCATTAGGATATTCAAAATTAGTTTATTTACATTTATATTTCTTGAATGCTAATTATTAAAACAATAAAGTTATATTTAAAATATAGTAGTGACAATAATAGTAAACTATTTATAACATTATTTTATTATTTGTTTTTTCTACTTGTTTTACAGTTGAGATAAGGGTACAAAAATTTTATTATAATACGTAAGATATTTTTTCATCTATAAAAGGCAAGCAAATCGTCATTTCAGTTTCCAACTTTATTTCTCTTCATTTATATGATAAATAAAGCAACCGTCGATGAATGCAGTATTATGTTATTTCGTTTAAATTTCCTTCTAACTTTCTTTTAAAAATTTTTGCCTATGAAAGAAAAATGTATTAGCAATAAAAGCCTTGGTAATCAAGTTGAAATTGGTATTCTTGGAAGATTCTTACAACCAAAGAAAAATATTATTTGTATCACGACCACATCTAGAGCCTGTCTAACTAGAGATGGGTGTATAGAGAAATAATATGTCTCTGGTTCTTGAGGAGTTAGAGCCATTATTGTGTAGTTTTTTTTTTCTTTTTTGGTTTTTTTGGTCGTGTTTTGCCTGTATTTTGTATGTATTTTTTAGTCAGATGGAAGAAATGTCATAGTTAGCATTACTTCAGTTTTGTATAGATATTGGAGTTTTTTCTTAGAAGACTTCCTTCCTTTATGTTTTTTATATTTTGGTGAGTAATTGTTTAAAATAAAGATATACTCTTTCCGTGTTTTGACATGGGGTTATACCTTGATGTTCATATATTTATATATTTTTTAAGTTGTTTAAAGTGTTTTTTTTAGTTGTGAGTGTATTGAAGTTACCAAAATTTTTCTCTGTAAATGAAATAGATGGGTTGATATTCATGGAATCCACTGTTTGTTTTTAATATCTGATATCTCAAAGTAAGAGATGTTACTAAACAAATTTGTCTTTACGTCTATTTATTTATCTTTCTGTGCTTGTAACACGTTTCAATATTAAATATTTGATCAGTACTATTAACTGCAATCGTAAAAGGAATAGATGTTACTAAACAAATTTTCCTTACAGCAGACGATTGGGTTCTTAATGTTGTCTTTAGTAAACAGATCTTAAAATATAATAAAATGTTGTTTTATTTTGTGATGAAATTCAGTGTAGAATATTAAGAGTCGTGAGTGATAAACAATAATGTCGACCTTTAAACTCCATTTATTAAACTCACACGGTATTTTATTTGTATTTAAGTAATTTTTTTTATTGATTATAGTTATCAATTTGAAATAATGTACAGATTACACTATATAGTGATACTTTAATAACAAATTTAATCTTGTAATAAAAGATGTTGTTACACTGAGACTTTTGACGGTTTTACTTCCTTTTACCGATTACACAATCCGTTGATAATACTGAGAGAATTTTGTGTGACAACATCTGTTGAAAAGTCAACAGATGTTATAAAAAGCCCCAAAAGTAATGATTACGAATTTGAACTTACTTTATTAACAATATTATTTTATTATCGTTGTCTTTCCAATATCTTGCACTCTATAAAAAGCCCTAAATTTACTTAAATTGCTACTTATATAATGTTGAAAACCAACTTTACGGATAGTTACTTTATTCACTCTATAAAAGGTGAGGGATTTCTAATATTCATTTTCCAACTTTATATTTCTGAAACCATTTTCACTTTACAACTTTCCATCCCATATACATAATGATATTACGTTCAATTCTCTTTCCACAAATCTTCTCAAAGATTCTTACAATCAAAGGAAAACCGATTACCAATAATCTGTTGGTAATGAACTTTAGATTGATGTATTTCGATGATTCTTACAATCAAAGAAAAGCATCAATCCATTATTACTATATATGCAGACCCTATGTTGGATCTTTAGGGTTTTTCAATTTGATCATGTATAGATATGAACTGTTCTCACGATACTGCTTTTGATTGTATTTTTGTTTTTGTTCCGATGACAATGTCAAAAAAGATCATTATCTAGGGTTTGGTTGTTAGAAGACTTTTTTTATGATTGCTTATATTTTTACGTAGTTTGTAAAACAGATATTGTAATTCAGTTGTCATTAAAGCACTTTTTTTTATAGCTATTTGGATTTGTTCTTTTATAAGTTTTCCATTTTGTATGTACTTTTGTTAAGTTAAATATTTCATTCAAATTATGTTATTGTAATCATAAGGTTGAATCGTATAACAGCTCTTTGAAATTATAATTTGTTGTTCACTAAACAGACCATAACATTTGGTCTGTGTTTTTTATATTTTGTTGATAATAATTGTTTTAAAAAAAGATATAGGATTTGCGTGTTTTCAGACGCGGTGTCATGTAGACATTAACAGAACTTACTAAAAAGATTAACGGGTATCTTGACTGGAACATATATAAAATAACATTACAAAAGTAAACTTAATTTTAAAGCAGCAACTGTTTGAAGAAACTATTGAAAAATATCTGTTTGAATCAACAACTGTTCTAGAAAGTTCTCCTTAACATAGCGTCTACAGTTTAACACACGTTTCCATCTAAAATTTGTCTTTGAATAGATTTGTGACACCCGACACGTTAAGGTTAACATTTTATAACACACATAAGTCTACCTTAGCAAAAAAAACGTTTTCAAACATACTTAACTAGGTCAGTTGAGTCGTTATGATGGTTCCAGGAATCATCGGGAGTCGTTACAATGATCCATGAGATCATTGGGAGTCGGTCCATAACCATGTGAACACGGATGGGTGATTTGTAGAATCGCCGGGTTTAACGCACACACGTAAATTTCGAGTCCGGGGAATTGGTGAACAAACGCAAACGTGTTAGTTATCGTGCATTATATGTTTGTAATCATTATGTGACTTGCCGGTATGTGAATACGTGTTTATATGTGTTAAAATAGTGATTTCGCGTAATCACCAATAGTATAGGCAATTAGGATCCTAATCACGTGTAGCAACATGTCTTATAGCATCCTAATCACGTGTAGCAACATGTCTTATAGCATCCTAATCACGTGTAGCAACATGTCTTATAGCATCCTAATCACGTGTAGCAACATGTCTTATAGCATCCTAATCACGTGTACTGTTCATGCGATTAGGGCCTAATCGCCAATAGGTATAGGCGATTAGAGCTCCAATCGCTAGTAGTACATGCGATTAGGAATTCTAATCGCCTATACTACTGCGTAATCGCCTGACGCGTACTAAACGACTAGAAACGCCTATAAATACCCCCCTTATGTTTTAAAACATCATTTGTGAAACCCTACTACACCCCAAAGCCACCCCACACCTTATTCAACCTCTGAACCACGTTTTTGATCAAGAAATCACATTTCCAAGCTTTACATCTCAAAATCTTACAATTTCAAGGTGTGTTCATCAGCCCAAACCTTTATAATGATATTGTTTTGATCCCTAAAGGTCCAGACCTGATTTATAAACATTTGTGTCTTTGAAAACTCATTAAAATCAGTTTCAAAACAAACCCAAACCTCTATACTTGTTATATGTGATGTATTCATGCAAGATAGGATTTTTATCGTTTAAACATGATTGTTCTTGTGTTATTATTGTGCTTCTGATCTAAATGACTTGATATGATGATAACCTAGGAGTTTGAAGGTTCATAGATGTGTAATATTGATATTAGGCGTTTTGACCTGTTTGAATGATTATGGTGGATTGATGATGATATGTTGTGTTTTATTGATTGTTTGAGATTAGGGTTTACTCAGGGATGATGCTAGAACAGTAGGATATCGTCGGACAATGTCATTATGTGATGAAATCTGGTTATTTGCTATTTAGGGTAAGTTTTGCATGTTGATGTGATGCTTACATGCAAGTTATGCTATTTTGGGAAACCACATGCATTCGGGATGGCTAGGGTGATGATAAATTAGGGGTTTTTGCTTGAAATAGTTGGGTTAATGTTTTGGGTTGGATATTGGGTGTTTACACATGTTTCGGATCTGATTTGGAGGGTTAAATGCGTAAAAAGGCGAAACAGAGCAGTAATGGCGAATAGGAATTCCTAATCGCCTCTATTATAGGCGATTGGCCCCCAATCGCCTGAACTATAGGCGATTAGGAGCCCAATCACCATTACTACTAGTGATTACAATTCTATTCACTAGTTTGACTCTCCTAATCACTACTTGACTTTTCCTAATCACATGTTTGATTCCTAATCGCGTGTATTGCTGTCATATGTGCATTTTAACACCCCAAAACACGGTTTGACACCTAGGAACATGTTAGGAACCTCGTAACATGTCTAATAACTTGGTAACATGTGTTCGGACTTGTTTATGTTTGCGCATGCTAAGTGTGTAATTGCATAAGTTGCATGATATCTTGTATGTGGCTAACACGTGGGATGTCGGGTCACCAATGGGATGTCGGGTATTGTCTGGTTTGGTCGGTTTACCATTTAAACATGTTTTCAACATACACGGTCACGGTCTGGACAACTTGGGGACTGATTAGCCTTCGGGTTAGTAGTCATCACACTCATGTAAACTCGTTCATAGGTCGCCACTAGTAGGGACTATTACACACGTATCGGATTTCTATTTTACCGAGGACGCACTCTAAGGTGAGTTTCACGGCCCCAGTCTTTTACTGGTTTTACATTTTTGGGGGAGAAAACATGCTGTGTTCTTTAAACGTGTGTCAAATGTGTTTTCCTTAAAGGCGTGAAAACTATGTTTTTGGGTATTCATGTATTCACTACGTTTTGGGAGTATTCATTACGTTTGGGAGTGTTCATTGTGGTTCAAGGTATTCATTTATGTTTAGTATTATATGGCCTATGTTGTGGCAGTTCGTTAGCCGTGGTGCGGTAGTTCGTTAGCCCCTATGTGGTAGTTCGTTAGCTATGATATAGTAGTTCGTTGACCATGGGATGGTAGTTCGTTATCTATGATATAGTAGTTCGTTGACCATGGGATGGTAGTTCGTTAACCGCGGTGGGCGATAGTTTGTTTGGGAGGTTCGTTATGGAGTTCAAACGTTTAACGAGTGTTTTCATCAGTCGGTAGTATCATGATAGTCTTTCAATAGTTCGTGAAACGTTTTACTTAAAAACCTGTGAACTCACCAGCATTATTTGCTGACGTCTTTTAGCATGTTTGTCTCAGGTCGCTAAGGTAGGAGCTATCATAGGCGCACGGAGTCTCACGGCGTCTAGGACTCATTCGCATTTTATTTTGAGTATTTCAGACTTGAGTTTTACTTTTGAGTTGTAATAATACATTTTGCTTCCGCTGTGTTAGAACGGTTTTGAAAACTTAATGGGCAATTTACGTTGTTTTCATATCATTTAGTTGTCGTTTATTGTGACCGTTGACTTGGATCCTGGTGTGTCACGCGCCTCGTGGTAAAACCCCGCATGTGGATTTTGAGGGTGTGATAGATTGGTATCAGAGCCAATGGTTATAGTGAACTAGGACTGCATGTAGAGTCTAGTCTATAGCCGAGTATCACACACATTAGACGGTCACACATATTTACGAGTCGTGTCATTTGATAAACGTACTAACCTTGTTGGGGTGTAGGTGTCCTCGTCACATGGTATCGTATTATTTATCCTTGGGTTATTTCTACACTTATTCTATCTTTTTCTTCGGGTTTGAAGATGAAGGGGGCTTATCGCATATACTTGGCAGTAATGTACATTGGAGTGGCTTCGACGCATTTTTGAGATTTTTCTGGGATTTGGATATCTCCCCTCTATGCTCTAATGTACATACTTGCCTACACACACACTATCCTGCATTAGTACCTGTCATAGTACACCCTTGAGTGATTGTTCACTTTGGGGATCCTCGTGCGATAACAGTTTCTTTTAGGAATGTGGGTATCGGGTGATTGGAAGTTCTAGCTAGGAGCACGCCTAGAGGACCATGTAGAGCGATTTGTTGTTTCGGGTGCACACGAAATCATAAATCGAAATGCATGAAAATCCTGGTGGACTTCGAGTTCGAACAGATGATCATGCAGGAACCCCGTTCTGAATTCGTTTGGTCACTAGTAGTTTGATCTAGTAATGATGCTGAGTATCTTGCTTGTGTTTTGGCAGAACATGTCTGGTCGTACTAGTGGACGTACTGGGGGACGCCGTGGTGGCGGCGGGGGTCGCAATGGCGGTGGAGGAGGTGGTGGGAACATCACCATGACTCAGGCGGAGTTGGAGAACATGTTGCAGCAGCAGTTGAACGTTGCGTTGGATGCTTTCCAGGCTGCTTAGCAGACCTTGAGAAATACTAATCAGGTGCTGTCTGGGTGCACCTACAAGAAGTTCATGGACTGTAAGCCCCATTACTTCAATGGGACTGAAGGGGCAGTGGGACTACTTCAGTGGTTGGAGAAGATCGAGTCGGTGTTTGCTATGTGTAACTGTCCCGACGCTGATCGCGTCAAGTATGCTTCTGCTACTCTTGAGGGACACGCTTTGACTTGGTGGAACTCCACCACTACGAATCTTGGTCTGGATGAGGCCAATGCTATGCCGTGGTCCGAGTTTGTTCAGATGTTGAGGGCAGAGTATTGCCCAAGGGACGAGATTATGAAGTTGGAACACGAGTTTTGGAATCTGAAGATGGTTGGGTCCCACATCGAGGAGTTCACTACTAGGCATAATGAGTTGGCTGTTATGTGCCCCGGTTTGGCTACACCAATGTACCGAATGATTGAGCACTACGTTGCTGGGTTAGTGCCGGAGATTGCTGGGCTTGTTGTCGCTGCTGATCACACTACTATGTTGGCCACTGTTCGGGCAGCTCACAAACTGACTAACATGAAGGTGGCTGAGGGTGTCTTACCTCCCAGGGGTGTTGCCGTGAAAGCCCCTGTGGATAACAAGCAGAAGTGGGATGGTACTGGGAAGAGTGCGAGTTCGGGTCAATCGCAGCAGCAGGTGAGGAAGACTAAGGCTTTGGGATCGTCTTCGGGTCAGAGGCAAGACGGGTACACGGGGAAACTGCCGGAGTGCTATCAATGTGGGTTCCATCATTGTGGCAGCTGTGAAAATTTCGTTGCAACCGTTGTAAGCGTGTGGGCCATGTTGCTAGAAACTGTAGAGTCAATCTCCAGACAGTTCCAGGTCAAGCGATTGTCCCTGCTCCTGTTCCTTAGGGAAACCAAGGGTGTTATAATTGTGGGGAGTTGGGGCATCTCAAGCGTAACTGCCCGGAATTAAATCAGGTCGAGGCAAGGGCTGCAGGCGGTGGTGGAAACAACGAGGGTGGCGGTCGAGCTACTCGTGCTCATGCTTACGTCATTGGTGCTAGGGAAAACGTGGAGGATCCTGATACTGTTACTGGTGAGTTCTCTTTTCTTGCTATTTTTCGTGCTCTGGTTGCTTTCGTACGTGTTGTTTGGCGTTTCGCATTCATCAAGTTTCTTCAGTATTGAGTTTGGTATCGTTTTGTATTCATGGGTTTGATGTGGGTCCTTTGGAGATGCTACTTGGACGGTACCGGTGTGCCATTTATACCGATCACAGTAGTCTCCAGTAGGCCTTCGATTGGGAGGATTCGTTGTTTTGCGTTCAACTTGGGGAGGGCGGTTCCCCGACCTGGAGTATCTGTTGTTATCTTTATTCGTTCGTGGTTATCCGTTCGTTTGCATTCTGGGAAATGTTACTTGGGTTAGGTCGACACTCATTACTATCGAAGAGTGAAACAGGGGGATGATGTGACGACCGGGAAAATTTTTCTTTTTATCGCTTCGTTCTCTTTGACTTCGGGAAATTTTCGGGACGAAAATTCTTTCAACGGGGGGATGATGTGACACCCGACACGTTTAGGTTAACATTTTATAACACACATAAGTCTACCTTAGCGAAAAACGTTTTCAAACATACTTAACTAGGTCAGTTGAGTCGTTATGATGGTTCCGGGAATCATCGGGAGTCGTTACAATGATCCACGGGATCATTGGGAGTCGGTCCATAACCATGTGAACATGGATGGGTGATTTGTAGAATCGCCGGGTTTAACGCACACACGTAAATCTCGAGTCCCGGGAATTGGTGAACGAATGCAAAGGTGTTAGTTATCGTGCATTATATGTTTGTAATCATTATGTGACTTGCCGGTATGTGAATACGTGTTTATATGTGTTAAAATAGTGATTTCGCGTAATCACCAATAGTATAGGCAATTAGGATCCTAATCACGTGTAGCAACATGTCTTATAGCATCCTAATCACGTGTAGCAACATGTCTTATAGCATCCTAATCACGTGTAGCAACATGTCTTATAGCATCCTTATCACGTGTAGCAACATGTCTTATAGCATCCTAATCATGTGTAGCAACATGTCTTATAGCATCCTAATCACGTGTACTGTTCATGTGATTAGGGCCTAATCGCCAATAGGTATAGGCGATTAGAGCTCCAATCGCTAGTAGTACATGCGATTAGAGCTCCAATCGCTAGTAGTACATGCGATTAGGAATTCTAATCGCCTGTATTGCTGCGTAATCGCCTGACGCATACTAAACGACTAGAAACGCCTATAAATACCCCCTTATGTTTTAAAACATCATTTGTGAAACCCTAATACACGCCAAAGCCACCCCACACCTTATTCAACCTCTGAACCACGTTTTTGATCAAGAAATCACATTTCCAAGCGTTACATCTCATAATCTTACAATTTCAAGGTGTGTTCTTCATCCCAAACCTTTATAATGATATTGTTTTGATCCCTAAAGGTCCAGACCTGATTTATAAACATTTGTGTCTTTGAAAACTCATTAAAATCAGTTTCAAAACAAACCCAAACCTCTATACTTGTTATATGTGATGTATTCATGCAAGATTGGATTTTTATCGTTTAAACATGATTGTTCTTGTGTTATTATTGTGCTTCTGATCTAAATGACTTGATATGATGATAACCTAGGAGTTTGAAGGTTCATAGATGTGTAATATTGATATTAGGCGTTTTGACCCGTTTGAATGATTATGGTGGATTGATGATGATATGTTGTGTTTTGTTGATTGTTTGAGATTAGGGTTTACTCTAGGATGATGCTAGAACAGTAGGATATTGTCGAACAACGTCATTATGTGATGAAATCTGGATATTTGCTATTTAGGGTAAGTTTTGCATGTTGATGTGATGCTTACATGCTAGTTATGCTATTTTGGGAAACCGCATGCATTCGAGACGGCTAGGGTGATGATAAATTAGGGGATTTTGCTTGAAATAGTTGGGTTAATGTTTTGGGTTGGATATTGGGTGTTTACACATGTTTCGGATCTGATTTTGAGGGTTAAACGCGCAAAAAGGCGCAACAGAGCAGTAATGGCAAATAGGAATTCCTAATCGCCTCTATTATAGGCGATTGGCCCCCAATCGCCTGAACTATAGGCGATTAGGAGCCCAATCGCCATTACTACTAGTGATTACAATTCTATTCACTAGTTTGACTCTCCTAATCACTAGTTGACTTTTCCTAATCACATGTTTGATTCCTAATCGTGTGTATTGCTGTCATATGTGCATTTTAACATCCCGAAACACGGTTTGACACCTAGGAACATGTTAGGAACCCCGTAACATGTATAATAACTTGGTAACACGTGTACGGACTTGTTTATGCGTTAATTGGACGTTATGCCAGATAGGGTGAATGTTTGCGCATGCTAAGTTTGTAATTGAATAAGTTGCATGATATCTTGTATGTGGCTAACACGTGGGATGTCGAGTCACCAATGGGATGTCGGGTATTGTCTGGTTTGGTCGGTTTACCGTTTAAACATGTTTTCAACATACACGGTCACGGTTTGGACAACTTGGGGACTGATTAGCCTTCGGGTTAGTAGTCATCACACTCATGTAAACTCATTGATAGGTCACCACTAGTAGGGACTATTACACACGTATTGGATTTCTATTTTACTGAGGACGCACTATAAGGTGAGCTTCACGGCCCCACTCTTTTACTGGTTTTACATTTTCGGGGGAGAAAACATGCTGTGTTCTTTAAACGTGTGTCAAATGTGTTTTCCTTAAAGGCGTGAAAACTATGTTTTTGGGTATTCATGTATTCACTACGTTTTGGGAGTATTCATTACGTTTGGGAGTGTTCATTGGGGTTCAAGGTATTCATTTATGTTCAGTATTATATGGCCTATGTTGTGGCAGTTCGTTAGCCGTGGTGCGGTAGTTCGTTAGCCCCTATGTGGTAGTTCGTTAGCTATGATATAGTAGTTCGTTGACCATGGGATGGTAGTTCGTTAGCTATGATATATTAGTTCGTTGACCATGGGATGGTAGTTCGTTAACCGCGGTGGGCGATAGTTTGTTTGGGAGGTTCGTTATGGAGTTCAAACGTTTAACGAGTGTTTTCATCAGTCCGTAGTATCATGATAGTCTTTCAATTGTTCGTGAAACATTTTACTTAAAAACCTGTGAACTCACCAGCATTATTTGCTGACGTCTTTTAGCATGTTTGTCTCAGGTCGCTAAGGTAGCAGCTATCATAGGCGCACGGAGTCTCACGGCGTCTAGGACTCATTCGCATTTTATTTTGAGTATTTCAGACTTGAGTTTACTTTTGAGTTGTAATAATACATTTTGCTTCCGCTGTGTTAGAACGGTTTTGAAAACTTAATGGGCAATTTACGTTGTTTTCATATCATTTAGTTGTCGTTTATTGTGACCGTTGACTTGGATCCTGGTGTGTCACGCGCCTAGCGGTAAAACCCCGCATGTGGAATTTGAGGGTGTGACAAGATTAGTGACTTTTTAATTTCATGTTTAATAAACAGACCATAACAGTTGGTCTGTTAATATTTTTTTATATTTTGAATGAGTATAATAATTGTCTTAAAAAAATATTATCTTTCCGTGTCATCAGAAGTTTGTTTCATCATCTGTTGCTTGCTTCATCGGCGTATAATTGTAACACCCAGCGTTTCTCGAATAATATAATAATAATAATATTTTATTCTTAAAACGATTCGTTAATTCGTTAACGATAATATCTTATTAACAAGAAATACATCCTTATTTATTAACCAATTTAATTATTTAAATTCGCTAAATAACGCATCATAAATAATAAGACACTAGTAAACCAACTCTTATCCTTGTAAATTTTAAACGCGACTAAAAATATTTGTAACAAATATACAGTCCAAATGCTCGTCTTAATTCGGCCTACATTCATATAATTTATATACTATAGACTAAACGGGTCCAGTTCATAAATGAGACCCGAATCGGTAACTGGTTCGAATACGAAATAATTTTCCACTTAACCTAGACAAAACCCCACCTATAAAACATCTCATCCTCCTTCATACTCTTCATCCATCTAGACCAAATATAATAATAAAAATAACAGATCTAGTAAATTAAACCACAAAATGACTTATAGAATTTTCCTTTTTGACTCTTGACTTTTCCATCATCCTTTTAAACCAACACAAATCACACCCAATTTTATGCCAGAATTTCTGGTCATTCTATCTTCTTGATTTATCATTGAGTCAATTGTGGTTCTTTCCATATTCACAACTTCCTCCCTCTATCTATTTCTCTCTAGTCTGGCTTCCAAAGGAACCTTGAGTCAACAACAACAAACACCACAGGGGCAACCATGGCAGTCCCTCCTCTCCATCTAAGCAGCGGCAGCCAACAACAACCACCACCCGGCCGCCGCTGACCACCACCTATAACCCTCTCTCTCTAACCCCTCCCTATCATCTCTCTCTCTCTCTCTCTCTCTCTCTCTCTCTCTCTCCGGGATCTAATTCCCTTTATACTCCTCTCGCGTCTCTCCCTCTGCTCCTTCCACGACTGGCAGAAACCACCAGAATGGTGGCCATGGGTCCTGCAAGCCCCGGTGATGGGGCTCGATGCTGAAAACGCAGAGGTGGTGGAGGCGGTGCTGGGTAACAAGGATGGGGTCACGATGACGGGTTCCGGGGAGTTGTGGCTCGGAGATTTGCTGGTTCACGTTTGGATCAGGGTAGGCGGACGACGACAACTCAAGTGTAGATCCATCATGTTTATTAGGGGTTGGGTGTAGATGATGACCGGTAGTGGTTTTGGTTGGCTCTGTGGTCGGGTTTTCCTTCACTTCCGGTTCTGTGAAGTTTGGTTGTGGTTATTGAGCAGCAGACGTACGTGGGGTTGAGCCCGATTCTTGTTCGTTTTCTCCGAATCTTGGTCAAACACGAGTTGACATGGGTCACACCTGGTCAGATTAGTCCAAATGGTTCTCGGGTCAGTTTTCGAGTTCGGTCATACCCGATCAACATCGGTCAAACATTGGTCAACTGTTCAGATCTGTCGATACCTGGTGCGAGGCGTGAACGTGTCGATTCGCGAGGTCAAATATCGGGAAGGTATAAGCGCGCGCCGTATTATTTCTTTTACTTACATCAAGTTAATTCATATATGTGTTGATATATATTATATTTAAAAGTGTAAAACGAAGCGAACCGACTTACGACTAAAAATTTCCTTATTAACTTGAAGGTATAATACTTGTCAAAAATTAAATATAGTTTCTCGCTTACTATGACTTTAATAACTCGAGCCATTTATCGCGTATAAAGATTTAGTTAATTAATATTGCGTTTTGTGATTTTTGGACAATTGATGTTTTGGGAAAATATAGACAACTTGTGTTGTCTGGTTTCTTATAAAAACAGAGGAGACTCTGCCCAAATTTTTATAAAATTTATGAACCAAATCGGCCTTTCAAGTTTATAACTATGGGTAGACAAGATGATGTTTTACAAATAAATCCTAACTTTCAAATCTTACGCCGTCAAAAATAGAAATATTTATGTTTATTATCAAGTACATATAGATACTACCCAAGATACGAGACAAATTAATATTTGAGTCAAGCTACGTAAATATTATTTCGTTATACAAAATGTGTCTTTAACTATAACTTCAATAATGTATTTAATTCAAATAGCTATAAATACGAATACATTTTGTGAAACCAAACCAAGTTACTATCGGTTCGTTAAGTCATACACTTATTAAGACACGCCTTCTTTCAATACGTGTCTAGGTAGTTGGATAAACTATCTTTACAACCATAACAAAAACAAGCTTATTTGCATTAGAATTTAAGGCTTCATTTATTTGTAATAGGATACAAGAGTTCAATTAATCCAAGTTCAGACTTGTTGCTACTTGCTAGCACTTACACTTTGCTAATGTGAGTTTACGTAACCATGTTTATGCAATTCTTTATACTTGCAACATTATACTTAAACAATTCTACATACATGTCTAGTTGTAAACTTTAATGCCTCATGATTTAGACAACAACAACAGTTTCAACAAGTTTCAACATTACATAATCATTAGCTATGGCCAAGCCGGCGATACTCAATAATAGATCTATTGGATTGACAATCCCACCTAGATTCGTTGACCATCTTTTATGGGGAGCGCGGGTGATTGTTATCGTTCCAACATATTATTAAGGTGAACCGTGGATGACGGGATGGACCTAAACTAGTCGGAGGTTTGATTATGTCGATTCAACATATCATGTTTATTCATGTAGACTTAAACTTACGATAGACATATGAATTGCTAAACTTTTATACTTAAACTTAATTGCTTGACATGGCTTATGTATTCTCACCAACTTCTAGTTGACCCCCCCCCCCCCCATTTTTACAACTCAACAGGAAATAATGATGCTTGAAGTCTAGGGCTAGCATGAGAAGATATTTGGAGTTTTATGCTTTGTTTGATTTTTGGATGTACTAGATTTCATTCAAGACAGTTAATGTAATTCAATATTGTATTAAAGGATTATGTAAACATATGTATTACCATGAGCTACTGAACAATCATTCATACGTGACACCTCGATGTTTCCGCCATCGGTTGGGGTGTTACAATAATCGTCAGCTGTTTCATTAATAATCATTGATTACGCGTAGGAAAAGCATAACCATCAATGAAATGATTTGCAGCAGATGTTACTAAACAGATTTTCCTTACAACAGACGATTGGCTTCTTGATTTTGTCTTTAGTAAACATGCTTTAAAATATGATATAGTATTCCCGTGGGATTTCACCTAGTAGTTATATTATATAGTTAGTTTTGTTCATTTATATAAAATAATATTATATATTCTTGAATTTCACCCACTAATAATGTTATATATACTAATTTGTAATATAATAACATATAATAATATTATACGTGAGATAGGAGTGGAAAAGGGGGTATGACGTGGTGCTGAGATGGAGAATGATGGAAAGGAGAATCATTTCCCTCATTTAGAGCCTCCGTAGTCGGGCGTGATTGCAGCGTTAAAAGCATTTTAGCACCCCCTATACAATTACGTAGGGGCGCTAAAACACAAAAGGGGGCAAGAGCCTTAAATTTTTAAAGCTCGAAGGGGAAAGAATCAACCAATTAAATACCTCCACGTTGTCTCCTCTAACGTTTAAATGTTTTAAACGGTCAACATTTTATTCCCCACCCCCCGGTTGTTTATAACGTTTCAATTATTTTTACTTTTTTTTTCAATTTCAAATATATATATATATATATATATAGGGGGAGTTATCTTGAGAACGATAAATATCGTGAGAACAAGTAAAAAAATCAATCAAAATCAATTTTTTTAATACAAACCTCATTATAATCAAAATACAACATTAACAAATGAATTTTCTTTCCAAATAATTCATGTTTTCTTGCAAAAACACTTTCAAATTAACTCTTTACACATGTGTAAATGAAACAGTTTACACATGTATAACCAGTAAATTTACACATGTGTAAAAACAATTTATTTCTATATACGTTTAAATTTTTGTGCGTAAATTGTGTTTTTGAGATTGTATTTTAGGAATAAAGATAAGTGTAAAAATAAATTTTGAATTTGAATGGTTTTAGATGGCGTTCTCGCGGTTCGCACGAAATTTATGTATTCTCAAATTAACCTTCCCCTACACACACACATACCATACTACAAACCACATTTTTATACTCACTATCAAATAAAAACCCAACTACCAACCACACAACATTCAAAGATATGGGTGGTGGATATCCTAACGAGCCTACCGGACCTTCCAATCTCCGGCGATACTCTCGCCGGAGACATCGTCAACCAGTGTTCTCTCCTCCTCCTCCTTCTTCTCGTCGAGTAACCCCCATTCCTCTTTTACCAGGTTACATTCCCCCAACTCTAAATGCTCCTCTTACAGATGAGGAAGGTATATGGTGTATTGACTACACCATGGCTGTCATGGGGTTGGGGCAGCTACGACTGGTGGGGACCCAACCCATCTCACCCCTAGCCCTCCTGCTCTGGAACCAAACGAGGAAGGGTACAAAGCATATATTGGTGGGGAGTATATTAGTATGGATGATGAACCATACTATATTCCAAGTCCTGACTATGACTGAATCCGCTTGGATGCTAGGTCGGACGGTCGTGATAACGATCTTTCTGTGTCGTCACCAGAGTATACACTAGAGGATTGGGATAACTATTCTCCGTAGTTATTTTTTATGTAATCTAGGTTTAATAAATGTTTTAATTTATGATTATGTAATGTTTTAATTAATGTTTTAATATTATTTGTGTGGTTTTAATATTATTTGTAACGTTTTTTTAATATTAATTGTATTTTTTTTACTTTTACTTGATTAATTAAAAAAAATAAATAATAAACAACCAATTATTGGAAGGGGCCTTAAATTTAAGTCCCTCCACTTGTAACACCCCAACCGATGGCGGAAACATCGAGGTGTCACGTAGTGATGATTGTTCAATAGCTCATGGTACTAAATGGAAGTTGAATAATATTAAACAATTTACAATTCATCTTACAAGTAAAGATTACAAAAGTCGATTAATATAAACTAGGTCCAAAGCTCCTATATATTCCAAGACTTGTACAACTTTCAATAGCAAATAAACCTGAAACATGTTGAGTTGGAAAGATGGGGGGATCAACTATAAATAGTTGGTGAGAATACATAGGTTTTGCATATAGTTGAAAACAATATGTTGTATAGCAATCGTAGTTGAAGTATAATAATGAGTAATGATAGAATATGAGTCCGACATGTAACAATGCGTCTTTTGTACAATCAAACCTTGTGTCGACTGAGACCTAACTCGCAAGTTAGTAGAAGTGTAACTGTTATCGATCATCCCTGAATTTATGCGGGGGGATGGGTTTGTCAGACCTATAGCGCTATAATCTAAACAGGCGGCTTGATCAATGTTAATGATTGTACTGTGTATTTTTTTTCCAGACCCTTACCCTCCTAGTTAGAACCACGTAGTTCAACTCTTATTCCTATTCACCTCATAATATAACTCGTACCTACCATCCCATCATTCGTAACAAATATACCCTATTACACATAAATTTTTGCCATACTTTCAACAAAACCACGATTGCCCTAACATTTGCCAACTACCATCATCTTTATTCAAAAAACCTCTTTCAAAATAAACTTTGGGACGAAGTTTCCAAAAGTAGGGGAGACTGTAACATCGCGAAATTTTCCCCAATCTTAGAATTAGTAAAATCACCAATCTACCTATATTATACTTTCTTTTGTACAAATATACTAACCTTGTTAAAAAAAAATCTCTATTTATTTCAAAACAAATTGTTGGGTCTGCTGACCTGGAGAAGAACAGATGATTGAAAAGCCAAAATATGTTATCTATTGATTCCACAAATAAACAGTCCTTACACATATTCTTCCCAAAAGACTGCTGACCCTAACAACTGTTCCATCCAAACAACTGCTGATACAAAGGACTGCTAGAGAACAACTGATAGAGAACAACTGCTGACCAAAGGTCTGATGAAGAAACAACTGCTGATCAAGTACTGAAGACTAAATGTCTGTTGGAGTCAACAGCACTTAGACTCCAACAGATGTTGCAAGACCATCAGAGTTTTCCTTAGCAGTAGTTTGCTTTAACAGTGCTTTGTAATAGAACAGTAGTTTGTATAGGGCAGATGTTTAATGTTGTTATTCTGTTAGAGGTCACTATCTTAGGTGACGTCAGCACAGGTCACCAGTGGTTTAGGTTTGTCTATAAATAGAACAGTGCTTGTACTGTTCTATTGCATCACACACAAACATTCTCTCAGACAAACAATCACTGTGTGATCAGGCTGAGGGGGAGTATTTGTACTGATTGTAATCTTTCAATAAATGAAAGCATTAGATCATTAATAACAATTATTCCCATTGTTTTGATTATAGTTTATTATTCTGCTGCACTTTCCATACATACTTATATCATTCATTTCTCATCTTATTCTAAAACATCAAAACAATCAAACTCAGATCCTAACAATTGGTATCAGAGCTTGGTCAATTAAATTCGATCAAACAAATCAATTTAATATAAACAGATCAGCTCACAATTATTGATATCGTTTGTCTGTTGGATTGAAAACAGAGTAATAGTTTAATTTCGATTCAACCGTTTTTAAACAGACTTTGTTTTTTGAAAAATCAGAGAATGGCTTCAATCAATCACGATCCACATAACACTGGCATGAACAACAAGCCACCGATGCTTGTCAGATCTGAATACAATATCTGGCAACGTCGGATGAGCCATGTTCTAGCTCAACAGAACACTAGGTGTTGGAAGTCGGTTATCTTCGGACCACATGTTCCGATGGTGCTGAGTACTGAAGATCCCAAGGTTCAGGAGCCAAAGAAACTTGAAAACTACTCCGACCAGGATTTTCAGAAAATTGAGTTAGATGCTAAGGCCTTCAGTATTGTGGCCATGGCTCTACCCAATGATATATATGCTGGGTTGTTACACTGTAACAGTGCAAAGGAGTTGTGGGATGCACTGAAAGAACAATTTGGTGGGACTGAAGAGGTTATTGAAAACAATCGTGAAATACTTAACCAACAATATGAAACATTCAGTCATGTCAAGGGAGAGTCATTAACTCAACAATTTGAGAGGTTTAACTGTCTCATTAGTGAACTAAAATTGGTTGGTCTTACTTACTGTCACACCCTCAAAATCCACTTGCGGAGTTTTACCGCGAGGCGCATGACAAACCAGGATCCAAACCAACGATCACAATAAACAAGTCTAAAATGAACATAATGCAATTTCAAAACACTGTTTAAAATTCCCGTTTACAGCGGAAGCTTATTCAAAACAATATTCAATAGTAAACCAATGTTCAACGTTTGTAAAACCATGCATCCCTAACTAGACGCCGTGCAGACGCGTGCGCCCTAGTCCAGTCGTGCTACCTTAGCGACCTGAGAAAACATGTAAAAGTTTACGTCAGCACAAAAATTGCTGGTGAGTTTACAGGTTTTGTAATCCAAGTACCAAGTCAACCTGTCCATACTATAACAAATCAAAAACCAGTGTACGCTAGCTAGGCGTATGTTTTGTTACTACCACGATTGGAAAACCATTACTAACTCGTAAACCAAATATGTGCCCGATGTAGTAAACCTGTTGTTCCTGTTGTTCCTGTATGAGACAATATGCACCCGCCGACCCTCCAAGTCGACGAGCGGGGTTGGTCACTCCCAATAGCGCTATTCACATTTCCCCGTTGTGCAAACCCGCACATTCATGGTTCCCCCCGAGACTTCCAAAGATCGTGTAGTATACAATAGAAACCCATAGTATGACAGTAGTTACCAAATAATCGTTTTAACACATGTTTTCTCCCCCGAAAGTGTGAAACCAGTTTAAAAGAGGGGCCGTAAACTCACCTTAAGTTGCGTTACTTCGTAATACGAATAATTTAGCAGCTATGCTAGTCCCGTAAAGCGGCGACCTAACATATGACAGTTACAAGCACTTAGACTAATAACCCGCAGGTTAGTTAGTCCCTAGATGTCCAGACCATAACCAAGTTCGTTTGAAAACACCGTGACTGTTTAACTGACCCAAAGTACAAGACTCGACATCCCATTGGTGACCCGAGACTCCCCGTGTTATGTTTACGCTCACAAACATACAATCATCCAATCACACTTAACATACGTTAACGCACAACAAGTTATAGCACATAGCTCACGTATCACATAATTACATCCAAACATATGTTACCAAGTTACTAGATATGTTACGGGGTTCCTAGCATGTTCCTAGATGTCAAATCGGGTCTCGGAATGCTAATTTACACTTACAGCAGCAGTATACGCGATTAGGAAAAGTCAACTAGCATTTAGGTTGGTCAACAGGCATTTAGGAAGGCTATTCGCCTCTATTATAGGCGATTAGGGCTATACCATATGTAATTCTATGAGCTTATAGGCGATTAGGCTATCCCACATGCAATTTAGGGCTTAACTAGCATTTAGGATCGTAAATGCATGAAGTAAAGGGGAATAGGATCCTATTCGCCTATACTATAGGCGATTAGGGCTCCCCTTCAGGCGAATGGGCTCCTAATCGCCTATAGTATAGGGGATTAGGATTCCTATTCGCCTATAGCACGTCTGTTCCGGTTTTTCGCGCGTTTAACACTCCAAATCCAATCCAGAACGTGTGTAAACATCAAACATCAATCAAATAACTATATAAAACACATATTAATCAAAATCCTTCGTTTATCCTTGTTCTATCAGCCCTGCATGCAATCATGTATCCCAAAAACAACACATATAGCACGAATCATCATATTAACATGCATAACCGTAACCCTAATTAACAATAACTCAGATTCATCATTATGATAACATTATTAATCTGACACTACCCTAATAACATGTTAATCATCTCCTTGAATCATAAAAACCCAATCTTTTCATTGAAAACCCACATACAACATGCATGCTATTTAAAATCCAATTAACAACGATTATCAACGATTTTTAAAAGACTCAAACGTTTATAAACAGGTCTGGACCACTAGGGATTCAATGAAAACGTTAATTAAGGTTACATGGATGAAAACCACACCTTAGATTTGTGATAGAATGATGAATTAAGCTTGAAACCTTGTGTTTTGATCCAAAATCGTGTTCCAGAGGTTGTGTGTCTGTTGGGGCGGGTTATGGGACGACTAGGGTTAATAATATGATGTTTAGGAGGTCAAGTATTGTATTTATAGGCGTTTTTAGTCGTCCAGCACGTTATAGGCGATTACGCAGCATTACCAGGCGAATAGGGATCCTATTCGCCCTTAGTATAGGCGAATAGGGCCTATTCGCCCCTATGGGGACCATACTCGCCTACCCTATAGGCGAATACAGCCCCTATTCGCCTACAGGGTCTGGTTCACCACAATTGGCGCGTTAAACTCCGTTTTAACATATGTTAACACATTTTCACGTACCGACAAGTCACATAATGATTGTAAACACATAATACTTGCAAACAAACACATTCACACTCGTTCACCAATTCCCGGGACTCGAGACTTGTATGTTCCGTATGACCTGACGATCCTACAAATCGTCACCGTTTGTACACTTGTTTAAGGACTGACATCTAATGAACCTCTAGACCAACATCCAATGATCTTCTAGACTAAACCGATAGTTCCCGAACCATAACACGACTTAACTAACCCAGTTAAGTATAATATATGCGTGACTCGCTAAGGTAGACTTTTATCTAGACAACGTTGTTAACCAGAATTTGCCGGGTGTCACACTTACCCTCATTCAACCCTGAACCATAGGTTTTTAAGATCATTACCAGACAAATGGGACACTATTGCTATTGTTATGAGAAACTCAATTGGATTTAATGACCTATTACTGACCCAGCTTCATGGTACGCTCTTGACCTATGAGAGAGAGCTTAACCAGAAAAAGAAGCTCCAGGACTCTGGAAAAGTGTCTGATGATTATGTATTTGGGAATACAGCACTTTTGGGTCATGATGAGGTGCCTGGAAATACTAAGGATCAGAGTTATGATCATTTCATTGACATAACTTCAGGTTTTAACTCAGGTTTTAACTCAGGTTTTAACTCTGATTCTTATTCACCAAACTATGCTTTCACAGCAAGTGGTGGTGATATCCAGGCATCTGATAACATATCCTTTGAGTATGATGACCTGAAATACTTTGACCCTGATGATTTGGAAGAAATGGACATTATGCACCAATTGGCCCTTCTCAGTGTAAGAACTAACAATTTTTACAAGAAAACTGGGAGAAGGTTTCCAGGGTTAACTGGCAGATCAAAGGTTGGGTTGGATAAATCAAAGATAAAGTGTTATAAATGTCATAGACTTGGTCATTTTGCTAGGGAATGTAGGAGTCAAGATGGTACACCTATAATCACCTATCCAAATCAAAGACCTCAGACCAACACTTATCAAAATTCCTATAATACCCCTGGACCAAATGTGCAAAACACTGCTCATTTTGCACAGTCCTCAAACACTGTTCCTGTCCAGTATGTCCAAACCACTGTTCCTCAGATCCACTATGTGCAAACACCTGTTGCTCAAGCACCTGTGCAAACGACTGTTGCTCCATCCTCTGCTCCTGCAGAGACCAGTCAACAGAGCTTCTTTACACAAGGCTTTGTTGATTGGAGCAGTCTACCAGATGAGTTAACAGATGAAAATTTTGCATTAGTTGCCAAAGCTGAAAATGAACCAGAAAACTTCTGTTTCATGGCTATGGTAGATGAGGTTGAATCTGAGGAGGTGGTGACTAAATCTAATGTTGTGACTGATGATGTTGTTGATGAAGTTGTTACAGGTGAAAAACCTAAAGAAGAGGTTGTGAATCTCTCAGATCCCTGGGGTGCATCTGATGATTGTGAGTGCAAGTGTGATGGTGCATTGATGGCTGCTGCTAAGGTATCTCCTCAAATTCTTAAGGATTTATGTTCTGACATATGTGTGATAGCATTTGCTAACATCAAAGAGGTGAATGAAAACCTTAGAAAGAAAATTTTAGATGATGAAGTTAAATTTGAGAAACTTTCAAAAGAATTAAAAACAAGTTTAACTGAAAAAGAATCTGAAATAAGCAGCCTAAAACATGAAGCAACCATAACCAAAGACCAGCTCCAAACTATGATATCAAAATATCAGAGTTGTAAAAGTGAGCTTGAGTCCACCCAAGTTGAATGTGAGAAATGGGTGGAATCATGTAGAGGATTTGAGATGCTACTCAACAAACAAACCAAAAGTCATGTGATGTTTGGTTTTGGTTTTGAAACCACTGCTCCAGCTTTTGAAAACATTGACAAAAGGGGTCAAAAGTCTGTTGAGATAGTTCCAACAAACTTGCAGGGTCAAGAGATTAAAATCACTGAACCAAATGGTAAGAAAATTGTTCTAGAAAAACCAGAAGGTTCCTCATCATTTACTGAACTTGAAAAGTATGAATTTAAACCTACTTGGTCTGATGAGTGTGATACTCTTGAGAATTTTAAACCTGTTGATTTTAAAACACCTGAAGGAAAGACAGCTCCTCAGGAAAAAGTCATTCCCTTGAAAAACCTTCCAGCAGATGCTCAAACATCTGCTGAAAAGAAGGCTGAAAAAGGGAAGAAGAAAGAAAAGACTGTCCACTTGTTCTGTGATTTCTGTGAAAAGAAGAATCATGTCACTAAAAACTGTTTTCTTCTAAAAGCATATGACATTAACAAAGGAACAAGTGTATGTGATTCCAAAGCCACATGTTCAATATGTGGGAAAAAGAATCACAAAACCAAAGAGTGCTTGTATCTTAAAAATTTTGATGTGAAAATACAAGAGTACAAAGCTAAAACTCTTGCAAATCCTGGGGTAAGTACTTCAAAAGGAAAGCCCAAACAGACCTTCACTCCTGTCTAAACATCTGTTACTAAAAGTCTTGAAACATCTGCTCCTGGGGATGTCCAAGTAACAGATGCTCCACCCACAAGCAAGTACCCAAGAGGATACGGACAACCACCATGTCATAGTCTGTCACATGTTTATGAGGAGCCAAAGAGACCCTCTAAACCAAGAGTGAACAGAAATCCCTATGGGTATTATCATCTATCTGGAAGTGATCAAACAACTTTTGCCCCAAGTGTTGACATTCAAGCACTGGCAAATGGTCAGCAGCAGTTGTTGAACTTGATTCAAAAATTAGTTCAAACCACTGATCATCTTCTAAAGCTTGAGTCTGAAAAGTCTGAGGACCTATCCAAAGCCAACTTGGCTTTGGACACTCACCAAAACTAATCCATTACTGCTGTGCAGGGAGCTTCTGCTTGTTTAGATAGTCTTTGGTATGTAGATAGTGGAGGCTCCAGGCACATGACAGGATGTAGAGCCATTCTTCTGGACTTCTTAGCTCATGGAGGGGGTGATATATCCTTTGGTAATGATTCAAAAGGTAAAGTGTTGGGGTCAGGGACTGTACAAGCTGGGAAACTCAAGTTTGAAAATGTCAATCTTATTGATAATCTCAAGTTTAATCTTCTGAATGTTTCACAAATGAGTGACAAAGGTTATGGCTCATTCTTCACAAAGAAAACTTGCAAGATTATTGGGCCAGAAGTGGTGAAAAAGATTGATACCATCATTGCTGAGAGCAAAGCACAACTTGTTGCTCATAGAAGTGGCAATGTGTATGTTGTTGATATGTTAAAGGACAATCCTATGGCAAATGTCTGTTTGTTTTCTGCTGCCTCCACAAAGGAGACAAAATTGTGGCATAGGAGATTGGGTCATACCAACTTTAACACTATCAATACACTCTCCAAACAAAGTCTTGTCAGAGGCTTACCATCAAAAGAATTCAAATGTGATGAGCATTGTGTTTCATGTTTAAAAGGGAAACAACATAAAAGCTCTTACACATCCATTGATGAGTCCAAAACCAGTCAATGTCTACAATTGTTGCACATGGACTTGTTTGGCCCTGTTAAAATCATGAGTCTAAGAAGAAAAAGATTTTGTCTTGTCATAGTTGATGATTTTTCTAGGTTTACATGGACTTACTTTTTACATTCTAAGGATGAGACTGCAGGTATATTGAAGGACTTTGTCACCAAAGTTGAAAAACAATATGACTTGCCAGTAAAAGTCTTCAGGAGTGACAATGGAACAGAGTTTAAAAATAAGGAGTTGGATGATTTCTGTGTGTCAAAAGGGATTGTGAGGCAGTACAGCATCCCAAGAACACCAGAGCAAAATGGGGTGGTTGAAAGGAAAAATAGAACTCTTATAGAAGCTGCAAGAACCATGCTAGCAGATTCTGGTTTGCCATTGTCCTTCTGGGCAGAAGCTGTAAACACTGCTTGCTATGTTCAAAACAGAGTTATGATCAACCCTAGACATCAAAAAACTGCTTATGAAATTTTGTTCAAAATCAAACCTTTAATTTCATTTTTCAAAATCTTTGGCTGCCCATGTTTCATTTTAAATCTCAAAGATTCCATTTCAAAGTTTGCAGCCAAAGTAGATTGTGGTTATTTTCTGGGATATTCTTCTACTGCCAAGGCTTATAAAGTGTTTAACACAAAGACCAAGACAATAGAAGAAACTCTGAATGTAAAGTTCAATGAACTTTCATCCCTAAAAATCCCAGCAAATCCTGCTGAACTATTTGATTTAGATAAATTCAAATTTGAAGATATCACTGTTAAAACTAACAATGCAGGTATTCCACAGTCTCCACAACAAGATTACAGAACAGATGTTGTGATTCCCAGTCACTATAAAATCTATTCTGCATCAGAGGGAGTAGCTTTTCATAACAATTGTCAAAACTCTGCCACAGCTGAGTCAACCACTGTTGGCCAGTCTTACCCGCAAACCACTGCTTCACCTCTCACAACCACTGAACAATCATCTGTTGACAAAAGTCAATCATCTGTTGACAAAAGTCAGTCCAGCTTTACACCACTTGGACCCATTCCCCCACTTCCATTCCAAACATCTGATGGCACTACAGAAGTGCAAACAGATGTTACATCAACAGAGTCACCAAATCTCTGTCCTTCACCTCAAAATGCCATCATACCATATCAGGGAGATCTTATCTACCTAAGAGCTCATCCACCAGACCAGATCATTGGCAACATCAGAGAGGGTGTGCTCACAAGAAGCCAATCCTCCAATATCTGTCTTTTTTGCAGGGTTCCTATCTCTCACACAACCTGTCAAGTACCAAGAGGCACTGAAAGACAACAGTTGGGTAGAAGCTATGCAAGAAGAGCTCCTTCAGTTCAAAAGACAACAAGTATGGGAACTTGTACCACTGCCTAAGGATGTTTGTCCAATAGGTACAAAGTGGGTCTTCAAAAACAAAACTGATGAAAGGGGTATTGTTGTCAAGAATAAAGCCAGGCTTGTGGTTCTAGCCTTTGCTGTCAACCACAACATCAAGGTGTATAAGATGGATATTTAATGTGCCTTCCTTTATGGCAAAATTCAGGAGGAAGTCTATGTATGTCAACCACCTGGTTTTGAAGACACATTCCATCCTGATCATGTCTACAAGCTCAATAAAGCTTTGTATGGACTCAAACAAGCACCAAGGGCCTGGTATGAAACTCTTTGCACTTTTCTCTTATCCATTGGCTTCACAAGAGGTAAAATTGATAAAACCTTATTTTTAAAATGGAAAGGGAAAGACTTAATGATTGTTCAAATATATGTGGATGATATCATTTTTGGATCCACATGTAACAAAATGTGTGAAGAGTTCAGGAAACTCATGACAGCAGAGTTTGAAATGAGTGGCATGGGTGAACTTCAGTGTTTCCTTGGTCTCCAAGTGAAACAACTGCAAAATGGCACATTCATCCATCAAAATAAATATGTAAAGAATTTGCTAACTAGATTTGAGATGAATGACTGTAAGCCATGTAGTACACCCATGAGTACAGTCAAGCTACTCACTATTGATGACAAGGATGAACTGGTTGATCAAACACATTATAGATGCATGATTGGGTCTTTATTGTACTTAACTGCATCTAGGCCAGACATTATGTTTGCCACTTGTGTCTGTGCAAGATCCCAGGCTTCACCTAGAAAGTCAAACCTTATTGCTGTGAAAAGGATATTCAGATACCTAAAAGGTGCTCCCACACTTGGTATCTGGTACCCTGCTAATGGAAACATTGAGCTTTCAGGTTATTCAGATAGTGATTTTGCTGGCTGTCACACCACAAGAAAATCCACATCAGGAGGGTGCCAATTTCTAGGGAATGCCTTAGTATCTTGGCAAAGCAAAAAGCAGGCAGCTGTTTCCACCTCAACAGCTGAGGCTGAATACATTGTTGCTGCAAGCTTGTACAGCCCAACTCATGTGGCTTCAAAATCAATTGCTGGATTTTGGGATAACTGCATTACAGACTCCACTCATGTTGGATAGTCAAGCTGCTGAAAATATCATCAAAAATCCAGTCTCTCACTCCACTACCAAACACATTGACATCAGACATCATTTTGTCAGAGATAGCTATGAAAAAGGTTTGATTTCTCTGCACCATGTTCCAACAGAGGATCAGTTGGCAGATGTGTTGACAAAAGCTTTAGACACATCTACCTTTACAAATCTGATTTCTAGAATTGGTATGTTAAACATGGATTAAACAACAAAATGTTTCTAATAAAAGCATTGAAATGTTTTCAGAAAATCAAAATTCATCCTTCAAAATAACTTTTTGGTTGAAAAATCTGTTTCAAACCTCTGATCAGATAAAACAACCACTGTTTCATTCATTTTATCCACTGTTGGTTGAAAAATCTGTTTCAAACCTCTGATCAGATAAAACAACTGTTTTATTATCCATATCTATAATATATATATATATATATATATGTATTTACAATAATAAAAAAAACTGTTGTTTGCATCAACTGTTTGCCAAAAACAGTTGTTCCCCACCAGATGTTTTAACCATCAGATGTTTGCCACGTCTGCTCTTACAAGCAGAGTTTGGCCACATCAGCGGTTTCACCAGAGCCTATAAAAACCCTGTTTTATCATAACAGTCGTTACACTGTCTCATTGTATTCAAAATACTGAAACCACCTTCTTCATTCTCAAACCCTCAATCAAATTTCATTCATTCTCCCCTTCGGAATCCATTACAATGGATCTTCAAGCTAAAGCCACCCACAATTATCTTCCATATCTGGTTAAAACAGATGAAAATACTCCATTTCATTCCACCATCGACATCATTCTAAAATCCAAATACCTGACAATCTTAACCGCTGACGCTCCCATCTATCTTGATACTCTCCAAGAATTCTGGATGAATGCTGAGTTCTTGCTTCAAGACAAAAAGCCTACTTCCATTATCTCAAAAATTGGTGAAACAAGTATCGTCATTACCCCTGAACTGATATCCACAACCTTCTCACTTAATGATCTGTCAGGTAAAGACTCTTTCCCTAAAACAGAGCTTCACACAGAGTTTCAGGAAAGGGGGTATGATGCTCAGATGACTGGGTCTACACTTTTCAAAAAGTTTTTCCCACCAGTCATGAAATTTTTCTTCCATACCCTCCTTCTCTGTGTCTCCGCTAAGTCCACCTCCTTTAATGAAATCCCATTGAGGATTCAGTACATGGGCTATGCTATGTTGTCAGATTCTGATTTCAATCTATCCCAGGGACTGTTTATGGATTTAGTGTCAAATGTGAAAGCCATAAAGTCTGGGTCAAACAATGCTTTTCTGATTTACCCAAGAATCTTAAGTGTAATTCTACAAAAGATTTTACCAGAAAAAGTTTTCAAAAAGGGTGAGTCTATGCAAATGAAGAGTCTAACTGATGAAACTTTTACTAGAATGCTAGGTGCAAACACCCAAGAAAAAGCATCAAAAGTGTCAAAGGTTTCAAAAACACAAACAAAGAGGACTAAAACAACAACTGTTGTCCAAACCTCTGTTGTTGAGCCCACTGCTCCTGGTGATCATGGCACTACATCCAGTGCTGTGAAACCCACACCAGCCATTTCCAAAAGGAAACGTCCATCCACAAAAACCACCACTCCACCTCAAAAGGGACTTCTGGAAGATGAGATACCAGAAGATAACTCTGTTGCAACACAAAAGCAACTAGAAACCACTGTTGCTACTTCCTCACAACAGCTGGAAATATCTCAACCTGACCAAACTCCTCATGCATCCTCCCAAAAGGATCATGTTGTAAGCCAAAGGGAAACACATCATGATACATTTGAGTCACTTGGCCAAATGTTCACAAGCCCCTCTCCCAGGGCTAATTCTCTTTTTACTCCTCCACCCTCACCATCACATGTTCAACAAACCATGCAACCTCTGTTTGAGGCTATTGACAAAACTCAGGAAAATCCCAGTTCCTCTCTTTCACCTGTCAATGAGAGTATACATCCACAAGTGACTGGGACGGAGGAAATTCAATCAGCCATCCCACAAACAGATGAGGAGGTTACACCCCTAGAGTTCAATGGAACTCTAGGTGAGTTTTCAAGTGGAGCAGCCACTACTAATGTAGAGACCATTGTTTCACATCAGGACAGTGGTTACATAGCTAAGACTCCCTTGAAGGCAACAACTGATGAGGCCACTATAGTGTCCCCAAAATCAGTTGGAAGTCCCCAGAACCAAGACAAAGGGGCATCTGGTTCTCATCCTTTGGATTCACCTCCTAGGACTAAATCAGTTAAAACTACCACTGGTAGGAATTCAGATGATCCTATTAACTTAGGTGATGGATTAAAATACCAAGAATTGACGGCTAGAGTTCAAACCATTGAAACCTTTGTTGCTGACATTAAATCTGATGTCAAGCTAATATTGGAATCCTTGGCTACTCTTTCCAAGAGTCAACCATCCACATCTGATATTGCTAGTGAGCTATGGAAATCTGTTTCCCCCATCATCATAGCTCACAGAAAACTAGCAGATCAGAATCATGAAACCTACATGGCTGAGATCAGAAACATGGTAGATGCAAGGTACAAAGATACTCATGCAGACATTCAAGCCATCAAAGATCATCTGCTGAAGACCACTGGCTCTGCCCCTACCACCATTCTCAGGGATAAAGGTGATGATGCATTCACAGCTGATGATGCCAAAAAGGGGGGAGAGTGGCAGAGATAGGTTGCCAAAGCTAGATCCCTTTGGTTGTCCACCTTCTCAAAAAGGTAAACCAAAGTCTGCCAACATACCAGGGTCTACTCAAACAGCACCACAACAGCAACAACTAACTCAAACTGCACCACAACAACCAACTCAAACTGCACCACAACAACAAGAAACCAGCAAAGATAAAGCAATAGACAACTCTGCAAATGAAAAAGCTGAAAAGGCTGCTGAAGACAAACAAAAGAGGGCTGACACTTTGGAAGCCAAAGCAGAGTTGTTGGTACAACTAAAAAGGGAACAATAGCAGAAAGTTGAAGATGTGGGATCCTCAAAAAGGAAGAAGATGCCTGCTAAACATGTCAGACAACCACCATCTAAACTGAAAACCACTGCTGCTAAAACCTCTGTTGATAAAGCCACTGCTGACAAAACCTCTGCTGCCACCCAAACCACTGATAAAACCACAACACCTGAACCTACAATCACATCACCACCCAAATCCCAAACATCTGCTGGTCCTACTAAGGTGCCAACAGATGTTGACACAACCACTGCTTCCACACCACCATCACCAAAAATCTTGTACAAAAGGAAGAGGAAATCAACCTTTGTTGTACAGGATGAAAACATACATACATCACCACACACCACCTCAACCACACAATCAACACCTATATCAGCCATTCCACTCTCATCATTTTCACCACACACATCACAATTCAGATCCCATAGACCACCACCATCCATTACACCATTGGCTGTTCAGTATCCCCTTGAACTTGATCTACTCAAGGGGGAAATGCAATCCTTCTATAATACTGAACAACCATCTGATAGATCCTTCCCTTTTGTTCCACATTTCCCTGTTCCCTTAAACATGGACACATATCTAAAATATAAGGCTGAACAGGCAGATGCAATTATAAAAGAGAAATGCAAAGGGAAGGATGACAGGACTGCTCAGGGCATCCATTCAGCAGAACTTAGCAAATTGAGAAGGATTGAAGATTTTGCTAAGACCCTGAGCAATTCCATGTCTGCCATGCCTCTCAGTAGTGACATGGAAAAGGAGGTTAGGGTATCTCTTCTAGAACAGATCTTGGCAACCATGCCTTACAAAGCAAACAAGAAATAGTTTGCAGGCTGGACCACTCATGCACTAAGGGAAGAACTCTTAAGAATAGAAGAGTTGGCCAAGAATCCCCAAGCTAAAGTCTCTGCCCCTGATTTTGGTAAAGGCAGAGATCCAGCCAGAGCCTTGAAGTTCAAGAGAATGAGACAAGAAATAGTGGCTGCTGATTATGGGGAGATGAGGTCTATTGCTAGATGGTCTGAGCTGAGGCTGGTTGAAACATACAAGAGACTTGAAGAAAAAAGGAAGAAAGATCCCAGCCTACCTAGAAAACCTGTCTACACTGATGAACCACTGATGAAGAGACCTCAACAGGCTTTTACTCTAGACAGCTTACTTTACACTTCTGATCTATCAGTTGCTGCTAGAAGATAATTCAAGAAACAGAAAGAAATGTCTGAAGAAGATCAGAAGAAGTTTGCTGACACTTTCATTAAAGAGGGCCTCTTCAATCAAGTGCACTTTTTCTCAGATCCCACAACTGACAAGCTCAGAGAACTCATTGGGAGACCTCCATCACCTAACTCATCAAGAATAAAGGTGCATCTCAGCAAATCCACTGACTCAAAAATTCGAAAATGGAAAGTCAATAAAGACAACCATGAATTGACTCTGCTCAGGTCAGATGGAAAAGTTCAGAAGCTAAGCATGGATGATGCATATAGCCTGTGTGCAAATGATCTCCAAACACTGCTGAATCTTGAACTTGAAAGAGATGTAGTAGACCTATTTGCCTTGGACTTTGAAATTCAATTCAAAGGACAAATCAGAGAAAGTCTGATGAGAAATAAAGATCAAGAATAAAGCTTAGTTTTGGCATCATCTGTTCTAGGGGGAGATTGTTGGGTCTGCTGACGTGGAGAAGAACAGATGATTGAAAAGCCAATAAATGTTATCTATTGATTCCACAAATAAACAGTCCTTACACATATTCTTCCCAAAAGACTGCTGACCCTAACAACTGTTCCATCCAAACAACTGCTGATACAACTGCTGATACAAAGGACTGCTAGAGAACAACTGATAGAGAACAACTACTGACCAAAGGTCTGATGAAGAAACAACTGCTGATCAAGTACTGAAGACTAAAGGTCTGTTGGAGTCAACAGCACTTAGACTCCAACAGATGTTGCAAGACCATCAGAGTTTTCCTTAGTAGTAGTTTGCTTTAACAGTGCTTTGTAATAGAACAGTAGTTTGTATAGGGCAGATGTTTAATGTTGTTATTCTGTTAGAGGTCACTATCTTAGGTGACGTCAGCACAGGTCACCAGTGGTTTAGGTTTGTCTATAAATAGAACAGTGCTTGTACTGTTCTATTGCATCACATACAAACATTCTCTTAGACAAACAATCACTGTGTGATCAGGCTGAGGGGGAGTATTTGTACTGATTGTAATCTTTCAATAAATGAAAACATTAGATCATTGATAACAATTATTCCCATTGTTTTTATTATAGTTTATTATTCCGCTGCACTTTCCATACATACTTATATCATTCATTTCTCATCTTATTCTAAACATCAAAACAATCAAACTCAGATCTTAACACAAATTTTTTTCTTATAATAATAATAATAAAAAAATAATAACAATAATTACGTATAACTCTTTTCCAATTTGTGATATGGCAATCTAAATTTTAGATGGCAACCCATAATTGACCATGTTGACTGCCAACTTCATAGAAACAAAAAAAGGAAATCACAATTTGACCAACACAAGTCTAACCCAAACTTCCGCCAAAAATCATGGCCAATTCATTCTCTTATTCAGTTACAGCTCCTTCCTTTTTTTTTTCTACTAATCAAACAATTATATTAATCCCAACCTTCGCCTTCCTGCAATCCAAAAAAAAACAAACCTTTTTATTTACCTATGAATTAGTATTCAAAGTCGGTGCCGACGGGCCACTACTAGGAAACACCGGTGTCTCTACATGACGACGTTAGGCTTTTCACCAATGCTAGGATCTGTTGTTCGTCTCTATTCATACCAACAGCGGTGTGATAACTATGACTCACCACTGTATCCATCACACACGCATCTTTGTTCGGTTGTTGTCAAGCCGCAAACCATTAATCTCTCATCGGTTTCGCTTTGCGATTAAGGTAATGAATCCACACCTAGAAAATATACATATATATTAGTTACAAGCATACAAGAATAAATCCTTTGAATTGTTCTTAACTACCACAGTTTGTTTTTGTTATAACTTGAGGAAGAAGATGAATGGGTTGGTTGTAGTGGGTTTTATTATTTTATTTTCATAGTTGTTAAAAACAAATAAATAATAATATTAATAAAATAAAAACCGAAAATGCATAATATGATGGTGTACTATATGCAACAGCTTATTTCATAACCAAAACCATACAACTTTTCCCATATTACTTGTGAAAATGATTTCTTCAATGTATATTTTTTTTTAATTCACTTAACACATCGTTGAGTGATTGAAAATATAAAAATAGCATATTTCCAACCAATACTCAACTTAATATTAGTTCACCATTTTAATACCTTACATAAGTTTCGGGACGTTTATAATTGATGTACTATGTTTACTAAATTATAATGTGTGAATTTTTATAAATAAAATATATGTATATTTTGTAAATATTCTTGAAAAATAAATGCAAGGGTGGTCTTCGGTTGATTTGGGATGTGGGTGTATAAACTATTAGGACTATTGGTTGTTTCATTTTTTTATAAACAATTATCGTTAATCGAATATTTAAAAAAAAATTTAACTCAATTATAATTAAATTCTTATAAATCTAGACTATAAAATCCTAAACGCCTGATCTTAGAAAAACTTAGATTGTAAGCCCTTTCATTCACAATAAATTACATTAATCATTTAGGTGATTCCTTGTGTATCATCTTGCTAGCTGTGCGTTGCATTGTGGATGCTTATTTGTTTGCTTGAGGTGAGTTTACATAGCCCCTATTTTTTTGTTTTACATTTTTGGGGTGAAACATGTTTAAACATTTTATACACTATCATTTATGTCACACCCTCATATTTCCACATGCGGGGTTTTACCGCGAGGCGCGTGACACACCAGGATCCAAGTCAACGGTCACAATAAACGACATCTATATGATAAGAAAACAACGTAAACTACCATTGAGTTTCAAACCGTTCTAACACAGCGGAAGCAAAATGTATTATTACAACTTAAAAGTAAAACTCAAAGTCTGAAATGTTTAACAAAACATGCATATGATCCCTAGACGCCGTGGGACTCCGTGCGCCTATACTTAATGCTGCTACCTTAGCGACCTGAGAAAACATGCCAAAAAGACGTCAACATATAAAGCTGGTGAGTTCACAGGTTTTAAGTTCACAAAGCGTTTCAAGCGTAAAGAGTTTCATCTCAAAAGTACCAGGTATGCAAAACCTTAAGTAAATAACAAGCGTTTCCTTACTACTACGACTGTGTTGCCGAAACCATTACTGACAAGCGTTGCGTGTGTTGTCGCCCGTGTTTGAGTTGCCAAAAATAGAGACAATATGCACCCTCCTGGCTCCCAGCCGTCGAGTGGGGTTCGTCAAGCCCAATAGATCTATCCACATTTCCCCCGTTGTGTCCCGCACATTCATGGTTTCCCAGGGACTTAGCGTTGCGTTTCGTCGTATAGTAATTTAAAACAAGCGTTGCGTTTCATAAGCGTTGCGTTTCAAGAGTGTTGCATTTCATAAGCGTTGCGTTTCAAAAGTGTTGTGTTTCATAAGCGTTGCGTTTCAAAAGTGTTGCGTTTCATAAGCATTGCGTTTCAAAAAGTGTTGCGTTTCATAAGCGTTGCGTTTCAAAAACATAACGTTGTATTTGTTAAAACGTGTGGCATGCTTCTCCCACGAGAAAAGCTTATAAAAGAGGGGCCGTGAAACTCACCTTAGAGTGCGTCTTCTGATAACTAGAATTCCAACACGTGTATGAAATCCCAACTAATGACAACCTATCAATGAGTTTACATAAGTGTGATGACTATTAACCCGAAGGCTAACTAGTCCTTGATTGTCTAGATTTTGACTATGTGTGTTAAAATGTGTGTTTAAACGTTAACCGGACATCCCAGACCGACCCGACATCCCGCTGGTGACCCATTACATCAATTAGTCATGCACATAAGTTTAACACATAAGTTTTAAGCATAAAACACTTAGTTTGCATCAAAAATCTCATTCCGGACATCGGATGGTCGAATGTGGTTTTTCCCATTTCCACGTTCGCCCGTTTGAGCCACGTTTTGTTCCACATTCGCCCGTTTGAGCCACGTTCGCCCGTTTGAGCCACGTTCGCCTGTTTGAGCCATGTTCGACCGTTTGAGCCACGTTTTGTTCCACGTTCGCCCGTTTGAGCCACGTTCGCCCGTTTGAGCCACGTTTTGTTCCACGTTCGCCCGTTTGAGCCACGTTTTGTTCCACGTTCGCCCATTGGAACCAATTTTATTCCACGTTCGCACGTTTTCATCAGCATTTTATAAAACGCACCAAAACGCATCTAGACGTTCCGAAAACATCACGAAACATCACCAATCACAGCAGTCAACTATCATTAACATATTCCTACAAAACCCTACCAATTTTATCCTGAAATCCATCTGTTTTACAAGTTACCAAAAATAGCAAATTATGGAGATGTCACATCAAACGCATGCAATCTTTACCCAATTAGGAAACTTTCTGAAATCAATCAATAATCAACTTAATATACTCAGATTATCATGAACATGAAACCCCCAATCCTATCCTTACGCTATCATCATGAACAAGCCCTAGATCTAACCCAAAATCCCCAAAATGAACAAAACATCATCAATAATCATTGTAACCTATCTCAATCATAAATCATCATCAATAACAGTCCTAGATCATTGTTATAACATCTATACAGCAATCAATCATCAAAAAATACATAACATCACATAAAACACCATTAACACATGTTAATTTGTATGAAAACTCATTGTTTATGAATAGGTTTTGTTTAGAAAGACATTAGGAAGGTTTTTATCCATGAAAACATGCTTGAATCAGATCTGGACTCTTGGGGTTTAATGAAAACGAATTGAAATGCTTTAAAAATGATTTAGAATGAAGAACACACCTTAGATCTTTGTGTAGAAGATGTTTGTAGGTTAGATTATAGAAAACATGGGCGAAAACTCCTTCCCCAATGTTTAAAGTTTCTAGAGAGTGTTTAGAGGCGTTTAGGGTTTGTGAAATGGTGAAAAATGACAAAGTGTGGTATTTATAATATGTCCACATTCGCCCCTTTTACCTGGGCAAATGTACCCTCCTTCGACCCTTTCACAGGGTCGAATGTACCCTGACTTGGTCGAATGAAATTCTTTCAATTCCATATCCCAGGTTCGCCCCTTTTACAAGGGTCAAACCAGGAGTATTGTCCAGGTTCGCCCATTCGATTGGTCAAACCAGGACTCACGTTTTTCTAGTTTTCCAATTTGTCGTGTTTAACGCATTTTAACGCACCCTACCATACGAGCATGCAACCTTAGTCTATTTTTAACATATTTAAGCACGGATGATTATCTATACACCATTTAAACACATTTAAGCATATAATCCACCATATGACGATTAGTCTACACATACACTTAATTAGTTTATGTAATTCACCAACAACGGGACTCGTATCGTGTGTGTGTGTGTGTGTGTGTGTGTCACTAACCCAATGATCTCCCGAATCATTGGACCCTCAACAATACGGACTATGTTCCGACTCTACTGACCCCGTCAAGTATGTTTAATAAACGTTTTTCGCTAAGGTAGACTTATGTGTTTATAAAATGTTGACGCAAACATGCCGGCTGTCACATCATCCCCCTGTTGAAAGAATTTTCGTCTCGAAAATTTCCCGAAGTCAAAGAGAACGAAGCGATAAAAAGAAAAATGTTTCCCGGTCGTCACATCATCCCCCTGTTGAAAGGAATCTCGCCCCGAGATTCACTCTTCGACAGTAATGAGTGTCACCCTAACCCAAGTAACGTTTCCCAGATCACAAATGAAATGATAACCACGAACGAGAGATGATATCAACAGATACTCTATGCCCGGGAACCGCCCTCCCCAAAGTGAATACAAAACAATGAATCCTCCTGATCGAAGGCCTGCTAGAGACTACTGTGATCGGTATAAATGACACACCGGTACCGTCCAAGTAGCATCTCTAAAGGACCCACATCAGACCCATGAATGCAAAACGATGCCAAATACCAGACTGAATGCACGCAAGGAATACGAAACGCCAAACAATGTGAACGAGAATGAATACGAGCATAACGAGAATTAAGAAAAGAATACTCACGAGTAACAGTGTCAGGATCCTCCTGGTTCTCCCTAGCGCCAATGACGTAGACATGACCATGAGTAGTTCTGTAACATCGCAAAATTTTCCCCAAAATTTTAATACATAAAAAGCCCTTATATATATATATATATATATATTTATTACACCTTTATCATTAATATTATACAAATGTGCCTAAGTCTTTATTTATCCTAACTCACAACTTAAATACATACATAAATGTATATAAATAATAATAATAATAATATGATTCTAAATTCTTTTTTTTTTCACATACAAGATTTTTTTTTTAAAGCCTTGAGTCAAATAGTCAAAGTCCTAGTCAAAGTTTTAGTCAAACAGTCAAAGTCTTAGTCAAATAGTCAATTCATCATAAAACCTTACTTTATGGTGTTGACCAATTTTAATGGCTAATTGAATCCAAAACTATTATAAAAACCCACCCATGACCCATTATACTTTGCACCTCTAAATCGATTGTTTCAATCCGATTAAACTTTCCCTCATACCTTTCTTCTATAGTCTATTACTTCTACAATTGAAGCTTTGATTATAAGTTCTTGTAATTGGCAACTTTGGGGCTACACATATTCTATTTCTCAAGACTTAATACTATAATACTAAGGTGAGTTTACGTAACCATGTTTATGCAATTCTTCATACTTGCAACATTATACTTAAGCAATTCTACATGCATGTCTAGTTGTAAACTTTAATGCCTCATGAATTAGACAACAACAACAGTTTCAACGAGTTTCAACATTACATAATCATTAGCTATGGCCAAGCCGGCGATACTCAATAATAGATCTATTGGATTGACAATCCCACCCGGATACGTGTACCTCCTACATAGGTAGCGTGGGTGATTGTTATCGTTCCAACATATTAAGGTGAACCGTGGATGACGGGATGGACCTAATCTAGTCGGAGGTTTGATTATGTCGATTCAACATATCATGTTTATTCATGTAGACTTAAACTTACGATAGACATATGAATTGCTAAACTTTTATACTTAAACTATTTGCTTGACATGGCTTATGTATTCTCACTAACTTCTAGTTGACCCCCCCCCCCCTATTTTTTCCCAAACTCAACAGGAAATACTGATGCTTGAAGTCTAGAGCTAGCATGAGGAGATATTTGAAGCTTTGCTTGATTATTTGATGTAGACTTTAATGTAACTCAATATTGTAATGAAATAAAGGATTATTTAAACTTGTGTACTACCATGAGCTACTGAACAATCATCAATACGTGACATCCCGATGTTTCCGCCATCGGTTGGGGTGTTACACATTGGTATCAGAGCCTTGGTTATAGGGAATTAGGTTATTAGAAAAAAAAAATAATCTAGTCTATAACCATAGGAATATAACCAGTATTTGCTCCTTTTACTTGCTATTCTCTATCTTACTCCTACTTCTTATCCCTACTTCAACCGCTACGAGAAGATTGCTCTCCATCACAAGATCTACTCTTAGACTAATAGGACAATCCTCAGGTTTAGCCTGATCCACCTTGAGATCTCGTCGAAGTTCTAGATTTTAATAACGAACACGTGCAATCTGGAAGGGTGAACGCCTGTATTCTGAGTTTTCTGTCTAGGACTGGCATTGCGCATATATCCCAATCAGACGAGGGACCCGGATGCCTACCTGGGAATTCTCGGGATGAGTGTTCACTTATAGGCTAAAGCATGTCTTCACTATGTTATTAGAATCTAGAAGTTTTGATAAGTCAACGTTTTCGTTTATTCGTTTTAATTAATGAATAAATGATTACACTCACCTTCCTTAAACTAAGCTCAAAAATCTCAAAATTTTACAGCTTAAATCAATCTCATTTCATAACCATCCATGGATTTCACAATCACACTTCACTTTACCATCTTAGCCACTTTTTAAATATTCAACACCCTACCCAAATCATATAATCTCCATACTATAAAATAAACTCTTTATCAACTATCTTCACATTCACTATCTCTCACAACTTTGATTCTGCTTCAAGAATTTTTCATCATCGTCTCAAGAACTAAATTCATATCCTTCACCTTCTCACACATGAGCTAGTTACCCATGATAACGAAATTATTGAAACTTGATTGTGTGTTGCATCAAACATAATCCTTAGTTATACATGAGGATTCGATTATTTGCCTTATTTGAACATTTGAAACTAGAATTCATGGAATATAAGCTATTTACTATAGACACACCTAGAGTCATTAACCTTATCTAGGGCAACTCTATTACAACTCGTATGCTATACTTGATACTTGATTGCTTACATATACATATTATCAATTTGCAATTCATGTGTGTAATAATTGGTACACTTAATCAAACAACTGATAGAGGATGAAGTACTTGCTCAACAGTTAGTAGAGTACAAAATAACCAACTCAACGATTGGTAGAGGTCATCATGCCTGCTCAACAGTCGGTAGAGGCCCTACAACCTGCTCAACGACTGGTAGAGGCTATCATACCTGCTCAACAATCGGTAGAGGTTCCTACTCACTGACTGGTAGAAGTCTTTTTCCTGCTCAACAGTTGGACTCATTTTTGGATACATGGTTAATCATATTATTTTACATGTGTGTCTAGAGTTATAGAAGGACACAAAACCCTAATGTAAGGTAAATTGGTGATTGCGGTCCGGAACGTAATCATGAATTTACAGGTACGTTAAGGTAGTGTGAAATTCTATCAAGGTTTTCGGTAGTTGACCAATTATAAACCTTAGTTATCTGGTAGTTCATTTAGTCTTTCAATAGTCCATCAACTCATTCCTTTTAGGACTCCTAAAACTTAAGATTCTTATTCTCCTTGCTATTTCAGATGAACCTAATCCAACCCTTAAAACTCACACATATCAAAACTCTTACCCAAATTATTCGAAACAGTTTATTCTATTACCTATAAATTTATGTCATGCCTTAACACAAAACTTCCCAAACCACCCTTGTCCTAATTTCTACCCAATCACCTTCAACCCTGTGTTTTCAATAAACTTCGGGACGAAGTCTCCAAAAGTAGGGGACACTGTAACATCGCAAAATTTTCCCCAAAATTTTAATACATAAAAAGCCGTTATATATATATATATATATATATATATATATATATATATATATATATTTATTACACCTTTATCATTAATATTATACAAATGTGCCTAAGTCTTTATTTATCCTAACTCACAACTTATATACATACATAAATGTATATAAATAATAATAATAATAATATGATTCTAAATTCTTTTTTTTTCACATACAAGATTTTTTTTTAAAGCCTTGAGTCAAATAGTCAAAGTCCTAGTCAAAGTCTTAGTCAAACAGTCAAAGTCTTAGTCAAATAGTCAATTCATCATAAAACCTTACTTTATGGTGTTGACCAATTTTAATGGCTAATTGAATCCAAAACTAGTATAAAAACCCACCTATGACCCATTATACTTTGCACCTCTAAATCGATTGTTTCAATCCGATTAAACTTTCCCTCATACCTTTCTTCTATAGTCTATTACTTCTACAATTGAAGCTTTGATTATAAGTTCTTGTAATTGGCAACTTTGGGGCTACACATATTCTATTTCTCAAAACTTAATACTATACTAAGGTGAGTTTACGTAACCATGTTTATGCAATTCTTCATACTTGCAACATTATACTTAAGCAATTCTACATGCATGTCTAGTTGTAACCTTTAATGCCTCATGAATTAGACAACAACAACAGTTTCAACGAGTTTCAACGAGTTTCAACATTACATAATCATTAGCTATGGCCAAGCCGGCGATACTCAATAATAGATCTATTGGATTGACAATCCCACCCGGATACGTGTACCTCCTACATAGGTAGCGTGGGTGATTGTTATCGTTCCAACATATTAAGGTGAACCGTGGATGACGGGATGGACCTAAACTAGTCGGAGGTTTGATTATATCGATTCAACATATCATGTTTATTCATGTAGACTTAAACTTACGATAGACATATGAATTGCTAAACTTTTATACTTAAACTATTTGCTTGACATGGCTTATGTATTCTCACCAACTTCTAGTTGACCCTCCCATTTTTTCCCAAACTCAACAGGAAATACTGATGCTTGAAGTCTAGAGCTAGCATGAGGAGATATTTGAAGCTTTGCTTGATTATTTGATGTAGACTTTAATGTAATTCAATATTGTAATGAAATAAATGATTATTTAAACTTGTGTACTACCATGAGCTACTGAACAATCATCAATACGTGACATCCCGATGTTTTCGCCATTGGTTGTGGTGTTACAAGTTCGAACGCCACCTTCGTTCCCAGCACCACCTGCAGTCCCTTGGTTTAGCTTAGGACAATCAAGTTTGAAATGCCCAGTCTCTCCACACTTGAAACACCCATGGTTTCCCCGAGAAGCAGGAGCGGGGACAACCACTTGAGTCTGTTTTGAATGAAGATTGGCCCTACAATCCTTAGCCAAGTGACCGACTCGCTAACAACGTTTACATCGAAACTCATCACAACCCCAACATGATGATACCCACACGTGTTACACTTCGGGTTCTTACCGACATAACCCCCAGTCTTCTGTTCAGATGACGCTCCCACAACGTCCTGCCTCTTAACCTGCTGTTTAGACGACCCAATGTTCTTCCCAGCACTCTCCCACTTCCTCTTGTTGTCCGTAGGAGCTTTCACAGCAGCACCCCTCGGAGGTAGAACACCCTCAGCAACCTTCATGTTGGTCAGCTTGTGAGCTGCCCGAACAGTGGCCAACATAGTAGTGTGATCAGCAGCGGCAACAAGTCCAGCAATCTCCAGCACTAACCCAGCAACGTAGTGCTCAATCCTCCGGTACTCCGGTGTAGCCACACCGGGGCACATCACAGCCAACTCGTTGTGCCTAGCAGTAAACTCCTCGATCTCCGACCCAACCATCTTCAGGTTCCAGAACTCATGCTCCAACTTCATAATCTCGTCCCTCGGGCAATACTCCGCTCGCAACATCTGAACAAACTCGGACCACGGCATAGCATTGGCCTCACCCAGGCCAAGATTCGCAGTGGTGGAGTTCCACCAGGTCAAAGTGTGTCCCTCTAGAGTAGCAGAGGCATACTTGACACGATCAGCGTCAGGACAGTTACACATAGCAAACACCAACTCGATCTTCTCTAACCACCGGAGCAGACCCACTGCCCCTTCAGTCCCATTGAAGAAATGGGGCTCACAGTCCATGAACTTCTTGTAGGTGCACCCAGACTGCACCTGATTAGTATTTCCCAGGGTCTGCTGAGCATCTTGGAAAGCAGCCAACGCAACGTTCAACTGCTGCTGCAACATGTTCTCCAACTCTGCCTGAGTCATGGTGATGTTCCCACCACTTCGTCCACCGCCATTGCGACCCCCGCCGCTACCACGGCTTCCACCAGCACATCCACCAGCGCGACCAGACATGTTCTGCTAAACATGAGACAAGATACTCAAAACCACCAACAGATCGAGCTACAAGTGACCAAACGAATTCAGAACGTGGTTCTAGCATGTCCATTAGTCCGAACACGAAGTCCACCAAGATTTTCAAGCATTTCGATTTATGATTTCGTGTGCACCCGAAATAACAAAGCGCTCTACATGGTCCTCTAGGCGTACTCCTAGCTAGAACTTCAAATCACCCGATACCCACATTCCTAAAAGAAATTGTTATCGCACGAGAATCCCAAAGTGAACAGTCACTTAGGAGTGTACTATGACAAGTACTAGTGCATGATAGTGTGTGTGTGGGCAAGTATGTACATTAGAGCATAGAGGGGAGATATCCAAATCCCGGAAAAATCTCAAAAGTGTGCCGATGCCACCCCAATGTACACTACTGCCAAGTATAAGCGATAAGCCCCTTCATCTTCAAACCCAAAGAAGAAGATAGAACCAAGGTAGGAATAACAAAAGATAGATAATGTGATACTGTGTGATGAGGACACCGACACCCCGACAAGATTAGTATGTTTACCAAATGACACGACTCGTAACTATGTGTGACCGTCTAACGTGTGTGATACTCGGCTATTGACTAGACTCTACATGCAGTCCTAGTTCACTATAACCATTGGCTCTGATACCAATCTGTCACACCCTCAAATTTCCACATGCAGGGTTTTACCGCGAGGCGCGTGACACACCAGGATCCAAGTCAACAGTCACAATAAACGGCATCTATATGATAAGAAAACAACGTAAACTACCATTGAGTTTCAAACCGTTCTAACACAGCGGAAGAAAAATGTATTATTACAACTTAAAAGTAAAACTCAAAGTCTGAAATGTTTAACAAAACATGCATATGATCCCTAGACGCCGTGAGACTCTGTGCGCCTATACTCAATGCTGCTACCTTAGCGACCTGAGAAAACATGCCAAAAAGACGTCAACATATAATGCTGGTGAGTCGCAGGTTTTAAGTTCACAAAGCGTTTCAAGCGTAAAGAGTTTCATCTCAAAAGTACCAGGTATGCAAAACCTTAAGTAAATAACAAGCGTTTCCTTACTACTACGACTGTGTTGCCGAAACCATTACTGACAAGCGTTGCGTGTGTTGCCGCCCGTGTTTGAGTTGCCGAAAATAGAGACAATATGCACCCGCCCAGCTCCCAGCCGTCGAGTGGGGTTCGTCAAGCCCAATAGATCTATCCACATTTCCCCCGTTGTGCCCCGCACATTCATGGTTTCCCAGGGACTTAGCATTGCGTTTCGTCGTATAGTAATTTAAAACAAGCGTTGGGTTTCATAAGCTTTGCGTTTCAAGAGTGTTGCGTTTCATAAGCGTTGCGTTTCAAAAGTGTTGCATTTCACAAGCGTTGCGTTTCAAAAGTGTTGCGTTTCATAAGCATTGCGTTTCAAAAAGTGTTGCGTTTCAAAAGCGTTGTGTTTCAAAAACATAACGTTGTATTTGTTAAAACGTGTGGCATGCTTCTCCCCCGAGAAAAGCTTATAAAAGAGGGGCCGTGAAACTCACCTTAGAGTGCGTCTTCTGATAACTAGAATTCCAACAAGTGTATGATAATCCAAACTAATGACAACCTATACATGAGTTTACATAAGTGTGATGACTATTAACCCGAAGGCTAACTAGTCCCCGATTGTCCAGATCTTGACTACGTGTGTTAAAAAGTGTGTTTAAACGTTAACCAGACATCCCAGACCGACCCGACATCCCGTTGGTGACCCATTACATCAATTAGTCATGCACATAAGTTTAACACATAAGTTTCAAGCATAAAACACTTAGTTTGCATAAAAAATCTCATTCTGGACATCGGATGGTCGAATGTGGTTTTTCCCATTTCCACGTTCGCCCATTTGAGCCACGTTCGCCCGTTTGAGACACGTTTTTTTCCTCGTTCGCCCGTTTGAGCCACGTTCGCCCGTTTGAGCCACGTTCGCCCGTTTGAGCCACGTTCGGCCGTTTGAGCCACGTTTTGTTCCACGTTCGCCCATTCGAACTAATTTTATTCCACGTTCGCCCGTTTTCATCAGCATTTTATAAAACGCACCAAAACGCATCTAAACGGTCCAAAAACATCACGAAACAACACCAATCACAGCAGTCAACTATCATTAACATATTCCTACAAAACCCTACCAATTTTATCCCGAAATCCGTCCGTTTTACAAGTTACCCGAAATAGCAAATTATGGAGATGTCACATCAAACGCATGCAATCTTTACCCAATTAGGAAACATTCTGAAATCAATCAATAATCAACTTAATATACTCAGATTATCATGAACAAGAAACCCCCAATCCTATCCTTATCGCTATCATCATGAACAAGCCCTCGATCTAACCCAAAATCCCCAAAATGAACAAAACATCATCAATAATCAATTGTAACCTATCTCAATCATAAATCATCATCAATAACAGTCCTAGATCATTGTTATAACATCTATACAGCAATCAATCATAAAACAATACATAACATCACATAAAACACCATTAACACATGTTAATTTGTATGAAAACTCATTGTTTATGAATAGGTTTTGTTTAGAAAGACATTAGGAAGGTTTTTATCCATGAAAACATGCTTGAATCAGATCTGGACTCTTGGGGTTTAATGAAAATGAATTGAAATGCTTTAAAAATGATTTAGAATGAAGAACACACCTTAGATCTTTGTGTAGAAGATGTTTGTAGTTTAGATTATAAGAAACAAGGGCAAAAACTCCTTCCCCAATGTTTAAAGTTGCTAGAGAGTGTTTAGAGGCGTTTAGGGTTTGTGAAATGGTGAAAAATAACAAAGTGTGGTATTTATAATATGTCCACATTCGCCCCTTTTACCTGGGCAAATGTACCCTCCTTCGACCCTTTTACAGAGTCGAATGTACCCTGACTTGGTCGAATGAAATTCTTTCAATTCCATATCCCAGGTTCGCCCCTTTTACAAGGGTCGAACCAGGAGTATTGTCCAGGTTCGCCCATTCGATTGGTCGAACCAGGACTCACGTTTTTCTAGTTTTCCAATTTGTCGTGTTTAACGCATTTTAACGCACCCTACAATACGAGCATGCAACCTTAGTCTATGTTTAACATATTTAAGCACGGATGATTATCTACACACCATTTAAACACATCTAAGCATATAATCCACCATACGACGATTAGTCTACACATACACTTAATTAGTTTATGTAATTCACCAACAACGGGACTCGTATCGTGTGTGTGTGTTTGTGTGTGTGTGTGTGTGTGACTAACCCAATGATCTCCCGAATCATTGGACCCTGGACAATACGGAATGTGTTCTGACTCTACTGACCCCGTCAAGTATGTTTAATAAACGTTTTTCGCTAAGGTAGACTTATGTGTTTATAAAATGTTGACCCAAACATGCCGGGTGTCACAATTTACTCATTCTTACATTGTTGAAACTTGTGATTCAATTACACTATCATTTACTCATTCTATCATTTGACTGTAACAAAAAGACACAGTACAATCATTAACATTGATCAAGGCGCCTGTTTAGATTATAGCGCTATAGGTCTGACAAACCCATCCCCCCGCATAAATTCAGGGATGATCGATAACAGTTACACTTTTACTAACTTGCGAGTTAGGTCTCAGTCGACACAAGGTTTGATTGAACAAAAGACGCATTGTTACATGTCGGACTCATATTCTATCATTACTCATTATTATACTTCAACTACGATTGCTATACAACATATTGTTTTCAACTATATGCAAAACCTATGTATTCTCACCAACTATTTATAGTTGAGCCCCCCATCTTTCCAACTCAACATGTTTCAGGTTTATTTGCTATTGGAAGTTGTACAAGTCTTGGAACACATAGGAGCTTTGGACCTAGTTTATATTAATCGACTTTTGTAATCTTTACTTGTAAGATGAATTGTAAATTGTTTAATATTATTCAACTTCCATTTAGTACCATGAGCTATTGAACAATCATCACTACGTGACACCTCGATGTTTCCGCCATTGGTTGGGGTGTTACAGATTGGTATCAGAGCCACTCCTGTGTCGTTCGGGATGGTGGGTGCAAACCTCATCAGGGACGATGAGACTCTAACAGGGGGTGAATGTGACACCCCAGGAACACACCTCATCAGGGATGATGAGACTCTAAATGGGGGTGAATGTGACACCCCAGGAAATCCCACATCGGCCGTGGCCAGGAGAGATCTTTTGTTTATAAGTAATGTCTTGCCTCTTAAATCACCAACGCGTTTTGGGGCTTAATGTTAGTGGATGAGAGGAGAGCTCCACAGTTAAGCGTGCTCAGGTGGGAGCAGTATCAGGATGGGTGACCTCCTGGGAAGTTTCCACTGGGGGACCCAAAAACAAACCCGTGAGCTCTGGGTGGGCAAAGCGGACAATATTGGTGGTTAGAGGGGCCGGATGTTACAGAGCTCAGAGATTTGTTTTTGGGTGCCCCGGTGGAAACTTCCCAGGAGGTCACCCATCCTGATACTGCTCCCACCTGAGCACGCTTAACTGTGGAGCTCTCCTCTCATCCACTAACATTAAGCCCCAAAACGCGTTGGTGATTTAAGAGGCAAGACATTACTTATGAACCAAGGATCTCTCCTGGCCACGGCCGATGTGGGATTTCCTGGGGTGTCACATTCACCCCCTGTTAGAGTCTCATCGTCCCTGATGAGGTTTTCCTGGGGTGTCACACCACTACACCGCATTTTTAATTAAAACTCAATGCTGACTCAGCTGCCACGTGAACCAATCATAGAGGGGGGCATTAAATTCCCCCTCCCCCTTACTACACATGGTCTTTAGGGGTGGGGTGAAGGGGGAAATGACGTGACGTTGATGTGAACAAAGTGAAAGAAGGGAGAAAAGAGAACCAGACCCCCTAACCTAATTAGTAGCATCAACCCGTACGTAAAATATGAATTTAACTTTTTGTTAGATGGAAATAAACAAATACAGATTGAATGGACCAAATTGTAGCTTTAGAAATGTATATATGATGTATATATATATTTTAAACTAAATCACGAGGATCATAAAGAAATAAAAATCCTCAAGATGTATGATATTGTAGCTTGCTTTTGGCATAATCAACCCGTTTCTACTACAATAAATTAATAGCTAGAACTTAAAAATGAACCATTAGTTGGATAATTATATGTTAAATTATTCTGTAATAATATTACGAACATAAACTAATTGAAGAATTCAAACAAATATTTATGTAGATTTGAGATCTTACAAGTGTACAGTCCGCCCTCAATTCCGCTTCACTGCCTCCTATTCACCGCTACCGACCTCCACCTTCACAACATCAAGCGCCGCACTGCACCACTGTCTGTCGTCAATCCATCCCTAATCGAACAAAATTAAACCGTAACGAAAAGAGTAACTTTGTATGTTTTGTGCAAATTGGTAAGCTTTAGTGCATCGACTTTGAAAACTAAATACAAATAGCGTGTTTAAAATCACAATTCATCAATACTATATTAAGAAGCATATAGAAAGGATAAGAATGATCATTTGCCACTTTATTAATATGTACAACATTCTAAAGCCTGTGATACAACCATGTAAAGCATCTAAATCATCAATTTATCATAAATCACCCGTGTATGTACCCTAGGACTGGAAGAAAAGTCAGGTTGGGTCTGTTGGATTTATATGTACGGTTTCGATAACTTAACGCTACTGACTGAGCCGTGACCCGTAAGAGTTACACCTTGGGCAACGAACATTAAATCCACTTAAATTGATTAACTGGTAATCACAAACAATTAACGAAATAAACAGGTTTTATTATTTATACTAATTATAAATAATATCACGTTTATTTGTTTCGGGTTTTTTAAATCACGTCTTAGGCTTGATCTAGGTATATTGGACTTGGGGCCCGGTAGGTGATAAACATGTTATCTGATAATGTTGTTATCTATTTATATATATAAAAGAATTGAACATTGCTGACGTGGCGTGCAATGATGCCTTCAACCTCTTCATGAAACTGCCACGTGGCATCATAATTGAAAGATTTTAGTGTTTTTGAATTATTTCCTTTTTAATTAAAAAAAGTAAACATAAAACCCTAAATTTATCTCTCAATTCTCAATTACTAAAATTAAATTGAGTTATTTTAGGAAAAAAGAATTTAAAAACAAATTTAAATTTTTCTCTCTTATGTTTCCTCCCATAATTTTTAAACGTTAATATTTTTAAATTCAAGATTTTTTAAATAAAAAAATTACACCAAATTAACGAGCGTTTTATTATCTTTCCAACGAGTACCATAGTGTTATATAAAAAACGGAGAAAAAAAAACGACTATTTTTGTGAGGTTTTGTTCATACAGGAAAAAAAAACACAAAGTGTTCAGGTTATTCATTAATCATATTTTTTCTTTTAAACCAGGTTCTTATGTACAATGTTGAAATTCAGCCCAATCGTCATGCTATCATTGGAATTTTACTCTTCTAAAGATGGATAAGTGTACTTCATCAAGAGAAGCTAGGAGAAAGAATCGCGCAACACTGCAACACATGGTGTCACCTTATAGCCAGATTATTTTTTTTATTTATTTAATTTGAAGAGAAATAATTATTACTATTAGTATTAGTATTATTATAATGGTTATATTTTTCAACCCCGGGACACTCCCGGGATAAAAGCTAGTATACATATATGTTTAATATAACCATGTCTAATTATTAGATAATCATTATCTATTAACTAGATATATAACAACCTATCATTATCATTTTTTTTAAGAACTTCAAAAACTAAAAAGGCCATATCTAGTATATGACGGTTTCTTTTGTGTATATAAATACACTAGCTGATTACCCCGGGAGTGTCCCGGGGTAAAAAAATCTAATATTACTTAATAAAAAAGGATAAAAGAAGTAAACAGTCTCGACCTCTTTTAATGTTAAAGAAAGTTGTTCTAATGTTTATACTACCAAAAGGGGTTCTCATGCTGCGTTCCCAGCGGATTAAAAAATCTCAACCTCTTTTAATGCTAAACATATCGTTATAGCACATGAACATGGGCAATTCATATATGTAATAGTAGGTTCGAAAACATATATACTATCATAACATGATTAGTGACTTGCGTATATATGATTAAGAAATTACCTAAACACATTGTGTTTTTTTCTGCATGAACAATAACTCACTAAAAAAACATTTTTTTCGTTTTTGTATAGCACTATATATGGTGCTCGTTGGAAAGATAATAAAGTGATCGTTAATTTGGTGTAATTTTTTTTTCAAAAAAATGTCATACATAAAAGTTACTAACGTTTAAAAATTATGAGTGGAAAATAAGAAAAGATAAAGATAAAAATATTAATTAACATATTTAAAATTTTAAAATAATTAATAGTTCACTAACATTTAAAAAATGTGAGAGGAAAATAAGGAAAAGATATTAATTAACATATTTGTAATTTTAAGATAATATAGATATAAATTTTATTTAAAATACAAAATAAATAAATTTAAAAGAAAGCTTCACATGATGCCACATGACACATTCCATTGAATGGCACCTCATACAAACTCAATTATTTTATTATAAGTGATTATAGATGCATGTCATCCCACAATAAGATGATTATCACCCCATAATATTAATTGCCGCAAGCATCCAATAAATATATATATATATATATATATATATATATATATATATATATAGGGTAGGGATCATACGAGAACCAACTTTAGGGAGAGAACCAAAGAACCAATGTGAATGGATGGCATTATTGTAAATACACAAACACTGAATCCGGGTTATAACGTTAAACGGATTGTTTATTTGGATCCGGTTTATAAAAGGGTTATAAAAGTGAAAATTGTCATTATCTTCACAAACAAAACCCTAGACCCACCAACAACCACCGTCCTGTCCCATTTCAACCGTCTTACAGTCCACTGTCCGACCATTCCCGTCACCGTCACCGTCACCGTACGCTGCCATCGCCGTCGTCGTCCATCAAACACTTTCTGTCGTCCATCATCTACGGTAAGTTTTGAATGATTTTGTCTCTATTTCTTTTATTGAGATAAATTAGAATTACAACTGATTGTTATGATTTATTCGAACACACGGGTCATGACGAATTGCGAGGTGAGGGTGTACACTGTACCGTAAGACTGCGAAGTAGCAGATCCGTATGATGTTCACACACAGTGTGGCTTTGTTTGTTTGTTTGTGTGGTATGGAAGTGGTCGCTGTCATATCTATTGGCCGACGTCGTTTAATTTAATATATTATACCTCTTCGTTTAATCAATAAAACCATATTAATTTTTGTTTTGATTTTATCCGATTACAATTCTTTTCATTGTTTATATTTTGTTTCAGGCTAATTAGATATGAATATGATATATCTTTTAACTTTTTTATTATTATCTTATATATAGGGAGGGAATAATAGAATAACAAATTAGGTTTTGAAAGTTTATTAGGGATGTGGTATATACGGTAAAATGTATGAACATGTTATTTAGGAAGATAATGTGAGTTTTACATTGTATATTGTACAATCCGACCAAGTTAATGCACAAGTGCAATCGTTTTAATATGAATGCACATGTGCAAAACGTAAATTGTGATATTAAAAAGTAATGGTAAATAGCAAACTGTTATAACTGAGTAACAATAATGCATAGGTGCAAATGTTTTGTTGTAATTATCAAACTAATATTGTTGCACATGTGCATTCATATTAAAATATCGGTTTTCTTATACGTTCCTTAATGTTTTTAATTAATAGATGGGGAAAACAACAAAGAAAGTGAGATTTGTTTTACAGTCAAGAGATAAAGGAACAAATAAATTACCGGATGCAAGTGAAGACAATGAAACAAATGTTGGTCAAAACGTTGATACAGGTTGGCATCATTTATTTAGTGTTGATGTAATCAATATTCACTTTTTTATTTGTTATGTTATTTATTTGATATATAGCATAAACTAAGTAAGTTCCGTTTTTAACGTGCAGAATCCGAAGTTGGTGATGCTATGATTGTTTATCAGAAAGATGATAAAGGTTGTAAGTATTTTAGTTAGTTCATATATATAGAATGCACATGTGCATATATGCATTTATATTATGAAATATTAAATGTTGAATGTTTTCACTCATAATATATTATATGCAGGTAAAGGATTAAAAAGAAAAATTCAAACCAGAGCAAACAAACGGAAGCACATTGAAGCGGCAAATAGTGATGGTACGTTGTTATACGCAATATTAAACATATGTTGTTGATTATGCACATGTGCATCATTATGTGTGAACATGATATAATGTGTTGTATGACAAATATGTGTGCATATGCAGATAAAAAAAAGAAAATCAAGATAAAGCGTGGTAAAACTGTATCATCGAAGTCAGATCAAAGGGTTGTCGTGAAAAAAACGAATTGACGTTCGATAAGAACACGCGTCACACCACGCCAGCTTTGCTTGGGAATAAGAGCATTATCAAGCAAACAAAGAGAGGCGGTTGTAAAAATGGGTTTTGGTAGGATTTTGCAACTTAATACAGATGGTTTACCAGCAAAGTTATCACACTACGTTGTAGATAACTTTAATGGTAAACAAATGGTGATAAAAACAAGAAATGGCGTGATAGACGTAAATGAAGAAGCGGTGAGCAAATTGTTGGGGTTAAAAAACAATGGAATATTGTTGAAAAAAGGTCAAAAAACGAATGAGGATGGTGATGAAGTGGTAGTCTCTATGTCAGTTAGAGAATGGTTGGATATATATAAAGGGTTTTTATTAACTCAAAGTAAAATTGTTCAAAGAATCGAGGAAAACCCAAATGATGATGGAATATTCTTTGAATATGATTTCATAACATTGTTTATGAACACGATGGTTGAAATAGATAAAAGCGGGAGTTGCAAAACAGATTTTTTGTCATACTTGAATGATGAGTTGAAAGTAGAGGATGTGAATTGGTGTTCTTATGTGTGTGGGGTAATGAGAGAAAGCAAGAACAATTGGGATCGGCTAAATAACACAAAATATTTCAACGGGGCGTTGACAATATTAGTGGTAAGATATTATTTCAATTATTGTATATTTTAAAAAAATCATTGTGATTGTTTGTTTATGGAATGTATTGATTGTTATAATTTAACTATTATCGTATTATTGCACATGTGCAGTTATTGTATGTTGACAGGACGGTATGTGGGGAGATGAATAGCGTAAGAAGAATGCACCCGATCGAGTTCTGGACTAAAGAAATGTTAAGTAAAAGAGAAAAAATTGAGATTAAAAATGGTGGATTCGGACGATGGGGAGTGAGGGATGCTTATGTCGACCTGGAAGGTGAGGATGGTTATAAAGATGATGCAATAAGAATGAAAGAGGATGAAAATTCAGAAAATGTTAAGGTATGTATTGTATTGTTAACTGTTGGATTGTTAAATTCGAAATATTTGCAAATGTGCATGACGTATGTTAGTGATATAGTTGAGAATAAATTTTAGACAATGCACATGTGCATAACATAAAGCATAATTAAATGCACATGCGCATTCTGATGTGTTTTTTCTTGTGTAATAATTGTGTATGTAAAGTATGTTGTAATGTGTTTTTAGAGGTATTTAGAAAACAATAAATGTATATTGATGTTAATTTTTCATAAAAAAAAAATCGCATGTTTCACAAGTGCATTATGTTATGTATTGTTTCGTCATATATGATTGATCAAATGTTGATATTTTTTTTTTGTTGTTAATTAGGAGCACATTACGAAGATTGAACGGTTGATAGATTGTATTGTTGAGAAGAAAGACGTGTTGGACAAGTGTATAATTGATGCGTGCTCAAAATTTCCTGATGACAACAAGGTGGCAAGCTTAGTTGAAACGTATTATTGCTTATTCGGCATCAAGATGAATGCAAGTACAAGTGAGGGAAATGATGATCAGTTTGGCGTGAATGATAATGTCGTGGTACCGGAAAGTGGTAATGATGATACAACGGTAGATGTAATGGATAGTAAGAAATCAGATGGAGTCGGAGATGTTGAGCATTTTGATAAGGTAGAAGCGGAAAAGGTGTGTCTTAGGGTTCTTAGGGGGAATAAGGTATATATTAAGGCAAACAAAAAATTGGGAACAAAGGGTGATGAAGGGAAAGTGATAAATGAGGGCAAGGTGGATGATATTATTAGGGGTGTGATTTTAGACAACAAGGTTGACGAGGTTGAAAAGAGAAGATCAAAGAGAACAAAGGTAGTTGATAATACGGTCCCAAGTTTTAAGTTGTTGTCACAAAGTTCAGTTGAATCAGATTTAGAGGAGGATGAAAGAGGTGTTCAAGAGGTCAGTTTAAACAGTCCATTGGATGATGAGGAAAAGTTGATATGGCAATACTTGTTGACAACAGTTGTTGATAAAGAAAGGTAAACATACTTATTTTGTCAAATATGTTATTGTATATGTGGGTAATGTTAGGTTAGTGTTGTGTATTTTTTAATGTTATGTTTTATGGTAATAACGTGCAATATTAATGATGTAGGGTTGATAGAAAGAAGGATGTTGATGATAATGAATCTATTGATATTGCGTTGGAGAAAAAAGAGGTCGAGATGTCGTTCATGTAAGTTGGTAAAGATTATTAGTGTTTTAAATTGAAGCAATGAAGTTATACCATACATAAATGTGTAAATGCACATGTGCATAATGGGTTACATGTGAGAATGCACATGTGCATAATGGTTTAAATGTAAAAATGCACATGTGCATAATGAATTATAATATTTTTTTATGTTTATATATATATATATATATGTGTGTGTGATTTTTGTATGATGTTTAATGTTGTAGGAAAAATATATTTGAAACTGAACATGGATTGACAACAATGACATATCTGATTACATCTTTGAGGGAAGGGAAAGAGGTGGAAGCAAATGTGATAGATTGTTGGGCAACGATGCTTAACTTTAATGAGAGGAGATTAAAAGCAGAAGGGAAGAGACGTTTATGTTGTTACGCAACAACAATAGTAAGTAGTGATTGTTATTTATTTATTTTTTTTTTGTTATAAACAAGCTGCTGAACATATATATGTGTGATTATTAATAAATGTTGGTAATATGTCTATGTGAAATAACAGCCGGGATTTATGTTGGATAAGCGTCAAACAAAGGAAAAAGCATTCGGAACAATGAAGTCACGTTTGAGGGAAGTGTTGGAATGTGATGACAAACTGATGGATTTGAAGGCAATCAACATTATAATAATCCCAATGTTGGAGAACAGACATTTTTATCTGATATGTTTTGATTTGGAAGATGAAAAGGTGGAGGTGATTGATAACATGGTGTCAAACAAAGGGTTGTACACCATGAGGGTTGGAACAAAGTTTAGTGATATTGGCTCTCCATGTAAAGTGGTATGTTTATAATTTAAATTAATCAAGTAGTAAAAATAGATATTATTATTTATAATTATGTATAATAGTGTGTATGTTTATGTAAATGCAGAAAAATTATTTAGTTGACTATTTGAGGACGGTTAATCATCCTAAGGCGGAAGGCATGGCCAAAGCGAAGTTGACAAGAATGAAGTTGGAGTGGGCGACGTCTGATAATGTCAAAGATTGTGGGATATTTGCTATGAGACATATGGAGATGTATAGAGGGAGTAATGAGAAGTTTGAATGCGGATTCAGTTTGGATAGAGAAATACAAACATGTCAAATTCTGAATATGAGGATGAAGATCGCATCAACATTGTTGTTATCAAAAGTAAATGTGTATAAGGAGTCTGTGGAAAATACGGCAAAAGAAACAATGTTTATGTTGAAGGACGAAGCTACAAGGAAGATGATAGATAATGAAATGAAGAGGTATGGTGAGTGTTGCGAGAAGTTAAAGAAGTGGGAGGAAGATGAACAAAAAGAACGTAAGGATTAGCATGTGGTAGGTCGTAAAAAGGTTGGTGGTTAGGATGGGTATGGTTGGTTTATTAGATTAGTGAAAAAACTTGGTAAGAAACTAAAGTTTTATATTTTGAAATATGGTGTATGGATATTAATATGTTGATCCGTAGTATATGGTTATTTTCGGGTGAGTTATGTTGTGTTCATTTTCATATGGTAGGTATTATCGTTATATTAAGAATGTAGTCATATGCACATGTGCATGTGTGTATGAGTACGCATGACAGGTATACCACATGGTCGTATGAAGTATTGTAATATGATTTTGTTGGCTGAATTGGGAATATATGAATGTATGGACGAATGCACATGTGCATCTGAGAATATGAAATATACAAAATGTGTGAAAGTGCACATGTGCATAAGTTGTGACTATATGTCGAATTAATGTGTATGAGTTACGTATTAGTAATATGAAATGGTGTAATGGTTGTATGGCGGATAACATATATAATTTGTTTTTAAGTTTTAATATAAAAAACACATTATATGGATGTCGAAAGTTGATGTGTTGTAAAATTTTGCATTATGCACATGTGCATAACAGTACATGTTGTGTGTATTGTATTACAAATGTATAAGTTATGATTTTTAGATGTTGGAAATTGATGTGTTGTAAAAATGTTGTATTATGCACATGTGCATAAACAGTATGTTGTTTGAGTAGCGCGAATGTGCATTAACATATGTAATATGTTTGGATTAATAATTGCATACATTTAATAAATGTATTGTATGTAAATAATGTAAGCATAATGTCGAAACATATTGAGATAAAAAAACAAAAACAAAAATATCAATATAGTTAAAACAATATAATTTGGAAAAAGTAAAAAACGTCCAGGTGCATTACGAGGCCTAGACGAACGTCTAAGCGGCTGTTCATGAGTAGCAACACCTGAAGATCCTTCATCAACATCATTGTCACTAGTATCATCATCATAATTGTTATCGAAATCGTCGTCTTCATCAGTGTCGGTGGGAACATAAAGGCCTTTAGCTGATGCGGCAGCACGCTTTTCTGATTGTTGAGCAAGTTTTGCAGCCCGTACTTTTTCACAATTGCGTTAATCATGGTCGTAAACATATTTGTTACATTTATTGCAATGACGGGTAGCTTTTTTTCTTTTGTCTTTAACCTTTTGTCCCCGGCCGATCCGTTGTTTCTTCGTACCACACCCTTTGTTTGTTATACCTTGTGGAGGATGAACATTGACATCGGAAGTAGCAGGTAGGTTAAGTATGTCACTGATGTTGGTTGTTTTTTGGTTGCATTGTGGTTCATCAGGGAATGATTTGAATATACAATTTCTGATTTGTTTGAATTCTGTCGATAAGGCACGTAGATTTTCAGGATTGCGTCTAAGTCGGGTTATGCATTGTGAAACAATTTCTGATATTTCATTCCTTAAAACAGCAACCTCATTTGTGTCAGATGAGTACATGTTGGATATGTTGTAAACTACTGCTGGAAGGGCATCCCGTCTCCATCTTGGCTGGATGTAATGTGCTGGAATACGGTCGATTTGATTGTATCGAAATGCGCAGAATGCATGACGACATAGGTAACCAAGACGGATGAAACCCATGCATGTACAGCTTACGGTTTTATCAGAAACATTAAGGGCAACCTGCATGTATGTGAGTGTTATAATATGAAATACATGATTATTGAAAGTATGCACATGTGCATATTGATGTGTTTGGAGGGAATGGCACAAAGTTAATGATACAAACATGTAGTAATACATATATGTGTTGCATATAAATGTTTAAGGTGGTTGATGAATGTTGGTAAAATGATGAGTACGGATGTTGCACATGTGCAATAATGGTATTTTGGCAGTTTTTTTTATATTAACAATTAAAGTAGTAATATTGAAGAAGGTACCTCAAATTCATTCACATAGTCCATGTTTGTTTTGCAATGCCGGATAGTATAGTGTTTGATGTTCGAAGATCCATCGGTTGGCCTTTCGATAGGCAGACAGTGCATCATGCCCATATATATTTCTTTTCTGACCTCAGTGAACATAGACCACGTGTATATTTCGGCGGCGTGTGATTCTATACGGAGGCTTGTACTTAGTCGGGGAGTTGAAGTATCACTTTCAAATTCCATTTTGCGTTGGGTGTGGCGTTGATCATCAATGGATGTGTCAAAACACATAAGGAATTGTACCAATGTGTTTGTGGACTTGGAGTTAACCTTGAAACGCACATTTGAGCTCTCACACCTTGAGGTGGTTTTCATTAAGCACGACATGGAGATTTCTCTGAAATAGCATGGGACGCAATCATGTCGAATGTCAAACATTTCACACAACCAAGGGTGACTAGTCATTTGGTACTCATCCATTAATAGATGCCATCTTGATTCAAACGTGTCAGGAGTGATGAATAAGTTCCATACTAATTTATGAATGGAAGAGCGAAGAGTTGTGTTGTCTAAGTTGTCTTTTGAAATCTAAACATAATATAAGCATTGGTCAGTTTAGTCATAGAGTATTATTAATATGTTTAAAGGTAATGTTGTATTGTTAATATGAAATAATACATGATGTACCTTGGACGGAAGTTTCCGCATAATGTGCCACATACACAAACGATGGATAGATTTGGTGAATACAGTTGATACGACTTGCTTCATGGCGGCATCTTGATCGGTGAGTATGAAGGTTGGTTGCCGATGTTTGTGAGCAGTCAAGAAGGTGGTGAGTAGCCACGTGTATGATTCAATCGTCTCATCATACAACATGCCAGCACCAAATGTAACACATTTTTTGTGATGATCAACACCAGTGAACGGTACAAAGATCATTTTGTACCTGGAATTTATATTGATTGCACATGTGCATCAGGTTAGTATGTTGTAAATTGTAAGTTATGAATAAAAAATGATGCATAATATGAACAGTAAAGAATATTTAAAGTGAATATTAAATACTCACTTGTTGGTGTCATAAGTGGCATCAAATGCACAAACATCACCGAAGGATTCATAATTGCGCAAGGACACGAAATCAACCCAAAAGAATGACCGTAGTTCATTGTTAACTACAACATAATCGAAATAAAAATCTTTCAGATTTCTGGTTCTGGCATTCATGGTGTCCAATATGAGTTGCGCATCACGTTCACCAATAAACAAACGTATGTCGCGAGTGCAATTTTTAAAGTCATCTTTGGTGCCACGAACATTATGAGGTCCGCCTTTCAAAGACACTTGGATGTTATGTGCAACATGCGGGCCAATCTTGTTGAGACTAACTCTGTGTATGAATTGTTGTTCTTCAAATCCAAGTTGTCTGTTCTGTTTCATTAGGTCAGAATTGTCACTACTAACCATACAATGGTTGTGTACTGGATTGAAACCATATATTTCAAACATATTTGTATCATTGTCATATCGTACTGTTAGTCGTGCACGACATTCGGAAACGGTAAAACGGCTTCGACGGTGTTTTTTTTGGGAGGGTCAAAAGGATTAAAATCTTTGAATTTTGGTTTGCCTGCTTTGGAACAAAGTATGTATCGATTTGTGAGTTGTTTGTTGGAAGGATCGTTTTTGTTTTTTTTTCGTTTTGTTGTGCCGAGACGGGTAGAAAACCCGGATTTTGTCGCATAGGTGTTGTACATAATCACAATGTCCTCCCAATGTTCGAATGTACTATGTAAAACAGGCGTGTATGCATCATCAACATCGGGTATCCAGTACGAGGTGCCATCAGGCGTTGCATACACTGAAGTCATTATTGTTCCTGTATAAACAATTTATATTGGGTGGTATGAAATTGATGTAAAATATAACAAACATTGCGAGATGCACATGTGCATGTATAATGTGTTTGTAAAATGAATGTTATTTTTGTATTCGTATTATAATATTATAACAATAACAGAACATTAATCAATTTGTATTGTTAAAAATATATTGATTGTGTGAAATTGATAAGTAGGACATCATTAAAAAAATGAACTTTATACATGGATCAATCACAAATATGTACAAAACAAATATTAATCATATATATCTAAATAACCAGGTGTACATACATATCAAGTATTCCGCAAAGTTTATACGGTTATTAGTCAAACCAAAACAATTAAAATGACTTAATATTAAGTAGGTTATAAGTCAAACTCATGTATAATAGTAGAATATATGTAAAAACAGTAGTTTATGCACATGTGCATTTATGAAGTATATGTAAAATAAATGTTATGTTGTAATCGATATGTAATCAGATGTCATATACGCACATGTATGGATACGCTAAAATGGAAAAGGATAGTATTATACCTTTAGTTTCAGATCGTACGAATTGCAAACCGTTATCAGCAGGTATGGACGTTGGTGCGTTAGACGGTGAGCTTTCATCGTATGTAACAGATTCTGTAGAAATACCAATAATGGATGCTGTAGACATGGAAGCTGTAGACATAGATTCGAAGACATGAACAATGTGTTGATTTCCAGATGAAGTAGACATAGGGTTTTTACCAGACGTTTGATTTGCATTATCATTGATAGATGGATTAGGAGCAACACGTGAAGAATCAGACGATGCCATTGATGTAACTCGAAGGTGGTTTAGTGGTGAAACGAGTTGATGTTATGGTTAATAGATGGTGTGACACTGATATGGTGGTGTTGAGGTGGTTGTTCGGTGATGTTAAGGTGGTATCATGGTATGATTGATCAATGGTGGTTATGGAGTAAACTAGGGTTTTGTAGGATAGTTGGAGAAGATGAAGTATACGTAAGTAATCTGATTTTTGCTTTCTTTTCTTTTTTTTTTTCTAAAAATATACACCATAATTACAAAAATGCCACCTTACAACATATTTACACAAATGCCACATGTTCACACTTGGTTCTTTGGTTCTCTCCCTAAATGGTGGTTCTCAAATGATCCAAATCCTATATATATATATATATACATATACATATATATATATCCGCTTCTATTTTGCACTCTCGGTCAACCGAGATTCCAAAAGGGGTTAAGCATTGTTGTTGACCAAGAGGCGCTGTAACCCGTTTCGTCTCGTGTTCGTTTCTAGCATTCGTTCGTTGTACCTCGGTGTCTCAAATAGTTAATTATTAACCACTCAGGTATATCTATCTCATTGGTAGATTAATATTGTTTGTACTGTGTTTGTATGTTTTTGTAACCAGATCCTGTTCGGTTACTTTTGGTGTTAAAATTTTTTAAATATTCCGTTGCGTTTATTAATTATGTATTTAATTAGTAACAAATATATCAAACTTGTTTTGATAAAAAGTAAAGGTGACACTATTGAATCCCAACAGGGTCAACTGAATACATGAGACAAAACCCTAAAAAAATGTCATTTTGGTCATTCTTCATTCTCTTTTTCTCTCACCACTAACACGAAAGAAAACCTAAACCATCACCATTCTCGATCTGAAATTTCATCTTTTTTATGTAAATCTTCATTTTAGGGTTTTCTTTCTTCAAATCTATTGTAACACGGAGATGGTTGGAACGAAGAAGCTAGGTTACATGGGGTTTAATCATTTTTTGGTAAGTGTAGCTTTAGATCCATGATTTCTACGTTTGATTTTTTGTTGTAAGATCTTGAAGGATCGGTTGGATTCATTTGTAAGTCACTCGAAACCTTTATTCTTAGATCTACATTTTGCGATTTTTAACCATTTTGCTTTTTATTTTTATTTTTTTCAGCCATTTAGGGTTCGAGAACTTCACATGACAGAAGACTATAAAATATAGATCATGTACACTTGGTAGGTATAAACTTCCTAAAACTAGCAAATCCATTTTAGACATTGTAGTACATTTATTAATGGACTAGTTTGTCTATTTTGATGTGTTACTCCTATCAGTTTAAATAATTTTCCTATCAGTTTAAATAGTTATTCAAGATATATAATGGATTCATTAGTGTATGCAATATTTGTGTTGTATATTTTCATATCTTTGAACCGATTCAGATCTGCAAAAGGGTAACAAAATTTTTAATCTATTCATAATACTATTTCTTAGTTTATTATTTTCTATGACATCATTTAGGTTAGTGGGGTTTGGTAAAGGACTGTTCAATGAGGTGAGAAATTGATAAAGGACTGCTTAATAACCAAAGGAAGAACGACGAGTGCGTGCGATTCAAAACCTAAAGAAGGAAGAGAGCACAAATGAATTTTAAATAAAGGTGTTGCTTCGGGATCGGTGGCCGGAGCATGACCGAACAAGCTACCACTTAATATCATAGAGGAGTCATGACTAACCAGAACACGTGCATCCTCTACTTAATTTAATTAATTATCAAAAAGTGAGTGGTCTATTACTAATTGTGTGGCTATATAGTAATGACAGAAAATCAAAACCGTTTTCTTGCAACACGGGTTCATCAATCCTTAACTTGCGCCAAAACTTTCACATAGACAATGAAGCTAAGTCGCAGAATTAAGTCTTGACTTATCACCAGGACCGAGTATAAAGACCGTACCGACCCTAAGTGAGATCTTGATAGTAGAGGATTAAGCCACTAAGTGTGTGTATTTCTACCCACAAATGGGCTAATCACTACTTGCGGGATTAGGTTAGCTCACAAGTGCATGGGTTGTTACACACCATGGGTACACTTATGAGTCCTTCCACTTCCTATCAAGACACCCACAAGACCAAAGACTAGGTGATTTATTAATTAACTCATTAAACAAAGTTTAGAATAGAAAGAATTTTTAAGAACACAAAACACTACTTTTAAATAAAAGATAAACTATTTAATTCATACCAAGTTTCCATCATCACCCTAGCAACACCAACAAAAATCTAGCCTAGTCTGGTTGATACAACACACTCACAATGTTTGGTTTGTGTACAAGATATGGTGGAAGGTTGAATGAAGATTTCTAGAGGTTTTGAGTGATTTTAGGTTGTTTCTCTCTTGATTGTGGTGTTTATGGAGTGATCCCAGGCTCCAAAGGACACTCACAATCCTCAAGTATGGCTGGAACTTCGTGGAGAAGTGTTGGTTTTTGAAGTGGGAAGGGATGCCTCACAATGTGGGGTGGAGGCCTCTATTTATAAGCAAATCAGCTTAAGCACGCCCGTTCTCACGTCCTGGCACGCCCATGCTCGACAGCAGGTTCTGTTGCAGAGTCCTTTTTGCAGAAGATGTCTGTCCTTAGGGTAAGCACGACCGTGCCAAAGGTCCCAAGAACACCCGTGCAACCCAGTACGTTTAACCGTCTTATCAGTTTTGGTCAGTTTATGCCTTGGGGAACACGTTTCAAAAGGCACGACCGTGCTTGGTGATGTGGCACGCCCGTGCACTATTTGGAAGCTGACTTTTGGCCTCTGTTGACTTGGAAATATTTACTTGTTGACCCGGGATAGTTGCACGACCGTAAGCACGGCTGTGCCACACCTGGCAGAGCTTCAAAGTCTTTAATTCTTTGTCTGTTCGTGCCGTTTTGTGCTGGTTTCCACTTCTTTTCACCTCCTGACCTCTGATCCTGCAATTATCAATAAAAGAGATAAATAATGATAAAACAGAGATAAGAGTAAAATTTTTAGTATAATATAGGTGAGAATTATGTATGGAAAACATGTCAATTTCTCGGCACATCACCAGTCTGCGAGGAAGATTTTCCTGCACTTGGTACACCACCATCATCCTGATCCTTCTTAGCCATTCTCTCCTGAAACTGTGCATCGGCTGTTTTTGTCCGTCGAGCCGCTACACCACCATTACTTCCTGGATCCTCCTCATCTTCATCATCCCCCAGAATGATCCATACCAGACTCACGATCTTCACCGTCATCATCCTCTTCTTCTTCTTCATCACTATCATCACCATTATCGTCATCAATAGAGGTGTGTCTTTTGTGCCTGTTCAGGTACTTGTCAACCCGTTTCTTCAATTTCTGATTCTCTAACTCTACAATGGCAAGATGATTCCTTGTTTCGTCTCACGAATCTATTATCAATCGAATCTCTTGCTCATTGCTGGATAGCTTGATAATCACCGCATCGAGTGTAGCAAATAGTCTCCTATTCTCTGACCTTGTTTCATTTATAATGGTCAGGAACTGGCGATCTCGGTTTTCAGATTTGGCTATCCTCCTCTGGTTCTCCAAGTTTTGTGCAACCTACATGTGTAACATGCTCACTAGGTTGTTTATCTGTGACTGGAGTGATGGACCAGCTGATGTGGTATGAACTGGTGAAATAGAAAGCATGAAGGGTGGTTGTTGAATTGGTTGGGATGTTTGGAACTAGGGAACTCTGATTTTAGAAAGTATTCTCTAAAGCTCAGAGTCAATAGATGTAGGTGTTGTGGAAGTTGGAACAGAAGCTGCAGCCTAGGTTGACTTAGTGAAGACTATAGACTGTTCGACAGATGGTGTGGGAGTGGATGTTGTGGTTACTGAAGTTATGGTTGCTGAAGTTGTGGTTGCTGTGATTGTGGTTTTGGTTACTCTGGTTATGCGGGATTCGGATTTTCTTGTTGGTTTGGTTGTTTTGGTTTGTTCGGGTTGGGTGGTTGATGAGGTGGTTTCAATGAATGTAACAAATTTAGATGTAGATGACGTTTTTGCTTTCTTTGGTTGCTGAAGTTGTGGTTGCTGTGATTGTTTTGGTTTGTTGGCTCAAAGTTGTAATAGATTAGGGTTTTTTTTTATTTTTATATATTTTGTAAATATTAAATATTGAAGACCCGAAGACAAAACTGAAACCAAGACAGGAGTCATGAAGTCAGTAGGAGTCTCTCAAGACAAGAAGATGCACTCAAGTCCAAGTCCATCCTTGTGGTTGTTTATGTGTTGTGACCCCATGACCCCGTTTGGTCTTGCTAAAAGGCTCTAGCAAGATCAAACAATTTTTTTTTGGCCATATGATTTACATATTTATTTGCTATTGTGGTTGCTTTATTTTATAAATTGTTATAACATACCAACCTGATACCAAACTTTTTAGAAAGGAAGTTTTTAAAATATTGACACAATCAAATAAAACAAGTTCTAAACTTATTTTTACAACTTGTGAAAATTTATCATAAAACAAATAGTTTGTTTATAAAATAAATAATAACGACTAGAGTTTTTGAAATTTTAACAAATTTTAACTTTCTAAAAACTCACAACTTAATAGTTTTAACTATTAACTTAAATTGGTTATTTAAGTCTGTTGATTCACTTTCTGTGGACGTCACTGTCGAATAGACTAGGGTTGAGTCTTGTATTGTATTACCTGAGATTGTGGTTATTCATAAGGACATTTTATGGATCTGATGCATTTGTTAATATAGACCAAAACATATAGTCTTGGTTCAACCTCCTTCAAGGGGCGAACCTACAGGTTCGACCTCCTTATAGGGGTGAACGTGGCTTATATGTTTGGACTATAAAGAGCAATCTCATGTGTTGGTTTTCATTTAAGATTTTGAGTTTGTGCTTTGAATGCTCTCAAGGGGGAGGTCATGCCCGACCTCCCCCTGCCCCGAGATAGATGTTTATCCTACTGATGACAGTGTCTGTAACTGTTTCTGATGTAATACGAACCTGTGATGACTTTGTTATCGTATATTTCTGTCTCGTCTCGAATCTTCCGTCTGAAACTGAGTTGTTTTCGCGTAATCGATCAATGGATTCGGTTTTTAACCAGATTCTCAACTGGTATCAGAGCCGTGGTACCGATTTGAACGATCTAACAGTCGTTTGAATCAATCACAGCTCGATTTCATGATTTCAAACGTTAAAAATCAGTTTTTGATTGAAAGGTTGAAACCCTAGAAACCCTAGATTCTTAATTGACCCAAAATCATGTCATTTTTCCATGTTTCTGTTAATTCGAGGGTTAGGTTTTCATTTCCGCACCTTTCTGTACAAGTTTCATCATCAAATTCGAACAATTAGAGTGTTTATGGGCTGATTTGTAGAAAATTTTGAAGAAGAACATGTTTTTCTGCAAAAGGTCGAATGTGCAATAGATTAGACCTTACGAGAGGTCGAACGTGGGTTATAAACGGTCGAACGTAGGTTTATAGGTCGAATCAGCTTCATTTGTGTTGATAACAAAGGTCGAACCTGGTTGTGTTCTACATTCGACCTCACGATAGGTCGAATGTGGAATCTCAGTGGTCGAATGTGGAATTTCAGTTTTAGTCATGATTAAATGAACTTCATTCGACCCAATCATGGTACATTCGACCTTACAAAAGGGTCGAACATAGCTTTATTTCCACTTTTGCCCCCCGACATAGAGAATGAAAAATTGGTATTTTAAGGGGTAAAAAATTTCGAAATGGCAATTTTTGAAGATTTTTAGGTCTACATAAAATTGTTGAAGAAATGATGATGATGAAACGTTTTATTGTGGGGTAGTCATGAGAATCAACAGTATGATAATCAGATTCAAATGACTATTATGGGCCAAATCAGATATATTTTTATTCCGCAAGTTGAGAACAGTCAACCCAGTTCCAGTGTTTTTGACGGAACTTGTTCAAACAATGTTGTTATTTACAAGCAAATCAAGACTGAGATCTCAATGTTCCTAAAGTAATGAGGGATCTCAGTAGGAGTCATGTGGCACGTAGATTCAACGAAAGTTTCAAGATTACAGTCCTGAAGAATTTCAAGAGCTATTGGTGGTTATTGCTAGGCCCGTCGAAAACTTCAGTCTCTGAAGCATTTCAAGTACTCAATGGTACCGGTAGTTCCCGCTGAAAACTTCTGATTGCTTGATCCAGTCGTCTACGGCTAGTATTCTGTCGAACAGATGAAGTTACTCAAGAACATGTTGATCTGTCATTATCTTACGGAATCTCAGAGAAACTTTGATGAAGCTGCATCAGTCAAGGGGGAGATTGTTGATGAAATACAGATACTTCAACAATACTGACTGAAGATGCAAGAGATTTGTGGATTCGCCAGCAACGTCCAAGGGGGAGATTGTTGATGCACTTTCTGTGGACGTCACTGTCGAATAGACTAGGGTTGAGTCTTGTATTGTATTACATGAGATTGTGGTGATTCATAAGGGCATTTTATGGATCTAATGCATTTGTTAATATAGACCAAAACATATAGTCTTGGTTCGACCTCCTTCAAGGGGCGAACCTACAGGTTCGACCTCCTTATAGGGGCGAACATGGCTTATATGTATGGACTATAAATAGCAATCTCGTGTGTTGGTTTTCATTTAAGATTTTGAGTTTTTGCTTTGAATGCTCTCAAGGGGGAGGTCATGCCCGACCTCCCCCGGTCCCGAGATAGATGTTTATCCTACTGATGACAGTGTCTGTAACCGTTTCTGATGTAATACGAATCTGTGATGACTTTGTTGTCGTATATTTCTGTCTCGTCTCGAATCTTCCGTCTGAAACTGAGTTGTTTTCGCGTAATCGATCCATGGATTAAGTTTTTAACCAAATTCTCAACTGGTATCAGAGCCGTGGTACCGATTTGAATGATCTAACAGTCGTTTAAATCAGTCACAGCTCGATTTCATGATTTCAGACGTTAAAAATCAGTTTTTGATTGATAGGTTGAAACCCTAGAAACCCTAGATTCTTAATTGACCCAAAATCAGGTGATTTTTCCATGTTTCTGTTAATTTGAGGGTTAGGTTTTCATTTCCGCACCTTTGTGTACAAGTTTCATCATCAACTTCGAACAATCAGAGTGTTTATGGGCTGATTTGCAGAAAATTTTGAAGAAGAACACGTTTTTCTGCAAAAGGTCGAATGTGCAGTAGATTAGACCTTACGAGAGGTCGAACGTGGGTTATAAATGGTCGAACGTAGGTTTATAGGTCGAATCAGCTTTATTCGTGTTGATAGCAAAGGTCGAACCTGGTTGTGTTCTACATTCGACCTCACGATAGGTCGAATGTGGAATCTCAATGGTTGAATATGGAATTTCAGTTTTAGTCATGATTAAATGAACTTCATTCGACCCAATCACGGTACATTCGACCTTACAAAAGGGTTGAACGTAGCTTTATTTCCACTTTTGCCCCCTGACATAGAGAATGAAAAATTGGTATTTTAAGGGGTAAAAAATTTCGAAATGGCAATTTTTGAAGATTTTTGGGTCTGCATAAAATTGTTGAAGAAATGATGATGATGAAACGTTTTATTGTGGGGTAGTCATGAAAATCAACAGTATGATAATCAGATTCAAATGACTATTATGGGCCAAATCAGATATATTTTTATTCCGCAAGTTGAGAACAGTCAACCCAGTTCCAGTGTGATTGACGGAACTTGTTCAAACAATGATGTTATTTACAAGCGAATCAAGACTGAGATCTCAATGTTCCTAAAGTAATGAGGGATCTCAGTAGGAGTCATGTGGCACGTAGATTCAACCAAAGTTTCAAGATTACAGTCCTGAAGAATTTCAAGAGCTATTGGTGGTTATTGTTAGGCCCCGTTGAAAACTTCAGTCTCTGAAGCATTTCAAGTGCTCGATGGTACCGGTAGTTCCCGCTGAAAACTTCTAATTGCCTGATCCACTCGTCTACGGCTAGTATTCTGTCGAACAGATGAAGTTACTCAAGAACATGTTGATTTGTCATTATCTTACGGAATCTCAGAGAAACTTTTATGAAGCTGCATCAGTCAAGGGGGAGATTTTTGATGAAATACAAATACTTCAACAATACTGACTGAAGATGCAAGAGATTTGTGGATTCGCCAGCAACGTCCAAGGGGGAGATTGTTGATGCACTTTCTGTGGACGTCACTGTCGAATAGACTAGGGTTGAGTCTTGTATTATATTACAAGAGATTGTGGTGATTCATAAGGGCATTTTATGGATCTGATGCATTTGTTAATATAGACCAAAACATATAGACTTGGTTCGACCTCCTTCAAGGGGCGAACCTACAGGTTCGACCTCCTTATAGGGGCGAACATGGCTTATATGTTTGGACTATAAATAGCAATCTCATGTGTTGGTTTTCATTTATGATTTTGAGTTTTTGCTTTGAATGCTCTCAAGGGGGAGGTCATGCCCGACCTCCCCCGGCCCCGAGATAGATGTTTATCCTACTGATGACAGTGTCTGTAACCGATACTGATGTAATACGAATCTGTGATGACTTTGTTATCGTATATTTCTGTCTCGTCTCGAATCTTCCGTCTGAAACTGAGTTGTTTTCGCGTAATCGATCCATGGATTTAGTTTTTAACCAGATTCTCAACTGGTATCAGAGCCGTGGTACCGATTTGAATGATCTGACAGTCGTTTGAATCAGTCACAGCTCGATTTCATGATTTCAGACGTTAAAAATCAGTTTTTGATTGATAGGTTGAAACCCTAGAAACCCTAGATTCTTAATTGACCCAAAATCAGGTGATTTTTCCATGTTTCTGTTAATTTGAGGGTTAGGTTTTCATTTCCGCACCTTTCTGTACAAGTTTCATCATCAAATTCGAACAATCAGAGTGTTTATAGGCTGATTTGCAGAAAATTTTGAAGAAGAACACGTTTTTCTGCAAAAGGTCGAATGTGCAGTAGATTAGACCTTACGAGAGGTCGAACGTGGGTTATAAACGGTCGAACGTAGGTTTATAGGTCGAATCAGCATCATTCGTGTTGATAACAAAGGTCGAACCTGGTTGTGTTCTACATTCGACCTCACGATAGGTCGAATGTGGAATCTCAGTGGTCGAATGTGGAATTTCAGTTTTAGTCATGATTAAATGAACTTCATTCGACCCAATCACGGTACATTCGACCTTACAAAAGGGTCGAACGTAGCTTTATTTCCACTTTTGCCCCCCGACATAGAGAATGAAAAATTGGTATTTTAAGGGGTAAAAAATTTCAAAATGGCAATTTTTGAAGATTTTTGGGTCTACATAAAATTGTTGAAGAAATGATGATGATGAAACGTTTTATTGTGGGGTAGTCATGAGAATCAACAGTATGATAATCAGATTCAAATGACTATTATGGGCCAAATCAGATATAATTTTATTCCCCAAGTTGAGAACAGTCAACCCAGTTCCAGTGTGATTGACGGAACTTTTTCAAACAATGTTGTTATTTACAAGCGAATCAAGACTGAGATCTCAATTTTCCTAAAGTAATGAGGGATCTCAGTAGGAGTCATGTGGCACGTAGATTCAACGAAAGTTTCAAGATTACAGTCCCGAAGAATTTCAAGAGCTATTGGTGGTTATTGTTAGGCCCCGTCGAAAACTTCAGTCTCTGAAGCATTTCAAGTTCTCAATGGTACCGGTAGTTCCGGCTGAAAACTTCTGATTGCTTGATCCACTCGTCAACGGCTAGTATTCTGTCGAACAGATGAAGTTACTCAAGAACATGTTGATTTGTCATTATCTTACGGAATCTCAGAGAAACTTTGATGAAAATGCATCAGTCAAGGGGGAGATTGTTGATGAAATACAGATACTTCAACAATACTGACTGAAGATGCAAGAGATTTGTGGATTCGCCAGCAACGTCCAAGGGGGAGATTGTTGATGCACTTTCTGTGGACGTCATTGTAGAATAGACTAGGGTTGAGTCTTGTATTGTATTACATGAGATTGTGGTGATTCATAAGGGCATTTTATGGATCTGATGCATTTGTTAATATAGACCAAAACATATAGCCTTGGTTCGACCTCCTTCAAGGGGCGAACCTACAGGTTCGACCTCCTTATAGGGGCGAACATGGCTTATATGTATGGACTATAAATAGCAATCTCGTGTGTTGGTTTTCATTTAAGATTTTGAGTTTTTGCTTTGAATGCTCTCAAGGGGGAGGTCATGCCCGACCTCCCCCGGTCGCGAGATAGATGTTTATCCTACTGATGACAGTGTCTGTAACCGTTTCTGATGTAATACGAATCTGTGATGACTTTGTTGTCGTATATTTCTGTCTTGTCTCGAATCATCCGTCTGAAACTGAGTTGTTTTCGCGTAATCGATCCATGGATTTAGTTTTTAACCAAATTCTCAACTGGTATCAGAGCCGTGGTACCGATTTGAATGATCTAACAGTCGTTTGAATCAGTCACAGCTCGATTTCATGATTTAAGACGTTAAAAATCAGTTTTTGATTGATAGGTTGAAACCCTAGAAACCCTAGATTCTTAATTGACCCAAAATCAGGTGATTTTTCCATGTTTCTGTTAATTTGAGGGTTAGGTCTTCATTTTCGCACCTTTCTGTACAAGTTTCATCATCAAATTCGAACAATCAGAGTGTTTATGGGCTGATTTGCAGAAAATTTTGAAGAAGAACACGTTTTTCTGCAAAAGGTCGAATGTGCAGTAGATTAGACCATACGAGAGGTCGAACATGGGTTATAAACGGTCGAACGTAGGTTTATAGGTCGAATCAGCTTCATTCGTATTGATAGCAAAGGTCGAACCTAGTTGTGTTCTACATTCGACCTCACGATAGGTCGACTGTGGAATCTCAGTGGTCGAATGTGGAATTTCAGTTTTAGTCATGATTAAATGAACTTCATTCGACCCAATCATGGTACATTCGACCTTACAAAAGGGTCAAACATAGCTTTAACTTTTGCCCCCTGACATAGAGAATGAAAAATTGGTATTTTAAGGGGTAAAAAATTTCGAAATGGCAATTTTTGAAGATTTTTGGGTCTGCATAAAATTGTTGAAGAAATGATGATGATGAAACGTTTTATTGTGGGGTAGTCATGAGAATCAACAGTATGATAATCAGACTCAAATGACTATTATGTGCCAAATCAGATATATTTTTATTCCGCAAGTTGAGAACAGTCAACCCAGTTCCAGTGTTTTTGACGGAACTTGTTCAAACAATGTTGTTATTTACAAGCGAATCAAGACTGAGATCTCAATGTTCCTAAAGTAATGAGGGATCTCAGTAGGAGTCATGTCGCACGTAGATTCAACGAAAGTTTCAAGATTACAGTCCTGAAGAATTTCAAGAGCTATTGGTGGTTATTGTTAGGCCCCGTCGAAAACTTCAGTCTCTGAAGCATTTCAAGTTCTCAATGGTACCGGTAGTTCCCGCTGAAAACTTCTGATTGCCTGATCCACTCGTCTACGGCTAGTATTCTGTCGAACAGATCAAGTTACTCAAGAACATGTTGATTTGTCATTATCTTACGGAATCTCAGAAAAACTTTGATGAAGCTGCATCAGTCAAGGGGGAGATTGTTGATTAAATACAATTACTTCAACAATACTGACTGAAGATGCAAGAGATTTGTGGATTCGCCAGCAACGTCGAAGGGGGAGATTGTTGATGCACTTTCTGTGGACGTCACTGTCGAATAGACTAGGGTTGAGTCTTGTATTGTATTACATGAGATTGTGGTGATTCATAAGGGCATTTTATGGATCCGATGCATTTGTTAATATAGACCAAAACATATAGTCTTGGTTCGACCTCCTTCAAGGGGCGAACCTACAGGTTCGACCTCCTTATAGGGGCGAACATGGCTTATATGTTTGGACTATAAATAGCAATCTCATGTGTTGGTTTTCATTTTTTGAGTTTTTGCTTTGAATGCTCTCAAGGGGGAGGTCATGCCTGACCTCCCCCGGCCCCGAGATAGATGTTTATCCTACTGATGACAGTGTTATCGTATATTTCTGTCTCGTCTCGAATCTTCCGTCTAAAACTGAGTAGTTTTCGCGTAATCGATCCATGGATTCGGTTTTTAACAAGATTCTCAACTGGTATCAGAGCCGTGGTACCGATTTGAACGATCTAACAGTCGTTTGAATCAGTCACAGCTCGATTTCATGATTTCAGGCGTTAAAAATCAGTTTTTGATTGATAGGTTTAAACCCTAGAAACCCTAGATTCTTAATTGACCCAAAATCATGTGATTTTTCCATGTTTCTGTTAATTCGAGGGTTAGGTTTTCATTTCCGCACCTTTCTGTACAAGTTTCATCATCAAATTCGATCAATCAAAGTGTTTATAGGCTGATTTGCAGAAAATGTTGAAGAAGAACACGTTTTTCTGCAAAAGGTCGAATGTGCAGTAGATTAGACCTTACAAGAGGTCGAACGTGGGTTATAAACGGTCGAACGTAGGTTTATAGGTCGAATCAGCTTCATTCGTGTTGATAACAAAGGTCGAACCTGGTTGTGTTCTACATTCGACCTCACGATAGGTCGAATGTGGAATCTCAGTGGTCGAATGTGGAATTTCAGTTTTAGTCATGATTAAATGAACTTCATTCGACCCAATCACGGTACATTCGACCTTACAAAAGGGTCGAACGTAGCTTTATTTCCACTTTTGCCCCCCGACATAGAGAATGAAAAATTGGTATTTTAAGGGGTAAAAAATTTCGAAATGGCAATTTTTGAAGATTTTTGGGTCTACATAAAATTGTTGAAGAAATGATGATGATGAAACGTTTTATTGTGGGGTAGTCATGAGAATCAACAGTATGATAATCAGATTCAAATCACTATTATGGGCCAAATCAGATATATTTTTATTCCTCAAGTTGAGAACAGTCAACCCAGTTCCAGTGTGATTGACGGAACTTGTTCAAACAATGTTGTTATTTACAAGCGAATCAAGACTGAGATCTCAATGTTCCTAAACTAATGAGGGATCTCAGTAGGAGTCATGTGGCACGTAGATTCAACGAAAGTTTCAAGATTACAGTCCTGAAGAATTTCAAGAGCTATTGGTGGTTATTGTTAGGCCCCGTCGAAAACTTCAGTCTCTGAAGCATTTCAAGTTCTCAATGGTACCGGTAGTTCCCGCTGAAAACTTCTGATTGCTTGATCCACTCGTCTACGGCTAGTATTCTGTCGAACAGATGAAGTTACTCAAGAACATGTTGATTTGTCATTATCTTACGGAATCTCAGAGAAACTTTGATGAAGCTGCATCAGTCAAGGGGGAGATTGTTGATGAAATACAGATACTTCAACAATACTGACTGAAGATGCAAGTGATTTGTGGATTCGCCAACAACGTCCAAGGGGGAGATTGTTAATGCACTTTATGTGGACGTCACTGTCGAATAGACTAGGGTTGAGTCTTGTATAGTATTACATGAGATTGTGGTGATTCATAAGGGCATTTTATGGATCTGATGCATTTGTGAATATAGACCAAAACATATAGTCTTGGTTCGACCTCCTTATAGGGGTGAACATGGCTTATATGTTTGGACTATAAATAGCAATCTCATGTGTTGGTTTTCATTTAAGATTTTGAGTTTTTGCTTTGAATTTTCTCAAGGGGAGGTCATGCCCGACCTCCCCCGGCCCCGAGATAGATGTTTATCCTACTTATGACAGTGTCTGTAACCGTTTTTGATGTAATACGAATCTGTGATGACTTTGTTATCGTATATTTCTGTCTCGTCTCGAATCTTCCGTCTGAAACCGAGTTGTTTTCGCGTAATCGATCCATGGATTCGGTTTTTAACCGGATTCTCAAAGTCGCGACAAACTTTGTTTTAATAGGTTATTTAAAATTAAGTATCCCGAGTTTCGAAAGGGTTAATTATACTGTCATGAACATTATATGGTAAAACTGGCTTTTACGATCCTATTCGGTAAACTATAAAATTAAATCCCTTATTTAAAATCAATAGTCTATGCCATCCTATTATAAGGAACACCTGGAGCATAATGCGAATCATCAGTGTTGGGAGCCACAACACCATACTTGATGTCTAGATTATCCTCCAAGGTGCAAGGGTTTCGTAGACACATCCGACTCTTCCACACATACCTATTTTAGGGCGACTATTATTTTTTCCCTCTTGGCATGCCACAACGGCCTGTAGAGTGAAAGTGGGCATAGATGAGGCTAAACGTATCAATGCTTAGACAAGAGTTGTCATAGTAGGCCTCATACTCGAGATTTGTGCATGCCATAGCTGCCTTTAGTAACTGATATAGTTAGATTCTCATTCCCTATAATTACTGTAAATGGGTCATTAATTAATACGGAAATTAAACATCGATAATACTAATTAAAAATTATTTTGTTTATTTAACAGATGGCTAATGAAAACAACTCCACCTTTGCTCTCAAGTCAATACTTGAGAAAGAAAAACTAAATGACACTAACTTTCTCGAATGGCAACGCAATCTGAGAATTGTTCTCAAGATGGCAAAGAAGCTCTACGTTCTAGATGGCCCAGTCCCCAACGAACCTGAAAATAACACTGCTGCTGCTCGTAGGGCACTGGAAAAGCATAACGAGGATGCCATTGAGGTAGCCTGCCTTATGCAAGCCTTTATGTCTCCTGATCTCCAGAAGAACATGGAAGACAAGAATGCATTTGACATGATCGAGCAACTTAAGGACATGTTCTAGAAACAAGCCCGACAAGAACGCTATGACACCATGAAACAGCTCATAAGCTGTAAAATGCAAGAGGGCTCATCTGTTAGTGCTCATGTGCTTAAGATAAAAGGGTACATTGACCAACTCAACAAACTTGGTTATCCCCTGCAAAATGAAATGGCAACGGATTTCATCTTGAACTCTCTCCCCAGCTCTTACGACCAGTTCGTTATGAATTTCAATATGAATGCCTGGGAAAAGACAGTGACTGAGCTTCATGGAATGCTCAAAATGGCTGAGATGAATATACCTAAAAAAACTAATCAAGTTCTAATGGTCAAATCTGTTGGTGTCAATAAGCCCAACAACAAGAAAAAGGGTTATAATGGCAAAGGCAAGAAGAAAGTTAATGTTGCTGCCAAACCTGCCACCAACAATAACAAGCAAGTTGCAAAAGCACCACCTCCTGAAGAGCGTAAGTGTTATGAATGCAACAAGATGGGGCACTGGATACGTAACTGCCCTGAATATTTGGCTAAGCTAAAATTAAACAAGGCCAACGGTGTTGGCACTTCTTCACGTATTCTTATTTATGTTATTGAACTTTTCACTATTTCCGGCAATACATGGGTTTTTGATACCGGCTGTGGTTACCACATCATTAATGTCTTGCAGGAGCTTGAAAAGTAGAAGAAGCTGAAACAAGGCGACATGGAGCTCATCGTTGGTGATGGGAAGAGAGTACCGGTTCTTGCAACTGGAACGTATCATCTTTCATGTCCTTCTGGCCTTGTAGTTACTTTAAATAATTGTTTGTTTGCACCTGGTTTACCCAGAAACATTATTTTAGTTTCTTTATTGTTTGAACAAGGTTTCAAGTACGTTTTTAATGGTATTGCTATTTCTACTTACTTGAATGATGTCTTTTATTTTGAGGCTAAACCTCGAAACGGTATTTATGAGATAGATCTTCAAACAGACAATAACATATATAATCTTTCCAAACGTAACAAAGCTGGCAGTAATGAAACATTTCTATGGCATTGTAGACTTGGCCACATAAGCAAGGCACGCATAAAATGGCTCCAATCTGAGGGGATCCTTGAATCCACTGGACATGACTCCTTTAATATTTGCGAGTCTTGCTTAGCTGGCAAACTCACCAAAGATCCTTTCACCCATGTTGGTGAACGAGCCAATGGTTTATCAGGACTCATACATACTGATGTATGTGGCCCTTTTAAAACCATGACTAGAAATCATGAAAGATACTTCGTCACATTTATCGACGATTATAGTCAATATGCTCATGTCTATCTCATGAAGCATAAGCATGAAACTTTTGACAAGTTCAAAGAGTTTCAAAATGAAGTTGAAAACCAGCTCAGTAGAACAATAAAGATACTTAGATCAGATAGAGGTGGAGAATACCTCAACTCAGAGTTCCTCAATCATCTAAAAGAGCATGGAATAATTTCACAGCCCACCCCTCCTGGCACACCCCAGCTTAATGGCGTGAGTGAGAGGAGAAATCGAACCCTACTTAATATGGTTCGATCGATGATGTGTAGGACTAACTTACCTCACTTCTTTTGGGGCCATGCTCTTATGACCGCCGCCCGCCTAGTGAATCTGGCTCCGACTAAAAAGGTAAACAAAACCCCATATGAGATATGGCATGGGCGTAAACCCAATTTGGAATGCCTAAGAGTATGGGGATCTAATGCTTATATCACCAGCGATTCTGATGATAAGATCGATCCTCAAGGCGAAAAGGTTATTTTCGTCGGATACTATAACAAAAGCGGATATCTTTTCTACCATCCTGATGCAAAAAATTATTTCCATCAAAAGGAATGGAAAATTTCTCGAGGAAGAACTTCTTAATCGAGGAACTGGAAACAATATTGCAGATCTTGAAGAAATTCGAGAACCACAAACAACCGCTGATGAAGTTGGAACGTTTGATCAACAAGAAAATGTTGCTAATGAATCAGAGATAAACACAAGCGTTCGCTGAAGTAGCAGGACTCGAAAAGAGCCTGATAGATACCTTTGGCATCTTGATGGTTCTGAAGTCCTGGTAGTAGCTGAGTCTAATGACGAACCATCTAACTAAAAATCTGGTATCTCAGATCCTGAATCTGCAAAATGGCTGGAAGCCATGAACGCTGAGATGCAATCAATGCGTGACAATCAAGTCTGGGACTTGGTTGAGCTACCCCCTGAATCTCGGGCAGTAGGGAGCGAATGGGTTTTCCAGAACAAAACCGACATGCATGGAAATATACACAACTATAAAGCACTGCTAGTTGCGAAAGGTTTCACTCAGACTCAGGGTGTTGACTATGATGAGACCTTCTCGCCCGTTGCTATGATCAAATCAATGAGGATATTGCTTGCCATAGCCGCGTACTATGATTACGAGATATGGCAAATGGATGTCAAACCCGCTTTTCTTAATGGACATCTCTCTGAAGATGTTTATATGGTTCAGCCTGACGGTTTTGTTGATCCAAAATATCCTAATAGGGTGTGCAAACTGAATAAATCCATTTATGGACTTAAACAGGCATCTCGTAGCTGGAATCTTCGTTTTGACCAAAAGATCAAAGAATTTGCTTTTCTCAAAAATGAAGATGGGCCTTGTGTTTACAGAAAGGCTAGTGGGAGAACTATATCATTCCTCATCCTGTATGTGGATGATATACTAATAATTGGAAACAACATCCCTATGCTTAACGAAGTTAAACACTATTTGGGAACTTATTTTGCAATGAAAGATCTTGGAGAAGCAGCTTACATTCTAGGAATCAAGATCTATAGCGATAGATCTAAGCGGCTTCTAGGGCTAAGTCAAAGTACATATGTGATACCCCGCAATTTCAGGTTCTCACTTTAACTAAACTATAGTTACATTCCTTGCATTATACTTAACTAGGGCTAGCTAGATAGGACACACGTTGCATAGTTATAGGTTAATAACTACATGAAGTAGTAATTCGGGGAATTGCCAGACCGTATACATGATTAGTGAACCTCGGACGTTGGTGAACAATGAAGTTAAATAGTTGTGAATTAATTGATTGAGATTGATTTCAATTATGTGCTACTATGATACTCTGTGAAACTACGTGCAAACCGTATGTGATTACGTGAACTTAAACCGAATACATTAATAAAAATCGTAATAGGTGGACCGGTAAGATGGTTGGGGTCTTAACACATGGGGTTACACGTATTGTGGTCCAAAATAGCGAAAACATCGATGAAAACACGTTGTACAACGAAGCAGGTAACCCGGCGCAGGCCGAAGCCTTGTGAGCGGCTGCTCACAGGCTTCAAGCAGCCGCGCGCGGGCACCTGATGTCACCAAATCGCCTTAAACATGTATTTAAGTAACCTTAAGCCTCTTGTACCTCCTAAACTTAAACCCTGATCGCCCCTACTGCCCTATTTATGAAATATTAACCCCTAAACACTTGCTAAGGCGCAAGAACATCGATCGGGAAGCTTCAAGAGCATTCGGTTGATTGTTTTGAAGAGCTTGCGATATAATCCTTAATCTATTATGCTTTAATCTTCTTAGTATGTTATAAAAACCTTATAACTAAGTTTGTCCAGGTCTGAAACCTTTTTAAAAAGATTAAAACTTGAAGTTTATAAAGATTTAACGGGTTAAAGATGATCCTATGCAATTAGTGATATGATAGGTTACTTGTTGCGCAAGTTTGTGATGTTTTGATCGTTAGGGTTTATGATTTTGCTTGTGTTATGATAGGTTCTGATCATGCTAGGTCTTATGAATGTTTTGTGATGATTATTGATTGTTGTTGATCGATTATACGCACACGTGGGTCGTTTAAATAAGAGTTCATGCATGATTAAAATCTGGACAGAATGTTTAGGTCAAATTGTAGGGTCTATTATGTGACTTATACATGATGGTTTTGATGATTTCTTTGTATGGTTGTATTATACCTGGTCTTAGCCTTTCATAATGGGTAAAATCGAGTGATTTGGACGTCGTTTGAATAGTTTTTTGAATTTTCTTTGAATAAAGGTCATATCAGATTTTCGGATTAACAAACTGAGTCAACTTTAAACCATCATAACTCGAGTTTTACAAAGAATTAAATATTTACAGTAGATTAACATTGGAATAATTTGAGTTTTCCAAGTGGATTCATCCTGTTTGGATGCATACACAATTTTTGGGAATTTTTCTACTAACCTGACCTGTTGTAGAAACTTTCTGGACATACCTGTGATGTACGATTTTTCATAATTTTTATGTTTAGTTTTTAGTCAAAACAAAAATATGGGTTAACAAACGAACCCCAAAGAATATTCAGTAAAACTTTGGGAATTTAATTCGTTGATTAAGTATTTTAAATAAATTAGTTTTCGTGGTGCATAATCTGTCCTAAAAACACAGATTGTGTATTATGTGTTTATGTGACTAATTGAAGTCCTATGTGGTATGTATTTGACATGTACTTGAATGGGCACTTATATGAGACACATATGAAGTTTAAAACTAATGATAACCAACGTATTCACCAACGGGTCCGTAGGGTTTACTTATGCATGTAGAATCACTAGGTGTCACTTACACGATTTTAAACATTTAAACGTCTTGGACAAACGGGTTATATGGTGTAATGGTATTACACGTATACTTACTTAGTGACACATGTATTAGGGAGTCGGTAGTACACCCTACTTTGGAGTTTGGATTTACTTGCTTGCATACTAAGGTGGGTTTCACTACTTTTTTTCTCAAAAGCATGCGTCTCGGGTTTGAGCCAACGTACTTAACTTTTTTTTAGTCCGGTTTTGGACTACTTACACATCCCAGGTTGGGAGGCTATGACTCCTTGTGTGGGTCGGGTTTTGACTCCTTGTGTTAGTTATCATGAATGGGTTAGCTACCCTTGGCATGCAATGAACTATGTGACGTTCGGCAAAATTAAGGTAAATCCGTACGCAATTAATATATGTAATTAACTCTAAGAAAGAATTAATATAAATTAAGTATACTAGAGTATTTGGAAAATAGCGGAGTCCAATAGATGGCATAGGAATGCCTTAGTTTAATTAGAAATGCGACGGAATCACATAAGATTAAACTAGTTCGAAACGGACGTTGGTGATTACCCGACGATATTTAAATAACCGAAAACATTCCCAAATGCCCGGGATATAGAATAAAGGATATTTTTATGAAATATAAAGTGTTTTGGAACCCCAAAACTAAAAATGAAAACTCCAAATTAAAATCTTCCGGTAGCGAATAAAGTTCGCGTATCGCACCCGATGCGCGTAAAATATATATTTTCACCCGGTAAGAGCCTAAATAACTTACCAATACTTAAACTAAGTTATGTTTAAGGGTAATTTAAAGCTAAATATATGTTCGAAATAGCTCGCAATAAGAACGCGTAAAAACCCAAAAAACCCTAACCGAACCGATTCAATTCTAACTAAATAATTAGTAGATATTTTTGGCACATGACCACAAGGCCTTTTTGGTCAGCCATGGGAGGCCTCCATAGCCACCCTAATGTTGGGTCTAAACACAATGCAATCATGTTGTTTAAAAGCATGCTTAAAAGAGTTTTGTCTTTTGTATTAGAAATGCACTTTATAAGTCACTTAAGTCGCATTTTTTTCATCAAAAATCAGCCCAAAACACCTTCCAAATCTGCTTGTTGCTGCCGTGAATTTTATACCCTACCACCACTTTGATTTTTAAGCTTATAACACTTAAAATCACTTAATTTGCTACCCTAAATCAAGTGTGCTATCAAGCTAGGAGCTCAACCCTTGGAAGAACACACATAACCCCTTCATAATCAAGTGTTTTTGTGACTTCCCTAGCCTTGTGCTAGTAGTAAGTTTCATAAAACTTATCTTGTTCAAGTTTTATTTATTTATATGCTTGACTTGCAAGTTGCTTTTGGGGTGCTTTTAACCAATGTTTTTAAACAAGGTTTTGTGTGTTTTCTAAAAATGAAATGAAACGTTTACGAAGATGGTCATAAACATGAGTTTTAGGATGGTTGGTGATGTTATTTTGTTACAAAAATATTACATGTTCTAGTATTTTTAGAAGTTGTTTTGGATGAAAAACATAAAGGAACACCTAATACACCTAAAAATGGTTTTCATCATTATATTATGACTAATGGAACCATTTGAACATGAAATATTTGTAACAAAATGTAATGAAGCTAAAATCACAAAAATAAAGTTGTAGACTTTAAAAATACAAGTATGAACAAATGGACTCTAAGGCTTAAATCAAACATGTTAGTAGACTTAAAATGACTATATGTGGCTAATAAAATTGTTGGATGGTGAAAATAACACTTATTGTAAATTTGGACACGTTAAAGTTTACTAGTTTTAGTAGAAATTGTCATTTTTATAAGTCTTGGGAATAATATATAACTTTTGTAAAGTTAGAGGTTTGAAAAGTAAATTTGGAAAGTCCATGGGTGTAAAATGTGATTTTGGAAACTTTGTGTTGGAAAATGTAACTTTCGAAAGTAAAAGCTTAAGATCGAAAAGTTAGATTCTAAAAGGGTTGCTTTTGTAAAAGTAAGAAAACTTACACAAATATTTATTTTGTAAGAATGATATTTTTATAAAAAGTATTTTATAAAAATATAAATTTACCATAAGTGTTGGAAAATATAAACACTAACATTTTTGTAAGAAAAATGGTAATGTAAACAACTTGTGATGTTTTATATAAAAATAAGCATTTTTACATTTATGGGGATGTAAAATTGTTGTAAGAATTTTTAGGAATAAAACATCAAAGTTAATATATTTTCAATAAATATATTTATATATTTTCGAAAGTAGGAAAATGCGTAAACCGGCAAGTAGTATGATTTCCTACAAATATATATATATATATATATATATATATATATATATATATATATAGGGTAAGTATCCCTTAAAAACCCACTTGAGTTGTGCAAACTCTAAAAATCCATCCAATGGTTGTCATGCTTCCACATCTCTCTTTTCATCTTTTAGAAAAAGGGCATGATTATAACTTCCACCATCTAATTGATTTGACTACATTTTTAAATAAACATCTCATGACCACCCATCTCATTTGTCTATCTCAGTATCTCACACACACTCCTCTCTCTCTCTCTCTCTCTCTCAGACACACACTTCTCTCTCTATCTCTCTCTCTCTCTCTCTCAAAACAAGATCTGAATGGGGTGGGGGTGGGATCTCGAAACAGATCTGAATGGGGTGGGGGTTGGATCTCTAACGTGGTGGTTTTTTCCAAGGTGGGGGGGGGGGGGGGTTCTAGATGGTGGTTGTTTCGTGGCTGCGGAGATAGGTGGGTGGAGGTGATGGGCGGTGGTCGTCGGTGTTTTTGAAGGTGAAGGTGGTTCCATACTCATACAGATCTGGACATCTGGGCTCCCCTTTTAAATTTTTATTGTTGTTATTATTTTTGTTATTATTTGATACAGATAATGATGATGATTTCTTAGATCTTATCCTCTCGTTTTTAACGATGAACTGTAGAAAATCAAAATAGTTTAGTAACCCACCCCACCCCATTCAGATCTTGTATTTATTAAATTAATTAAAAATCATCTCGTATTTATTTTTAATTAATTTTTCTAATTTCTTAGATCTTATCCTCTTGTTTTTATGCAGGCAAGCAATTTCCTTATTTTAAAGAGATTTCGTTATTTTTTTTATGCATACGTGAAACACCACTTTAATTTTTAAAGAGATTTCCTTATTTTATTTTTTTACTTTTGTGTTTGGTAGATTTTTTTTTGAAGAATTTTTATGTTTGGTAGATGGTTTTTCACTGTTATGCATAAATAATAATTATTTCACTTTTTTCAATTGGGTTTTATATGAATTTCTATGTTATGTTTTATTCTTGAAAAAGATTTTTTGAAATTTGTGTTCTAATAGCTTTTACATTGTTTGTTAAATCAGTACCTGGTGATTTGTTGATTTTTGGTGAAGGTGGATGAGTTGATGAAGATGAGAATAAGGGTTTGGTTTTGGATGTTTTTTTTTTGTTGTAATATTTTTAAGTTGTAATCACTTGTTTTGTTTTTTTCGTGTAACATTGTTACAGATTTATGTTACAATAGATTTTTTATAAGATGTTATAGATTTTTTCGCATGTAAAATACTTGTAGTTCATAGTGTTTTCAATGTTACAATGTTAAATTTACTTAGTTACATGTATATATGTTATGTTGCAATTTAACTGTAACGCATACAGTGTAACATATAATTGCTCTTTTACAGTGTAACATATAATAAAATGTAACAACATGCAATGTAAACAAATACCAATGATACCTATAACATGTTACAACGTAACACATAAGTGTTACAGACAAATCTGACTGATCGGATTATCCATTAAAAGGTAAAAAATTTGAATAAATATAAAAGAGGGAAGAGAGATGATTGAGATTCAGAAGATAAAAAGAGAATAGAGGAGAGAGAAGTGAATGAATGAAAGAGAGAGGAAAGAGAAATGAATAAAAAAAGAGATAATGATGGAAAAGTCTACTCATAAAGGTGGTCCCAAAAAGCAAAATACCAAAATTGCCCTTCTATACCTTTTAATTTCAAACCACTATTTTTTTGGCATAAAAAATGCTTGGATGAATCTTAGCCATTGATGAGTGTAGATCAATGGTCACAAATGAGTTTTCATGGTTTTCACAACTCAAGGGGGTTTTTATTTTAGCCAAACCCTATATATATATATAAGTTAAGAAATCGGGGAAGCGGATGTATGTTAATGCAACGAGCTATCGGATAAGGTGTGAAATGGACAAAGTGTAAAATGAACAAAAGTGTAAAATGAACAAAGTATAAATCGGACAAAAAGTAAATCAGACGGATAAGTACACAAGTATAACTTCCTACAAGATACGACTATACGTTATTCCGGCGATTACGGACTAATTATTCCAACTAAGAAAATAAGTATATATTTTGTGAACAAAATATATGTAAGGATGATAAAGGGTGAAAAATACACATAAACACTTTCCTAAGTGTTGGAAGTAAAATGGGAGAATTTGTAAGAAATAAAATAAGTTAAGTATGTTATTATAAGTATATGTATACTTATGTTAAAAATAAATACTTAACATGAATTGAATCTCGTTCGACAAGATCTTTGTATATTTATTTTTATGGGGAAATAAATATATAATAAAAGTTAGTCGAGTCGGAAGATATAACGGAATATTAATACAAGTTAGCAAATACATATTGATAAATATATTTAAAGATCAGGACGTGTAAGGAAAACGGGCAATGATCGGGGTTCGCGGTGACGAAACCAACTAACTTGGTAATTAATACCAACGGTTATATTATAAGATTAAGTGAAACTTGTAACGGGATAAATCATCACCAACGGACATAAGACTAGGGTATATTCCTAATTAAACCAAATATGTAAACTTGGTGTCGGGAGTTGGGGAAAGACAACTTGCCAGTAAGATATGCACTCAGAGACCAGTGCCTTATTAAATTAGGACACGAGTAGGAGGTCTCACATTGGACTTGGCAAAGACTATTTCCTGATTTCATGACACGTTTGAGGTGAGTTTTCATTGCCCCTTTTATGTTTTAATGTTTTTAAACTCGGGGGAAAGATATGTAAGTATGCAAGTATTAAATGTGCGGTAACCTATGAAAGTATGAAATGGTACATAAGATGGGCACATGGGTAACGGTAAAGTCACATGGGACGTGAAGTCTCCGCAGTTTTCACACCCTCAAATTTGCACATGCGGGGTTTTACCGCGAGGCGCGTGACACATGTGACACCTCGCATTTTCAGGTTAATACTTTTACTGAACTCTAGTTAACTGACATGATATACTCTAGTTAACTTACATTTCGTACATGGTTAGATACTTAGCTAGGTTTAGTTAAGTAGGCCTAACATATGTTAGATGATATTAACATATGCGTTAAATAGGAAAATCATTGTTGAACACACACATGAGTCCTGTATCCCGAACGTTGGTGAATTATATGGCATCTATAATAATAATATGTGCAATTGAATCATGATGGACGTGAAGTGCCTGCTTATGTGAATTATGTGAATTATCACCTGACTGAAGGTTAATACGTAAACCATGCAAATTACGTATACCTGATGATTAATATCTCATGTAATAATAAAAACAATGGTTTTTATGCAATTTAGGGTGATTAATAATATTGGGTCCGGTATTGGGCTAAAACATGATTAATGGGTCAAGTTAATGGACTAGAAGGGCCCTAATACCCAATTACTTGGGCAACAAGCTAAACCTCCTTATAATTATAGATAAAAAAAAATTAAAACCCTAACCCCCATTCCCCTTTGCGCCGTGAGGAACCCCCCCCCCCCCTTCTCTCTTAGTTTTCAAGCAATCAATCAATCTTTCACCTAATCAAGCTAGTTCGGGTTTAATCTCAAGGCTCTAGGGAGTTTTAGCATTGCAAGGTATACATCTATATGCTCTTTGATGAATTATGATACTTGAAAAACTTTAAAAACTCTAAAAATAACATATATATAATCGCATGTATGTATGTATAGGAGTTCTTGAATGTTCTTGATGATTTGATGATGATGATTGTTGTTAGTAGCCATGATTAGTGTTTTCACATGATAATATATGTGTTTTGCTATGTTAATATGGTGTTTAATCGGTATTGTATGTGTTATACATGTATTAGGGATGTTCATGGAAAATTAGGGTTTGTAGATTACTTGGGATGCAAGTTTAAAATTCTGGCAGATTCGTTTGAACGTTTTGTAGGGGCTGTAATGGGTTGGTAAATTGATTGTTTTGATGATTTCTTTGCATGATTGTAATGTACAAGGACTTAGCTTTTCATAATGGGCAAAACCATCAGATTTGGACATCGTTTGGGTCGTTTTTGGAATTTTATTTGATTAGGGGTCATATCAGATTTTCGGATTTGTGAATTGGGTTAACTTTAAATGGTCATAACTTGAGATTTACAAGGAATTAAGTTATGAAATTTTTACCGTAGGTCAATATTGGAAACATTGAGCTTTTCCAAGTATATTCATCCCATTTGGATGAATACACAATTTTTGAGAATTTTTCTACTAAACTGACCTGTTGAGGAAATTTTCTGGACATAGCTGTGTTGTACGAATTTTCATAATTTATATGTTTGGTTTTAAGATAAAACAAAAATATGGATTTGCAACCGAATCCCTATGAATACTCAGTAAAAATTTGGGACTTTAATTCATTCGTTAAGTATTTTAAATAATTCGTTTTTCACAGCGCACAATCTGTCCTAAAAACGCAGATTGTGTACGGGGTCTTTATGTGACTATTTGGAGTTGTATGTGGTATGTAATTGACATGTACTTGTGTGAAAACTTGTATGAGATGTATTTGATGCATTAAACTGATAATAATCACTATGATCACCAACGGGATACGTAGGACATACTTGAGCATGTAGAGTCATTAGGGGTCATTACACGGTTTTGAACATTTAAAGGTCTCGGATAAACGAGTTATATGGTGTGTTGGTTATGCACATATACTCACCTAGTGACATTTGTATTAGGGTGTCGGTAGCATACTTTACTTGCGGGTCGGATCTCTTTTGCTTGCACGCTAAGGTGAGTTTCACTACTCTTTTTCTCAAAAGCATGCGTCTCGGGTCAGAGACAACTTTGGTAAACATTTTCTAGTCCAGTTTGGGACTACTCAGGTATTGACTCCTTGCGTGGGTTGGTTTTACGATTCCTTGCGTGGATCGGGTTTTTAATCAGTTTAAAACTTATTGGTCCTTTGTAAACTAAACACTCTATCATTGGAAAGTCCTTGCATATTATTGGGTTAATCGCTGGAGGCGAGCGGGGTATTAGTTGATAGCACTATTAGGTTGTGCAGCAACCTCATGTCTGAGGTGCTTGAGGCACGGGCATGAACTTCTGACCACATTTGAGAACTGGTGTTGATAGACACCAGTTATTGAGGCAAATTACTATTTACTGAAGGTGTCCCAATAATCCTGTTTAGTTACATTGAGTGGGCTAGCTACCCCTGACACACTTAAACTGATAACTCTTGAATATTTTGGTCTGGAGGACCTATGTTTTTAAATTGATCACGTGGTTTTTGGAAACCAGCGCATTTATATACTCATTTGCTTTACTTTGTGAACTCACTGACTTTATGTTGATATACGTTAGCATGCTTTTGCAGGTAACTAGCTATGGAGCACGACTAGGACATGCATCACGATATGTCATGGGATAGTAAACATTTAAACTATTTCTTTTACGTTTAACTATTTACTCCTGGTTTCGGGCGCGGTGTTTTGCGCAGACTTTATTTTAACTATTTTGTTTATTCGCTTCCGCTATACTAAATTTTCTCTGATTCAAACTTTTTCAACTTGGTTTTACAAAATGAACTAAATGGTTTGGGCATTTAGAGTCGTTCATGTGACTTATGGCTATGGGATCCTGGTTTGTCATGCGCCTCGCGGCATAAACCCCGCAGTGGAGATTTGAGGGTGTGACAACACACCAGGATCCAAGTCAATGGTCACAATAAACGACATCTATATGATATGAAAACAACGTAAACTGCCATTAAGTTTCAAAACCGTTCTAACACAGCGGAAGCAAAAAGTATTATTACAACTCAAAGTCTGAAATGTTTAACAAAACATGCATATGATCCCTAGACGTCGTGAGACTACGTGCGCCTAAACTCAATGCTGCTACCTTAGCGACCTCAGAAAACATGCCAAAAAGATGTCAACATATAATGCTGGTGAGTTCACAGGTTTTAAGTTCGTAAACGTTTTCATGTGTAAAGCGATTCCTCATAAAGTGCCAAGTATGCAAAAGTTCCAAGTAAATAACAAACGTTCCCTTACTACTACGACTGTGTTGCTAAAACCATTACTGACAAACGTTGCTCAAGTTGTTGCCCATGTGCCATGTGTCAAGTAGAGACAATATGCACCCGCCCGGCTCCCAGCCATCGGGTGGGGTTCGTCACGCCCGATAGATCTATCCACATTTCCCCCGTTGTGCCCCGCACATTCATGGTTTCAATAGGGACTTAGCGTTGCGTTTCGTCGTATAGTAATTAAGTGCCAAGCGCTGTTAGGACAAAAAGGATTGGTGAAACCACTTTTGCAAACCTTAATCTAATTCACTTCTGTCAAATAATCTAAGTATAGAACTGTTGAAAAAGAAGGATCAAACTGCTGAAGAAGTGATTCCACAAGTGCTGAAGAAGAGAAGTCATCAGAAGTTCTGAAGTTCAAACCAGACACTTCTACTGAAGAACTACTGAAGACAAACTACTCATCAGTAGTTTGTCATTCATCAGTACTTATGTGAAGATCTTTTCCACCGCCTTTTTGTATCAGTAGTTTATTACTTTAGTATTACTTTTTCCTTTATGTACAAGTTCCAATGCTGCAACTTGTTGCAACTTGTTTCTGAACTTGCTTTTTGGCAAGGTTCATGTATTTGTAAAGTCTATAAATAGAAGGGTTTATCCCTCTGTTTTAGATATTGATTTTAATACAGAAATCCTTCAACACATATTATTGTTATTTCCATTTCATATTTATTGAGAATCTGTCTAAGTGTTTCATTCTCATTCAATACTTAGATTCCCAATAAATACTTATCATTTATTAGTTCTTGAATCCAGGGGGAGTAATAACTCCTGTTGATAAGTGTAGCTTTAAACTCATAACATTCCGCTGTGCTATCACTGATCAAGAACTTGCTAAACACCTAAGTGTTCACTAGCAAGTTCATACAAAAGAGCAATACTGATCCAACAATTGGTATCAGAGCACTGGTTTATCTGATCACATATCAATCTAACACATTGAGAATCAGACACAGGCTCTTATTGATATTCAATAAAGGATTATAAGCTCACTTTTATCAACATCCATCACTTTAAGAGATATTTGACAAATCAATACTCTTTTAAATGGATCCTCATAATACTGGTTCTGCTAATAAACCTGCTATGCTAGTAAGAAATGAATATAACATCTGGCAAAGGAGAATGGCACATACATTATCACAGACCAACACAGGTTGCTGGAAATCTGTGATATATGGTCCTCATAAACCAGTAAACATAAATCTTGAAACTAAAGAAGAGATTCCAAAAGACCCAAAAGACTATACAGATGATGATTTCCTAAAACTTGAGCCTGATGCAAAAGCTTTCTCTATGTTGGCAATGGCACTCCCAAATGAAATCTACTCTGGCCTATTACATTGTGATAGTGCCAAAGAGCTTTGGGATTGCCTCAAAGAACAGTTTGGAGGAACTGAAGAGGTGATTGCCAACACCAGAGAAATCTTGGCTCAACAGTATGAAACTTTTGCTCACATTAATGGGGAAACTTTAACACAACAATTTGAAAGATTCTCCTCATTAATATCTAAGCTAAAACTAAATGGTCAGACCTACACAACTGTATCTATGCTTCATAGATTTTTAAGGTCTTTACCTGAAAAATGGGAAACATACTCTATAGTCTTAAGATCTTCACCAGACTTTAGCTCCCTCACTCTTACAAAACTTCATGGGAGATTACTTACTTTTGAAAGAGAAATTGATCAAAAGAAAAAAGTTACAAAGTTCTGGCAAAACTACTGATGACTATCTACCAGGTAGTACAATACTATTGGGACAAGACTCACCAACTTGTTCAAATAGTTTTGGATCTTTTGACCATATTGACATAACTACTGGGATCTCATCTGAAAGATCATTCCCAGGTTATGACAATAATGATTTTGGTCAAACTACTGATAACATGTGTTTTATCATGGATGATTTAAATAGTTTCAGCAGTGATGACCTAGAAGAAATGGATATTTTGCACCAACTGGCCATGTTAAGTTTAAAAACAAATAAATTTTACAAAAGGTCAGGAAGGAAGTTTCCAGGACATAACAGTTCAACAAAAATTGGTTTTGACAAATCTAAACTTAGATGTCACAAGTGTCAAAAGTTAGGACACTTTGCTAGAGAGTGTAGAAGCTCTGGCTTTAACCAATCTTAGTCTGGAAACAATTTTAACCCCAATTATAACAGGAATAATGGAACACAAGGGAGTGCACATTTTGTACAGGCACAAGCTCTACAACACCAATATGTGCCACAAGTACAATATGTACAGATGCCTGCTCAATAGATGCAGAGCCAACAATCAATCCCTCCCTTTCCAGCTGCTCAGCAACCTCCACAGCAACAGCAACCCTCTCAACAAAGTTTATTTACTTCAGGGTATGTTAACTAGAGCAGTCTTCCTTTTGACACCACAGAGTGCAATCCTGATGCAGACAACAAAATGTTTGACCTCAACTGGGGAGAGCCTAACAATGGCAGAAAGAACTTTGCCTTAATGGCATTTGAGGGATGCACCTCAAAATCTGCCTTGTCACAGGTATCAAAAGAATCTTTGACAAAACTGTGTTCAAATTCTTGCAAAGAATCTTTTGCTCTCATAAGAGAGACAAATGTACACTTACAAGAAAAAGCAAATGATTCTGAGAGAAAATTCACTCAGATGAAATGTGATTTAGAGAGAAAACTATCTGCAAAAACAAAAGAAGTTTCTAAATTGACTAACACTGCTATTGAAACCCAAGCACAAATTAAAATCATGATAAATGATCTAGAAAATGTCAGACAAGAGCTTGCTGACACCAAGGTCACATGTGAAAAATGGGTTGAATCTTGTAAGGGGTACCAATTATTGCTAAACAAACAAAGTGCTTCAAATGTTAGGTTTGGCATAGGGTACAATCACACTGAAACACCAACAGATTTTTCCCCCAAAACTACTGAAGATGGGAGAAAAATTGTTTCAGGTGAAACTTCTGAAGAGGAAGAATGCACATCTTTCCATGAGAACTTTCTAAAAACTCACAAAGAAAGTTCTTCAGAAGTACTGATTAATTCTGACTTTAAGCCATCAGTAGTTTCAACTACATCAGGAGTTGAGAACCTGAAAACTACTGATGACCTAAAACCAATCAACACAGTCAGAAACTTGTCTTTGAAAGAAAAGACAAAAGAATGTGAAATCTGTGGTCTGTTCAATCACAAGACAGAATTTTGCAAATATAGAAAAGGTTTTCAGTTCAACAAGAAAAATCAACAACTGGTTGTGGGAAAACAAATCAAAAATGATTTTGTAAAAACTTTTTCTCCCAAGAAACAACAACCAGCAAACACCTTTTCTCAAAAAAAGACAAAATCTCAACAAAAGTCTTTTTCTCAAATTCTCTTTCAGTAGTTAGACCTGAATCATTAGCAATTTCACAAACTGCTGAGATTAAAGATCTTATAAACTTGGTACAAGTACTGATGACCAAAGTTGATGGTTGTCCTCAAAAGGATACCACCATTGTTCTTAATGAAAAATCCATTGCCAAAAAGACATGGATTTCTCAACTTGGTCAAGAACAAACTGTAAATGTTCTCAAGAGCAAACCCAAAGCCAAACTGGCTTGGGTTCCTAAATCTAACTGATTTGTTATCTTGTGCAGAGAGTTTCCAGAGGCTTAAATAGCATTTGGTATGTAGACAGTGGAGGCTCAATGCACATGACAGGATGCAGATACCTGATAAACAATTTTATCAGTCAAAGAGATGGATCTGTATCCTTTGGGAACAATGCTAAGGGATATGTGCTAGGACATGGCAATGTCTCCTCTGGCAAAATATAGTTTGACAAGGTCAATCTGGTTGAAATCCTTGAGTACAACTTGCTGAGTGTGTCACAAATGTGTGATAAAGGATATTCTTCCTTTTTCACAAAGACAGCATGCAAGATCATATCACCAGAAGGCCAGAAGTTGATAGAGAAGATTATTGAAGATCATACTTTGTTAATAGCCAAAAGATGTGGCAATGTCTATGCAGTAGACATTGAAAAAGACAAAGTACTGAACAACACTGCCTGTTTCTTCTCAAACTGATCTCTAGCACAGGAGACTTGGCCATGTGAACTTTAAAACCATAAATAAAGTCACAAAAATGGGCTTGGTCAGAGGTCTACCCTTAAAAGTATACTAGTGTCAAGAACACTATGTATCCTGTTTAAAGGGAAAACAGCATAAGTCCTCCTATAAGTCTATTGAAGAATAAAAAACAACTGCATGTCTTCAACTACTCCATATGGACTTATTTGGGCCTATAAAAATCATGAGCCTTGGTAAGAAGAAGTACTGCTTATTCATCATTGATGACTACTCAAGATTTACAAAACTCTGGATGAATTCTGTTTGTCTAAAGGGATTATTAGACAATTCAGTGTTCCCAGAACTCCTGAACAAAATGGTGTGGTAGAAAGGAAGAACAGAACTTTAATAGAAGGAGCAAGAACAATGAAGTTCTTCATGGCATGAAGCCCCTTATCTCCTTTTTCAGGGCTTTTCGGTGTCAATGTTTCATCTTGAACATCAAGGAATCTATTTCAAAGTTTGCTGCCAAAGTTGACTCAGGTTACTTTCTTGGTTATTCTTCAACTATAAAAGCCTACAAGGTTTTTAACTCAAGAACCAAGATAGTAGAAGAAACACTAAATGTCAAGTTCAATGAGTCAAAACACACTCTCATTCCAGCACATCCTGCTGAACTTTTTGACCTTGACAGCTTCCATTTTGGACCTGAAAAGACTGTCACTTCATCCAAACCTACTTATTATGGTGATCAAAGGTTTGATGATGAGGATCCAGCACCATGGACTCCTCAAACAGTCATTAAGTCAACTTCAAAACCATCAGAAGTTTTATAAACTTCTGATTCAACAAATACTGAAGGACAAACTCAAACATCTGCTTCAGCACCTGCAACTACTGAAGACACTGAAACTGTTGAACCAGATATAATAGACCTCAGTAGTTTGTTTGAAGAACATGAGCCACCAACACCTGTCAGTGGTTTACAACAACTGATCGAACACAAAGACCATCCACTTGATCAAATCATGGGTAATATTGCATCAGGTGTTCTTACAAGAAACCAGCTTTCCAACTTTTGTCTCTTCTCAGCATTTATTTCACAGTTGGAACCAAAGAAGCACCAGGAAGCCCTCAAAGACAACAATTGGGTGCAGGCAATGCAAGATGAATTGCTTCAATTCAACAAACAACAGGTTTGGGAAATCTGTCCCTTACCACCAAACAAGCAACCAATTGGCACAAGATGGGTTTTCAGGAACAAACAAGAGGAAGCTGGTACTATAATAAAGAACAAGGCAAGACTGGTAGTACAAGGTTACTCTCAAGAAGAAGGAATTGACTATGATGAAACCTTTGCTCCAGTTGCAAGGCTTGAAGCCATCAGGTTATTTCTGGCCTATGCCATTTCCAACAAAATAAAAGTTTATCAAATGGATGTTAAGAGTGCATTTTTGTATGGAAAGATAAAAGAGGAAGTGTATGTTTGTCAGCCACCTGGGTTTGAGGATCCTTCTCATCCTGAGTAGGTGTACAAACTAGACAAAGCTCTTTATGGGCTCAAACAGGCTCCAAGAGCCTGGTATGACACACTTTCAACCTTTTTACTCAAAAATAACTTCACAAGAGGTGCCATTGATAAAACTCTTTTCATAAAACATGTTGGAAATCATGTCTTACTTGTTCAAATATATGTTGATGATATCATTTTTGGTTCAACAAACACAAAATTGTGTGATGAATTTAAGAAACTCAAGCAATCAAAATTTGAGATGAGTACAATGGGAGAACTGCAGTACTTTCTGGGACTGCAGATCAAACAACAATCAAATGGAACTTTTATACATCAATCAAAATATGTTAAAGAATTATTAAACAAATTTTCTTTACAAGACTGTAAATCATGTTCCACTCCCATGACACCAACCACACAAGTTGAACCAGATGATCAAGGAAAACAGGTTCATCAAACCATGTATAGATGTATGATAGGTTCCCTTTTATATCTAACTGCTTCTAGACCAGATATTATGTTTTCAACATGTGTCTGTGCTAGATATCAATCAGCTCCTAGGGAATCACACCTTATTGCAGTCAAAAGAATCTTCAGATATCTGAAAGGAACTCCAACACTTGGAATTTTGTATCCTGCTTCAAGCAATACCAAGTTATCAACTTTTTCAGATAGTGACTATGCAGGGTGTAAAATGTCAAGAAAATCAACATCTGGTGGTTGTCAATTCTTAGGAAACTGTCTAGTGTCCTGGCAATCAAAGAAACAAACATCTGTTGCAACTTCAACTGCTGAAGCTAAATACATTGCAGCTGCAAGTTGTACATCACAGATACAATGGCTCCAATATCAACTTCTTGATTATGGAATCAAAGAGACCAAGACACCATTGCTTGTAGACAGCAAATCTGCCATTAGCATCATTCAAAATCCTGTTCAGTTTTCAAAGACTAAACATATTGAAATCAGGTATCATTTCATAAGAGATTCCTATGAAAAAGGCAAGATTGAAGTGAAACATGTAGCAACAGCTAAACAAATAGCTGACATCTTCACTAAACCCCTTGACACATCAACATTTCAGAAGTTAGTATCCATGATAGGGATGCTAAATTTGCAAGTGTTTCTCTTTACTTTTCTGCACAAATTTTTTATTTTTCACTTACATCTGTTTTCGAAAATTGAAAAACTTCTGAAAAACAAACAAGAGAGAAACTATTGATGAATAAAACATCAGTATGGGGATATTTTCTGAAAAGTGATTAACTTCTGATAAAACAACCTTCAGAAGTTATGAATAAAGTATTTATAAAATATTTCTCATCAGCTGTTCAAAAACTACTGAAGAGAAAGTGGGAACTACTGATGAAAATAATTCTTCATTAGCAGTTTAGTCAAAAAGGGCAAATCAGACTTTTCCCACATCAGAAGTTTGACCTAGGCGGTTTAAACCTTCTAATAAAGAAATTCTAAGCGGTTTAAAACTTCTGATAAATACCTTTATCAACACTTATCCATTCAAAAACAAAAATTCCCTCCTTCTCTCTCAAGAAAGCTCTCAAACCCTGAACCTGCAAAAACACTGTTCGATTCATACACACACAAACCACATGGCTTTAGTTCTTAAACAGGGACACAATGTCAGAGCCTACTTAGAAAAACAAGAAGGCTAGTCCCAATACGATTAGATCATTGATCTCGTCGCCAAATCCCAATATTTCACCGCTCTCACAATAGACCCACCAATACATCCTGAAACTCTCAATGAGTTCTGGGCTAATGCTGAGACAGTGATGGTGGATGATGAAGTTATCTTTCTTAACTCAACAATTAAAGGGAGACAAATGGCCATCACACCGGCCATACTTGCAGACAGACTGGGGTTGAATGATGTAAATGCCCCTGAAAAGTTTGACAACTCTGCAATCCACCTAACCATGACTGAATGTGGTTATCAAGGTACTCTCTCACAAGCTACCATCTTTAAAAAGTATTTTGAACCAAAATACAAACTTTTGTTTCATTATATAATTATGTGCTTGAGTCCTAAAACAGGGTCTTATGACCAGATGCCCTCAACCTTTCAACCAATTTTTCATTCCATTGTGAATGAAACAAATTTCAGGGCATCAAAACTTTTCTTTAATGAGTTGGTGTTACATCATAATAACACTAAAATGAAGTTTTTGTTATATCCAAGGTTCATTATGCAATGCATAATAAAAGAACTGGGTGATGAGGTGCTTGTGGGTAAAACTGAAATTTTAAAACCCTTGACCTCACAAGCATACTCTAGGCACAACAAACAGGCTGCCTGGCCAGAAGATGACCAAGGGGAACCAGAACCAGTCCCCATGGAACCCTCATCTTCCAAACCTACACCCCCAAAGGCCAAGAAACCCAAGGTACAAAAACAAAAACCCACCAAACCTAAAAGAAAAGCTGTTCAGGAGGATGAGATGCCTGAACAACCTATTGTGCAATCTGCACTTCATAAAGATGTGACTGAAACATCCTCGCAGTCTCATCCATCTCAAACCCCACCAAGAGCACCAATCACAATCCTTTTCAAAAGAAAAAGACTTAAGAAAACCATTCCCATTGCCCAAACTACTGAACTAGCACCCCAACTTTCTAAACCAGATATTGAAATAGCCAAACTTCTCTCTGGGCTAAAAGAGAAAGTCCCATCCACACATGTCAGTCCCCAACAACCACATAAAACAGGGGACATAGCCTCTGAATTTGACATGGATGTGGACACTCAAAGCCCTAACCAAAGAGATGAGGATGAACCAGGGTCACTAAGCCCAAACTTAGAAACTTTTGGTACTTTTGAGGCTGCTACTACTCATTTACCACCCAGTGGTGGACCTGAGGATAGAAGTAACATAGCTAAGACCTCAACTGTGGCAACTACTGATGAAGGCTTAATGCCTGAGGTAGGAAATCCTCTGAACCAAGAAAAAGAGGTACATGAGACAACTGAGTTGGGCTCAGCTCATGATGTAACTGATACAGTCCTCATTGAGGATGTAATCAGGGATTCAGATGATTCCATTGACTTGGATGATGTTTCAAAACACCAAACTACTGAATTGACGGCTAAAAGTGAAGGTCCTGCACCTGGTGTATCTAAGCTCAAGAAGCTAGTCACACCAGATCAGGTTAAAGCCCACTCAATCCATGATTCCCCTAGAGTGGCATCTTCTGTACAACAAGAAAATCAACCAAAAACACACCCCTCACTACAAATGCCTACCCAATTCCCTGGGCAAACAAGCATAGACATGAACCAGCTATGCATCCCAGATGGTCCCTTATACCACATGATGAATACCCTCATCAAGAATCACTTCCAAACATACACAGCTAACTTGGAGCTGTCCATGAAGAACCAATTTGGAGTGATACAGACAAAGATGAATGATCTGTCCAACAAGATTGACTACAACAGCAAACATCTTGCTCATCTTACAGGTCAGTTCTCCCAAGCTTCAACTTCAAAAACTGATGAAGCCAAAAAGGGGGAGAAATCTAAGGAACCAATGGATACACTTGAAGCCAGGAGAAAGGCAAGAGTGGCTATCCTAGCAAGAGATCAAAAAGATCAAGCCAGAAAAGAAAAACTGGCCCAACAATTTGGTGTCTCTATTCAAGAAGTAGAAGATGCTGAAAAGTCTGATGAATCCCAAGGGCACAATGAAGAAACCTCTGATGGACAAACTTCTGATGAAGAATCAGAAAGTACTGAAGACAATCCTTCAGTAGTTGACAAACCTTCAGTTGTTGTCAACCCATTAGAGGTTAACACTTCCAAAACTAAAACTGCTGAACAAGAGCCTTCCAGATCAACTGTACCTATTCAACCAACTCCTGTTCCTCCTAGGCCTATTACCACTATGACTGTACTAAACCCTTCTCCAATCTCTCAATCAGCAGAACTACTTGAGAAGACTTTAGTGGCAGCCCAAAAGAAGGCCAGAGAAGATCAGATTTGGAAAACATTGGAAGAAAGGGATGAGTTGGATCTAAGCCTGGATGAAAAGCTACAGGCTTATGAAGCTGAACTCTAAAAGCAGGCTAGCCTAGACAAGATTGCTGAGGAAGATAAAAGACATCAACTGATGTCTTTCATTACTAAGAACAGCAAGATTAAAGCCAACACATTAAAGAGACTCTCCATGGAAGAGCTGACAAGAAGAGCTCAACTTATTACAGACAAACTTGCAACAAGTAAAGATACAAAAGCCAAGAGAGCTCAGATGATAGAAGAGTTAGTAGCAAATGGTTATGGTTCAAAAGCCTCTGTGTCCAAGTGGAAAGAAGAAAGACTAGTGGATACTTATAGAAAATATAAGGCTGCAAGGGCTGCAAATCCAGAGAAATTTCAAACTGCTGAAGTATCAACTTTAGTAGTTAGAACTTCTGGTGTTCAAAGAAGACCTGCTACTCAGAAGAAGAAATCAGAGGAAAATGTGAAGACTGATTTCAGAATGGTACTACTAGAAGGTAGTACAGTAGTCCATTCTGACTTTGACATAGAAGAAAAGCCTCTGATTACACAATTCAGGGATCCTTCCATCTTTGCCTATCAAATCCAGAAGACCATCAAAGACAAACTGCACACTAAGGTAGTAACTGAACACCATTTGCCAACATTTCAGATACCTAATGTGATGCAACAACAACATGGAAGTGAATCCCACCTGCGAGTCACTGAAGTTGAAAACATCCAACACTCAGGAGAATCCCATGGTACCACCATGGTTCCCTACACTTTAGATTTTGACAAGTCTAAAGTACCAATCATCAGATGGTCCTTTACTGATAACAACCCAGTACTTGTGACAAGAAGAGATCAGACAAGCAGAGCCTATAGGTCGATGAATGATCTGAAGAAGCTATCAACTAAAGGCCTGCTTACAATCCAACATCTGGAACCACAGAAAGGGTCTCTCACTGATGAACAGCTGAACCAGCTGAAGAATTCCATGTTCAAAGGAATATGGAAAATTGTGAAGGACAGAAAAGAACAATAAGGAATTAGTAAGGTTTTGGCTTCATCAATCCAGGGGGAGATTGTTAGGACAAAAAGGATTGGTGAAACCACTTTTGCAAACCTTAGTCTAATTCACTTCTGTCAAATAATCTAAGTATAGAACTGCTGAAAAAGAAGGATCAAACTGCTGAAGAAGAGATTCCACAAGTGCTGAATAAGAGAAGTCATCAGAAGTTCTGAAGTTCAAACCAGACACTTCTACTGAAGAACTACTGAAGACAAACTACTCATCAGTAGTTTGTCATTCATCAGTACTTATGTGAAGATCTTTTCCACCGCCTTTTTGTATCAGTAGCTTATTACTTTAGTATTACTTTTTCCTTTATGTACAAGTTCCAATGCTGCAACTTGTTGCAACTTGTTTCTGAACTTGCTTTTTGGCAAGGTTCATGTATTTGTAAAGTCTATAAATAGAAGGGTTCATCCCTCTGTTTTAGATATTTATTTTAATACAGAAATCCTATAACACATATTATTGTTATTTCCATTTCATATTTATTGAGAATCTGTCTAAGTGTTTCATTCTCATTCAATATTTAGATTCTCAATAAATACTTATCATTTATTAGTTCTTGAATCCAGGGGGAGTAATACCTCCTGTTGATAAGTGTAGCTTTAAACACATAACATTCCGCTGTGCTATCACTGATCAAGAACTTGCTAAACACCTAAGTGTTCACTAGCAAGTTCATACAAATGAGCAATACTGATCCAACAAGCGCCAAGTGTCAAATGCCAAACATCAGTGTTTAAAAGTATCAAGTGCCAATGTGAAATATGCCAAGTGCCAAACGTGTCACGTTTCTTAAAAGAGTTACATTCCAAAATATGTCATGTTTCCAAAAGCGTTGCGTTTCAAAAGCGTTGCGTTTCATAAGTGTTGTGTTGCAAAAGCGTTGTGTTTCAAAAGCGTTGCGTTTCATAAGCGTTGCGTTTCATAAGCGTTGCGTTTCATAAGCGTTGCGTTTCAAAACATAAACGTTGTATTTGTTAAAACGTGTGGCATGCTTCTCCCCCAAGAGAAAAGTGTATAAAAGAGGGGTCGTGAAACTCACCTTAGAGTGTGTCTTCTTGATAACTAGACATCCAGATCTTGACTCTATGTGTTTAAAGTGTGTTTGAATGTTAACCGGACATCCCAGACCGACCCGGCATCCCGTTGGTGACCCATTACATCAATTAGTCATGCACATAAAGTTAACACATAAGTTTCAAGCATAAAACGCTTAGTTTGCATCAAAAATATCGTTCCGGACATCAGATGGTCGAATGTGGTTTTTCCCATTTCCACGTTCGCCTGTTTGAGCCACGTTCGCCTGTTTGAGCCACGTTCACCCGTTTAAGCCACGTTTTATTCCACGTTCGCCCGTTTGAGCCACGTTCGACCACACGAAGGGTCGAATGAGTTCCACGTTCGACCGTTTGCAGCAGAACTTCATAAAACGCACCAAAACGCATCTAAATGGTCCGAAAACATCACGAAACATCACCAATCACAGCAGTCAACTATCATTAACAAGTTCCTACAAAACCCTACCAATTTTATCCCGAAATCCGTTCGTTTTACAAGTTACCTGAAATAGCAAATTATGGAGATGTCACATCAAACGCATGCAATCTTTACCCAATTAGGAAACTTTCTGAAATCAATCAATAATCAACTTAATATACTCAGATTATCATGAACAAGAAACCCCCAATCATATCCTTATCACTATCATCATGAACAAGCCCTAGATCTAACCCAAAATCCCCAAAATGAACAAAACATCGTCAATAATCAATTGTAACCTATCTCAATCATAAATCATCATCAATAACAGTCCTAGATCATTGTTATAACATCTATACAGCAATCAATCATCAAACAATACATAACACTACATAAAACACCATTAACACATGTTAATTTGTATGAAAACTCATTGTTTATGAATAGGTTTTGTTTAGAAAGATATTAGGAAGGTTTTTATCCATGAAAACATGTTTGAATTAGATCTGGACTCTTGGGGTTTAATGAAAACGAATTGAAATGCTTTAAAAATGATTTAGAATGAAGAACACACCTTAGATCTTTGTGTAGAAGATGTTTGTAGGTTAGATTATAGGAAAACAAGAGCAAAACTCCTTCCCCAATGTTTAAAGTTGCTAGAGAGTGTTTAGAGGGGTTTAGGGTTTGTGAAATGGTGAAAAATGACAAAGTGTGGTATTTATACTATGTCCACATTCGCCCCTTTTACCTGGACATTCGCTCCTTTCACAGGGTCGAATGTGCATGTTCTGGTCGAATGAAACGTTTTCATATCCACATTCCAGGTTCGCCCCTTTGCTAAGGGTCGAACCAAGACAAATTTCCAGGTTCGCCCACTCGATGTGGTCGAACCAGGACTTATGTTTTTCCAAGTTTTCCAGTTTGTCATGTTTAACGCATTTTAACGCACCTTAACATACGAGCATGCAACCTTAGTCTATGTTTAACATATTTAAGCACGGATGATCCTCCAAGTCACTGAACCGTGGACAATATGGACCGTGTTCCGACTCTACTGACCCCGTCAAGTGTGTTTAATAAACGTTTTTCCCTAAGGTAGACTTATGTGTTTATAAAATGTTGACCTAAACATGCTGGGTGTCACATCATCCCCCTGTTGAAAGAATTTTCGTCCCAAAAATTTCCCGAAGTCAAAGAGAACGAAGCAATAAAAAGAAAAAAAATTTCCCGGTCGTCACATCATCCCCCTGTTGAAAGGAATCTCTCCCCGAGATTCACTCTTCGACATTAATGAGTGTCAACCTAACCCAAGTAACATTTCCCAAAACACAAACGAAATGATAACCACGAACGAGAGATGATATCAACAGATACTCTATTCCGGGGAACCACCCTCCCCAAAGTGAATACAAAACAATGAATCCTCTTGATCCAAGGCCTACTAGAGACTACTGTGATCGGTATAAATGACACACCGGTACCGTCCAGGTAGCATCTCCAAAGGACCCACATCAGACCCATGAATGCAAAGCGATGACCAAATACCAAACTGGATGCACACAATGAATACGAATCGCCAAACAATGTGAACGAGAATGAATACGAGCATAACGAGAATCAAGAAAAGAATACTCACCAGTAACAGTATCAGGATCCTCCTGGTTCTCCCTAGCGCCAATGACGTAAACATGACCACGAGTAGTTCGATCGCCGCCTTCGTTCCCAGCACCACCTGCAGTCCCTTGCTTCAGCTTAGGACAATCCCTCTTGAAGTGCCCAGTCTCCCCACAGTTAAAACACCCATGGTTTCCCCGAGGAGCAGGAGCGGGGACAACCGCTTGAGTCTGTTTCGGCTGCAGATTGACCCTACAATCCTTAGCCAAGTGACCGACTCGCTGAAAACGATTACATCGAAACTCATCACAACCCCCAACATGATGATACCCACACGTGTTACACTTCGGACTCTTACCAACATAACCCCCAGTCTTCTGTTCGGATGATGCTCCCACAACGTCCTGCCTCTTAACCTGCTGTTGAGACGACCCAATGTTCTTCCCAGCACACTCCCACTTCCTCTTGTTGTCCGCAAGGGCTTTCACAGCAGTACCCCTCGGAGGTAGAACGCCCTCAGCAAGCTTCATGTTGGTCAGCTTGTGAGCTGCCCGAACAGTGGCCAACATAGTAGTGTGATCAGCAGCGGCAACAAGCCCAACAATCTCCGGCACTAACCCAGCAATGTAGTGCTCAATCCTCCGGTAGTCCGGTGTAGCCAAACCGAGGCACATCACAGCTGTAACATTACACATTTAAACTTGTACGTTACACGATCGTTATTAATAAAAACGTCAAGTTTTATCTTTTACGTTCGCATTAATTATTTTGTCACATGTTTGGAACCCTAATACTATATATATATATATATATTATATATGTGTTGTGTGATAATTAAATAAAAAAAAAATAAAAATTTGCTCGAGCCGGGGTTCGAACCCGCGCCATAGCCCAAGCCGGCCCAACTAAACACAACACTTAAACCAACTGGGCTAACCATCGTCCTTGAATAAACCCGGACACGAATTAATATTATACTTGATTTCAAAACCTCACAGTTGACTATGGAAAGTCAACTGTGGACGCGCATGGATGATCAATCACAATTAACTTGTGATTGATCCATATTTAGCAACGATGCCTGTTTATCGGCCCTGTATGACTCGGATACACATCAATTAACCATCAATCATTGACCAATTGAATCCTATACGCGTTTAGACTTTATTGATTAGTCAAACCTTCCAATTAACCCATCCATCGATCCTCACTATAAATTGGACATCTACGAATCATTACAACTCGCTCACACTCTCTTCTCAATCTTCAATTCTCTTCCAATCGCTCTGAAAATTATCATTCTAATCGTTGTTTGACTTTTGGCTTTGACCGGGCAATCGAACACAAATCAACACTGTGAGTTTAATTTTTTGTGTGGGTTATGTTCATCGGCAATCACACATCAATAGCCCTATGATTAATTAGGCTATTGATGTGTGAATTGATCAATTGCAGAAGCTAGGGTTCGAGCACTAGGATTTGGGGATAAACTCTGTTTGACTTAATGTATTTAATTAATTTTATACGGAGTTCATCACAACCACTGGCCTAGGCCAAGTGGTTGTGACTGAGGTGCATAACCAAAGGCACCCGGGTTCGAGTCCCGGCTGTGGCCTTCTTTTCTTTTCTTTTTCGTTTTTGAACAACAAAGCAAGTTATAATTATATATTATACATATAAATCTTATAAATTCGTTTTTAAATATTAAAACTATTTTATAAATTCTAAAAAAATTATATTTATTAAATCTGAGTTAAAAGTTTTATTTACAATTTTTATTTTTCTGAAATTCATTTATTTAATATTTATAATAATTAAATCAATTTTATACTATTATATTTATAAAAATCCATTAAAATATCAAAATAATTTTATTAAATTCTACAAAAATTATCCTGAGTTTGTATAAAGTTAAACTTTACTGAAATGATTTTTAATTCTGAAAAATCATTTATTTTATATTTTTAATCAATTTTTGTTAGATTTAATCATAATTAAATCAAAATAAATTCAATTTTCATTATTTTTGCACCAAAATTTTATACAATTTATTTTTAAATATTTAGAACAGAAATATGATTTTTAAAATAGAAATTCTCTAATTTTAGTATTTTTGAATATTAAAGTTAAATATTGGCAATTTGTAATAAATAGATTTAAAAATCTATTTTAAAGGAAATAATTTTATAAAAATTATTTTTATACTTCAAACACATTATTGTGAACATACTAAATTCAAATTGTATAAAAAGACTTTCTTTTATTTAATTATCAAAATTCCCCTTTATTTAATTAACATTTTATTTTAAATTCAACAATTGGATATCCCCAAATCAAAACCCTAGGATACACTTATAAACTAATTAGACTTAGACTTATTTATTACCTTATTATAGGGTGATATTTGGCATTATTTGGGCAACGCTATGATTTCATCTTTTCAAGAAGTATAACATTTGCTAAGGCGAGTTTTACATAGCCCCTTTTATTTATCACCATTTTTGGGGTGAAACATGTTATAACATCATTATTGCAATTCAATCATCAATGTGTCTATGTGTTTTCTATGTTGCATTATGTCTTGAGCATGATTAGAGTAAGCACCATTCTAGCATAATCATTAACTCCGTACAAGCCGACGGTATACATTGATAGATCTATTGGACTGACAATCCCACCCGGATACGTGCCTCCTACAAAGGTAGCGTGGGTGTTTGTTATCGCATAACATATTCAAGTGAACCATGAGCGTATGGTATGTATCATATTATAACAGTCATCAGGGTTGATTATGCACTCGATTTATTTCTAGTATGTTCTCACATATGGACTAGATTGGCATGACACATGAATTGCACAACATTTTTATTCTTTTATCAAAAACCTATGTAATTCTCACCAACTTTTGTTGACCCAAAAATATTTTCAAAATTAACATGTTTCAGGTAACAATGAAGCTGAGGCTTGAGTTAGCATGAGGATTTAACATGAAGTTTATTTGAAGCTATTGAAGTTTTGTTATTTGATATTATGTATTGAATTCCTAGACATCATTTTATATTTGGATATTATGTTTTGAATAAATTATTTAAAATTCAATTTATACCATGTGCTACTGAAACAATCATCAATACGTGGCACCCCGATGTTTCCGCCATCGGTTGGGGTGTTACAGATTGGTATCAGAGCCAGGTTATAGGGAATTAGGTTATTAGAAATAATCTAGACTATAACCTTAGGGACTTAAACAGTACTTGCTTCTCTTACTTGTAACCCTAATTGCTTCCCTAATCCTATCCTTATCCTATACCTTATATAACCCTAAACCTACATGTGACTACTCTTATTCGTCTGGTGTAATCCTGATCCACCATTAGATTAATAGGACAAAATCCTCAGGTTTAACCTGAACCCCCTTGAGATCTCGTCGAAGTTCTAGATTTTAATAACGAACACGTGCAATCTGGAAGGGTGAACGCCTGTATTCTGAGTCTTCTGTCTAGGCTGGCATTGCGCATATATCCCAATCAGACGAGGGACCCGGATGCCTACCTGGGAATTCTCGGGATGAGTGTTCACTTATAGGCTAAAGCATGTCTTCATATGTTATTAGAATTTAGAATCTTTGATAAGTCAACGTTTTCGTTTATTCGTTTTAACTAATGAATAAATGATTACATTCCTTATATAATCTCATTCATTTCATTGTGTCTATTACAGATCATGCCTCCTCGTCGCAGCACTCGCAACAGCAATGGTGAGAACCACGAAGAAGGTGGTGATAACCATAACCATGACCAAGTTCCTAACCACAACAACAATGGTGTCGATGCTCAACTGGTTGCGATCATTTATCAACAAATGGCGCAGCAAATCGCAACTCTGGTTCCCAATTTACTCGCTCAGGTCATCCAAATGAACGGCAACGGGAATGGTCACGGCAACGGAAATGGGAACGGGAACGGCAATGGCAATGGAAATGGACCCCCAGCCTGCACCCTTAAGCATTTCAACTCTTGTAACCCTCCAAAGTTTAGTGGTGAAGAAGGAGCTACAGGACTCCTCCAATGGTTTGAAGGTATTGAGAATACCTTCATCAACAGTGAATGCCCCGACAACTTCAAAGTTCGTTACGCCATGAGTGTTCTCCATAAACGAGCACTCACTTGGTGGAATGAAGAAAAGCGTACTCGTGGGGCCGAAGTTGCTCTTGCTATGACATGGAACCAAGTCAAAGAGATCATGAAGGAAGAGTTTTGTCCTCGCAATGAAGTTAAGAAACTTGAGGATGAGTTCCACACCTTAGCTCAAGATAGTGGGGAAAACCTTGCCTACAACACCCGCTTTCATGAGCTTAGCTTATTGTTGCCCCACAAAGTTACTCCTCTGCCGGTAGCCATCGAGAAGTACATCGGTGGTCTGCCCATGCAAATCCAGGACACCGTTTGGGGTAGGAATCCTGCAACTTTGGAAGAGGCCAAACGTCTAGCGGCCACTCATACTGATAATCACGTGAAGAATGGAACTCTCTTCCGCAAGGGCACTAAGAAGACGGTTGCCAAAGACACTCCACAGCCTGCAATTGAAGTCAAGCCTGAGACCTCAAGCAACAAAAAGCGCAAGGCTAGAAACTATATGATTGCTGCTACTCCACCTGCTGCCCAGAACCCAGCCAAGAAACCATACACCGGACCTCACCCTTTGTGCAACACTTGCAAGTACCATCATCCAGCACAGGTGCCATGTCATTTTTGTACTAAGTGTCAAAGATATGGTCACCTGGTGAACGTCTGTCGAGCCCCTCCTACTACCCAAGACAACAATAACCCAGCTCCCAACCAACAAAACAACAGGCCTACTCGTGGTCAATGCTATGAGTGTGGCAACCCTAATCACTACATCAACAACTGCCCTAATCGTAACCAAAACCAAAACCGAAACCAAAACCAAAACCAGAACCGCAACCAGAACCAAGGTGCTCGAGGTCGCGCCTACAATCTCAACGCTAACCAGGCTCGTGACAACAACGAGGTGGTGAATGGTACGTTTCTCATTAATAACCACTATGCATCCATATTATTTGATTCGGGAGCTGATAAGTCATTTGTGTCACTGAAGTTTGAACCTTTACTTAACTTACCCCACACAAATCTAGAGGAACCTTTAGTGGTAGAGGTAGCTAACGGGAAGTCTATTTCGATCGACTCTATTATTCGTAACTGCTTGATGAACCTCGACGATCATACCTTCTCTATCGATCTCATCCCCATGCATCTTGGAAGTTTTGATGTTATAGTAGGCATGGACTGGTTGTCAACTCATCATGCCGAAATTCTGTGCTTCGAGAAAGTCATTCGCATTCCTCTCGATTCTGGTGAGATTTTGAAGATCTATGGTGAGAAACCCTGTGGCGAGCTTAAGCTTATGTCTTGTACTACTGCCCAAAAGTATTTACGAAAGGGGTATACAGCCTTCTTAGCTAACGTGATAGAGAAGAAGGACAAAGGCAAAAGTATCCAAGAAATTCCTATTATTCGAGACTATCCTGAAGTCTTTCCAGAGGATTTACCTGGTTTGCCTCCTGCTCGACAAGTGGAATTTCGTATTGATCTTGTTCCTGGTGCTAATCCTGTCGCTAAAGCTCCTTATCGTCTTGCACCCTCTGAGATGCAAGAACTTGCCAGTCAATTACAGGAACTTTCTAATAAAGGGTTCATTCGCCCTAGTTCTTCTCCATGGGGAGCCCCTGTCTTGTTCGTTAAAAAGAAGGATGGTTCTCTTAGAATGTGTATTGACTACCGTGAACTCAACAAACTCACCATCAAGAATCGTTATCCACTTCCTAGGATTGACGATCTCTTCGATCAACTTCAAGGAGCAACCCACTTCTCGAAGATTGATCTTCGTTCTAGTTACCATCAGCTTAGAGTCCACGATGAAGATATTCCCAAGACAGCTTTTCGCACACGCTATGGTCACTATGAATTCATGGTTATGCCTTTTGGGTTGACCAATGCTCCCGCAGTATTTATGGATTTGATGAATCGGGTTTGTAGACCCTATCTCGACAAATTCGTGATCGTTTTCATCGATGATATTTTGATTTACTCTAAATCAAAATCCGATCATGAGCAACATCTTCACTCTATCTTGAATCTCCTAAAGAAAGAACAATTGTATGCCAAGTTCTCAAAATGTGAATTTTGGCTTAAGGAAGTTCAATTTTTGGGACATGTCATTGATATGAACGGAATTCATGTTGATCCCGCAAAGATCGAAGTTGTGAAAAATTGGAGTGTTCCTCAAACTCCAACAGAAGTCCGTTCTTTCCTTGGTTTGGCTGGTTATTATCGTCGATTCATCGCCAATTTCTCCAAGATCGCTGTTCCTCTCACTACCTTAACTCACAAGGGTAAGCCCTATGAGTGGGGACCTAAGCAAGAGGAAGCATTCGAAACGCTTAAGCTGAAACTCTGTGAAGCTCCTATCTTGTCTCTACCTGATGGTAATGATGATTTCGTGGTCTACTGTGATGCATCAAACCAAGGTCTTGGTTGTGTCCTCATGCAACGAGGAAAGGTTATTGCTTATGCGTCTCGACAACTCAAGACTCACGAAAAGAATTATACCACCCATGATCTTGAATTGGGCGCTGTTGTCTTTGCACTCAAGATTTGGAGACATTATCTTTATGGGACCAAATGTGTGGTGTTCACGGACCACAAAAGTCCTCAACATGTCTTCGATCAAAAGAATCTTAACATGAGGCAACGACGTTGGGTTGAATTACTTAGCGACTATGATTGCGAAATTCGCTACCATCCTGGCAAGGCGAATGTTGTGGCTGATGCACTTAGTCGTAAAGAGCGTGTCAAACTTCAATGTGCGAGAGTTCGTACTGACCTTCAAGATCGCATTCTCCAGGCTCAACACACATCAGTCACCCAAGGTAACATGTACGACGAAATGTCTTGTGGTGCTGAAACTCAACTTGAAACCAAACCCGATGGTCTCCTTTATTTCCTTAATCGACTGTGGATTCCCGACCGTGATGATCTTCGTACTTTTCTCATGAACGAGGCTCATAAGTCTCGTTATTCTATTCATCCTGGAGCTGACAAGATGTACCAAGATCTTCGTTATTCTTATTGGTGGCCTGGTATGAAGAAAGACATTGCTCTTTTCGTTGCAAAATGTCTCACTTGTTCCAAGGTCAAGGCTGAACATCAACGACCATCTGGTATGCTTGAACAACCAGAGATACCTGTCTGGAAATAGGAGAGCATAGCTATGGATTTCATCACCAAACTCCCTCGTACACCCAAAGGTTTTGACAGTATTTGGGTAATCGTCGATCGTTTGACCAAGTCATCTCACTTCCTACCTATTCGTGAGAAGTATTCTGTGGAAAGGTTGGCAAAGATGTACGTAAATGAAATCGTATGTCGTCACGGTATACCTTTGGACATTATTTTTGATCGCGATGGTCGTTTCACCTCTCACTTTTGGGAGTCTCTACAAGATGCTTTGGGTACGAAGTTGAACCTGAGCACTGCTTATCACCCTCAAACTGATGGTCAGACTGAACGAACCATTCAGACGCTTGAGGATATGCTCAGGGCATGTGTCATTGATTTTGGTGGCGCATGGGATTCTCATCTTCCTTTGGTTGAGTTTTCATACAACAACAGTTATCACGCCAGCATTAACATGGCTCCTTTTGAGGCACTCTATGGTCGGAAATGTCGTTCACCTGTCTGTTGGACTGAGGTTGGTGAAGCTCGTATTACTGGACCCGAACTAATCCAGGAAACCACAGACAAAATTCAACTCATTCAGGATAATCTTCTCAAGGCTAGAAGTCGCCAAAAGAGTTATGCTGATAAACGTCGTAAACCCTTGGAATTTCAAGTTGGGGACCTTGTACTACTTAAGGTATCCCCTTGGAAAGGAGTAATTCGTTTCGGTAGAAAGGGAAAGCTAGCTCCTCGATACGTAGGCCCCTTCAAAATTCTTGACAGAGTTGGAAAAGTGGCGTACAAACTTGAACTCCCACCCGAGCTAAGCAATGTTCATCCGACCTTCCATGTTTCGAATCTCAAGAAATGCTTAGCGGATGAGAACCTTCATGTTCCTCTTGAGGATGTGCAAATTGATGAAAGCATGCACATTATCGAGAAACCCGTCGAGATTGTTGATACTGGAGTCAAGAAACTCAAGCGCAGTCGTATTCCGATCGTTAAGGTTCGTTGGGAATCTAAACGAGGCCCAGAGTTCACTTGGGAACGTAAAGACCAGATGAAGTCGAAGTACCCACATCTTTTCCCACCAGACTCTCCAACTCCAACTTCGGGACGAAGTTCCTAAAAGTAGGGGAGACTGTAACATTACACATTTAAACTTGTACGTTACACGATCGTTATTAATAAAAACGTCATGTTTTATCTTTTACGTTCGCATTAATTATTTTGTCACATGTTTGGAACCCTAATACTATATATATATTATATATGTGTTGTGTGATAATTAAATAAAAAAAAAATAAAAATTTGCTCGAGCCGGGGTTCGAACCCGCGCCAAAGCCCAAGCAGGCCCAACTAAACACAACACTTAAACCAACTGGGCTAACCATCGTCCTTGAATAAACCCGGACACGAATTAATATTATACTTGATTTCAAAACCTCACAGTTGACTATGGAAAGTCAACTGTGGACGCGTATGGATGATCAATCACAATTAACTTGTGATTGATCCATATTTAGCAACGATGCCTGTTTATCGGCCCTGTATGACTCGGATACACATCAATTAACCATCAATCATTGACCAATTTGAATCCTATACGCGTTTAGACTTTATTGATTAGTCAAACCTTCCAATTAACCCATCCATCGATCCTCACTATAAATTGGACATCTACGAATCATTACAACTCGCTCACACTCTCTTCTCAATCTTCAATTCTCTTCCAATCGCTCTGAAAATTATCATTCTAATCGTTGTTTGACTTTTGGCTTTGACCGGGCAATCGAACACAAATCAACACTGTGAGTTTAATTTTTTGTGTGGGTTATGTTCATCGGCAATCACACATTAATAGCCCTATGATTAATTAGGCTATTGATGTGTGAATTGATCAATTGCAGAAGCTAGGGTTCGAGCACTAGGATTTGGGGATAAACTCTGTTTGACTTAATGTATTTAATTAATTTTATACGGAGTTCATCACAACCACTGGCCTAGGCCAAGTGGTTGTGACTGAGGTGCATAACCAAAGGCACCCGGGTTCGAGTCCCAGCTGTGGCCTTCTTTTCTTTTCTTTTTCGTTTTTTAACAACAAAGCAAGTTATAATTATATATTATACATATAAATCTTATAAATTCGTTTTTAAATATTAAAACTATTTTATAAATTCTAAAAAAATTATATTTATTAAATCTGAGTTAAAAGTTTTATTTACAATTTTTATTTTTCTGAAATTCATTTATTTAATATTTATAATAATTAAATCAATTTTATACTATTATATTTATAAAAATCCATTAAAATAACAAAACAATTTTATTAAATTCTACAAAAATTATCCTGAGTTTGTATAAAGTTAAACTTTACTGAAATGATTTTTAATTCTGAAAAATCATTTATTTTATATTTTTAATCAATTTTTGTTAGATTTAATCATAATTAAATCATAATAAATTCAATTTTCATTATTTTTGCACCAAAATTTTATACAATTTATTTTTAAATATTTAGAACAGAAATATGATTTTTAAAATAGAAATTCTCTAATTTTAGTATTTTTGAATATTAAAGTTAAATATTGGCAATTTGTAATAAATAGATTTAAAAATCTATTTTAAAGGAAATAATTTTATAAAAATTATTTTTATACTTCAAACACATTATTGTGAACATACTAAATTCAAATTGTATAAAAAGACTTTCTTTTATTTAATTATCAAAATTCCCCTTTATTTAATTAACATTTTATTTTAAATTCAACAATTGGATATCCCCAAATCAAAACCCTAGGATACACTTATAAACTAATTAGACTTAGACTTATTTATTACCTTATTATAGGGTGATATTTGGCATTATTTGGGCAACGCTATTATTTCATCTTTTCAAGAAGTATAACATTTGCTAAGGTGAGTTTTACATAGCCCCTTTTATTTATCACCATTTTTGGGGTGAAACATGTTATAACATCATTATTGCAATTCAATCATCAATGTGTCTATGTGTTTTCTATGTTGCATTATGTCTTGAGCATGATTAGAGTAAGCACCATTCTAGCATAATCATTAACTCCGTACAAGCCGACGGTATACATTGATAGATCTATTGGACTGACAATCCCACCCGGATACGTGCCTCCTACAAAGGTAGCGTGGGTGTTTGTTATCGCATAACATATTCAAGTGAACCATGAGCGTATGGTATGTATCATATTATAACAGTCATCAGGGTTGATTATGCACTCGATTTATTTCTAGTATGTTCTCACATATGGACTAGATTGACATGACACATGAATTGCACAACATTTTTATTCATTTATCAAAAACCTATGTAATTCTCACCAACTTTTGTTGACCCAAAAATATTTTCAAAATTAACATGTTTCAGGTAACAATGAAGCTGAGGCTTGAGTTAGCATGAGGATTTAACATGAAGTTTATTTGAAGCTATTGAAGTTTTGTTATTTGATATTATGTATTGAATTCCTAGACATCATTTTATATTTGGATATTATGTTTTGAATAAATTATTTAAAATTCAATTTATACCATGTGCTACTGAAACAATCATCAATACGTGGCACCCCGATGTTTCCGCCATCGGTTGGGGTGTTACAACAGCTAACTCGTTGTACCTAGTAGTAAACTCATGCTCCAACTTCACAATCTCGTCTCTTGGGCAATACTCCGCCCTCAACATCTGAACAAACTCGGACCACGGCATAACATTGGCCTCACCCAGACCAGGATTTGAAGTGGTGGAGTTCCACCAAGTCAAAGCGTGTCCTTCTAGAGTAGCAGAAGCATACTTGACACGATCAGCGTCAGGACAGTTACACATAGCAAACACCGATTCAATCTTCTCTAACCACCGAAGTAGTCCTACTGCCCCTTCAGTCCCATTGAAGAAATGGGACTTACAGTCCATGAACTTCTTGTAGGTGCACCCAGACTGCACCTGATTAGTATTTCCTAGGGTCTGCTGAGCAGCCTGGAAAGCAGCCAACGCAAGGTTCAACTGCTGCTGCAACATGTTCTCCAACTCCGCCTGAGTCATGGTGATGTTCCCACCACCATTGCGACCCCCGCCGCCACCACGGCGTCCACCAGCACGTCCACCAGCGCGACCAGACATGTTCTGCCAAACATGAGACGAGACACTCAATACCACTAACAGATCAAGCTACAAGTGACCAAACGAGTTCAGAACGTGGTTCCAGCATGACCATTAGTCAGAACACGAAGTCCACCAAGATTTTTATGCATTTCGATTTATGATTTCGTGTGCACCCGAAATAACAAATCGCTCTGACATGGTCCTCTAGGTGTGCTCCTAGCTAGAACTTCCAATCACCAGACACCCACATTCCTAAAAGAAACTGTTATCGCACGAGGATCCCAAAGTGAACAGTCACTCAGGAGTGTACTATGACAAGTACTAGTGCATGATAGTGTGTGTGTGGGCAAGTATGTACATTAGAGCATAGAGGGGAGATATCCAAATCCCGGAAAAATCTCAAAACTGTGCCAAAGCCACCCCAATGTACACTACTGCCAAGTATAAGCGAATAGCCCCTTCATCTTCAAACCCGAAGAATAAGATAGAACCAAGGTAGGATTAACAAAAGATAGATAATGTGATACTGCGTGATGAGGACACCGACACCCCGACAAGGTTAGTATGTTTACCAAATGACACGACTCGTAAATATGTGTGACCGTCTAATGTGTGTGATACTTGGCTATAGACTAGACTTTACATGCAGTCCTAGTTCACTATAACCATTGGCTCTGATACCAATCTTTCACACCCTCAAATTTCACCATGCGGGGTTTTACCGCGAGGCGCGTGACACACCAGGATCCAAGTCAACGGCCACAATAAACGACATCTATATGATATGAAAACAACGTAAACTGCCATTAAGTTTCAAAACCGTTCTAACATAGCGGAAGCAAAAAGTATTATTACAACTCAAAAGTATAACTCAAAGTCTGAAATGTTTAACAAAACATGCATATGATCCCTAGACGCCGTGAGACTCCGTGCGCCTAAACTCAATGCTGCTACCTTAGCGACCTGAGAAAACATGCCACAAAGATGTCAACATATAATGCTGGTGAGTTCACAGGTTTTAAGTTCGCAAACATTTTCATGTGTAAAGCGATTCCTCATAAAGTGCCAAGTGTGCAAAAGTTCCAAGTAAATAACAAACGTTCCCTTACTACTACGACTGTGTTGCTAAAACCATTACTGACAAACGTTGCTCAAGTTGCTGCCCATGTGCCAAGTGTCAAGTAGAGACAATATGCACCCGCCCGGCTCCCAGCCGTCGAGTGGGGTTCGTCACGCCCGATAGATCTATCCACATTTACCCCGTTGTGCCCCGCACATTCATGGTTTCAATAGGGACTTAGCGTTGCGTTTCGTCGTATAGTAATTAAGTGCCAAGCGCCAAGTGTCAAATGCCAAACATCAATGTTTAAAAGTATCAAGTGCCAATGTGAAATATGCCAAGTGCCAAACGTGTCACGTTTCTTATAAGAGTTACATTCCAAAATATGTCATGTTTCCAAAAGCGTTGCGTTTCATAAGTGTTGTGTTTCGAAAGCATTGCGTTTCATAAGCGTTGCGTTTCAAAACATAAACATTGTATTTGTTAAAACGTGTGGCATGCTTCTCCCCCGAGAGAAAAGTGTATAAAAGAGGGGCCGTGAAACTCACCTTAGAGTGCGTCTTCTTGATAACTAGAGATCCAACCCGTGTATGATACTCCCGACAATTAACAACCTATTAGTGAGTTTACATAAGTGTGATGACTACTAACCCGAAGGCTAACTAGTCCCCGATTGTCCAGATCTAGACTCTATGTGTTTAAAGTGTGTTTGAACTTTAACCGGACATCCCAGACCGACCCCACATCCCGTTGGTGACCCATTACATCAATTAGTCATGCACATAAAGTTAACACATAAGTTTCAAGCATAAATGCTTAGTTTGCATCAAAAATCTCGTTCTGGACATCAGATGGTCGAATGTGGTTTTTCCCATTTCCACGTTCGCCCGTTTGAGCCACGTTCGACCATTTGTTCCACGTTCGCCCGTTTGAGCCACGTTCGCCCGTTTGAGCCATGTTCGCCTGTTTGAGCCACGTTCGCCCGTTTGAACCACGTTCGACCACACGAAGGGTCGAATGAGTTCCACGTTCGACCGTTTGCAGCAGAACTTCATAAAACGCACCAAAACGCATCTCAACGGTCCGAAAACATCATGAAAAATCACCAATCACAGCAGTCAACTATCAGTAAAATGTTCCCACAAAACCCTACCAATTTTATCCCGAAATCCGTTCGTTTTACAAGTTACCCGAAATAGCAAATTATGGAGATGTCACATCAAACGCATGCAATCTTTACCCAATTAGGAAACTTTCTGAAATCAATCAATAATCAACCTAATATACTCAGATTATAATGAACAAGAAACCCCCAATCATATCCTTATCACTATCATCATGAACAAGCCCTAGATCTAACCCAAAATCCCCAAAATGAACAAAACATCATCAATAATCAATTGTAACCTATCTCAATCATATATCATCATCAATAACAGTCCTAGATCATTGTTATAGCATCTATACAGCAATCAATCATCAAACAATACATAACACTACATAAAACACCATTAACACATATTAATTTGTATGAAAACTCATTGTTTATGAATAGGTTTTGTTTAGAAAGATATTAGGAAGGTTTTTATCCATGAAAACATGTTTGAATCAGATCTGGACTCTTGGGGTTTAATGAAAACGAATTGAAATGCTTTAAAAATGATTTAGAATGAAGAACACACCTTAGATCTTTGTGTAGAAGATGTTTGTAGGTTAGATTATAGGAAAACAAGAGCAAAACTCCTTCCCCAATGTTTAAAGTTGCTAGAGAGTGTTTAGAGGCGTTTATGGTTTGTGAAATGGCGAAAAATGACAAAGTGTGGTATTTATACTATGTCCACATTCGTCCCTTTTACCTGGGCGAATGTACCCACATTCGCCCCTTTCACAGGGTCGAATGTGCATGTTCTGGGCGAGTGAAACTTTTTCATTTCCACATTCTAGGTTCGCCCCATTGCTAAGGGTCGAACCAAGACAAATTTCCAGGTTCGCCCACTCGATGTTGTCGAACCAGGACTTATGTTTTTCCTAGTTTTCCAGTTTGTCGTGTTTAACGCATTTTAACGCACCTTAACATACGAGCATGCAACCTTAGTCTATGTTTAACATATTTAAGCACAGATGATTATCTACACATCATTTAAACACATCTAAGCATATAATCCACCATACGACAATTAGTCTACACATACACTTAATTAGTTTATGTAATTCACCAACAACGGGACTCGTATCGTGTGTGTGTGTGTGACTAACCCAATGATTCTCCAAGTCATTGAACCCTGGACAATATGGACTATGTTCCGACTCTACTGACCCCGTCAAGTGTGTTTAATAAACGTTTTTCGCTAAGGTAGACTTATGTGTTTATAAAATGTTGACCTAAACATGTCGGGTGTCACAGCAGTTAACCGTAACCATTTATACAAAGTGATGTAGCCATAGAATATGGGAATAGTACTATTGGTTCTTGACGAGACCCACCCCGGTTGATTAGCGATCAACACGGAAGGACCATGGGGTGCGACGATATTCTAAATTAGTTGTTACCATGTAAACAACTTGCGGGGCAATGAAAAGTAGTCTGGTTTTGGTTATGGCTCATGGGGAATCCATCGGTATTAGGACTAGCTACCCTAATGTTATATGTCGCACATTTCTTATTTCGTTATGCGCACTTATTTACAAATGAATGTAAATTTATTTGTGGGTCAAAACCTGTGAAACTCACCAATATATTTATATATTGACGTTTTCCCTAACATATCTTTCTGGTAAGTAAGAATGTGAAGGCGTGAAATGGCTAAGGCGGGCGAAATAAAGACGAGGCAGACTTTTGTTAGGGATTAACTAATATTTCTTATGGGATTGAGAAATAGATGAAAATCCTTATTTTGTTAAAAACTACATTTTGGGACATGTACCTAAACAAAATAATTTCCGCCGTCTAATGAATGTTTATTATGTGTTTGTTTAATCTTAGTTATGAAATATTTCTCTTTCGCGTTCACGCCACGTGTTTTCGCCGTTGTCGTGGTGTGACAAACTAGTGGTTACACGGTTTTTGGAACCAACTTAATTACTTACTTACGCTTTTACTTGGTTACGTGGTTTTGGAAACTGCGCGTTTTACTTACTCGTCATCTTTACTTTGTGAACCCACCAACTTTATGTTGACACACACTAGCATGCTTTTGCAGGTAACTAGGTATGGAGCACGAATAGGACATGCATCATGTTATGTCATGGGATTATGAACATTTAAACTGCTTTTAAATATTTAACTATTTACTTATGGTTTTGAGCGCGGTGTTTTGCGCAGACTTTTATTTAACTGTTTTGTTATTTCGCTTCCGCTATACTTAATTTGGTTTGGTTAAAACTTTTAAACATGGTTTTACAATAACAAACTAAATGGTTTGGGCATTTAGAGTCGTCCATTTGATTTATGGCAATAGGATCCTGGTTTGTCATGCGCCTCGCGGTATAAACCCCGCAGTGGAAATTTGAGGGTGTGACAGATTGGTATCAGAGCCATTGGTTATAGTGAACTAGGAATTGCATCTAGTCTATAATCATCATAGCATAAGTATTAGTACACTCACAACTTTAAGCACACAACTTATTATTTCTTGGATACGTATACTGATCTAACGTATTGCAGGAAAACATGACTAACCCTGTTCATCGTAACTACTCTTCTTATCGTCCTCTTAGGAGTTCGCAAAACTCATCTTTGAACCCGTATGAACAGCCAGCTTAGGCAAGGGATCCAGATGAGGATACAAATCGTTGGTTGTGGTTCACAGACATGGTTCACTCGTGGGTTTTGGGATACGGAGTGCCAGCTCAGGTTCCTCCCATTATTGATTCATGGGAGAGGTCTTTGGTAGGGATGATTAGGCACGTGCATACAGAGTTGGAGAACGCCTATAATGCTATAAAGCAATTTCAGTCTTGGAGAAGAACTGCTGATGAGACTATTAAACACATGGAGACACAAATCGAGCACTTGTTTGGTGAACTGGGAATGGCTAAAAAGGAAGCTGATGAGGCTAGACATGAGAGGTCAATTGCTAATCAGGAGACAACACTTATTAGGGAGGAGTTGACCTTGGTTCGTAACAGGCTTGAGGAAGCTCTAAGTCAAAATGGTGAAGAACTAGAGGAGGATCCTGAGGAGGATCTCGGGGAAGAGCCTGCGGTAGGAGGATTCGATGCTCTCGGGGCAGCACTAGATGCGGTGCTCGAGGAGGAGCTTGAGCCTGAGGAGGAGGAGGAGCCACTGGAGATAGAGATCCAGGATGAGAGCGAGGATGTGGGCTCATGTGTCTCCATGGATCGCGACGATGATTGACTTCTTTTATTATCTTGTTATCTTAGTATTCCCTATACATTCTTGTTATAACTTCTGTTTTATCGTTGTGAGACTTGAGGATCGTTTGTCTTAATTTTGGATTTTTATTACTATTATTAATTGATTACTTTGTTCTATTCTCGCGCATGTTATTTATATTCTAGTTTACTTGTACTATGTGAACGATTGTATGTGGGACATATTATTGTTTTCTCATGAGTATAGTGTAAATGTAGAATTACTATGGCGGGAAGAGGACACGGGAGAGGAAACATTAACATGACTCAAGCGGAGTTGGGCGCACTCATCAACGACAGGGTGGTTGAAGCCCTCGCAGCTTTTCAAGCTTGTAACTCTAATTCGCTCTAAACTTTCCTCTAGACTCCAACGTTACGCTCTTTTATTCATCCGTGGTTTCTCCGCTCTTTGTACGTAGGTCAACCTGCCCATCACCCTCCAGTTTGCACCTAGAAGTCTTTCATGGACTGCAAGCCGCAGAACTTTGGAGGATCTGAAGGGGCTGTCGGGCTACTAAGGTGGTTCGAAAAACTGTAATCTTGCTTCGCTATGTGTAACTGTCCACCAGCTGACAGGGTGAAATATGCCACTGCTATTCTCGAATATTTGGCATTATCCTGGTGGAACTCTTAGGTGCAGATGCTAGATGTTGATGTGGCTAATGCAACACCTTGGGTGGATTTCAAGGAACTTATGAAGGAGGAGTACTGTCCTCGAGATGAAATTCAAAAGTTGGAGACTGAGTATCTCAATCTGAAGATGGTGGGGTTGGAGATTGAGAACTATACCACTAGATCACATGAGCTGGCGGCGTTGTGCCCAAATTACTCCAACCCGCCATACAAGAGGATCGAGTAATACATCAAGGGCTTGGTGCCCCAAATCAAGAGCATGGTTACTGATGTTCCCGAAAAGTGTGATTCAGCTTATTCTGATATGGAGAGCGATTCTAATTCTGAAGCTAGTGTTAACTCACTAGATGATGATATCGATCAATTTCTTGCCGAAGCTGATTTTCTGATGACGCGCAAATCTTGCATTGTGGACGATGCTTTTACCGGAATCGATTATTCTAAATTCTTTGCTGGAAAGGAAGCACACTTTGCATTGATGGCAATGACAGAGCCTCCAAAACACGGAGCTTCAGCTGGCCCTGTGAGTAGTCTTTGGATTGTTGACAGTGGAGCTTCTGGTCACAAGACAGGGGATTTATCGCTATTGTTTGAAATAAGAAATATCAATGGCGGATACGTAGCGTTTGCTGGGAATAAAGGAGGATGCATTACTATGGAGGGTAGTGTGAGTAATGGGATCGTCAGTTTTGAGAAGATTTCATACGTGAAGCAAATAGATTATAATCTGCTCAGTGTCAGTTAGATATGTGATAAGCAGTTTTCGGTATTCTTTGATGACAAATCTTGCTACATTCTCAAGCAAGGTTTTGTTCTACCAAAAGAGTGGGTAATGCTAAAAGCACTGAGAGTGAACAATTTGTACATTCTCGACATGTCAAAAGCTATGACTACACAAGGCCAAGTCACGTGTTTCCTCTCCAAGGCTACTGAAAAAGAATCAATCATGTGGCATAGGAGGATGGGACACATTCACCTTAGAAAAATGAATCATTTGGTGAAGAATGAACTTGTCGAAGGCGTAAATGTTAAAAATTTCCATTTGAATGACAAGTGTGTAAGTTGCAAGAAAGGAAAGGAGCACAAGCAATCCCATAAACCAAAGAAAGTCAATTCAGTTGAACTACCACTTGAGCGTTTGCACATGGACTTGTTCGGACCGGTCAAGCATAAAAGTCATGCTTGTGAATTGTACTGACTTGTGGTTACCGATGACTATTCCATATTTTCCTGGGTTATGTGCTTGCATCATAAGAGCAACACGTTTAATAATCTGAAAGTTCTGTTCACTCGATTGGAAAATATCTATGGTCTGAAGATCAAGAGAATTAGGATTGATAATGGGACGAAGTTTACGAATGTACAGATGGATGCTCTTTGTGAAGACAAAGTAATTCATCATGAATACAGTGCTCCGTATACCCCTCAACAGAACGGTGTCGCAGAACGTAAAAACAGGACTCTAATTGAAGCGGCTAGAACAATGCTTGCGGATTCTAATCTCCTAGTAATGTTCTGGAACGAAGCCATTTACACAGCTTGTTATACACTCAATATCGTTTTAACAGTGAAGAAGTTTGGTAAAACCTCTTATGAGCTGTTGAATCGACGAAAGCCGAACTTAGAGTATCTAGAACCGTTTGGAGCACCATGTACAATGCTTAATCCATCTAAGAAGTTCGCACTGAAAGCTGAAGAAGGATTCTTTGTTGGATATGCAACCTTACTCAAACGGGTATTCAACAAACGGACTCGTCAGGTCGAGGAGTAGGCTAACGTTGAAGTTCAGCGGTATACTCAGAATGTACAGGGTAGCGGTCCAGACTGGATGTTTGATTACAAAGATTTCTTTGAATCATTCAATCTAGGTAGCTTGGTTGAAGAGGCTATATTAAGATTATACTACGAGTGTGAAAACGCAGTGACATCACCGTTGGTGCATCCGATCACCGTAAACCCTCAAACAACTTCTAATGATACCAATGCTCCTACAGCTGAAGAATAAGTATTTCAGGAAGCTTCCACAACTCTCAATTCATCAGAATCGGAAGATGATGATGATGTTACAAGTGAAGCTATTCCAGATATTGCTACAGAGACACCTCCAGTGAACCAAATCCAAATGGTTCTTCATCATCAAACTTGGGTAATGATCTGGATTCGACAGAGAATTTGACTACTCAAACAGGAGTGCAAGTACCTAATTATCCGGAATCTCGGATACATCGTATTACTCGCTCGAGCAAGTTATTGGTGATCCTAGTAGCAGTGTGATGACAAGAGGTCAACTGAGGAATGCTAACTCACAAGAAAACCATGGCCCTCTTGCTTTTTATGCCAAAATTCAAAAATCAGTTTTTCAAAATGACTGGTCGTTTGCTTGTTATGTTTCGCAGGTAGAGCCACGGACATACAAGGATGCTATTTTGGATGACGCTTCGGTAGAGGCAATGCAAGAGGAGTTATTGCAGTTTCAGAAACTGGGAGTGTGGACACTGACAGATTTACCTCCAGGACGGAAAAAGATAGGAACTAAATGGGTGTTTAAATGTAAGAAGAATGATAGAGGAGTGATTGTTAGGAACAAAGCTCGATTGGTCATACAAGGATTTCATCAAGTGGAAGGAATTGATTATAACGATATTTATGCACCAGTTGCACGCTTAGAAGCTATCCGCATGTTTCTGGCGTTTGCATCTTATAAGAAATTCAAGGTGTATCAAATGGACGTTAAAAGCGCATTTCTTTATGGTGTGGTCAAGGAAGAAGTTTACGTGGGTCAACCACCAGGCTTTGAAGATCCTATTCACCGGGATAAGGTCTACGTTCTAAACAAAGCTCTCTATGGGTTGCACCAGGCTCCACGTCAATGGTATGAGGAGCTGAGCACGTATCTTCTATCCAAAGGATTTAAGCGAGGTTTGGTATATTGCAGACTATTCACAAAACGAACAGGAGATGACTTTCTTCTAGTGCAAATTTATGTTGATGACATTATTTTTGGTTCTACTAATGAACTTTAATGCAGAGAATTTGAACGTGTGATGCAGGAAAAGTTTGAAATGAGTGCGATGGGAGAGATGCAGTTTTTCCTAGGCTTGCAGGTGGACCAAAGACCAACGTGGATCTTTATTCACCAGACCAAATATGTTTCTGAAGTCTTGAGCTGATTCTAGATGGATGATTCGAAGCCGATGGATACCCCGATACAACCTAATCACGGGATTGGTGTTGACGCTAAGGGGGAGCTAACTGATCCTTTTACATATAGAGCAATCGTCGGATCTCTGATGTACCTCACCGCTTCCAGACCAGACATAATGTTCGCCACATGTCTTTGTGCACGTAATCAATCGAAGCCGAAACAGAGTAATTTGGCAGCTGTCAAACGTATCCTTAGATATCTGAAGGGTTGTGTGATGTGTTGATAGGCTTCGTAGACCTATTACTGCGTGCCTGATACATACATATCAAACGAATCGTTGTGTGGATGAACTCCTCATGGGCATATGGTCTTAGTACCGTAATTTCGTTTGATAGAGTATTTGTACAAAATTCGGAGGTTTCGGATCGTTATGTTATTAGTTATCTGGGGATAGCCTCTCTGATCTTCTGCTGTAAGTCATTACGGACCTAGATCAGACAGGGTGTCTTTATAAAAGAGCTGTAAAACCAAATCCTAAAGTTACCGAATTGAGGAACTTTCAATGTATGATGATAATCAAAGATTATCTAATGCATCGTATCTAATCATTGATGCAAATCATGATTGATATCAGCCCTCAACCTGGTTGAGTGCACAAGTTACTTTGTAGCATTGATTTGCTGACCTGTATACCTCTGTGCCTCATACCTCGTAAAATTACAGATGACAAAAGCATAATCACGCGTTACAATAAGTCTTTGTGCATTTACTTCTTGATACGGGAGTATGTCGTGTGTGTGGGAACCACCGACAATTGAGTTAATACTATAAATAACCGTATCAGTCTAAAGCACTGCACAACAGTCTGCATGTGAGCTTATGTGGATCACAATATCAGCAGTTGCCAGATCACGCATTGTATTTAATGATAATAAATCAAAAGATCAACGGTGTGATTAGATTTCTCAATAACTGATATGATCCTCTTACCAGAAATCACAAAACATTTACTGTTTTTACATTTCTGCATTTTACATATCTCGTCAAAAATACAAAACTCAAAAAGATTTTAGGTGTGTTTTAACAAAAATTTTAGGAAATCCAAAAGATTTTACATTTCTATCTTATTTTTGATAACCGATGGTGGTTGATGGTGATTTTCTAAAGCTTGATGGACCATTTGAGTTTTGTCATCTTTAAATATGAAATAATGAATGTTGGATGCTTAAAAGTTGAGAAAAATTTTAAACGGGACTCGATTTTGAGATTTGGTAAAAAGTTCAAAAATCCCAATCTCCATTCGCCCCTTCGATGGGTCGAAGGTGGAATTTTGCTGTTACATTCGAACCTTTCAAACGGTCGAATGTGAGTGTTCTTATGTAAATTTCACATTCGAACCATTTTTCTACATTCGAACCTTTAAATAGGGTCGAAGGTGGAAAAATTTTCACATTCGCCCTACACGAACGGTCGAATGTGGAGCCTATATATATCTAATCTGCACATTCGAACCCATTTCAAAAAAAAATCAAATTTTCTGTGATTAAGAGACCTTGTTGCCCGATTGTTAAAAATCATACCATTGTAATCCTCATCTCTTACTGATTATTTTGAGCCATTGTTTGCAGGTAATCATTCAGTAAACATATCACAATCAGTGATTATGTGTTCGAAACCTGGACTGAATCAAGTGATGGATTGCAGCCTGTTATAGAACAATTCTTGTTAAGGATTCATTGTCTAAGTATTTTAAGGGGAGAATAATCCAGGGTTTAATCAGCACAGATTAACCAATTGATTGTTTAAAATGTTCAAACCCTAGTTTTTAGGATAAAACACTTAAACAATGAATAATCACAACAATTGATGTTTGAAAAAGGTTTATCGGCCATATTAGATGCTTTACAAATCAAAATGGCATGTTAAAACACATTAAATCAAAATCTGCAATTTGAGAAGATGAACAGACTTGTTTGACCAGTTTAAACGGGTCGAAAGTGGCTCTTTGGTCAAATGTAGCTGATTCAAACGGTCGAAAGTGGAACAAATGGTCGAATGTACATTTTTATCACTGATTTTTCACATTCGAACTATAGTCCACATTCGAACCTCATAATTCCCACATATACAGAGATCATCAACAAGAATTCTGGATGAATTCCAGAATGGATTATTGGAACAACGAATCTGCTATTGTGAGTACGATTCAGGGGGAGTTTGTGATTATTTCTGAAGATGATATCAGAGAAGCATTGAAGCTAACAGATAAGAAGACTGATTCGAGGGTTCTTTTTTGGATATAGCAGAGAAAGTGTTTCCTAAGAATGAAGTACAATGGACCGATTACTGATGGTTCAATACATTAAGGAAAGTTGTGCCCGCAGTTCAAGTACGTTGCTCACGTTATGCTACATGTTTTCGGATCTGTGATTGGAGGTTATGACGTAATGAGAAAGAGTATTAGCTCTTTGATGGTTGACTTAATCTTGAACAAGCCTTTCAACGTATCTGGATGATACTTGAACACATGCTGGAACCATTGAGAGGATTGAAGAATAAGAAGTTTTTGTTATACCCAAGATTCCTGCAAAATGATCTTTGATGAAAAGTACAAGAATTTGAGAAGATATCCTACTCAGATAGTCGTACAGGATCACATGAATCTGAATACATTACTAAGAATCAAGGGTTATAAAGGTGTGCCAATGAATGAGAGACCACCAATGAAGAACTTGTTTGGTCACCTGATGAATCCAGAATATGAAGATCCAGGTACTGATAAAGCCATGCATGCTAACAGTGATTCTGATGAAGACAATCCATTATGTCCTGTTGATCCTGATGCAAAAAGGAAAAGGCAAGTAGAGAACGTTGGTGCGAAGAGTGGCTAAGGGAAAGGAAAAGAAAAAGAGGATGACGTAGAACCACCAAAGAAGGTTTCTCGATGGAAAAAGAGTGTTGCAAAGAAAGGCACACACGTGGTTGATGAAGAATCGATGGATTCGGAAGAGACTCGGGTTGAAGAGAGATGGGATTCTGACAATGAGACTGTTAAGAGCATCACGCCCAAGGCCACTGTGGCTGGTGACTCTGAAAGTCAAAACAAGTCATTAGAAGAACAAAGGTTGAAAAGTCCGATTGCGTTGGATGATATTGATGAAGGTTTGGGATTGGGATCTGAAGATTTTGGTGGATCGCCAAAGACTGGAGAGAAACAGAAAAAGCCTACATACAAGAAGAAAGCAAAGACTGATGAGATTGTAAAGCGAATGCAGAAAAGAGCTAAAGACATTGAGAATCTAATTGCTGGAAAGAAAGTTCCTGCAGTATCAAGCTCTAAATCTCCCATGACATCCTAGTAGCAAAGAAACAGAAAACACCTGCTGCTGAGTAATCTGAACTGCCAACTGATGATTTTAATGCTGCTTTAGATAGAGTCTTGCAAAAGCTGAAGAAACAAAAGACTCTAGTTGCTGAAGCTTCAACACCAAAGGTTGCTGTAGATAGTGATGTGATGAATGCAGTAAACCAGAAGCTTGCAGATATGATGAAAATCATTAATCAGCAACAAGCATAGATTGACAGTTAAGGAAGAATGACAAGAAGATGTTGGATGTAGTTGTCACTTCACAGGAAAATCAAGAAGGTTTGGAAGCAAAGATCAAACAACTTCAGGAAGTGAATCAGAAGTTGTTATTACATGAGCAGAGAAATACTAGAAGGTATATAATTTGAGACTTGAGAACAAAAAGCTGAAAAAAACCAACAAGAGCATGAATAATCTTATAAAAGATTTATACTCAAAAGCTCCACAACTGAAAACTGGAGAGGAAGATAAAGAACCTGAAGAAGAACAGGTTGATTTTGAACCATCAGATGAAGAAGAAGATGATGATGAATTGGAAAAGGATGCCGGTGATGCTCCTAAGAAGAAAGATGATGGTGCTAATGATGGTTCGGGTGATGATTCAGGTGATGGTAATAACTCTACTGATAGAGATGATGATGATGATACTGACAAATATAAGTGTGAAAACAGGGGATCAGGTAAAGGTGCAGGAGAGTCTAGTTCGAAAGCTCCTGGTGGCACTACTGACGATGATAATATTTTCTGGAATGAGAAAATCAGAGCTTTATCTGAAGTAGATAAGAAGTTATATCGCCAGATGTTGACTGATAGAGTCTGGACGATTGAGATAACTGGTAGATTTCCAGTGATATTTGAGTCAAATGATATGCGTTTTGAACTGGAATATAATGATCCTGATCTAGAAGATGGAGAAGTTTCTTCAGCTGTGTCTAAAGAGATATTAGAGGGACTGGCTAAACAGGTTGGTAAATCTCTTGAAGAGTTGATGAGTGAGAACCAAATACCGAATATACCCGAGAAAGAAGTAGGTAATCACTCTGATGATAGAGATGTTCCAGTGTTTGAAGAGGTAGAGATGGAGGATATTACAAGTGAGGAATATCCAGAATACTTCAAGAATGATAAAGATTCTGGATTTCCTGAATTCTCTGATGAATTGTTGAGCCAGGCTGAGAAACTTGCTCGTGAGAAGAGTAAAAAGTTTGTTGAAGAAGTGTTTAAGAATTCAGACTGTCAAAAGCCGAATATTGAACAATCTGATGATTTGAAAGAATTATTGAGGAAACTTAAAGAAAAAGAAGCTAACCGTCCTAAGACTGAAGTTCAAGGTAGTTTCTACAAATTCCAAAACGAACAATTCAAAGGAAAAGCTCTCGGATGGAAGTATTTGAGACAACTTAGGTGTGTCGCTGTGAAATGGGAGAAAGGAATTCTGTATTTCAACAGATTCCATGATATAAAGACACTACCATATTGGGCTGTTCACGATATTTGCAGACATGAAATGTTAGGTGCTTCAGTAAACAACCATCTCGTTGGATACTTTCCAGATCACATGGCGAGAGAGAGCAGAACGAAATGGAATGTATTTACCCCGCAGTATCCTAAGAGAATAGTTCACAAGAAGGAGAAAGATGAGATAACGGGGTTGTACAAAGTGACTTTGAAGTATAAACCGCCAAAGGTGTTGAAGCATATTCCTTTGATGCAAATTCCACAACACTTTTCAAAAGATTTTATGTGGTGATACTACGACTGGAAGACAGCAGAGGCTATTATTGTTCTGAAGGATGGTATGAAAGATTTTATGAAAATTCATATCTTTGACCCAATGTGGTTGATCAATTGCTCGCACAAGGACATTATCATGCTATACAATAATCCGATTTACTGTGGAGAGAAAGACAGCGAACAAGCAGCTAAATACCAACGAGTGGTATTTCTATGTTTTGCGTGGGATGTCAATGCGGGTTGTGATTTTGATAAGAAGCTGGGGATGTTTGTTCAGATTCAAAATGTTGAAAAGAAGAAACCAAAGCAAACTCATGAACCAGTGATGACGAAAGAACAAAAGAAGCTACTGCACATCAAACTGATGAACAAGAGAATGGATGAAGACCGAAGGCTGAAGCAATTCAAGCAATAGTCGAGGGGGAGTGTGTAGATACACGAAAGTGCGACTAGTGCTATTGAATTGCGAATTCTAATTTGTATTGCTGATTACGGACGGTCGAAGGTGGATATCAGATGGTCGAAGGAAGTTTAGATTGATTGAAGGAAGCTCTGGGAGGTTGAATGTAATTTTGTGTGTATATATGTCCAGATTCGCCCACTATGAATGGTCGAACCTGCACATTCGACCAAGTCAATTGGGCGAACATACAGATCTATATAAGGCTGAATCATTTTTGAATGTTTAACTTTTGGTCATTTTGTTTCTCTCTCAGAGTGTGTTTCTCCCTAGGTTTTTTGTCAGGTCTGTAACTGATTTATATCATTGTAAACAAGCTTTTAAAGTGTTAATGATTATATTTATGAATGAAATGAACATGTTTATGATGATTTGTGTGTTTTGCTAGTTTTATTATCATTTCATGATCAATTCAGGGATTCCGCACCTGAATTGAACTAGTTTGATCATATTCTTTGTTTGAATAGCCGATCCTATACGCATACAAAAACCAGAATTGATAATAATTCCGTTGAACATTTGAATAAATTTATTTGATCCTAACCCACAGGTCCTAGGATAAAAAACCAAAGCAGATATTTATTTGTGTACAAAGTGGTATTAGTTGATAAACAATTTTTTGTAACAGTTGATAAATTTTCTTTGTTTGATGATTTGTGTGTTTTGCTGTTTTCATTGAACATTTGAATTTGGTGATAATTGATTGATTTGAACTTGTTTTCATGGATAAAATTCAAATTTCTCTTTGTTAAACTTGTTCCAAATCCAATCCGAAGCAAAACCTGCATAAGATCATCAAATTTCATCAACATTTTAAAATTTTGGATCAAAATAACTGATTTTCAAAGTATAACCGTTTTTCAAAATGAAAGGGTCGAACCTAGGGAGATTTGGTCAAGAGTGGATTTTTTAGGTCGAACCAGGGAGTTTTTGGTCGAACGTGGAGTGTTATTTGGTCGAACCTCGAAATTTTTAGTGTGTTGTTGTTCATTCGACCATCAGTTGTACATTCGACCAATCGGGCGGTCGAAAGTGGATTAACTTGGTCGAAAGGGAAACGAGTTTGTTATTTTCTACATTCGAGCCTTTATAAACGGTCGAATCTGGATTAAATTTCACATTCGACCACACGATCATAGTGAATGGTCGAACGTAGAAACTGTTGATAAAGTTTTCTAATCGTTTCGTGTTTTATCATTTTCAGACGATATGTGGAACTTTCCGACAGCACCACGACCTAATACAACACCAGAACAGCAAACAACTATGGATCCTTGGTCGGTAGCTGCTCAGAAGACTAGTCAACCATCTCAACCGATTAACTATTTGGTGATGACTAGTTCGATGCCCCAACAAGTTGCACAACCACAACCACAACCAATGGCTGATTACTGGGGAGTTGCAGCAGCGGCAGTACACTCTCAGACTACCAATGCGATTTCGACACTTATTCATGACTTATCTTCAGGTAGTGGGAGTCGTCCACCAAAGTTGACGGAAATGGTGGACTACAACCAATGGAAGACAAGGTTCAAGATTCATCTAGAGGGAATGGGATTAGAAGGAACGGAAGCTTGGAAAATGATTGCTAAGGGGTATGTTGCTCCGGTTTTAGAGAACACTGGTGAGCCGATTCCATTAGAGAGTCTCGCTGAGGACGAGAAAAAGAAGTTTGCGGTGGAAAAGAAGGCGTTTTCCCAACTGTCCCAGGCCATTTACACTGATCTGTTACATCAGTTTGGGTCGTGCACCACTTCTAAACAATTATGGGATATGTTAATGAATTGTCACGATGGGAATGAAAAGAAGAGGAAGCTTAGATGGAGGAGTTAAGAAAAGAGTTTGAAAACTTCACTTATATGGGAAATGAGACGCTAAAGGAGTTGATTCCGAGGTATTGTAACTTATTGACTGAACTTTCAAGTTATGAGATCAATATACCGATGTCTGAGCTGGTGGACAAGTTCGCTGATGCATTGCCACCATACTGGAATCAACACATCGAGGTTCTCAAGGAGAAAGATGCGTACCAATACTGGACCATCAATGAGTTTGTCCAGAAGCTTGAAAACAAAGAGATGGAAGAAAAGAGGAAGGCGAAAAGAGCACAAGTTCCTCAGAATCCAGAATTATACCATGGCGGTACATCTTCATCTCTAGCTAGTTAAAGTTCTAGTACTACTATTGCTCCACACATTGCTTGTATATCAAGTATTGTTGAACCAACCAAAACCCCCATAAACTATCTTGCTCAAACTTCATCTTACACCCCACCATCATACCCTACTACTTACATCCCACCATTCTCACCAATGCAACAAGCTGCATGCTATTCAGCAAATTTAAACCAACCCAAGTCAACCTAATCAGAGCCCAATTGTGCTGGAAACATCAAACTTGAACAATGTTACTGTTGAAGTTGCATAGCAACATGTAGCCTTGGTTTCTGCTATGGTCGCTTCGTATAACGGGTTAGTAGCTAGTCAAATTGGTAATAATAATTTGACCAGTGAAGACTATGTGCAAATTGACAAAGAGGAGATGGAGCTCATTGACATCTAGTGGGCATTTGCTAGTGTCATGAGGCGAGCGACTGAGTTCATTGAGAAGACAGGCAGAACTGATCTTTCTACTTCTCCAAACACCACATATGGCTTTAACAAAGCCAAAGTGAAATGTTTTAACTATGGTGGGAAAGGTCACTTCAAGAGAGAATGCACACAGCCAGCACAGCAGGGGAACAGGAATCCTTTCAACACCAACTACCAGAACCGTCAATCACAAAATTAGGTATCATATCAAAGCCAAAACAATTCCAATTTTTAACCACAAAACCATTACCAAAACCGCCAAAACACTTCACCAAACAATACTGTTAGACAAACCACTACACAAATCCAGAACCAAAATCAAACACCACACAATCCAACCAGAACTATCATTCCTATTTCTACACCAAACAGCCAAACCCTATCAGATAACCAGAACCAATCCAGAAAGATGAGGGATTTGATTGTACTGGTATGCAACTCGGTGTTGAGGAGATCACTGCTGGTAATGTGGCGTGTGTTGCCCAAAAGATGGATTTAGATGAGCCGGTGTCAGTTGAAGATGTTTTGGTGACTGAGAAGATATCTGATGTGAAGAATGAAAAATTGAGTGAAGAAAGTGATGTTTGTGTTGAGAAGAAGTCGGGATTGATTCTTGACTCTGTTACTCATGTTCCCGAACAGTGTGATTCAGCTTATTCTGATATGGAGAGCGATTCTGATTCTGAAGCTAGTGTTAACTCACTAGATGATGATATCGATCAACTTCTTGCCGAAGCTGATTTTCTGATGACGCGCAAATCTTGCATTGACGATGCTTTTACCAGAATTGATTATTCTAAATTCTTTGCTGGAAAGGAAGCACACTTTGCATTGATGGCAATGACAGAGCCTCCAAAACAGGGAGCTTCAGCTGGCCCTGTTAGCAGTCTTTGGATTGTTGACAGTGGAGCTTCTGGTCACATGACAGGGGATTTATCGCTACTGTTTGACATAAGAAATATCAATGGCAGATACGTAGCGTTTGCTGGGAATAAAGGAGGATACATTACTATGGAGGGTAGTGTGAGTAATGGGATCGTGAGTTTTGAGAAGATTTCATACGTGAAGCAAATTGATTATAATCTGCTCAGTGTCAGTTAGATATGTGATAAGCAATTTTCGGTATTCTTTGATGACAAATCTTGCTACATTCTCAAGCCAGGTTTTGTTCTACCAAAAGGGTGGGTAATGCTAAAAGCACCGAGAGTGAACAATTTGTACATTCTCGACATGTCAAAAGCTATGACTACACAAGGCCAAGTCACGTGTTTCCTCTCCAAGGCTACTGAAAAAGAATCAATCATGTGGCATAGGAGGATGGAACACATTCACCTTAGAAAAATGAATCATTTGGTGAAGAATGAACTTGTCGAAGGCGTAAATGTTAAACATTTCCGTTTGAATGACAAGTGTGTAAGTTGCAAGAAAGGAAAGGAGCACAAGCAATACCATAAACCAAAGAAAGTCAATTCAGTTGAACTACCACTTGAGCGTTTGCACATGGACCTGTTCGGACCGGTCAAGCATAAAAGTCATGCTTGTGAATTGTACTGTCTTGTGGTTACCGATGACTATTCCATATTTTCCTGGGTTATGTGCTTGCATCATAAGAGCAACACGTTTAATAATCTGAAGGTTCTATTCACTCGATTGGAAAATATCTATGGTCTGTAGATCAAGAGAATTAGGAGTGATAATGGGACGGAGTTCAAGAATGCACAGATGGATGGTGAAGACAAAGGAATTCATCATGAATACAGTGCTCCGTATACCCCTCAACAGAACGGTGTTGCAGAACGCAAAAACAGGACTCTAATTGAAGAGGCTAGAACAATGCTTGCGGATTCTAATCTCCTAGTAATGTTCTAGAACGAAGCCATTTACGCGGCTTGTTATACTCTCAATCGCGTTTTAACAGTGAAGAAGTTTGGTAAAACCTCTTATGAGCTGTTGAATCGACGAAAGCCGAACTTAGAATCTAGAACCGTTTGGAGCACCATGTACAATGCTTAATCCATCTGAGAAGTTCGCACTGAAAGCTGAAGAAGGATTCTTTGTTGGATATGCAACCCCGCTCAAACGGGTATTCAACAAACGGACTCGTCAGGTCGAGGAGTGGGCTAACGTTGAAGTTCAGCGGTATTCTCAGAGTGTACAGGGTAGCGGTCCAGACTGGATGTTTGATTACAAAGATTTCTTTGAATCATTCAATCTAGATAGCTTGATTGAAGAGGCTGTATTAAGATTATACTACGAGAGTGAAAACGCAGTGACATCACCGTTGGTGCGTCCGATCACCGTAAACCCTCATACAGCTTCTAATGATACCAATGCTCCTACAGCTGAAGATGAAGTATTTCAGGAAGCTTCCAAAACTCTCAATTCATCAGAATCGGAAGATGATGATGATGTTACAAGTGAAGCTATTCCAGATACATCGTATTCAACCGCTTGAGCAAGTTATTGGTGATACTAGTAGCAGTGTGATGACAAGAGGTCAACTGAGGAATGCTAACTCACAAGAAAACCTTGGCGCTCTTGCTTTATATGCCATAATTCAAAAATCAGGTTTTCAAAATGACTAGTCGTTTGCTTGTTATGTTTCGTAGGTAGAGCCGCGAACATACAAGGATGCTCTTTTGGATGACGCTTGGGTAGAGGCAATGCAAGAGGAGTTATTGCAGTTTCAGAAACTGGGAGTGTGGACACTGACAGATTTACCTCCAGGATAGAAAAAGATAGGAACTAAATGGGTTTTTAAATGTAAGAAGGATTATAGAGGAGTGATTGTTAGGAACAAAGCTCGATTGGTCGTACAAGGATTTCATCAAGTGGAAGGAATTGATTATAACGAGATTTATGCACTGGTTGCACACTTAGAAGCTATCCGCATGTTTCTGGCGTTTTCATCTTATAAGAAATTCAAGGTGTATCAAATGGACGTTAAAAGCACGTTTCTTGATGGTGTGGTCAAGGAAGAAGTTTACGTAGGTCAACCACCAGGCTTTGAAGATCCTATTCACCGGGATAAGGTCTACGTTCTAAACAAAGCTCTCTATGGGTTGCACCAGGCTCCACGAAAATGGTATGAGGAGCTGAGCACGTATCTTCTATCCAAAGGATTTAAGCGAGGTTTGGTAGATTGCACACTGTTCACAAAACGAATAGGAGACGACTTGCTTCTAATGCAAATTTATGTTGATGACATTACTTTTGGTTCTACTAATGAACTTTTATGTAGAGAATTTGAACGTGTGATGCAGGAAAAGTTCGAAATGAGTGCGATGTGAGAGATGCAGTTTTTCCTAGGCTTGCAGGTGGACCAAAGACCAACGGGGATCTTTATTCACCAGACCAAATATGTTTCTGAAGTCTTGAGCCGATTCCAGATGGATGATTCGAACCCGATGGATACCCCGATACAACCTAATCACGGGATTGATGTTGACGCTAAGGGGGAGCTAACTGATCCTTTTACATATAGAGCAATCGTCGGATCTCTGATGTACCTCACCGCTTCCAGACCAGACATAATGTTCGCCACATGTCTTTGTGCACGTTTTCAATCGAAGCCGAAACAGAGTCATTTGGTAGCTGTCAAACGTATCCTTAGATATCTGAAGGGTTGTCCGTCGAGAGTACTTTGGTACCCTAATGATGATAATTTTGACCTAATTGCTTTTAGTGATGCAGATTGGGGAGGCTGTGACAAAGACAACAAATCCACAACGGCTGGATCTTAGTTTATGGGGAGTAGGCTTGTGACCTGGCAATGCAAGAAACAAACTACAGTCGCCTTATCCACATGTGAAGGAGAATACGTCTCAGCATCAAGCTGCTGCTCACAAGTTCTCTGGATACAACAACAGATGGTGGACTACGGTTTGCAATTTCTTAAAACTCCTATTTATTGTGATAATGAGGCTGCAGTTGCATTAACAAAAGATTTAGTCAATCACTCAAAAGCTAAACATATCCGGATCAAATATCATTTTATCCGTGATTGTTACGCAAAAGAGTTGATCGATATGGTCAAAATCCACACTGACTATCAACGTGCACATCTTTTTACCAATGCTTTTGATAAATCAAGATTTGAATATCTTTTAAAAGCTAATGGTATAAAAGAAAAACAAGACTGGTCACCACCCCGGTTTATCCCTTTTTAGTTTTAGTTTTTATTGTTTTTCAGAAAAATACAAAAATCCAAAAATATGTTTTTCATTTTAGGGGGAGTTTATTATCAGAAAAACCAAAAACATTGAAAAATTCAGAAACTCATAAAAATTAGAAAAATCCAAAATGATTTCCAGGAGAAAAAGAGGAAATGATAGTACATCAGTGGGTATCTGACACATGCTAAAGAAGTGTAATGCAATAAAAGGCGTATGTTTGAGTCTGTGTGATGTATTGATAGGCTTCGTAGACCTATTACTGCGTGCCTGATACATATATATCAAACGAATTGTTGTGTGGATGAACTCCTCATGGGCATATGGTCTTAGTACCGTAATTTCGTTTGATTGAGTATTTGGTCAAAATTCGGAGGTTTCGGGTCGTTATGTTATTAGTTATCTGGGGATAGCCTCTCTGATCTTCTGCTGTAAGTCAGTACAGAATTCCTTTCTCCCATGTCAGGTGCTTCAGTAAACAACCATCTCCTTGGATACTTTGCAGATCGCATGGCGAGAGAGAGCAGAACGAAATGGAATGTATTTACCCCGCAGTATCCTAAGAGAATAGTTCACAAGAAGGAGAAAGATGAGATAATGGGGTCGTACAAAGTGACTTTGAAATATAAACCGCCAAAAGTGTTGAAGCATATTCCTTTGATGCGAATTCCACAACACTTTTCGAAAGATTTTATGTGGTGGTACTACGACTGGAAGACAGCAGAGGCTATTATTGTTCTGAAGGATGGTATAAAAGATTTTAAGAAGATTTATATCTTTGACCCAATGTGGTTGATCAATTGCTTGCATGAGGACATTATCATCCTATATAATCCGATTTACTGTGAAGAGAAAGACAGTGAACAGGCAGCTAAATTCCAACGAGTGGTATTTCTATGTTTTGTGTGGGATGTCAATGCGGGTTGTGATTTTGATAAGAAGCTGGGGAAGTTTGTTCAGATTCAGAATATTGAAAGGAAGAAACCAAAGCAAACTCATGAACCAGTGATGACGAAAGAACAAAAGAAGCTACTGCATATCTAACTGATGAACAAGAGAATGGATGAAGACCGAAGGCTGAAGCAATTCAAGCAATAGTCTAGGGGGAGTTTGTAGATACACGAAAGTGCGACTAGTGCTATTGAATTGCGAAATCTAATATGTATTGCTGATTACGGACGGTCGAAGGTGGATATCAGATGGTCGAAGGAAGTTTACATTGGTCGAAGGAAGCTCTGGGAAGTCGAATGTAATTTTGTGTGTATATATGTCCAGATTCGCCCACTATGAATGGTCGAACCTGTACATTCGACCAAGTCAATTGGGCGAACGTGCAGGTCTATATAAGGCTGAATCATATTTGAATGTTTAACTTTTGGTCATTTTGTTTCCCTCTCAGAGTGTGTTTCTCCCTAGGGTTTTTGTCAAGTCTGTAACTGATTTATATCATTGTAAACAAGCTTTTAAAGTGTTAATGATTATGTTTATGAATGAAATGAACATGTTTATGATGATTTGTGTGTTTTGCTAGTTTTATTATCATTTCGTGAATTGAACTAGTTTGATCATATTCTTTGTTTGAATAGCCGATCCTATACGCATACAAAAACCAGAATTGATAATAATTCCGTTGAACATTTGAATAAATTTATTTGATCCTAACCCACAGGTCCTAGGATAAAAAACCAAAGCAGATATTTATTTGTGTACAAAGTGGTATTAGTTGATAAACAATTTTTTGGAACAGTTGATAAATTTTCTTTGTTTGATGATTTGTGTGTTTTGCTGTTTTCATTGAACATTTGAATTTGGTGATAATTGATTGATTTGAACTTGTTTTCATGGATAAAATTCAAATTTCTCTTTGTTAAACTTGTTCCAAATCCAATCCGAAGCAAAACCTGCATAAGATCATCAAATTTCATCAACATTTTAAAATTTTGGATCAAAATAACTGATTTTCAAAGTATAACCGTTTTTCAAAATGAAAGGGCCGAACCTAGGGAGATTTGGTCAAGAGTGGATTTTTTAGGTCGAACCAGGGAGTTTTTGGTTGAACGTGGAGTGTTATTTGGTCGAACCTCGAAATTTTTAGTGTGTTGTTGTTCATTCGACCATCAGTTGTACATTCGACCAATCGGGCGGTCGAAAGTGGATTAACTTGGTCGAAAGGGAAACGAGTTTGTTATTTTCTACATTCGAGCCTTTATAAACGGTCGAATCTGGATTAAATTTCACATTCGACCACACGATCATAGTGAATGGTTGAACGTAGAAACTGTTGATAAAGTTTTCTAATCGTTTCGTGTTTTATCATTTTCAGACGATATGTGGAACTTTCCGACAGCACCACGACCTAATACAACACCAGAACAGCAAACAACTATGGATCCTTGGTCGGTAGCTGCTCAGAAGACTAGTCAACCATCTCAACCGATTAACTATTTGGTGATGACTAGTTCGATGCCCCAACAAGTTGCACAACCACAACCACAACCAATGGCTGATTACTGGGGAGTTGCAGCAGCGGCAGTACACTCTCAGACTACCAATGCGATTTCGACACTTATTCATGACTTATCTTCAGGTAGTGGGAGTCGTCCACCAAAGTTGACGGAAATGGTGGACTACAACCAATGGAAGACAAGGTTCAAGATTCATCTAGAGGGAATGGGATTAGAAGGAACGGAAGCTTGGAAAATGATTGCTAAGGGGTATGTTGCTCCGGTTTTAGAGAACACTGGTGAGCCGATTCCATTAGAGAGTCTCGCTGAGGACGAGAAAAAGAAGTTTGCGGTGGAAAAGAAGGCGTTTTCCCAACTGTCCCAGGCCATTTACACTGATCTGTTACATCAGTTTGGGTCGTGCACCACTTCTAAACAATTATGGGATATGTTAATGAATTGTCACGATGGGAATGAAAAGAAGAGGAAGCTTAGATGGAGGAGTTAAGAAAAGAGTTTGAAAACTTCACTTATATGGGAAATGAGACGCTAAAGGAGTTGATTCCGAGGTATTGTAACTTATTAACTGAACTTTCAAGTTATGAGATCAATATACCGATGTCTGAGCTGGTGGACAAGTTCGCTGATGCATTGCCACCATACTGGAATCAACACATCGAGGTTCTCAAGGAGAAAGATGCGTACCAATACTGGACCATCAATGAGTTTATCCAGAAGCTTGAAAACGAAGAGATGGAAGAAAAGAGGAAGGCGAAAAGAGCACAAGTTCCTCAGAATCCAGAATTATACCATGGCGGTACATCTTTATCTCTAGCTAGTTAAAGTTCTAGTACTACTGTTGCTCCACACATTGCTTGTATATCAAGTATTGTTGAACCAACCAAAACCCCCATAAACTATCTTGCTCAAACTTCATCTTACACCCCACCATCATACCCTACTACTTACATCCCACCATTCTCACCAATGCAACAAGCTGCATGCTATTCAGCAAATTTAAACCAACCCAAGTCAACCTAATCAGAGCCCAATTGTGCTGGAAACATCAAACTTGAACAATGTTACTGTTGAAGTTGCATAGCAACATGTAGCCTTGGTTTCTGCTATGGTCGCTTCGTATAACGGGTTAGTAGCTAGTCAAATTGGTAATAATAATTTGACCAGTGAAGACTATGCGCAAATTGACAAAGAGGAGATGGAGCTCATTGACATCTAGTGGGCATTTGCTAGTGTCATGAGGCGAGCGACTGAGTTCATTGAGAAGACAGGCAGAACTGATCTTTCTACTTCTCCAAACACCACATATGGCTTTAACAAAGCCAAAGTGAAATGTTTTAACTATGGTGGGAAAGGTCACTTCAAGAGATAATGCACACAGCCAGCACAGCAGGGGAACAGGAATCCTTTCAACACCAACTACCAGAACCGTCAATCACAAAATTAGGTATCATATCAAAGCCAAAACAATTCCAATTTTTAACCACAAAACCATTACCAAAACCGCCAAAACACTTCACCAAACAATACTGTTAGACAAACCACTACACAAATCCAGAACCAAAATCAAACACCACACAATCCAACCAGAACTATCATTCCTATTTCTACACCAAACAGCCAAACCCAATCAGATAACCAGAACCAGGCTTTGGTGATCTAGAAAGATGAGGGATTTGATTGTACTGGTATGCAACTCGGTGTTGAGGAGATCACTGCTGGTAATGTGGCGTGTGTTGCCCAAAAGATGGATTTAGATGAGCCGGTGTCAGTTGAAGATGTTTTGGTGACTGAGAAGATATCTGATGTGAAGAATGAAAAATTGAGTGAAGAAAGTGATGTTTGTGTTGAGAAGAAGTCGGGATTGATTCTTGACTCTGTTACTCATGTTCCCGAACAGTGTGATTCAGCTTATTCTGATATGGAGAGCGATTCTGATTCTGAAGCTAGTGTTAACTCACTAGATGATGATATCGATCAACTTCTTGCCGAAGCTGATTTTCTGATGACGCGCAAATCTTGCATTGACGATGCTTTTACCAGAATTGATTATTCTAAATTCTTTGCTGGAAAGGAAGCACACTTTGCATTGATGGCAATGACAGAGCCTCCAAAACAGGGAGCTTCAGCTGGCCCTGTTAGCAGTCTTTGGATTGTTGACAGTGGAGCTTCTGGTCACATGACAGGGGATTTATCGCTACTGTTTGACATAAGAAATATCAATGGCAGATACGTAGCGTTTGCTGGGAATAAAGGAGGATACATTACTATGGAGGGTAGTGTGAGTAATGGGATCGTGAGTTTTGAGAAGATTTCATAAGTGAAGCAAATTGATTATAATCTGCTCAGTGTCAGTCAGATATGTGATAAGCAGTTTTCGGTATTCTTTGATGACAAATCTTGCTACATTCTCAAGCCAGGTTTTGTTCTACCAAAAGGGTGGGTAATGCTAAAAGCACCGAGAGTGAACAATTTGTACATTCTCGACATGTCAAAAGCTATGACTACACAAGGCCAAGTCACGTGTTTCCTCTCCAAGGCTACTGAAAAAGAATCAATCGTGTGGCATAGGAGGTTGGGACACATTCACATTAGAAAAATGAATCATTTGGTGAAGAATGAACTTGTTGAAGGCGTAAATGTTAAACATTTCCGTTTGAATGACAAGTGTGTAAGTTGCAAGAAAGGAAAGGAGCACAAGCAATACTATAAACCAAAGAAAGTCAATTCAGTTGAACTACCACTTGAGCGTTTGCACATGGACCTGTTCGGACCGGTCAAGCGTAAAAGTCATGCTTGTGAATTGTACTGTCTTGTGGTTACCGATGACTATTCCATATTTTCCTGGGTTATGTGCTTGCATCATAAGAGCAACACGTTTAATAATCTGAAGGTTCTGTTCACTCGATTGGAAAATATCTATGGTCTGTAGATCAAGAGAATTAGGAGTGATAATGGGACGGAGTTCAAGAATGCACAGATGGATGGTGAAGACAAAGGAATTCATCATGAATACAGTGCTCCGTATACCCCTCAACAGAACGGTGTTGCAGAACGCAAAAACAGGACTCTAATTGAAGCGGCTAGAACAATGCTTGCGGATTCTAATCTCCTAGTAATGTTCTAGAACGAAGCCATTTACGCGGCTTGTTATACTCTCAATCGCGTTTTAACAGTGAAGAAGTTTGGTAAAACCTCTTATGAGCTGTTGAATCGACGAAAGCCGAACTTAGAATCTAGAACCGTTTGGAGCACCATGTACAATGCTTAATCCATCTGAGAAGTTCGCACTGAAAGCTGAAGAAGGATTCTTTGTTGGATATGCAACCCCGCTCAAACGGGTATTCAACAAACGGACTCGTCAGGTCGAGGAGTGGGCTAACGTTGAAGTTCAGCGGTATTCTCAGAGTGTACAGGGTAGCGGTCCAGACTGGATGTTTGATTACAAAGATTTCTTTGAATCATTCAATCTAGATAGCTTGATTGAAGAGGCTGTATTAAGATTATACTACGAGTGTGAAAACGCAGTGACATCACCGTTGGTGCGTCCGATCACCGTAAACCCTCAAACAGCTTCTAATGATACCAATGCTCCTACAGCTGAAGATGAAGTATTTCAGGAAGCTTCCAAAACTCTCAATTCATCAGAATCGGAAGATGATGATGATGTTACAAGTGAAGCTATTCCAGATACATCGTATTCAACCGCTTGAGCAAGTTATTGGTGATACTAGTAGCAGTGTGATGACAAGAGGTCAACTGAGGAATGCTAACTCACAAGAAAACCTTGGCGCTCTTGCTTTATATGCCATAATTCAAAAATCAGGTTTTCAAAATGACTAGTCGTTTGCTTGTTATGTTTCGTAGGTAGAGCCGCGGACATACAAGGATGCTCTTTTGGATGACGCTTGGGTAGAGGCAATGCAAGAGGAGTTATTGCAGTTTCAGAAACTGGGAGTGTGGACACTGACAGATTTACCTCCAAGACAGAAAAAGATAGGAACTAAATGGGTTTTTAAATGTAAGAAGGATTATAGAGGAGTGATTGTTAGGAACAAAGCTCGATTGGTCGTACAAGGATTTCATCAAGTGGAAGGAATTGATTATAACGAGATTTATGCACTGGTTGCACACTTAGAAGCTATTCGCATGTTTCTGGCGTTTTCATCTTATAAGAAATTCAAGGTGTATCAAATGGACGTTAAAAGCACGTTTCTTGATGGTGTGGTCAAGGAAGAAGTTTACGTAGGTCAACCACCAGGCTTTGAAGATCCTATTCACCGGGATAAGGTCTACGTTCTAAACAAAGCTCTCTATGGGTTGCACCAGGCTCCACGAAAATGGTATGAGGAGCTGAGCACGTATCTTCTATCCAAAGGATTTAAGCGAGGTTTGGTAGATTGCACACTGTTCACAAAACGAATAGGAGACGACTCGCTTCTAATGCAAATTTATGTTGATGACATTACTTTTGGTTCTACTAATGAACTTTTATGCAGAGAATTTGAACGTGTGATGCAGGAAAAGTTCGAAATGAGTGCGATGTGAGAGATGCATTTTTTCCTAGGCTTGCAGGTGGACCAAAGACCAACGGGGATCTTTATTCACCAGACCAAATATGTTTCTGAAGTCTTGAGCCGATTCCAGATGGATGATTCGAACCCGATGGATACCCCGATACAACCTAATCACGGGATTGATGTTGACGCTAAGGGGGAGCTAACTGATCCTTTTACATATAGAGCAATCGTCGGATCTCTGATGTACCTCACCGCTTCCAGACCAGACATAATGTTCGCCACATGTCTTTGTGCACGTTTTCAATCGAAGCCGAAACAGAGTCATTTGGTAGCTGTCAAACGTATCCTTAGATATCTGAAGGGTTGTCCGTCGAGAGTACTTTGGTACCCTAATGATGATAATTTTGACCTAATTGCTTTTAGTGATGCAGATTGGGGAGGCTGTGACAAAGACAACAAATCCACAATGGCTGGATCTTAGTTTATGGGGAGTAGGCTTGTGACCTGACAATGCAAGAAACAAACTACAGTCTCCTTATCCACATGTGAAGGAGAATACTTCTCAGCATCAAGCTGCTGCTCACAAGTTCTCTGGATACAACAACAGATGGTGGACTACGGTTTGCAATTTCTTAAAACTCCTATTTATTGTGATAATGAGGCTGCAGTTGCATTAACAAAAGATTTAGTCAATCACTCAAAAGCTAAACATATCCGGATCAAATATCATTTTATCCGTGATTGTTACGCAAAAGAGTTGATCGATATGGTCAAAATCCACACTGACTATCAACGTGCACATCTTTTTACCAATGCTTTTGATAAATCAAGATTTGAATATCTTTTAAAAGCTAACGGTATAAAAGAAAAACAAGACTGATCACCACCCCGGTTTATCGCTTTTTAGTTTTAGTTTTTATTGTTTTTCAGAAAAATACAAAAATCCAAAAATATGTTTTTCATTTTAGGGGGAGTTTATTATCAGAAAAACCAAAAACATTGAAAAATTCAGAAACTCTTAAAAATTAGAAAAATCCAAAATGATTTCTAGGAGAAAAAGAGGAAATGATAGTACATCAGTGGGTATCTGACACATGCTAAAGAAGTGTAATGCAATAAAAGGCGTATGTTTGAGTCTGTGTGATGTGTTGATAGGCTTCGTAGACCTATTACTGCGTGCCTGATAGATATATATCAAACGAATTGTTGTGTGGATGAACTCCTCATGGGCATATGGTCTTAGTACCGTAATTTCGTTTGATTGAGTATTTGGTCAAAATTCGGAGGTTTCGGGTCGTTATGTTATTAGTTATCTGGGGATAGCCTCTCTGATCTTCTGCTGTAAGTCATTACGGACCTGGATCAGACAGGGTGTCTTTATAAAAGAGCTGTAAAGCCAAATCCTAAAGTTACCGAATTGAGGAACTTTCAATGTATGACGATAATCAAAGATTATCTAATGCATCGTATCCAATCATTGATGCAAATCATGATTGATATCAGCCCTCAACCTGGTAGAGTGCATAAGTTACTTTGTAGCATTGATTTGCTGACCTGTATACCTCTGTGCCTCATACCTTGTAAAATTACAGATGACAAAAGCATAATCACGCGTTACAAAGAGTCTTTGTGCATTTACTTCTTGATACGGGAGTATGTCGTGTGCGTGGGAACCACAGACAATTGAGTTTATACAATAAATAACCGTATCAGTGTAAAGCACTACACAACAGTCTGCATGTGAGCTTATGTGGATCACAATATCAATAGTTGCCAGATCACACATTGTCTTTAATGATAATAAATCAAAAGATCAACAGTGTGATTAGATTTCTCAATAACTGATATGATCCTCTTACTGGAAATCACAAAACATTTACTGTTTTTACATTTCTACATTTTACATATCTCGTCAAAAATACAAAACTCAAAAAGATTTTAGGTGTGTTTTAACAAAAATTTTAGGAAATCCAAAAGATTTTACATTTCTATCTTATTTTTGATAACCGATGGTGGTTGATGGTGATTTTCTAAAGCTTGATGGACCATTTGAGTTTTGTCATCTTTAAATATGAAATAATGAATGTTGGATGCTTAAAAGTTGAGAAAATTTTTGAACGGGACTCGATTTTGAGATTTGGTAAAAAGTTCAAAAATTCCAATCTCCATTCGCCCCTTCGATGGGTCGAAGGTGGAATTTTGCTGTTTCATTCGAACCTTTCAAAGGGTCAAATGTGAGTGTTCTTATGTAAATTTCACATTCGAACCATTTTTCTACATTCGAACCTTTAAATAGGGTCGAATGTGGAAAAAATTTCACATTCGCCCTACACGAACGGTCGAATGTCGAGCCTATATATATCTAATCTGCACATTCGAACCCATTTCAAAAAATTTTCAAATTTTCTGTGATTAAGGCCCCTTGTTGCCCGATTGTTAAAAATCATACCATTGTAATCCTCATCTCTTACTGATTATTTTTAGCCATTGTTTGCAGGTAATCATTCAGTAAACATATCTCAATCAGTGATTATGTGTTCAAAACCTGAACTGAATCAAGTGATGGATTGTAGCCTGTTATAGGAATAATTCTTGTTAAGGATTCATTGTCTAAGTATTTTAGGGGGAGAATATACCAAAATCCAGGGCTTAATCAGCACAGATTAACCAATTGATTGTTTAAAATGTTCAAACCCGAGTTTTTAGGATAAAACACTTAAACAATGAATAATCACAACAATTGATGTTTGAAAAAGGTTTATCGGCCATATTAGATGCTTTACGAATCAAAATGGCATGTTAAAACAGATTAAATCAAAATCTGCAATTTGAGAAGATGAACAGACTTGTTCGACAAGTTTAAAAGGGTCGAAAGTGGCTATTTGGTTGAATGTAGCTGATTCAAATGGTCGAAAGTGGAACAAATGGTCGAATGTACATTTTTATCACTGATTTTTCACATTCGAACTATAGTCCACATTCAAATCTCAGAATTCCCACGTTCGAACCTTCGAATGGTCGAATGTGGAAATCAAAAATCAAAAATTTCTTATTTTGTTTATTTTGTCCGTTTTTAACGTGTTTTCTTGATTTCTTTTGCAGTTTAACAATGTCTGAACAACAAAGTACTGGTATTCCCACAGGATCTTCCGACAAGGCAGCCGAGAAGAAACTCGTAGAAGATTTACCATTTGTAGAAGCACATAACTGTTGTGCTTATCTGGGCGATCTGAAGAAACATACCGAATTCACCGGTATTGTTGACTTTTTGAAGAGAAGCCGTGTTATTGTTACTATTGCTACTCCTGCCATCATATACAGAGATCATCAACAAGAATTCTGGACGAATGCCAGAATGGATTATTGGAACAACGAATCTGCTATTGTGAGTACGATTCAGGGGGAGTTTGTGATTATTTCTGAAGACTATATCAGAGAAGCATTGAAGCTGACAGATAAGAAGACTGATCCGAGAGTTCTTTCTTGGATAGAGCAGAGAAAGTGTTTCCTAAGAATGAAGTACAATGGACCGATTACCGATGGTTCATTACATAAAGGAAAGCTGTGCCCGCAGTTCAAGTACCTTGCTCACGTCATGCTACTTGTTTTCGGATCTTTGAGTGGAGGTTATGACGTAATGAGAAAGAGTATTAGCTCTTTGATGGTGCCTTAATCTTGAACAAGCCTTTCAACGTACTGGGATGATACTTGAACACATGCTAGAACCATTGAGAGGATTGAAGAATAAGAAGTTTTTGTTATACCCGAGATTCCTGCAAATGATCTTTGATAAAAAGTACAAGAATTTGAGAAGAGATCCTACTCAGATAGTCGTACAGGATCACATGAATCTGAATACATTAGTAAGAATGAAGGGTTATAAAGGTGTGCCAATGAATGAGAGACCACTAATGAAGAACTTGTTTGGTCACCTGATGAATCCAGGATATGAAGATCCAGGTACTGATAAAGCCAGGCATGCTAACAGTGATTCTGATGAAGACAATCCATTATGTCCTGTTGATCCTGATGCAAAAAGGAAAAGGCAAGTAGTGAACGTTGGTGCGAAGAGTGGCAAAGGGAAAGGAAAAAAAAAGAGGTTGACGCAGAACCACTAAAGAAGGTTTCTCGAAGGAAAAAAGAGTGTTGCAAAGAAAGACACACACTTGGTTGATGAAGAATCGATGGATTCGGAAGAGACTCAGGTTGAAGAGATATGAGATTCTGACAACGAGACTATTAAGAGCACCACGCCCAAGGCCACTATGGCTGGTGAGTCTGAAAGTCTAAACAAGTCATTAAAAGAACAAAGGTTGAAAAGTCCGATTGCGTTGGATGATATTGATGAAGGTTTGGGATTGGGATCTGAAGATTTTGGTGGATCGCCAAAGACTGGAGAGAAACAGAAAAAGCCTACATACAAGAAGAAAGCAAAGGTTGATGAGATTGTAAAGCCAATGCAGAAAAGAGCTAAAGACATTGAGAATCTAATTGCTGGAAAGAAAGTTCCTACAGTATCAATCTCTAAAACATCCATGACATCCCAGTAGCAAAGAAACAGAAAACAGCATCTGCTGCTGAGCAATCTGAACTGCCAACTGATGATTTTAATGCTAGTTTAGATAGAGTCTTGCAAAAGCTGAAGAAACAAAAGACTCCAGTTGCTGAAACTTCAACACCAAAGGTTGCTGTAGATAGTGATGTGATGAATGCAGTAAACCAGAAGCTTGCAGATATGATGAAAATCATTAACCAGCAATAAGCAGAGATTGAGCAGTTAAGGAAGAATGACAAGAAGATGTTGGATGTAGTTGTCTCTTCACAGGAAAATCAAGAAGGTTTGGAAGCTAAGATCAAACAACTTCAGGAAGAGAATCAGAAGTTGTTATTACATGAGCAGAGAAATACTAGAAGGTATATTAATTTGAGACTTGAGAACAAAAAGCTGAAAAAAACCAACAAGAGCATGAATAATCTTATAAAAGATTTATACTCAAAAGCTCCACAACTGAAAGCTGGAGAGGAAGATAAAGAACCTGAAGAAGAACAGGTTGATTTTGAACCATCAGATGAAGAAGAAGATGATGAGGAATTGGATGAGGATGCCGGTGTTGCTCCTAAGAAGAAAGATGATGGTGATGATGATGGTTCAGGTGATGATTCAGGTGATAGTAATAGCTCTGCTGATAGTGATGATGATGATGATGATGATACTGACAAATATAAGTTTGAAAAGAGGGGATCAGGTAAAGGTGCGGGAGAGTCTAGTTCGAAAGCTCCTGGTGACACTACTGAAGATGATAATATTTTCTGGAATGAGAAAACCAGAGCTTTATCTGGAGAAGATAAGAAGTTATATCGCCAGATGTTGACTGATAGAGTCTGGACGATTGAGATGACTGGTAGATTTCCAGAGATATTTGAGTCAAATGATATGCGTTTTGAGCTTGAATATAATGATCCTGATCTAGAAGATAGAGAAGTTTCTGCAGCTGTGTCTAAAGAGATATTAGAGGGACTGGCTAAATAGGTTGGTAAATCTCTTGAAGAGTTGATGAGTGAGAACCAAATACCGAATATACCTAAGAAAGAAGAAGGTAATCACTCTGATTATAGAGATGTTCCAGTGTTTGAAGAGGTAGAGATGGAGGATATTACAAGTGAGGAATATCCAGAATACTTCAAGAATGATAAAGATTGTAGATTTCCTGAATTCTCTGACGAATTGTTGAGCCAGGCTGAGAAACTTGCTCGTGAGAAGAGTAAAAAGTTTGTTGAAGAAGTGTTTAAGAATTCAGACTATCAGAAGCCAAATATTGAACAATCTGATGATTTGAAAGAATTGTTGAGGAAACTTAAAGAAAAAGAAGCTAACCGTCCTAAGACTGAAGTTCAAGGACGATTGAGACAGCTTAGGTGTGTCGCCGTGAAATGGGAGAAAGGAATTCTGTACTTTAACAGATTCCATGATATAAAGACACTACCATATTGGGTTGTTCGCGATATCTGCAGACATGAAATGTCAGGTGCTTCAGTAAACAACCATCTCGTTGGATACTTTGCAGATCGCATGGCGAGAGAGAGCAGAACGAAATGGAATGTATTTACCCCGTAGTATCCTAAGAGAATAGTTCACAAGAAGGAGAAAGATGAGATAATGGGGTTGTACAAAGTGACTTTGAAGTATAAACCGCCAAAACTGTTGAAGCATATTCCTTTGATGCGAATTCCACAACACTTTTCGAAAGATTTTATGTGGTGGTACTACGACTGGAAGACAGCAGAGGCTATTATTGTTCTGAAGGATGGTATGAAAGATTTTAAGAAGATTTATATCTTTGACCCAATGTGGTTGATCAATTGCTTGCATGAGGACATTATCATCCTATACTATAATCCGATTTACTGTGAAGAGAAAGACAGCGAACAGGCAGCTAAATTCCAACGAGTGGTATTTCTATGTTTTGTGTGGGATGTCAATGCGGGTTGTGATTTTGATAAGAAGCTGGGGAAGTTTGTTCAGATTCAGAATATTGAAAGGAAGAAACCAAAGCAAACTCATGAACCAGTGATGACGAAAGAACAAAAGAAGCTACTGCATATCTAACTGATGAACAAGAGAATGGATGAAGACCGAAGGCTGAAGCAATTCAAGCAATAGTCGAGGGGGAGTTTGTAGATACACGAAAGTGCGACTAGTGCTATTGAATTGCGAAATCTAATATGTATTGCTGATTACGGACGGTCGAAGGTGGATATCAGATGGTCGAAGGAAGTTTACATTGGTCGAAGGAAGCTCTGGGAAGTCGAATGTAATTTTGTGTGTATATATGTCCAGATTCGCCCACTATGAATGGTCGAACCTGTACATTCGACCAAGTCAATTGGGCGAACGTGCAGGTCTATATAAGGCTGAATCATATTTGAATGTTTAACTTTTGGTCATTTTGTTTCCCTCTCAGAGTGTGTTTCTCCCTAGGGTTTTTGTCAAGTCTGTAACTGATTTATATCATTGTAAACAAGCTTTTAAAGTGTTAATGATTATGTTTATGAATCAAATGAACATGTTTATGATGATTTGTGTGTTTTGCTAGTTTTATTATCATTTCGTCATCAATTCAGGGATTCCGCACCTGAATTGAACTTGTTTGATCACATTCTTTGTTTGAATAGCCGATCCTATACGCATACAAAAACCAGAATTGATAATAATTCAGTTGAACATTTGAATAAATTTATTTGATACTAACCCACAGGTCCCAGGATAATAAACCAAAGCAGATATTTTCAATGAACCACAGCAGATATTTATTTGTGTACAAAGTGGTATCAGTTGATAAACGATTTTTTGGAACAGTTGATAAATTTTCTTTGTTTGATGATTTGTGTGTTTTGCTGTTTTCATTGAACATTTGAATTTGGTGATAATTGATTGATTTGAACTTGTTTTCATGGATAAAATTCAAAATTCACTTTGTTAAACTTGTTCCAAATCCAATCCGAAGCAAAACCTGCATAAGATCATCAAATTTCATCAACATTTGAAAATTTTGGATCAAAATAACTGATTTTCAAAGTATAACCGTTTTTCAAAATGAAAGGGTCAAACCTAGGGAGATTTGATCGAGAGTGGAGTTTTTAGGTCAAACCAGGGAGTTTTTGGTCGAACGTGGAGTGTTATTTGGTCGAACCTAGAAATTTTTAATGTGTTGTGGTTCATTTGACCATCAGTTGTACATTCAACCAATCGGGCGGTCGAAAGTGGATTTACTTGGTCGAAAGTGAAACGAGTTTGTTATTTTCTACATTCAAGCCTTTATAAACGGTCGAATCTGGATTAAATTTCACATTCGACCACACGATCATAGTAAATGGTCGAACGTAGAAACTGTTGAGAAATTTTTTTAATCGTTTCGTGTTTTATAATTTTCAGACGATATATGGAACTTTCCGACAACACCATGACCTAATACAACACCACAACAACAAACAACTATGGATCCTTGGTCGGTAGCTGCTCAGAAGACTAGTCAACCATCTCAACCGATTAACTATTTGGCGATGACTAGTTCGATGCCTCAACAAGTTGCACAACCACAACCTATGGCTGATTACTGGGGAGTTGCAGCAGTGGCAGTACACTCTCAGAGTACCAATGCGATTTCGACACTTATTCATGACTTATCTTCGGGTAGTGGGAGTTGTCCACCAAAGTTGATGGAAATGGTGGACTACAACCAATGGAAGACCAAGTTCAAGATTCATCTAGAGGGAATGGGATTAGAAGGAACGGAAGCGTGGCAAATGATTGCTAAGGGGTATGTTGCTTCGGTTTTGGATAACACTGGTGAGCCGATTCCATTAGAGAGTCTCACTGAGGACGAGAAAAAGAAGTTTGCGGTGGAAAAGAAGGCGTTTCCCCAACTGTCCCAGGCCATTAACACTGAACTGTTACATCAGTTTGGGTCGTGCACCACTTCTAAACAATTATGGGATATGTTAAGGAATCGTCACGATGGGAATGAAAAGTCGAGGAAGCTTAGAATGGAGGAGTTAAGGAAAAAGTTTGAAAACTTCAGTTATATGGGAAATGAGACGCTGAAGGAATTGATTCCGAGGTATTGTCACTTATTGACTGGACTTTCAAGTTATGAGATCAATATACCGATGTCTGAGCTGGTGGACAAGTTCGCTGATGCATTGCCACCATACTGGAATCTACATCTTTTTAATGATGATCTCTGCGTTTTGTTGATATTAGTATCATTTTGTAACTGATTCAAGGATTCCGCACTTGAATTAGTAGACTTGTTTGATCAATACAATTGTTTTTGTCAATTCGATCCTTCTACAAAGTGGAATCAGAGCCATATGGATCAAACAACTACCATTTGATAATTTTACAGCTGATTTGGACCCTATTTTGATCAAAAACTTTCTGTTTTTCATTGATAAACTGATTTGAAAATAAATTGATTGATTAGAGCTTGTTTTCATGGATAAAATGCATAATTCTCTTTCTTAAACTTGTTCCAAATCAAATCCGAGGCAAAACCTGATTAGAATCATCAAATTTCATCAACTTTTGAAAGATTTGATCAAAATTAACTTATTTTCAAAGAATAACCGTTTTTGAATATGCAGGGTCGAACCTAGGGAGACTGGTCCAACGTGTGTGTTTATTTGGTCAAACCAAGGTGTTTTTGGTCGAACGTGGTGTGTCAGTTGGTCGAATCTAGAGTTTGTCGGTGTTTAGTTGTTCATTCGACCATATTAGTTTCATTCGACCAATCGGTCGGTCGAAAGTGAGTTGAAACGGTCGAACGTGAGTGTAAACGGTCGAAAGTGATTTGAGTCTGTTATTTTCTACATTTGTGTCTTCTTAAACGGTCGAAAGTGAACAATTTTATACATTCGACCACTCGATCATACGAACGTAGAATCTGTTATAAAACTTTTCTAATCTTTTCGTGTTTAATCATTTTCAGATCGATATGTGGAACTTTACTACTACACCACGACCTAATCCGACACCACAACAGCAGACAACCATGGATCCTTGGTCGGTAGCTGCTCAAAAGTCTAGTCAACCATCGCAACCTATTAACTACATGGCGATGACTAGTACTATTCCTCAACACGTTGCACAACCACAACCACAACCGATGACTGATTATTGGGGAGTAGCAGCAGCAGAGGTACACTCTCAGACGACAAATGCCATTTCAACTCTTATTCAAGACTTGTCTTCGGGGAGTGGAAGCCGTCCACCAAAGCTTATGGAGATGGTCGATTACAACACTTGGAAGACCAAATTCAAGATACACCTTGAGGGAATGGGTTTAGAGGGAACGGAAGCTTGGCAGATGATTGCGAAGGGCTATGTTGCTCCGATCTTGGAGAACACGGGTGAGCCAATTCCGTTGGAGAATCTTGTAGATGATGAAAAGAAGAAATTTGCTATTGAGAAGAAGGCGTTTTCTCAATTGTCCCAAGCCATCAATACTGATCTGTTACATCAGTTTGGTTCTTGCACAACATCTAAACAGCTGTGGGACATGTTAAAGAATAGGCATGATGGAAACGAGAAGACGAGGAAGTTAAGGATGGAGGAATTTCGAAAAGAGTTTGAGAATTTCAGCTACATGGGGAACGAGACGCTGAAGGAGTTGGTTCCAAGGTATTGTCATTTACTCATTGAGCTTTCAAGCTATGAGATAAGCATACCTATGTCAGAGTTGGTGGAAAAGTTTGCCGATGCGTTGCCACCATACTGGAATCAGCATATAGAGGTATTGAAAGAAAAGGATGCATACCAATATTGGACCATTAATGAGTTTATTCAGAAACTGGAAAATAAGGAGATGGAAGAAAAGAGGAAGGTGAAAAGAGCACAAATTCCTCAGAATCCAGATTTGTATCATGGTGGTACTTCTTCTCTTTCTAGTTCAAGTTCGAGTTCAAATGTTGCTCCACACATCGCGTGCGTCTCTAACCATGTTGAACCAACCAAAACACCAATCAATTATCTTGCTCAAACATCATCATATACCCCACCATCATATCCTACTACAACTTATATTCCACCATTTTCACCCATGCAACAAGCAGCATGTTATTCTGCTAACCAACCTCAACAATAAACATACATCCCTCAAATGAACCCGATGCAAATCAACCAAAGTCAAACAAATCAGAGCCCGATTGTGTTGGAGAAATCGAGCCTAAACAATGTTACTGTTGAGATTGCTCAACAACACGTAGCATTGGTGTCAGCCATGGTAGCATCTTATAATGGGCTTGTTGCGAGTCAAATTGGTAATAACAACTTGACCAATGAAGACTACGCACAGATTGATAAAGAAGAGATGGAGCTCATGGATATTCAATGGGCATTTGCAAGTATTATGAGGAGAGCTACTAATTTCATCCAGAGAACTGGAAGAACTGATCTTTCTACTTCTCCGAACACCACTTATGGCTTCAACAAAGCCAAAGTGACTTCTTTCAATTGTGGTGAGAAAGGCCATTTTAAGAGAGAATGTACACAACCAGCTCAGCAGGGAAATAGAAATCCTTTCCACTCTAACTACCAAAACCGTCAAACCCAAAATCAGGTATCTTACCAAAGTCCTAATATTTTAAGCTTTCAACTACAAAATAACTACCAAAACCGCCAAAATACTACACAAAATAACACTGTTAGACAAAACACAACACAAAACCAAAACCAAAACCAGACACCACAAAATTCAAACCAAACAATCATTCCTATTTCTACACCAAACACACAAACCCAAACAGATAATCAAAATCAAGCTTTGGTGATATAGAAAGACGAAGGGTTTGATTGGACAGGGATGCAGTTAGGTATTGAAGAGATTACAACTGGGAATGTGGCTTGTGTTGCACAGCAGATGAATTTGAATGAGCAGGTAGAGGTTGAAGAGGAATTAGTGACTGAAAAGATATCTGAGGTGAGGATCGAGGAGTTGAATGAAGAGAGTGATGATTCTACAGAGAAAAAGTCTGGGATGATTCTTGATTCGGTTTCTGATATTCCATAGCAGTATGATTCAGCTTATTCTGATGAGGAGAGTGAGTCTGATTTTGAATCTAGTGTTAACTCACTGGATGATGATATTGACCAATTGCTTGCTGAAGCCGACTTTTTGATGACCCGGAAATCATGCATGGTGGATGATGCTTGTACCAGGATTGATTATTCAAAGTTTTTCGCTGGGAAGGAAGCACACTTTGCATTGATGGCCATGATAGAACCTGGGAGCTTCAGCTGGCCTTGTGAGCAGTATTTGGATTGTTGACAGTGGAGCTTCTTGTCACATGACAGGGGATCTTTTGCTACTATTCGATATCAGAAATATCAATGGAGGTTATGTAGCGTTTGCAGGAAACAAGGGTGGTTAGATTACCATGGAGGGTAGTGTCAGTAATGGAATAGTGAGTTTTGAGAGGATATCTTATGTGAAGCAAATCAATTACAATCTGCTCAGTGTCAGTCAGATATGTGATAAGCAATTTTCTGTATTCTTTGATGACAAATCTTGCTATATACACAAACCGGGATTCGAGTTACCAAAAGAGTGGGTGATGTTAAAGGCACCGAGAGTAAACAACTTGTACATTCTTGACATGTCTAAAGCAATGACTACACAAGGCCAAGTCACGTGTTTTCTCTCCAAGGCTACTGAAAAGGAATCTATCATGTGGCATAGGAGGATGGGACACATTCACCTACGAAAGATGAATCAATTGGTGAAGTATGAACTTGTCACAGGCGTGAACGTTAAAGATTTTCACTTAAATGACAAAGTGTGTGAGTTGTAAGAAGGGTAAGCAGCACAAGCAATCACATAAGCCAAAGAAAGTCAATTCTGTTGAATTGCCACTTGAACGTTTGCACATGGATCTGTTCGGACCGATCAAGCTTGGTCATAGCCAGATCATAATATTGTGTTGGTTAGAACGCTAAGCGTGAACCTGAGTTCACTTAGAAAGAAGGAGATCGCGTGAGTCACAAACATCCCGCCCTGTTCAAAGATACTAATGTATCGAATGACTTGAACTGAATTCCGGGAGGGAATTCTCTTAACGGGGGGAGAATGTGACAACCGGCAAATTCCGTACAACGTTCAACGTGATGTTAATTGTGCTTTTGGAGTAATTAACCTGGTTTAAGGTTAATTTGGACTAATTGAGCCGTTATGAGTCCTACGATATCCTTCTCAAAGTTCGTAGAAGCCTTGATGCCTTTAAAGAAAGACTTTGCGTGTTTAACGTTAACGAACTGACATCAGTAAAAAGTTGTCAAACTGGACTAACATAAGGCTAATATATGTAAATACGCAATGTGTTTACTATTGATGCGATCGGATGTGAAATCGGCACGAAAAACGGACAAAAACACAACGTTTTGGAGAACGCGGAGAGGAACTGACGTGGGAATCGGACGTCAAAATGCAAAGTTTTAACCGTTATCGATCTTTCAGAAGAATTATTTATCGTAAATAATTTCATTCGTTTAATTTCGAAGGTGAACGGATCTTTTAGATGAAGGACAGGACGACCGAATCGTTTAACGTGGTTTAAACGCATGTCACGAAAGTACGCGTCGGACGTCGAAAATAATCCTTAAGTAGCTCATTTTAGTTGTGTTTTTAATTTCGAACAAAACCGACTAGTTTTCGTGATATGTTATTAACCCTAAATACAAACCGAGCCTTAAAAAGTTTAATGAGGGTTCGATACGCGGTATCTACCTACCCCAAACCCTAGGTATAAAAGCCCTCGTTTTCTCATCTCTCTCCTTAATTTTGCATCAGCCGCTACTCTCCCTCTCTCTCTCTACTCTCTCTCTCTCTCTCTCTAGAAACCATAACTCTTCTGCACAAGTCCCTCCCTCTCTGCACTCGTTTTCCCGATCACCCTCCCCCTCGTCCCTATTAGAATGACAGCTGGCCACCACCAAGCTTGGGTGATGGCGGCACAGGTCCTTGGCCCCAAATATACCGTCCTTGTTCTAGGTGGTCGGGTGACCGGTGGTGGTTGGAAAGGTGGCAGCACCAAGCCATGATGCTCCATAGTGTCGGGTTTGGTTTCAGCTTGGTCAGATCTATGAGAATGAGTCAACTCGGGTTTCGTTTTGGATGTTCGGGTCAGATTTTGGGTGCGGTCAAACTCGGTCAAACCGAGTCAACCCGACAGACACGATCAACCTAGTCAGCGGGTCAACTCGGTCCAGTGATTCAGTCAACGCGTCAATCAGGACGAGTCCACGCGGCGAAACACGCGTATATTCGGTATAATTAGTTTGTATCTATTGTTTTCGTTAATAAATACATAATTATAAACTATAAGATACGAACGAAAATAGTTTTAGCTCGCGAAACGAACTGAAAATAATAAACAAAAAGTATTGCAAGATAATATTTGTATATTGGTCGTGACTTGCCTTGTAGTTGGACTAAATTGTTGGACTATATGTATATATTTATATAAATAAGTATAGACGAACTTGTGCCATATGACCACACATCATGTTTTAAGAAAAATGTTTTTAAAGTGGAATTACTATATATTGTGTATGAAAAAATATTACATACTTGCGACAAAAAATCTAAGTATCATAATGCTGTATTGCAACCCATTTGTAGATCCCGCTGCAACGTGCGGGTATATAAATAAGTATAATTTACAAAAAAAAAAAAAAAAAAAAAAAAAGTTGTCAAAACGTATCAATTTCTAGTTTAAAATGTAAAATTTGAAAATTGTATTAATGGATTGTTGTCTTATGTTTGGGAATTGATTGTGGGAAAATTGTAAACGACTTGTGTTGTCCGGTTTATGCAAAAACAGAGAAGACTCTGCCAAAATTTTTATAAAATCCGAAGCGCAATGAATGTGATATTGTGGTGCGTTCTTATAAATAACCTTCCAAGCGCTTGACAAATGTAGTTTTTATACAAAATTGCGACGTTTTTGATAAAGATTATTTGTAACAATAATAATCTATTCCAGGCAATATTTCAAAAAAATATATAGTCTTTTGTTACCAAGCGTCAACTATGGCGAGTTTTTAAAGGTTATTCGGTAACTAAAATGTGTTTGTCTTTCGGTTTCAATACGCATAAACGTTCGATTTTTATTTGGAAAACCTTTTATAAAAAGCGAAGTTTTGAAATCGGTAAAATACTCAGATTTGGGAAAAGATGTAACAATTGCTATTAATTGATTTTAGTTACTATATTACGTTTACTCAAAAAGTATTTTTCTAAAAGTAATTATATAAGACAAATATATTTATCCAGATTACGAGACGAGCTACGGCTCAGGATGAGCTATACGTTTCATGGCAGTAGTCCAAGATGGTTTACACACGAATAGTAACATGTGCTCAACTTGGGTACTATGTCGTATGTGAACACATGAATTATGATAAGTCACGATCGATTTGTCGAGTTTAAACACTTAAGACTCAGGTTAGTACACACGAGTCTAGATCGTTAAATAAACTATCTTTTAACCGGAAAATAAGCTAGGGTTATATATGATAGACTTTTAAGGTGTCCTATATTGGTAATTAGGGCACGAGGAAGTCGGTCAAAGCTTCGGGCTTTGTTTGCTAGCTAAGCAAGGAAATCAAGGTGAGTTTCACGGGCCCTTTTCACTGTTCTTGTTTGGGGAAAGATATGTTTTCTCAAATGTTTTTTACATGTCAAATGTTTTACATGACAAAATGTTTTCAAAAGTTAAAACGTGATAAGTGGCCTAATGAGTACTTGGGTTTTGTTGTTTATACACCACTCGGGGTGAGTCCTCGCTACTGTAACCATTTACTCGTGTGTTGTGTGTGTGTGTTGAAATCGAGAACCGAAGGAATATTTGGATAGCGCTATTGGTGCCTGACAAGGCCCACCCCTAATCGATAGCGTCGATTATGCAACTGTGTATGCCACGGGTGCACTTATTCTGAACTAAGTTGTTATTTCTAAGAAACAACTACTGCTCGCGGGGCATTATTATTGTCACACCCCGACTTTTCCCTTGTCGGATGCGACGTTTGGTGCCTTTGCCAGCGCAGCGGAAAGTTGCAACTAAGACTCTTATATCCAGAACGCCATTGCTAACCCTCTAAGATCCCCGGTCCCAATATGCCGACTACTCCAACCGTGCCGTTACCAAAGTTTAAACCTGAAAGACATACTTAAAAAGTCAACATAAAGCTGGTGAGTTCATAAGTTTTGCATAAATAATTCCACAAGTTTTTATAAAAGAGTTTCCATAAGTCTGAAAAGATCATTCCCGTTATACTATGTCATAAGAACGTTAGCTAGACGTTAAGTGATCTCACTACTACGGTTGGGAACCCATTACTGAACATGAACCAAAAGACGAGACCAGCCCAGATGACTGGGCTACCGATGCCTCGGTAACCCGATAGGTAGAGACAATATGCACCCGCCCGGCCCCCGGCCGTCGGGTGGGGCTTGTGAGGCCACAATAGATCTATCCACATTTCCCTCGTTGTGCATTCCCGCACATTCATGGTTTCCCCCTGGGACTTTCCATGAAGACCGTATAGTACATAAAGTGCCCATAGTATAACATGTCCTTTAAATTGTTCGTACAAAGCATGTTTCTCCCCCCGAAAGCCAAACAGTAAAAGTGGGGCTGTGAAACTCACGCACCCATTTCATTTTTCAAAAAATTGTTCGTTTGGAATTCCTCAGGTTTTCATAAAAGAAGCATGTCTTCCACCCCGTAAACATTTATAAAACAGTAAAAAGTGGGGTCATGAACTCACCTCAATTTCCATGCTAAGCTAGCAAATAAAGTCCAAGCCTCGACCGGCTTCCTCGTGCCCTATTACAACAAAGGACACCTTAAAGTCTAACACATATAAACCTAGCCTATCATCCGGCTAAAAGACGGTTTATCCAACTATCTAGACTCGTGTGTATAACTCGAGTACTAATATGCTTTAACTCGACGAACCGATCGTGACTAATCTTACTTATGCGTTAACACACGACATAGTACCCAAGTTGCGCACTTGTCACTATTCGTGTGCACACCACGTTGGACTATATTATGAAACGTATAACTTATCCTGAGCCGTAGCTCGTCTTATAATTACATTTTAGGAAAATACTCTTTGATGAAAATATAAGTATAGTTGTTTAAAACCGATTAATAACAATATCGCTTCTTTTCCAAATCTATGTCTTTAAAGGTTTTGAACATAAATTTTTATATAATTCTTTCCTCCAATACGCTGAGCGTTTTGTAATTCAAAACCGTTAAAATAGAAATGTTTTAGTTACTAAAATCTTTAAAGGTTGACGCAATTGACGCTCAGTAAATAATATGCATTTGTTTGGAAATAGCGTTCGACGTTTTTCTTTAAATGTTGCAAGAAATCGTTTGTCAAAAATACTTGAAGATTGTTGATAATGAAATATACAACAAATATCGCCTTCATTTATGCTTATAAATTTGATAAAATTTCGGCAGAGTTTCCTCTGTTTTTGTACAAACCAGGCAACACAAGTCGCCTACAATTTTCCCAAAAATCAATATCAAACACAAATCCACATTTTGTTTATCCGCAATTCCAAATCAGACGAGACTTATACGTTTCGACGCTTTTATATGAAAACTATACTTATTTATATAAAGACACGACAATATATATATATATATATATATATATATATATATATATATATATATATATATTATAGTCCAACCAATTTAGTCCGATATCGATATTATAAGTCACGCATTTTAGTCACTATTACCGGTCGTCCGATATAATATGTAGTTAACATTTATTATTATTATTCGGTTCGTTCGCGAGTCAAAACTATTTTAAGAATATCGATGTATTTATATATATAATATCCACAACAAATATACAATACGAATTAAAGTATACCGATTCGTACGCGCGTAACCCGAAGCCACCTCGAACTACGTGTAGACCGGAACCAAAGTTTGACTAGCTTTGACCGCGTGTTGACCGAGGCTTGACCATCCAGATCTGACCCGAACAAGACCCGTACCAAACCCGATCTCGTACCGAATCTGACCCGAACACCAAAACCACCAAACTTTGACCCGAACTTAGATCTAACCCGAATGCAAACTCGAGGCCAGCTGTCGCGCGACTCGAACCCAACACCAAAACTGACCCATTCCTTTACCCGAGCCTAACCCACCGACCCGAGACCAAAACGAAACCCAAAACAACCATCACCTTTCACTGCCATCGACGCCCCAACAAGGCAGCCCTCGAGTCACCACCGCGCACCCAACCCAAATCCCACTAAACAGACCCAAACCCGACTGCAACAACCACCATCACCACCGGACCACCACGAGCCGAAACCCAACCCTATCGGATCTGCACAATCAACCGAGCACCACCACCACAAACCTGACCCGATCTGTACCCTACCTGAAACGAGCCTAAAACCAAACCCCAAGCCATCGGACCATCACGAACCCACCATCTGAGCCAAAACCCACCAAGTTTGCTGCTCCCTTGACCTGAACCCGAGACCCATCAGCGCCGCCATCGTCCTTCCCGTCCACCACCATCTCAGCCCCTGAACCAAGCACGAACAGAGCCAACCGAACCACCAGATCTGCAGAACCCGTTACCACCCTCCAACCACCAACCCGTCGGACCACCCGAACCCTGTAACCATCCACCATTCGAGCCGCCATAAACCCGACCACCACCCCTCCGTTTCTGGCCAAGAACCACGCGCCGCCCAGCTTCCATGCTGTCACCACCATGGATGGTGGTGACCGGTTTCTGCTAAAGGGGAGGAGGAAGGGTTCGTGAGGAGAGAGAGAGATGGTTAGAGAGACAGAGAGTAGAGAGAGGGATTGCAGAGAGTTAGGGGGGGGTGTTTGGCTGCGGGTGTGGAAATGAAGAAGGAAGGGGATAAGCTTCCTTTTATAGCTAGGGTTTATTGGTAGGTGAGGTATACCGCGTTTCGAACCCGTAATCTCGCGAAACGTCTCGGTTTCTATTCTAGGCCCAATAATAAATTAAAAAAAGTAGTCGGTTTTGTTCGAAATACAAAACCGAGCATGAATATAAATATTTTGATGTCTGACGCGTGTTTTCAGAACACGCGTTTAAATCGCGTTAATTTAACCGGTCGCAGTTTCGATCATAAAACAGTCAGTAAACTTCCGAAACTTGATAATTAACAATATTTAAAATAAATATTTAATTTTTAATAATAAAAATCACGTCGGTGTAGATCGGAAGTTGCCGGGTGTCACATCCTCCCAATGTTACAGGAAATTTTGTCCTCAAAATTTGAGGTAGGATATCATCCAAGAACCAATGGTAGTACAACAAAAATAGTCAACGGACTTGCGGTACAAATGGCACGAAATAAGGTTTCAGAATCAACTGAATGCAAAGTGTAAACAATAACTCTATCAACAAATACTATTGGCACACCTCAAACGAAGCAACTAGTGCACCAACTTTTCATTACACACCACAAGGTGTGTCTGCATTTAAGGCAATAACAAACACGTTGAGGAAAGTGAGACATGTCAATAAAAATCATTCGTTATTCCAAGTAGATTGAATATTCACCGCAAGGTGCTGTATCAAATTCCAACAATTCGATTCAACTGAAACGTCGACTTTAAAGAAACTCGTCGACGAAGTATCAAAGGATTCATTGCCCACAATGGCCTGACATAGCAAGACTAGAAGACAAACATTACGAGCAACGTAATAATAAAGCAAATCATTAATGAAACAATTGTTTGATGCGAAGCCCTACAATGGACCTTCACAGATTTAAAGAATCCAAACATACAATAGTTGACACATGTACAAAAATATGTGTCTAATTTGGTGAAAAGAATAAGGAATCAAAAATTAAATTCCTTTATGATTGAATGTTGAAGGCCACGAATACAAAAGAAGAGAGATGTAGATCGTACTCAAAAAGATATAACTAGGTTCTACAACATGAACCTTAGAAGTTCAAGAAACGAGATCATCCAGAACTTAAACTGGTTTAAGAAAAGCAAGGTCACAAATGACACGAACATGGGAGAATCGACAATCACGTCCGTAACAACAAAATAATGAAAAACCCTTATCCATTATTTATATATATAAATATATATACAACAACACATAGGATACCCTCATGATAGAATTTCTTAGAACTATCAGGTGCCTGTAAATTTGCAATAACGTGACGTCTACGTTATCAAAAATTTACCTCACCAGATCATCCTATTAACCTCCATCATAAGCTGTATCACGAGCACTCGTCACATTCACATAATAACACGTATGTATAACATAATATAATGTTCGTCGTGTGCGCCACTTTTCCCAGTGCTCTTCCCGTCTGCATTCCAGCTTCGCAGCATCATCGGCAAAACGAGGTGCCTCATCAAGACGCCTTCGGCCCAACCCGACCTTGATGACATAGCATACTCCGAACCAGGGATGTGAGACCGCAGATGTAACACCCCAACCGATGGCGGAAACATCGGGGTGCCACGTATTGATGATTGTTTTCAGTAGCACATGGTATAATATAAATTTTAAATAATTTATTCAAACATAAATATCCAAAATGTGAATTAATGTCTAAGAATTCAAATACATAACATCAAATAATAACTTCAAAACTTCAAATAACTTCAAGATAAGTCCTCATGCTAACTCAAGCCTCAGCTTCATTGTTACCTGAAACATGTTAATTTTGAAAGTATTTTGGGTCAACATAAGTTGGTGAGAATTACATAGGTTTTTGATGATAAAATGAATAAAATGTTATGCAATTCATGTGTCATGTTAATCTAGCCCATATGTGAGAAACATATTAGAAATAAATCGAGTGCATAATCAACCCTGTTGACTGTTATAAATAATACATACCATACACTTATGGTCCCAATGAATAATGTTATGCGATAACAAACACCCACGTAACCTTTGTAGGAGGCACGTATCCGGGTGGGATTGTCAGTCCAATAGATCTATCAATGTATACCGTCGGCTGATCAATGTTAATGATTATGCTAGAATGTGCTTACTCTAATCATGTTCAAGACAATATGCAACATAGAAAACACACAAACACATTGATGATTGAATTGCAATGAAAAGTGTTATAACATGTTTCACCCCAAAAAGTGGTGATAAAAGGGGCTATGTAAACTCACCTTAGCAAATGTTAACTTGTTGAAAAGATATGATAATGGTGTTGCCCAAAGTGATTCCAAATATTACCCTATAATGAGGTAATATATATAATAAGTCTAAGTCTATGTAACTAATATGTGTATCCTAGGGTTTCGATTTGGGGATAATCAATTGTTAAATTTTTATTTAAAAATGTTAATTAAATAAAGAAAATTGGATAATAAATGAAAAATAGTCTTTTTATAAAGTTTAAATTTTGAATGAGTACAATAAAGTGTTTGAAGCGATAAAATAATTTTTATAAAATTATTTCATTTAAAATAGATTTTTAAATCTATTTATTTATAAATAGCCAATTATTAACTTTAATATTCAAAAATACTAAAATTAAAGAAATCTTATTTTAAAAATCATAATTCTGATCTAAATGATTAAAAATAATTTGTATAAAATTTTGGTGCAAAAATGATGAAAATTGGATTTATTATGAATTAAATATGATTAAATCTTACTAAAATTGATTAAAAATAATAAATAAATGATTTTACTGAATTAAAAATTATTTCAGTAAAGTTTAACTTTATAAAAAGTTAGGATAATTTTTGGAGAATTTAAATAAATTGTTTTGATATAATAATGGATTTTTATAATTATAATAGTATAAAAATGATTTAATTATTATAAATATTAAATAAAAGAATTTCTGAAAAATAAAAGTTGTAATTAAATCTTTTATATCAGATTAACAATTAATAATTTTTATAGAGTTTATAAAATAGTTTAGGTATTTTAAAAAGAATTTAAAAGATTTAAAGGATTTAGTATATATATATAATTAATTATATAGTAAAAAGAAAAGAAAAGAAAAGAATGCAAAAAAACTGGTCAGTGCCGGGACTCGAACCCGGCTGACCCGTGTGGAAGCCCAGTGTCTCAACCACCTGGCCTAGGCCGGTGGTTGTGATGAATTCTGATTTAATATTATTAAATAACATATGCAAATACTGGTTTATCCCCAAACCACAAACGACGAACCCTAGATAATCAATTGATTGATTCAGGCAACAATAGCCCGATTAATGTTGGGGCTATTGTTGCTTGGATGCCGATGAACTAAACCAAACAATAAAATTAGACTCACAGTGTGATGATGATGATTATTATCGGGTCAAAGGGAAAGTCAACCACGTGCAATTAAACAAAACACAGAGAGAATTATAGAGAAATAGGGATTGAAGGAGAGGTATGAGCGATTGTACAAGGTCCAGAAGGCCTCTATTTATACTAATTGATTAGGGTTAGGGTTAATTGGATGGGTTGACTTTCCTTATTATTTAACGCGGCCAATATGATCATTAGGGCACAATTGCCGTGTAATTGTTGTTCAATCATGTTATAATGGGCCGGTATTAGCACGAGGATACCATAGATAGCATAATTACGTGTTAATGCTACGGATTGGGCAACAAGGAATCCCACAGTTGACTTTTCTAGTCAACTGTGAGGATTCTAACACGCGTATAAGATAATTATTTGTCTGGGTTATAACAAGAAACGGGCTCAGCCCAGATGGTTTGTGCATGTGTGTTGGTTTGGACCGGTCCTTGGCGCGGGTTCGAACCCCGGCCAAGGCAAACTTTTTTTTTTTGATTTTATTTATCACACACACATAAATATATATTATTATATATAGTATTAGGGTTCCATAAAAGCGACAAAAATAATAAATGCGATGATAATTAAGAAACTTGACGTTTTATTAAATGTCATGCGTAACGTACAAGTATTAAATGCGTAATGTTACAGTCTCCCCTACTTTTAGGAACTTCGTCCCGAAGTTGGAGTTGGAGAGTCTGGTGGAAAAAGATGCGGATACTTCGACTTCATCTGGTCTTTACGCTCCCAAGTGAACTCTGGGCCTCGTTTAGATTCCCAACGAACCTTAACGATCGGAATACGACTGCGCTTGAGTTTCTTGACTCCAGTGTCAACAATCTCGACGGGTTTCTCGATAATGTGCATGCTTTCATCGATTTGCACATCCTCAAGAGGAACATGAAGGTTCTCATCTGCTAAGCATTTCTTGAGATTCGAAACATGGAAGGTCGGATGAACATTGCTTAGCTCGGGTGGAAGCTCAAGTCTGTAAGCCACTTTCCCAACTCTGTCAAGAATCTTGAAGGGGCCTACGTATCGAGGAGCTAGTTTTCCCTTTCTACCGAAACGAATAACTCCTTTCCAAGGGGATACCTTAAGTAGCACAAGGTCCCCAACTTGAAATTCCAAGGGTTTACGACGTTTATCAGCATAACTCTTTTGGCGACTTCGGGCCTTGAGAAGATTATCCTGAATAAGCTGGATTTTGTCTGTGGTTTCCTGGATTAGTTCGGGTCCAGTAATACGAGCTTCACCAACCTCGGTCCAACAGACAGGAGAACGACATTTCCGACCATAGAGTGCCTCAAAAGGAGCCATGTTAATGCTGGCGTGATAACTGTTGTTGTATGAAAACTCAACCAAAGGAAGATGAGAATCCCATGCGCCACCAAAATCGATGACACACGCCCTGAGCATGTCCTCAAGTGTCTGGATGGTTCGTTCAGTCTGACCATCCGTTTGAGGGTGATAAGCAGTGCTCAGGTTCAACTTAGTACCCAAGGCTTTTTGTAGAGATTCCCAAAAGTGAGAGGTGAAACGACCATCGCGATCAGAAATAATGTCCAAAGGTATACCGTGACGACATACGATTTCACTTACGTACATCCTTGCCAACCTTTCCACAGAATACTTCTCACGAATAGGTAGAAAGTGAGCGGACTTGGTCAAACGATCGACAATTACCCAAATACTGTCAAAACCTTTGGGTGTGCGAGGGAGTTTGGTGATGAAATCCATAGCTATGCTCTCCCATTTCCAGACAGGAATCTCTGGTTGTTCAAGCATACCAGATGGTCGTTGATGTTCAGCCTTAACCTTGGAACAAGTGAGGCATTTTGCGACGAATAGAGCAATGTCTTTCTTCATACCAGGCCACCAATAAGAATAACGAAGATCTTGGTACATCTTGTCAGCTCCAGGATGAATAGAATAACGAGACTTATGAGCCTCGTTCATGAGAAAAGTACGAAGATCATCACGGTCGGGAATCCACAGTCGATTAAGGAAATAAAGGAGACCATCGGGTTTGGTTTCAAGTTGAGTCTCAGCACCACAAGACATTTCATCGTACATGTTACCTTGGGTGACTGAGGTGTGTTGAGCCTGGAGAATGCGATCTTGGAGATCGGTACGAACTCTCGCACATTGGAGTTTGACACGCTCTTTACGACTAAGTGCGTCAGCCACAACATTCGCTTTGCCAGGATGGTAGCGAATTTCGCAATCATAGTCGTTAAGTAATTCAACCCAACGTCGTTGCCTCATGTTAAGATTCTTTTGGTCGAAGACATGTTGGAGACTTTTGTGGTCCGTGAACACCACACATTTGGTCCCATAGAGATAATGTCTCCAAATCTTGAGTGCAAAGACAACAGCACCCAATTCGAGATCATGGGTGGTATAATTTTTCTCGTGAATCTTGAGTTGTCGAGACGCATAAGCAATAACCTTTCCTCGTTGCATGAGAACACAACCGAGACCTTGGTTCGATGCATCACAGTAGACCACGAAATCATCATTACCATCAGGTAGAGACAAGACAGGAGCTTCACAAAGTTTCAGCTTAAGAGTTTCAAACGCTTCCTCCTGTTTAGGTCCCCACTCATAGGGTTTACCCTTGTGAGTCAAGGTAGTGAGAGGAACAGCGATCTTGGAGAAATTGGCAATGAATCGACGATAATAGCCAGCCAACCCAAGAAAAGAACGGACTTCTGTGGGAGTGGTAGGAACACTCCAATTCTTCACAGCTTCGATCTTTGCAGGATCAACATGAATTCCGTTCATATCAATGACATGTCCCAAAAATTGAACTTCCTTAAGCCAAAATTCACATTTGGAGAACTTGGCGTACAGTTGTTCTTTCTTTAGGAGACTTAGGATAGAGTGAAGATGTTGCTCGTGATCGGATTTTGATTTAGAGTAAATCAAAATATCATCAATGAAAACGATCACGAATTTGTCGAGATAGGGTCTACAAACCCGATTCATCAAATCCATAAATACTGCGGGAGCATTGGTCAAACCGAAAGGCATAACCATAAATTCATAGTGGCCGTAGCGAGTGCGAAAAGCTGTCTTGGGAATATCTTCATCGTGGACTCTAAGCTGATGATAACCAGAACGGAGATCAATCTTCGAGAAGTGTGTTGCTCCTTGAAGTTGATCGAAGAGATCGTCAATCCTAGGAAGCGGATAACGATTCTTGATGGTGAGTTTGTTGAGTTCACGGTAGTCAATACACATCCGAAGAGAACCATCCTTCTTTTTAACAAATAAGACAGGGGCTCCCCATGGAGAAGAACTAGGGCGAATGAACCCTTTATCAGAAAGTTCCTGTAATTGACTAGCAAGTTCTTGCATCTCAGAGGGTGCAAGACGATAAGGAGCTTTAGCAATAGGATTAGCACCAGGAACAAGATCAATACGAAACTCCACTTGTCGAGCAGGAGGCAAACCAGGTAAATCCTCTGGAAAGACTTCAGGATAGTCACGAATAATAGGAATGTCTTGAATACTCTTGCCTTTGTCCTTCTTCTCTATCACGTTAGCCAAGAAGGCTGTATACCCCTTTCGTAAATACTTTTGGGCAGTAGTACAAGACATAAGCTTAAGCTCACCACAGGGTTTCTCACCATAGATCTTCAGAATCTCACCAGATTCGAGAGGAATGCGTATGACTTTCTCGAAGCACAGAATTTCGGCACGATGAGTTGACAACCAGTCCATGCCTACTATAACATCAAAACTACCAAGATGCATGGGAATAAGATCGATAGGGAAGGTGTGATCATTGAGATTCAACAAGCAGTTACGAATAATAGAACCGATCGAAATAGACTTCCCGTTAGCTACCTCTACCACAAAAGGGTCTTCTAGATTAGTGTGGGGTAAGTTAAGTAAAGGTTCAAACTTCAGTGACACGAATGACTTATCAGCTCCTGAATCAAATAATATGGATGCATAGTGATTATTAATGAGAAACGTACCATTCACCACTTCATTATTGTCACGGGCCTGATTAGCGTTAAGATTGTAGGCGCGACCTCGAGCACCTTGGTTCTGGTTGCGGTTCTGGTTTTGGTTTTGGTTCTGGTTCTGATTTTGGTTTTGGTTACGGTTACGGTTAGGACAGTTGTTGATGTAGTGATTAGGGTTACCACACTCGTAGCATTGACCACGAGTAGGCCTGTTGTTTTGTTGGTTTTGGTTGGGAGCTGGGTTGTTGTTGTTGTCTTGGGCAGCAGGAGATCGGCAGACGTTCACCAGGTGACCATACCTTTGACACTTAGTACAGAATCGACATGGCACCTGTGTGGGATGGTGATACTTGCAGGTGTTGCACAGAGGGTGAGGTCCGGTGTATGGTTTCTTGGCTGGGTTTTGGGCAGCAGGTGGAGTAGCAGCAACCATATAGTTTCTAGCCTTACGCTTCTTGTTGCTTGAGGTCTCAGGCTTGACTTCAATAGCAGGCTGTGGAGTATCTTTGGCAACAGTCTTCTTAGAGCCCTTGCGAACCAGAGTACCATTCTTCACATGATTATCAGTAAGAGTGGCCGCTAGACGTTTGGCCTCTTCCAGAGTTGCAGGATTTCTACCCCAAACAGTGTCCTGGATTTGCATGGGCAGACCACCGATGTACTTCTCGATGGCTACCGGCAGAGGAGTAACCTTGTGTGGCAACAATAAGCTAAGCTCATGAAAGCGGGTGTTGTAGGCAAGATTTTCCCCACTATCTTGAGCCAAGGTGTGAAACTCATCCTCAAGCTTTTTAACTTCATTGCGAGGACAGAACTCCTCCTTCATGATCTCTTTGACCTGGTCCCAAGTCATAGCAAGAGCAACTTCGGCCCCACGAGTACGCTTTTCTTCATTCCACCATGTGAGTGCTCGTTTATGGAGAACACTCATGGCGTAACGAACCTTGAAATTATTGGGGCACTCACTGTTGATGAAGGTATTTTCAATACCCTCAAACCATTGGAGAAGTCCAGTAGCTCCTTCTTCACCGCTGAACTTTGGAGGGTTACAAGAGTTGAAGTGCTTGAGGGTGCAAGCTTGGGGTCCATTTCCATTACCATTGCCATTGCCATTCCCGTTCCCATTGTTGTGACCATTCCCATTCAATTGGATGACCTGAGCAAGCAAGTTAGGAACCAGAGTTGCGATTTGCTGCGCCATTTGTTGAGAAATGATCGCAGCCAGTTGAGCATCGACCCCATTGTTGTTGTGGTTAGGAGCTTGGTCATGGTTGTGGTTATGGTTATCACTACCTTCTGCGGGGTTCTCACCATTGCTGTTGCGAGTGCTGCGACGAGGAGGCATGATCTGTAATAGACACAATGAAATGAATGAGAGTTCATATAAGGAATGTAATCATTTATTCATTAATTAAAACGAATAAACGAAAACGTTGACTTATCAAAGATTCTAAATTCTAATAACATATGAAGACATGCTTTAGCCTATAAGTGAACACTCATCCCGAGAATTCCCAGGTAGGCATCCGGGTCCCTCGTCTGATTGGGATATATGCGCAATGCCAGCCTAGACAGAAGACTCAGAATACAGGCGTTCACCCTTCCAGATTGCACGTGTTCGTTATTAAAATCTAGAACTTCGACGAGATCTCAAGGGGGTTCAGGTTAAACCTGAGGATTTTGTCCTATTAATCTAATGGTGGATCAGGATTGCAGCAGACAATTAAGAGTAGTCACATGTAGGTTTAAGGCATAGGATAAGGATAGGATTAGGGAAGCAATTAGGGTTACAAGTAGGAGAAGCAAGTACTGTTTTAGTCCCTAAGGTTATAGTCTAGATTATTTCTAATAACCTAATTCCCTATAACCAAGGCTCTGATACCAATCTGTAACACCCCAACCGATGGCGGAAACATCGGGGTGCCACGTATTGATGATTGTTTTCAGTAGCACATGGTATAATATAAATTTTAAATAATTTATTCAAACATAAATATCCAAAATGTGAATTAATGTCTAAGAATTCAAATACATAACATCAAATAATAACTTCAAAACTTCAAATAACTTCAAGATAAGTCCTCATGCTAACTCAAGCCTCAGCTTCATTGTTACCTGAAACATGTTAATTTTGAAAGTATTTTGGGTCAACATAAGTTGGTGAGAATTACATAGGTTTTTGATGATAAAATGAATAAAATGTTATGCAATTCATGTGTCATGTTAATCTAGCCCATATGTGAGAAACATATTAGAAATAAATCGAGTGCATAATCAACCCTGTTGACTGTTATAAATAATACATACCATACACTTATGGTCCCAATGAATAATGTTATGCGATAACAAACACCCACGTAACCTTTGTAGGAGGCACGTATCCGGGTGGGATTGTCAGTCCAATAGATCTATCAATGTATACCGTCGGCTGATCAATGTTAATGATTATGCTAGAATGTGCTTACTCTAATCATGTTCAAGACAATATGCAACATAGAAAACACACAAACACATTGATGATTGAATTGCAATGAAAAGTGTTATAACATGTTTCACCCCAAAAAGTGGTGATAAAAGGGGCTATGTAAACTCACCTTAGCAAATGTTAACTTGTTGAAAAGATATGATAATGGTGTTGCCCAAAGTGATTCCAAATATTACCCTATAATGAGGTAATATATATAATAAGTCTAAGTCTATGTAACTAATATGTGTATCCTAGGGTTTCGATTTGGGGATAATCAATTGTTAAATTTTTATTTAAAAATGTTAATTAAATAAAGAAAATTGGATAATAAATGAAAAATAGTCTTTTTATAAAGTTTAAATTTTGAATGAGTACAATAAAGTGTTTGAAGCGATAAAATAATTTTTATAAAATTATTTCATTTAAAATAGATTTTTAAATCTATTTATTTATAAATAGCCAATTATTAACTTTAATATTCAAAAATACTAAAATTAAAGAAATCTTATTTTAAAAATCATAATTCTGATCTAAATGATTAAAAATAATTTGTATAAAATTTTGGTGCAAAAATGATGAAAATTGGATTTATTATGAATTAAATATGATTAAATCTTACTAAAATTGATTAAAAATAATAAATAAATGATTTTACTGAATTAAAAATTATTTCAGTAAAGTTTAACTTTATAAAAAGTTAGGATAATTTTTGGAGAATTTAAATAAATTGTTTTGATATAATAATGGATTTTTATAATTATAATAGTATAAAAATGATTTAATTATTATAAATATTAAATAAAAGAATTTCTGAAAAATAAAAGTTGTAATTAAATCTTTTATATCAGATTAACAATTAATAATTTTTATAGAGTTTATAAAATAGTTTAGGTATTTTAAAAAGAATTTAAAAGATTTAAAGGATTTAGTATATATATATAATTAATTATATAGTAAAAAGAAAAGAAAAGAAAAGAATGCAAAAAAACTGGTCAGTGCCGGGACTCGAACCCGGCTGACCCGTGTGGAAGCCCAGTGTCTCAACCACCTGGCCTAGGCCGGTGGTTGTGATGAATTCTGATTTAATATTATTAAATAACATATGCAAATACTGGTTTATCCCCAAACCACAAACGACGAACCCTAGATAATCAATTGATTGATTCAGGCAACAATAGCCCGATTAATGTTGGGGCTATTGTTGCTTGGATGCCGATGAACTAAACCAAACAATAAAATTAGACTCACAGTGTGATGATGATGATTATTATCGGGTCAAAGGGAAAGTCAACCACGTGCAATTAAACAAAACACAGAGAGAATTATAGAGAAATAGGGATTGAAGGAGAGGTATGAGCGATTGTACAAGGTCCAGAAGGCCTCTATTTATACTAATTGATTAGGGTTAGGGTTAATTGGATGGGTTGACTTTCCTTATTATTTAACGCGGCCAATATGATCATTAGGGCACAATTGCCGTGTAATTGTTGTTCAATCATGTTATAATGGGCCGGTATTAGCACGAGGATACCATAGATAGCATAATTACGTGTTAATGCTACGGATTGGGCAACAAGGAATCCCACAGTTGACTTTTCTAGTCAACTGTGAGGATTCTAACACGCGTATAAGATAATTATTTGTCTGGGTTATAACAAGAAACGGGCTCAGCCCAGATGGTTTGTGCATGTGTGTTGGTTTGGACCGGTCCTTGGCGCGGGTTCGAACCCCGGCCAAGGCAAACTTTTTTTTTTTGATTTTATTTATCACACACACATAAATATATATTATTATATATAGTATTAGGGTTCCATAAAAGCGACAAAAATAATAAATGCGATGATAATTAAGAAACTTGACGTTTTATTAAATGTCATGCGTAACGTACAAGTATTAAATGCGTAATGTTACAGCAGATGCTGCAACGATCCCTTAGCCAACTCGTCCAACTAGCGTGACACGTGTGAGTGTTGAAGATACGTCCAAGCTTGAGTCGACAACCATTGGCGATACGTATTATATATATTTTACATAATTACACATAGTATACAAACAAGTAGATTGTTCCTCATACCAAGAAACAATGACTCAGCTAACTCTATGTGAATAACCACTCTGAAGTCTAAAACGATGACTCACCAGTCACCAGTGAGGTATGCCTAACCACTACATACCAATGTCCTTTCTATATACCATTACAGAAAATACCGACTTCCTATTCACATAAGAAAAATAAATGTTCCTTGCGCCGAAGGAATGTACGCTAAGTTTAGTGTGATACACTAATAATCATGTAACATACTTGGCAACGGTTGGAATTCCAGTTCCTAGGCGTTCATACTAAATATCATGCCTTAGAAATTTTGGTCCCAACTTCAAAACAAACTCAGGTTAAAGCCTAGGTATCTACCCAGACACCTAATTCGCTAAAACCTATGGCTCTGATACCAAACTGTCACACCCCGACTTTTCCCTTGTCGGATGCGACGTTTGGTGCCTTTGCCAGCGCAGCGGAAAGTTGCAACTAAGACTCTTATATCCAGAACGCCATTGCTAACCCTCTAAGATCCCCGGTCCCAATATGCCGACTACTCCAACCGTGCCGTTACCAAAGTTTAAACCTGAAAGACATACTTAAAAAGTCAACATAAAGCTGGTGAGTTCATAAGTTTTGCATAAATAATTCCACAAGTTTTTATAAAAGAGTTTCCATAAGTCTGAAAAGATCATTCCCGTTATACTATGTCATAAGAACGTTAGCTAGACGTTAAGTGATCTCACTACTACGGTTGGGAACCCATTACTGAACATGAACCAAAAGACGAGACCAGCCCAGATGACTGGGCTACCGATGCCTCGGTAACCCGATAGGTAGAGACAATATGCACCCGCCCGGCCCCCGGCCGTCGGGTGGGGCTTGTGAGGCCACAATAGATCTATCCACATTTCCCTCGTTGTGCATTCCCGCACATTCATGGTTTCCCCCTGGGACTTTCCATGAAGACCGTATAGTACATAAAGTGCCCATAGTATAACATGTCCTTTAAATCGTTCGTACAAAGCATGTTTCTCCCCCAGAAAGCCAAATAGTAAAAGTGGGGCTGTGAAACTCACGCACCCATTTCATTTTTCAAAAACTTGTTCGTTTGGAATTCCTCAGGTTTTCATAAAAGAAGCATGTCTTCCACCCCGTAAACATTTATAAAACAGTAAAAAGTGGGGTCATGAACTCACCTCAATTTCCATGCTAAGCTAGCAAATAAAGTCCAAGCCTCGACCGGCTTCCTCGTGCCCTATTACAACAAAGGACACCTTAAAGTCTAACACATATAAACCTAGCCTATCATCCGGCTAAAAGACGGTTTATCCAACTATCTAGACTCGTGTGTATAACTCGAGTACTAATATGCTTTAACTCGACGAACCGATCGTGACTTATCTTACTTATGCGTTAACACACGACATAGTACCCAAGTTGCGCACTTGTCACTATTCGTGTGCACACCACGTTGGACTATATTATGAAACGTATAACTTATCCCGAGCCGTAGCTCGTCTTATAATTACATTTTAGGAAAATACTCTTTGATGAAAATATAAGTATAGTTGTTTAAAACCGATTAATAACAATATCGCTTCTTTTCCAAATCTATGTCTTTAAAGGTTTTGAACATAAATTTTTATATAATTCTTTCCTCCAATACGCTGAGCGTTTTGTAATTCAAAACCGTTAAAATAGAAATGTTTTAGTTACTAAAATCTTTAAAGGTTGACGCAATTGACGCTCAGTAAATAATATGCATTTGTTTGGAAATAGCGTTCGACGTTTTTCTTTAAATGTTGCAAGAAATCGTTTGTCAAAAATACTTGAAGATTGTTGATAATGAAATATACAACAAATATCGCCTTCATTTATGCTTATAAATTTGATAAAATTTCGGCAGAGTTTCCTCTGTTTTTGTACAAACCAGGCAACACAAGTCGCCTACAATTTTCCCAAAAATCAATATCAAACACAAATCCACATTTTGTTTATCCGCAATTCCAAATCAGACGAGACTTATACGTTTCGACGCTTTTATATGAAAACTATACTTATTTATATAAAGACACGACAATATATATATATATATATATATTATAGTCCAACCAATTTAGTCCGATATCGATATTATAAGTCACGCATTTTAGTCACTATTACCGGTCGTCCGATATAATATGTAGTTAACATTTATTATTATTATTCGGTTCGTTCGCGAGTCAAAACTATTTTAAGAATATAGATGTATTTATATATATAATATCCACAACAAATATACAATACGAATTAAAGTATACCGATTCGTACGCGCGTAACCCGAAGCCACCTCGAACTACGTGTAGACCGGAACCAAAGTTTGACTAGCTTTGACCGCGTGTTGACCGAGGCTTGACCATCCAGATCTGACCCGAACAAGACCCGTACCAAACCCGATCTCGTACCGAATCTGACCCGAACACCAAAACCACCAAACTTTGACCCGAACTTAGATCTAACCCGAATGCAAACTCGAGGCCAGCTGTCGCGCGACTCGAACCCAACACCAAAACTGACCCATTCCTTTACCCGAGCCTAACCCACCGACCCGAGACCAAAACGAAACCCAAAACAACCATCACCTTTCACTGCCATCGACGCCCCAACAAGGCAGCCCTCGAGTCACCACCGCGCACCCAACCCAAATCCCACTAAACAGACCCAAACCCGACTGCAACAACCACCATCACCACCGGACCACCACGAGCCGAAACCCAACCCTATCGGATCTGCACAATCAACCGAGCACCACCACCACAAACCTGACCCGATCTGTACCCTACCTGAAACGAGCCTAAAACCAAACCCCAAGCCATCGGACCATCACGAACCCACCATCTGAGCCAAAACCCACCAAGTTTGCTGCTCCCTTGACCTGAACCCGAGACCCATCAGCGCCGCCATCGTCCTTCCCGTCCACCACCATCTCAGCCCCTGAACCAAGCACGAACAGAGCCAACCGAACCACCAGATCTGCAGAACCCGTTACCACCCTCCAACCACCAACCCGTCGGACCACCCGAACCCTGTAACCATCCACCATTCGAGCCGCCATAAACCCGACCACCACCCCTCCGTTTCTGGCCAAGAACCACGCGCCGCCCAGCTTCCATGCTGTCACCACCATGGATGGTGGTGACCGGTTTCTGCTAAAGGGGAGGAGGAAGGGTTCGTGAGGAGAGAGAGAGATGGTTAGAGAGAGAGAGAGTAGAGAGAGGGATTGCAGAGAGTTAGGGGGGGTGTTTGGCTGCGGGTGTGGAAATGAAGAAGGAAGGGGATAAGCTTCCTTTTATAGCTAGGGTTTATTGGTAGGTGAGGTATACCGCGTTTCGAACCCGTAATCTCGCGAAACGTCTCGGTTTCTATTCTAGGCCCAATAATAAATTAAAAAAAGTAGTCGGTTTTGTTCGAAATACAAAACCGAGCATGAATATAAATATTTTGATGTCCGACGCGTGTTTTCAGAACACGCGTTTAAATCGCGTTAATTTAACCGGTCGCAGTTTCGATCATAAAGCAGTCAGTAAACTTCCGAAACTTGATAATTAACAATATTTAAAATAAATATTTAATTTTTAATAATAAAAATCACGTCGGTGTAGATCGGAAGTTGCCGGGTGTCACAATTATTAGTCTTGGTTTGGTTATGGGCTCAAAGGATTGCTCGTCATAGGTTGTAGGAGTTAGTTATGTTTACAAAGGTCACTGCTTGTGTTCGTTCCGCACATGTTTTTGTCGTTAAAATGTTGTTAAATGTTGTCGTTATGGAACTAATACCTGTGAACTCACCAATATTTTATATATTGACATCTTTTTAAACATATCTTTCAAGTAACTAAGTGTTGAACAGGTATGCGTCTAGTACGGTGGAATTTGGGATGTCGAACATTGGTCGAGGGTTTCATCTATATTTGTCATTGGGTTGGGAAATAGATGGAATACCCCATGTTGAACTTCATGTATGTTGTTTTGTATAATGTTTATGAAAACGGTACTCTTTTCGACATCTTAATGAAATGATATTTTCTAATTAAATATAGTTAATCTTGACTTTGATATGCGTTTGAGTCTTGCGCCACGCGTTTCCGCCATTGGTGTGGTGTGACAGAGACAAAAGAGGCATGAGGTTGAGTATTGAAAGAACCAAAGGAATTCGAATGTTTTTTAACCTTGGAACATTTGGTTGGGTCTTTAGTGATGGTTATATATATCCTTCATTATCAACGTAAATAGGGATAGTAAGAAATTTCAAGCCTTACGACTGCATGTCCTGTTGGACCCAGAGCACATGCGAGCAGCATGAAGAAGCGGAAACATACTCAGCTTCACAAGTGGAAATAGCAACCGATGTCTGTTTCTGCATTTCTAGGACACGAATCTACTCCCTAAGAACTGAAATCCAACCATTGTGGATTTAGCGTCTGTCATGGAGCCAACATAGTCCGAATCACTATAGGCAATGAAATCAAACGTATCATCACAAGGGTACCATAGACCTTTGATGGAACAATCCTTCAGATACCGAAAGATTCGCTTAACCGTGGTCATATGTGAAACCTTTGGTTTAGACTGTTAACAAGCACACAGACATGTAACAAACATGATATCCGAACGAGAAGCAGTCAAGTACATGAGAGAGTCGATCATTGCGTGATAGAAAGAGGGATCAATGTTGATGCCCTTCTCGTCTGGTCCAATCCCGTGATTGACCTGAAGTGGAGTTGAAGCAGGTGACGCATTAGCCATCAAGAACCATCTTAGGATGTCTGTTACGTATTTGGTCTAATGAATAAAGATTCTGGTAGGTTTCTGGAGAACCTACAGACCCAGGAAATACTGCATCTCCTCCATCGCACTCATCTCGAACTGATCCTGCATAAGTTTCTCAAAGTCCATGCATAAACTATCGTTAGTTGAGCCAAAAATGATACCATCTATATACATGTACCAGCAAAAGGTGTCCATCTATCTACAAGGTGAAGAGTGTACAATCAATGAGTCCTCGGATGAACCCATGAGAGATAAAGTACTTCGAGAGTGTCTCGTACTATGCTCTTAGAGTTTGATGAAGTCCATGGAGAGCCTTGTTCAATCGGTAAACACGGTCTCTGTGCATGGATCTTCGAAACCGGGTGGTTGCCCCACGTACACATCTTATTTCACTTTACCATATAGAAACACGCTATTAGCATCTGTTTGGTAGACTTTGAATTGCTTTAGGAAGGAAGCACGAGAAACATGCGTATTTCTTCCTTGTGAGCTAAGAGAGCATAGATCTCATCGTAATCTATCCCTTCAACTTGTCGGAACCCTTGAACAACTAAACGTGTTGTGTTCCTCACAACAACACCACGGTCATCTTTCTTGCATTTGTAAACCCACTTCATTCTGATCTTCTTCACGCCTTTGGGAAGATAAACTAGGTCCCAAATACCTAGTTTCATGAACTGAAGGAGTTCTTCCTGCATTGCTTCAATCCATGGCTCCTCCCTTAATGCCTCATTGATGCATCATGGTTTGGTTTGTGAGACAAATAAGGAAAAAGACCAATCGTTCTGAACCGAGAATTTTGTAATACTTGAATAAAGAGTTGTTGCGTTTGCACGAAGCTGTCCACAAGTCATAACTCCACTTTCTGGATCACCAATAATATTTTGCTAAGGGTATGTGTCATGGATCCTAGATTGAGGACAGAGACCTTCTCTTTCATGTTTTACTTAGAAAGATCAATCTGGAAATTCAAAATGGGAGCTCTAGAAGAAGATGGACCAGCAATAGAGGTTGCCAAATTTTGACTTGTACTTGTAGAAACATTGTTAGTAGCAGTAGTAGAGTTGGCATTACCTATTGGATTGGAAGTATTAGCTGGATCCGTGGGTTGATCATGAAGAATTTATGGAGAATCAACAAAATCATTGTCATCTGATGAAGTATTCATTTTCCTCAGAAGCTTCCAAGAAAACCTCTTCTTCTTCATTATTTCCAGTTGTTGTAGAGGGACCGGTTGTAGTAGGAGTTGCTGCTGGAGATACAATAATCGGGCGCAATAGCGAAGAACTGATGGCATTTTCACTTTCGACATACATCTTTGGAATAGCTTCCTCTATCACGTCATCTAGACCAAATTCCTCAAATAAGTTTGCATAGTCGAACATCCAATCGGGGTATGTACCTTGAGGATTGATTGTGTATCACTGGACATCCACGTTCTTCCATTTTTCAACACACCTTGTGCGAGTATTCCCAGCCCTCTTTTTGAGAGTGGCCTACCCGACAAAGAATCCTTCTTCGGCTTTCTCTCCAAATTTTCGTTGTCGATCAGCATGGTACACGGTGCTCCGAAAAGTTCAAGGAATTCAAGATTGGGTTTGCAAAGGTTAAGATGCTCATAACTGGTCTTCCCAAACTTCTTTACTGTTAGGACTCTGTTCAAAGTGTAACATGCACAATGTACGACTTCATTCCAGAATATCACGTGGAGTTTCAAGTAAGCCAACATAGTCATAGCAGCCCAATCAAAGTCCGGTTCTTCCTATTTGCTACTCTCTTCTGTTGCGGTGTATACGGCGCACTGAATTCTTGATGAATACCTCTTTCAAAAAAGAAATAGTCCATGTTGTTGCTCTTGAATTTAGTTCCATTGTCTCTAAGAATCCTTCTGATCTTTAGTTTGTATAGGGATTCCAACTTTGGAAGCAGAACTTGAAGGTTGCTGAAGGTCTCACTTTTATGTTGCATGCAGACGACCCAAGAAAATCTGGAATAGTCATCAGTGATGAGTAGACAATATAAATCTCCACAATAACTCTTCTTCTTCACTGGACCGAACAAACTATGTGTAGCCTTTCAAGTGGAGTAGATACTAAGTTGGTCTTCTTCTTGGGGTTATATTTCTTCTTTTGTTTTTCCCTTCTTGCAGCTAACACAGACGTCATTCAGATGAAAAAGTTTAACAGAGACACCATCCACCAAACCATTCTTGACTAACTGGTTCGTTTTCCTCAGGTGGATGTGACCCATGCGTATGTGCCAGATAATTGACTCTTTCTCTGTAGCTTTTGACAGAAAATAGGTAACCTGGGCATATTTGGTGATAGCTTGACTCATATCCAAGACATATAAGTTATTTACCTTTGGATCTTACATAATCACCCACTCCTGTTTTATCACAAATCCAGGTTTCAAAATAAAACAAGCAGTGCCATTGAAAATCACAGAAAACTTCTTCTCGCAAATTCGAGATACACTGAGCAAGTTATGATCGATGTGCTTCACATAATTGATCCGATCAAAACTGAAAATCCCATTAGACATACTCCCTTCCTTCATAATATATCCCCCTTTATTTCTAGTAAAAGCAACATACCTCAATTGATGTTTTTGATATTGAATAGGAGAGATAAGTCATCGATCATGTGCCCGGATGCCCCACTATCAACAATCCAATTACTGCTAATAAGCTATATGGAAACACTCTGCACGAATGTGACACCCGTCGAAATCACAGGTCATATCCGTACTCTTAACTACACGTACACATTGTGCATGACATTTCATTTTACAAGTTTCAATACAATTGAGCCATACAAGGCCTCAGCAAGTCAATTTCGATACTTACAGTCTAGCATTAGGTCCACTAGTAGGAGCAATATTATAACTAATTGAGTAGTTATCCTGAGCTATAGAGAGATCACACCAAAAACCATAGTTTGAGAAACTCATACAATTGTACATAACATTTCAATTGTGATTCAATCAAGGACAAAATCAAACAATGTCCATACACAAGGATTATCCGAACACAATATCCAAAAACGACTAGTAAGACAACTAGTTGAAAAGAATATATTGTGCACACAATTATATTATCTTGTATTACATAGACTTGTACAAAGACCCTTCTTGAAATCTAATTATAACAAGGGCCCAAGTATTTATACAAGATATATATTAAAATGTTCAAATATATATATATATATATATATACATACATACATATGACGGCATACACCTACACACATGGGTGTATTGTGATTTTCAAAGATCAAACTCTTACACATCAATGAACCATGTAACACCCCAACCGATGGCGGAAACATCGAGGTGTCACGTAGTGACGATTGTTCAATAGCTCATGGACTATAAATGTAAATTTTGATACAATAAATGGAATAGTTTATTACATTAAAAGCAATACAACAATTGAAACTAGCAATCTATACTAAAGTAAAGTAAATCCCAATCTAAGCCTAAGTTCCAAAAGCTTAGAAGTGATCTCATAAGAACCTGAAACATGTACGAAACTAATTTGGTCAATACAAAAATGTATTGGTGAGCATACCCTGTTTGAATACATATAGTAGAAAAGTGTTTCGCAATTCACGTGTTGTATACTGTTTGCAATTATGTAATAAGTAATATCCGTTCAAAATCAACCCTATGTAATGAAAGGAAATATATATAGTATGCGCTAGTAGTAATGAAATACATAGCAATGACCAGGACTCTCAACAGAGTCACAAGGGTATATACCATAGTACTATTCATTGAAATGCCAGGCCCACAAAGGTTAATGATTTTGACAAGTAATAGACACACAAATTAACACAAGCAAATACACATGAGAATTGCTATTTTAGTAAAAGGAAATAGAAACTTGATATAAGTACATGAGTAGCCCCAAAAGTGTAAAACATGAAAAAGGGGAAAGATATACTCACAGTTTGCGAAAGCGATCAAAATCCACTTAAGCGGTCGTGAGCGAAGTAATGGGAATTCTGAGGAATTCAACCTATAATGTATATGAATACTAATAAGGAAATGTCTAAGAGTCTAAAGTATCTAGTGCCTAAGGCATTAAGGTTTGCTAAGTCGATTTGGGGAATTATAGGTTTTATGATAAATCGAATTAATGTAGAAGTTGTATTTCAAAAATGATATGTCAAAGTTTGTAAATGTGGTGTAGGTGTAATACGATTATTACTAATTGAATATTTGCGTAAAAATATGTCATGGAATATTTAAGGCAAAATAATCTAGTTAATTACTTTAACTAAATTAAAATAAATACAATAATCATAAATGTATAACTAAATAATTATGAGTTTTACAATGATCCAACAAATGGTAATTACGATTTTCAAAGATAAAACATTTCTATTTTATAAGAAAAGTATTTATTAAATAGATGTTTAAATAGTGTAAATAAATAAATGTTTAATTATGTCTAATTAAACATAAATAAGACTAATAATTCAAGACATGATCCAAAATTGCCATTTTTATAGAAAATGGATGCTTTCTATTGTAAATTAATGAAAATAATTTTCCTATAATTTTTATAAACTTGATTCTATTTAAAACCGATTCAATGAGATTAAATCATGTTTAAATGGTTAAAAATAATAAAATCGTGAAAAAATGAATGTTTTCTGAACCAATAATTTTTATTTTAGTTCATGATGATTAGAAATAATTTATGACAAATTTTGAGATAAGAACCATTAAAAATAAATTTTTAATCAATTAAATATGATTAAAACAAATTAAATAATAAAAATTTCGAAAATAAAATATTTTCCAGAAATAAAAATTATGACAATTTTCTATGAGGTGTCAAGAAGCTACTCCTAAATTTTTATAATTTTTGGAGCAAAAATAAATTTATTATGAATATTTCTAGTTCTATATATATTATATATATATAAAAAATGGAAGAAATAAAAGAAAAGAATTTAACAAAAAGAAAGGAAAAAAACCACAGGAGGAAGGACTCGAACCCGAGTCATCGTTGTATCGACCCCCACACATAACTACTACATAACTACTTGAGCTACAAGTTATAATTGTAATTAATCTGAAAATAAGCATATTAATGCATTTATACTTTTGAGCCTTCTTTCCCAAATATGCTAACTCAAGAAACCCTAACCCTAGAATTCTTCAATAAGCCGATCCATAGACAACATCTAATCTGTAATAGGGGGTTTATGATCGGACATCAACAAGAATGAAAACGGCAAAAGAAAAACAACTTACATTCATGTTTGAGGTTCGAATCAAGAAGCTTTATAATCAATTGAGGAGGACCTGATTACAAGGTTTCTGGACGCAAAAAGAATGGATTTTTCGTGGGTTTATAGTATGTGAAGGTGTAGAAACAGAATGATAAGATCAACTTATAGTTTCATGATCGAAACGCAACCATTGATTATTTGCGACGGTTACCACTTAACCAAAAAATTAAGTCCAATTTAAAGCACATTACTGTGGGTTATTATGATGAGGAGCCGAATAGAAATAATGGGAAAACGGTTATTACGTTTAGTATACCTTAAAACGCCTTAGAAACCATCAAAACAAGTTGGCCGGAATCTTTAGTCGCCGCCGGCGACTTGGCTGGCCGGAAAAATGGGTGCAGATGGGAGGGAGGTTATTTTGTTTGAAAGTTTCTTGATTTGGCAGCTTTGGTCCCTAGAGTTTATCTTGGTTAAGTTTAGTGTGATTCTAGTTAAGTCTCCTATATAAAAAACTAACCAAGTTAAGAGAAATTTAACCAAAAAGTTTCTAAAACTTTATAAAACTAGATGTTTTTTTTTATAAAATCCATTGCGTAGACGTTTCAAGATACATATTTGATTAAGACTTATACCCGATCTATCATAAACATAAATGATAAAATTTTAGTTCGCTCTAAAATTAAATTTGAAAACGACGAAACTTACAAGGACTATAATGGAAATATTTTAATGGCTATTATTGTCAATGTGACGAAAGACGAAGGTGACGGATGTCACAGTCTCCCCTACTTTAGAAAATTTCGTCTCGAAATTTCTTTCAAGTGGAGGCTACTATGAAACAAAAGGCGTTGTAAAAGTCAAGTAGGTTAACAATATATCACATCATTTATGTCTTGTAAAATTTTAAAGTATTTGTCTAATAGCCAAAGTAAAAGTTTTAAAATCTTTTGACAGTTGACCCGAAGTTAGAAAGTTGAGAATTTAGATGAGTAAGGTTTTGGGAATGTGTAACTGGTGAGGGGCAAGGTACTATTGAAGCAGTCTCCCCTACATTAGTGTAGATGCGTTTTGCGACTAGTGATTGGATATTAACATATGTTAAGTTTTGCTGAAGGGTTGAAGGTGAAATAATAATGGGCGAATGTAAGCTAAAGTGGGCGAAGGTAGAAAACAAATGGGCGAATGAAGAATGGATCCTGATCAAGTTACACGTTCGTACCTTCTGCTGGGCGAATGTGGAAGAAGTCCACATTCGACCACAGTAAAGGGGCGAATGTGCAGACATTATAAATAGATGTTGTGTTTTTGTAATGGATAGAGAGTTATTAGTTGTGTGTGTTTTGAGGTCAGGTTCCAGGTTTGTTTGAGAGTGTTTGTATTTGATCTAGATTAACCAAAGTGTCATTGTAATCAAGTTTATGAACAAGTTAATCTATGAAAAGCTTTGAAAATGATATTGATTGTGTTTTGATTTGAGTTTTTATCAGTTTGTTCAAAGCTAGGGTTTCGGCACCTGGTTTTGTAACTTGTATGATCATTTAATCCTGTTTTAGTCAAAATCTTTCGCTTACAAAGTGGTATCAGAGCTATACGGATCATACAACAACAAATTTGATAAACTCAGAGCTGATTTGGACATAATTTTGATCAAAATACATCTGTTTTTGAATGAAAATGGTTTTTGAGTGTTTTTGATTGATTTGAAGTTGATTTTGTGGTTAAAATTCAAAATTCCAAGAATTAAAGTTGTTCCAAATCAATTCCGAATCATAACCTGATTAAGATCATTCAAATCCACAAACTTTTGAAAATCAGAGATCAAAATAACCGTTTTTCAAAGTGTAACCGTTTTTCAAACCTGAAATGGGCGAACCTGGAACCTAAGTGGTCGAACCTGAGTAGTTTTGGGCGAACCTGAGTGGTTTTTGGTCGAATCTTAGTCATTTTTGGGCGAACCTGGAAATTGTTGGTTGAATTTTTCACTTTCGGGTCACACTTTCCACATCAGATTGATCGGGCGGGCGAACCTAGAATCATACTGGTCGAATCTAGAATTTTTCTGGGCGAAAGTGGAAAAGTGTTAGGGTGTTTTACATTCTGGTGAAGTTTTACATTCGGGTGAATACTGTTTGGGCGAACCTGAATCAGAAAGGGACGAAAGTAAGACTTTTTGGGCGAACCTAGGACTAAAGTTTGGAAAATTTTCTAAGTGTTGAATTTTTCGAAGTTCGTGATCATGTGGAATTTTCCGACTACTCCGAGACCAGCAACGACACAACCACAACAGCAAGTGATGGACCCATGGACGGTGGCAGCACAAAAGACGAGCACACAGTCTTCGCAACCGATTAACTACATGGCGATGACGAGCTCGATGCCTCAAAGCGTAGCACCTCCAGCACCACAACCTGACTACTGGGGAGTAGCAGCAGCAGTGGTAAACACTCAAACTACAAATGCTATTTCCACACTGATTAATGATTTGTCTTCAGGTAGCGGGAATCGGCCACCGAAGCTTATGGAGATACAAGAAAACAATCAGTGGCAGAATAAGTTTAAGATTCACTTGGAAGGCATGGGAGTGGAGGGAGCAGAGGCATGGAGTATGATTGCTAAAGGTTACACAGCACCAGTTTTGGAGAATACAGGTGAACCAGTTCCATTGGAGAGCATGACTGAGGAAGAGAAAAAGAAGTTTGCTGTGGAAAAGAAAGCCTTTTCCCAATTGACTCAGGCAATCACAAATGATCTATTGCATCAATTTGGGACTTGTACAACGTCTAAGCAATTGTGGGATGTGCATGAATAACAAATTAGGGTTATTACAACGTTTGATTGGTTAATCGATTGTTTAGATGATAAAACCCTAATTTTCCTTTGAAAACTGATATAAATTGATTAATTGGAACAATTGATGATGGACGAGTCTTAACCGGCCATATTAGAACGCATGCTAATCAAAATCATGGGTTAAAACAAACTTAGAAAAATTTTAAATTTTCAGGGTTTAATGTTTCACCTTCGATCCAAGAAAACGGGCGAAAGTGAAACAGAATGGGCGAATGAATCTTGAAAATGGGCGAATGTGTTTTTAATTCAAAACCTTTTCACATTCGACCAAAATGTTTTACATTCGAACAATAAAAATTCACATTCGACCTCATAAAACGGGCGAATGTGGAACTTAAAATTCTTAAAATTTTGAATTTTGTCGACTTTGTATTTTGACGTTTGTTTCTGATTTTGATGTGCAGATGGCTGACCAGACTGAAAATATTGAGACTCCAGTGGAGAATATTGTTACAAATCCAGTTCCAGAGAATGTTCAAGAGGCTGAATCATCTACACCGATAAGCTGGCCGATTGAGAAAACACACAATTGCTGTGCTTATCTTGGCGATGTTGAAAAGAATGTATAGTTTACTGGTATCATTGAATTCTTGAAGTAGAGCAGAGTTGTCTATGCTTTAGCTACTCCGACTATCATTTACAAAGACATCATTGAAGATTTCTACAAGAACGCGAAGTATGACTTCTGGGATAATCAGACAATCATTAGAAGCAAGATACAAGACATGGAGATGTTTATTACAGAGTCTGATATTAGAGAAGCGCTCCAGATAAAGTTTGAAGTGAGTGAAGATCCAAGAGAATTATCCTGGACTGAACAGAAAGCATGTTTCCTCAGAATGAAGTATAAAGGAGCGATTACTGATGGTTCCATACATAAGGGAAAGCTGGGCGTGCAATTCAAATATTTTGCACATGTCATTATCCACGTGTTTGGATGTGTGAGCGGTGGATATTATGTGATGAGGAGAAGTCTAAGCTCGTTGATGGTTGCGTTGACTCTTAACAAACCATTAAACGTGTCTGGGATGATACTGGATCATATGCTGGAAATGTTAAAGGGTTTGAAGAAGAAGCAATTCATGCTATACCCGAGGTTTCTCATGATGATCTTTGACCACAAGTATCCAGAATTGAAGAAGGATCCAACTATGATCCTAGGTCAAGATCACATGAACATTCGTACATTGGTGAGAATGAAAGGATATAAGGGTGTGCCAGACAATGAAAAGCCACCTCACAGGAGACTCTTTGGAGCTTTGGCTAGTCAGGATTACACTGATCCTGGCAAGAACAAAGCAAGACATGACAACAGTGATTCTGATAATGATGATCCCTTGGTGTATGTTGATGCAAGCACTAAGAGGAAGAGACAAGTAGTTAATCCCGGAGCCAAAGGGAAGGGTAAGGGAAAGACTGATCAAGGGAGCTCTAAGCAACAGGTGGTGAGAAAGAAAACAACTGCTAAGAAAGGTACTGGTTTGGTGGATGAAGAATCAGTGGATTCAGAAGAAACTGAGGAAGAAGAACGATGGGATTCTGATGCTGAGAATGTTAGGACCACCAAACGTAAGGCCACTATGGTTGGTGAGTCTGAATCTTTAAACAAATCAATTGAGGAAGCTGAGAAAAGTAAGAAGTTGTTGAATGTTGAAGATGAAGGATTAGGCATTGACATGGATGAGTTGAATACTGGAGAGACTGTGGTAGTAAACTTGCCCAAGCCAAAGCACAAGACCATGTCTAAGAAGACAAGTACTAAGCAGTTGAGAGAGAAAGAATTAGCACAACTTTTGAAGGGAAAAAGAGTACCCGATGCTGGTACGTCATCGAAGCTGTCTTCACCAGTCACTAAAAAGCAAAAGAAATCTAAAGAGGCAGAGACATTATCAGCTGATCAATTAAATGGTGCACTGGATAATGTACTTGACATGTTTAGAAAGCCTCAGAAAGAAAAGGAAGTTGAAGTTGAGCCATCTAGATCCAAATCTAAGAAGGTCAATGTGGATGATAATGTAATGAAGCAGGTGAACAAGAAAATGGATGACATGATGAAGATGATAGTGGCTCAACAAGCTGAAATAGCCAAGTTCAAGCAGAATGAAGAAAAGATGCTTCAGATAGTGGTAGCTTCTAAATCAAATCAAGATGAGATTAACGAGAAGGTTAAGAAGCTTGAAGCAAAGAATAAAAAGCTTGAGGGTAAATGTTCAAGAAACAAGAACAGGCTAAAGTTGATCAAAGAAGACAACAAAGAACTAAAGGCTGAGAACAAATGCCTTAGTGATTTGATTGATAGTTTGTACAATGTTGCACCCAAGTTGAAGGAGGGAGAAGAAGATAAAGAAGAAGAAGAAGAGAAAGTTGACTTTGAACCGTCTGATTCTGACAAAGAAGAAGATGATGATGAGGATGATGAAGAGTCAGAGAAAAGTGATGATGAGGATGATAAGAATGATGATGATGATGATGATGCAGAAGGGTCTGGGAGTCAGAAAGAGGATGATAGTGGTAGTGATGATGAAAATGATGGAGGAGATGATACGTCAAAGTTTACGTTTGAAGAGAGAACACCTAAAAAGAAGAATGCTGGAGAATCAAGTTCGAAGAAAAAGAAAGGTGAGAACGTTGATTCAGATGAGAGTATCTTCTGGAATAAAAAGGTGAGATCTTTAACAGATGATGCTAAACAAGTATATATAGATATGTTGGAAAGAAGAGAATGGACTATTGAGTTCATAGGATGTTTTGCTGAGATATTCCAAACAGATGACATGAGATATGAATTGGAATACAACGATCTTGATCTTGAAGAAGGTGAAGTACCTGCTTCTGTGGCAAAGGAAATTCTGGATGGACTTGCGCAGAGAGTAGGGAAAACATTTGAGGAGTTTATTGTAGATGAGTCGATTCCAGATATTTCTGAAAAGGATATTGGAAGTCACTCAGATGACAAGAATACTCCTGAGCTTGATGAAGTGGAAGTTGAAGACATAACGCATGAAGAATTTCCACAGTATTTCAGACAAACTGATGAAGATGAGATATTTCCTGATTTTACTGAGACACCAAACATTTCGGCAAAGAAAAAGGCACAGCAAAGAAGTGCAGAGTTTGTAGAGAAGGTGTTTAGTGCTGATAAGCAAGAGTCTTCAAATCAATCTGATGAATTGAAGAGTTATTTGAAGAAATTAAGAGAAATGGATGAAAACCGACCGAAGCCTGAAGCTCAAGGAAATTTCTATAGATTTCACAATGCCAAGTTCAAAGGCAGAGCTCTTGGGTGGACATATTTGGGTAGGCTAAAGTGTATAGCTGCCAAATGGGAAACAGGGATCTTGTACTTTAACAAATTCATTGATTTGCTAACTCTACCATACTGGGCGGTCAGAGATTTATGTAGATTCCCTATGTCAGGTGCTTCAGTGAATGGTACACATGTTGGTTGGTGTGCAGACAAGCTGGTTTGGGAAAGTAGAACAAGATGGAATAGATTCAAGCCACAATATCCCCGAAGGAAAGTTCATAGGGATATTGATCCTCAAACTAAGCTGAAGCGGGTTACTTTGATATACAAGGCACCTGAAGTGATGAGGAAAATACCTTTGATGCCCATGCCACAACATTTCAGTGCTGACTTTATTTTCTGGTATTATGATTGGAGGAAGGCTGAAGCAGTGATAGTGTTGAGAGACGGGAAGGATAAATACAAGCATGTTCATGTATTTGATCCGATGTGGTTGATTAACTGTACTTTTGAAGACATCATCATGCTTTTCTATAATCCGATTTATTTTGAGCCGAAAGACGCTGATCAAGCAAAGAAGTATACTCAAGTGGTTGGAGTTTGCTTTGCATATGATATTAATGCGGGGAGTAATTTGGAGAACAAACTTGGCAAGACGGTGAAGATGGCAAATGTGTCGAAACCGGTGAAGAGAAAGCTAGAGCCTGAAATGACCAAAGAGCAGAAGAAACAGCTCAGAATTAAGTTGTTGAACAAAGCCATGGACGAAGACAGAAGACAATCCAATCAATAGTCGAGGGGGAGTTTGTAGATGCGTTTTGCGACTAGTGATTGGATATTAACATATGTTAAGTTTTGCTGAAGGGTTGAAGGTGAAATAATAATGGGCGAATGTAAGCTAAAGTGGGCGAAGGTAGAAAACAAATGGGCGAATGAAGAATGGATCCTGATCAAGTTACACGTTCGTACCTTCTGCTCGGCGAATGTGGAAGAAGTCCACATTCGACCACAGTAAAGGGGCGAATGTGCAGACATTATAAATAGATGTTGTGTTTTTGTAATGGATAGAGAGTTATTAGTTGTGTGTGTTTTGAGGTCAGGTTCCAGGTTTGTTTGAGAGTGTTTGTATTTGATCTAGATTAACCAAAGTGTCATTGTAATCAAGTTTATGAACCAGTTAATCTATGAAAAGATTTGAAAATGATATTGATTGTGTTTTGATTTGAGTTTTTATCAGTTTGTTCAAAGCTAGGGTTTCCGCACCTGGTTTTGTAACTTGTATGATCATTTAATCCTGTTTTAGTCAAAATCTTTCGCTTACAAAGTGGTATCAGAGCTATACGGATCATACAACAACAAATTTGATAAACTCAGAGCTGATTTGGACATAATTTTGATCAAAATACATCTGTTTTTGAATGAAAATGGTTTTTGAGTGTTTTTGATTGATTTGAAGTTGATTTTGTGGTTAAAATTCAAAATTCCAAGAATTAAAGTTGTTCCAAATCAATTCCGAATCATAACCTGATTAAGATCATTCAAATCCACAAACTTTTGAAAATCAGAGATCAAAATAACCGTTTTTCAAAGTGTAACCGTTTTTCAAACCTGAAATGGGCGAACCTGGAACCTAAGTGGTCGAACCTGAGTAGTTTTGGGCGAACCTGAGTGGTTTTTGGTCGAATCTGAGTCATTTTTGGGCGAACCTGGAAATTGTTGGTTGAATTTTTCACTTTCGGGTCACACTTTCCACATCAGATTGATCGGGCGGGCGAACCTAGAATCATACTGGTCGAATCTAGAATTTTTCTGGGCGAAAGTGGAAAAGTGTTAGGGTGTTTTACATTCTGGTGAAGTTTTACATTCGGGTGAATACTGTTTGGGCGAACCTGAATCAGAAAGGGACGAAAGTAAGACTTTTTGGACGAACCTAGGACTAAAGTTTGGAAAATTTTCTAAGTGTTGAATTTTTCGAAGTTCGTGATCATGTGGAATTTTCCGACTACTCCGAGACCAGCAACGACACAACCACAACAGCAAGTGATGGACCCATGGACGGTGGCAGCACAAAAGACGAGCACACAGTCTTCGCAACCGATTAACTACATGGCGATGACGAGCTCGATGCCTCAAAGCGTAGCACCTCCAGCACCACAACCTGACTACTGGGGAGTAGCAGCAGCGGTGGTAAACACTCAAACTACAAATGCTATTTCCACACTGATTAATGATTTGTCTTCAGGTAGCGGGAATCGGCCACCGAAGCTTATGGAGATACAAGAAAACAATCAGTGGCAGAATAAGTTTAAGATTCACTTGGAAGGCATGGGAGTGGAGGGAGCAGAGGCATGGAGTATGATTGCTAAAGGTTACACAGCACCAGTTTTGGAGAATACAGGTGAACCAGTTCCATTGGAGAGCATGACTGAGGAAGAGAAAAAGAAGTTTGCTGTGGAAAAGAAAGCCTTTTCCCAATTGACTCAGGCAATCACAAATGATCTATTGCATCAATTTGGGACTTGTACAACGTCTAAGCAATTGTGGGATGTGCATGAATAAGAAATTAGGGTTATTACAACGTTTGATTGGTTAATCGATTGTTTAGATGATAAAACCCTAATTTTCCTTTGAAAACTGATATAAATTGATTAATTGGAACAATTGATGATGGACGAGTCTTAACCGGCCATATTAGAACGCATGCTAATCAAAATCATGGGTTAAAACAAACTTAGAAAAATTTTAAATTTTCAGGGTTTAATGTTTCACCTTCGATCCAAGAAAACGGGCGAAAGTGAAACAGAATGGGCGAATGAATCTTGAAAATGGGCGAATGTGTTTTTAATTCAAAACCTTTTCACATTCGACCAAAATGTTTTACATTCGAACAATAAAAATTCACATTCGACCTCATAAAACGGGCGAATGTGGAACTTAAAATTCTTAAAATTTTGAATTTTGTCGACTTTGTATTTTGACGTTTGTTTCTGATTTTGATGTGCAGATGGCTGACCAGACTGAAAATATTGAGACTCCAGTGGAGAATATTGTTACAAATCCAGTTCCAGAGAATGTTCAAGAGGCTGAATCATCTACACCGATAAGCTGGCCGATTGAGAAAACACACAATTGCTGTGCTTATCTTGGCGATGTTGAAAAGAATGTATAGTTTACTGGTATCATTGAATTCTTGAAGTAGAGCAGAGTTGTCTATGCTTTAGCTACTCCGACTATCATTTACAAAGACATCATTGAAGATTTCTACAAGAACGCGAAGTATGACTTCTGGGATAATCAGACAATCATTAGAAGCAAGATACAAGACATGGAGATGTTTATTACAGAGTCTGATATTAGAGAAGCGCTCCAGATAAAGTTTGAAGTGAGTGAAGATCCAAGAGAATTATCCTGGACTGAACAGAAAGCATGTTTCCTCAGAATGAAGTATAAAGGAGCGATTACTGATGGTTCCATACATAAGGGAAAGCTGGGCGTGCAATTCAAATATTTTGCACATGTCATTATCCACGTGTTTGGATGTGTGAGCGGTGGATATTATGTGATGAGGAGAAGTCTAAGCTCGTTGATGGTTGCGTTGACTCTTAACAAACCATTAAACGTGTCTGGGATGATACTGGATCATATGCTGGAAATGTTAAAGGGTTTGAAGAAGAAGCAATTCATGCTATACCCGAGGTTTCTCATGATGATCTTTGACCACAAGTATCCAGAATTGAAGAAGGATCCAACTATGATCCTAGGTCAAGATCACATGAACATTCGTACATTGGTGAGAATGAAAGGATATAAGGGTGTGCCAGACAATGAAAAGCCACCTCACAGGAGACTCTTTGGAGCTTTGGCTAGTCAGGATTACACTGATCCTGGCAAGAACAAAGCAAGACATGACAACAGTGATTCTGATAATGATGATCCCTTGGTGTATGTTGATGCAAGCACTAAGAGGAAGAGACAAGTAGTTAATCCCGGAGCCAAAGGGAAGGGTAAGGGAAAGACTGATCAAGGGAGCTCTAAGCAACAGGTGGTGAGAAAGAAAACAACTGCTAAGAAAGGTACTGGTTTGGTGGATGAAGAATCAGTGGATTCAGAAGAAACTGAGGAAGAAGAACGATGGGATTCTGATGCTGAGAATGTTAGGACCACCAAACGTAAGGCCACTATGGTTGGTGAGTCTGAATCTTTAAACAAATCAATTGAGGAAGCTGAGAAAAGTAAGAAGTTGTTGAATGTTGAAGATGAAGGATTAGGCATTGACATGGATGAGTTGAATACTGGAGAGACTGTGGTAGTAAACTTGCCCAAGCCAAAGCACAAGACCATGTCTAAGAAGACAAGTACTAAGCAGTTGAGAGAGAAAGAATTAGCACAACTTTTGAAGGGAAAAAGAGTACCCGATGCTGGTACGTCATCGAAGCTGTCTTCACCAGTCACTAAAAAGCAAAAGAAATCTAAAGAGGCAGAGACATTATCAGCTGATCAATTAAATGGTGCACTGGATAATGTACTTGACATGTTTAGAAAGCCTCAGAAAGAAAAGGAAGTTGAAGTTGAGCCATCTAGATCCAAATCTAAGAAGGTCACTGTGGATGATAATGTAATGAAGCAGGTGAACAAGAAAATGGATGACATGATGAAGATGATAGTGGCTCAACAAGCTGAAATAGCCAAGTTCAAGCAGAATGAAGAAAAGATGCTTCAGATAGTGGTAGCTTCTAAATCAAATCAAGATGAGATTAACGAGAAGGTTAAGAAGCTTGAAGCAAAGAATAAAAAGCTTGAGGGTAAATGTTCAAGAAACAAGAACAGGCTAAAGTTGATCAAAGAAGACAACAAAGAACTAAAGGCTGAGAACAAACGCCTTAGTGATTTGATTGATAATTTGTACAATGTTGCACCCAAGTTGAAGGAGGGAGAAGAAGATAAAGAAGAAGAAGAAGAGAAAGTTGACTTTGAACCGTCTGATTCTGACAAAGAAGAAGATGATGATGAGGATGATGAAGAGTCAGAGAAAAGTGATGATGAGGATGATAAGAATGATGATGATGATGATGATGCAGAAGGGTCTGGGAGTCAGAAAGAGGATGATAGTGGTAGTGATGATGAAAATGATGGAGGAGATGATACGTCAAAGTTTACGTTTGAAGAGAGAACACCTAAAAAGAAGAATGCTGGAGAATCAAGTTCGAAGAAAAAGAAAGGTGAGAACGTTGATTCAGATGAGAGTATCTTCTGGAATGAAAAGGTGAGATCTTTAACAGATGATGCTAAACAAGTATATATAGATATGTTGGAAAGAAGAGAATGGACTATTGAGTTCACAGGATGTTTTGCTGAGATATTCCAAACAGATGACATGAGATATGAATTGGAATACAACGATCTTGATCTTGAAGAAGGTGAAGTACCTGCTTCTGTGGCAAAGGAAATTCTGGATGGACTTGCGCAGAGAGTAGGGAAAACATTTGAGGAGTTTATTGTAGATGAGTCGATTCCAGATATTTCTGAAAAGGATATTGGAAGTCACTCAGATGACAAGAATACTCCTGAGCTTGATGAAGTGGAAGTTGAAGACATAACGCATGAAGAATTTCCACAGTATTTCAGACAAACTGATGAAGATGAGATATTTCCTGATTTTACTGAGACACCAAACATTTCGGCAAAGAAAAAGGCACAGCAAAGAAGTGCAGAGTTTGTAGAGAAGGTGTTTAGTGCTGATAAGCAAGAGTCTTCAAATCAATCTGATGAATTGAAGAGTTATTTGAAGAAATTAAGAGAAATGGATGAAAACCGACCGAAGCCTGAAGCTCAAGGAAATTTCTATAGATTTCACAATGCCAAGTTCAAAGGCAGAGCTCTTGGGTGGACATATTTGGGCAGGCTAAAGTGTATAGCTGCCAAATGGGAAACAGGGATCTTGTACTTTAACAAATTCATTGATTTGCTAACTCTACCATACTGGGCGGTCAGAGATTTATGTAGATTCCCTATGTCAGGTGCTTCAGTGAATGGTACACATGTTGGTTGGTGTGCAGACAAGCTGGTTTGGGAAAGTAGAACAAGATGGAATAGATTCAAGCCACAATATCCCCGAAGGAAAGTTCATAGGGATATTGATCCTCAAACTAAGCTGAAGCGGGTTACTTTGATATACAAGGCACCTGAAGTGATGAGGAAAATACCTTTGATGCCCATGCCACAACATTTCAGTGCTGACTTTATTTTCTGGTATTATGATTGGAGGAAGGCTGAAGCAGTGATAGTGTTGAGAGACGGGAAGGATAAATACAAGCATGTTCATGTATTTGATCCGATGTGGTTGATTAACTGTACTTTTGAAGACATCATCATGCTTTTCTATAATCCGATTTATTTTGAGCCGAAAGACGCTGATCAAGCAAAGAAGTATACTCAAGTGGTTGGAGTTTGCTTTGCATATGATATTAATGCGGGGAGTAATTTGGAGAACAAACTTGGCAAGACGGTGAAGATGGCAAATGTGTCGAAACCGGTGAAGAGAAAGCTAGAGCCTGAAATGACCAAAGAGCAGAAGAAACAGCTCAGAATTAAGTTGTTGAACAAAGCCATGGACGAAGACAGAAGACAATCCAATCAATAGTCGAGGGGGAGTTTGTAGATGCGTTTTGCGACTAGTGATTGGATATTAACATATGTTAAGTTTTGCTGAAGGGTTGAAGGTGAAATAATAATGGGCGAATGTAAGCTAAAGTGGGCGAAGGTAGAAAACAAATGGGCGAATGAAGAATGGATCCTGATCAAGTTACACGTTCGTACCTTCTGCTCGGCGAATGTGGAAGAAGTCCACATTCGACCACAGTAAAGGGGCGAATGTGCAGACATTATAAATAGATGTTGTATTTTTGTAATGGATAGAGAGTTATTAGTTGTGTGTGTTTTGAGGTCAGGTTCCAGGTTTGTTTGAGAGTGTTTGTATTTGATCTAGATTAACCAAAGTGTCATTGTAATCAAGTTTATGAACAAGTTAATCTATGAAAAGCTTTGAAAATGATATTGATTGTGTTTTGATTTGAGTTTTTATCAGTTTGTTCAAAGCTAGGGTTTCCGCACCTGGTTTTGTAACTTGTATGATCATTTAATCCTGTTTTAGTCAAAATCTTTTGCTTACAATTAGAAAAGTTTCTGATTGAACTTTATTAGGATACGTAACAAGATTTCAAATAACAGAGTGTGTAAGGGTATACAAGATTTGTATTTTCTATGTGGGTGGTCAAGAGAAAGACTCTAGGAAGACGAATTGAAGCTCACGTATGAACGTTCTTATCGAAAATTCTAGCTATTAGTCAATGATCTAATGAAGAGGTAGTAATGGGTAGATTCTTGGTCAGACTCCTAGTCCGTTCCCACAGTATCGTTTATGCTTATATATAGGGTGTACCGCAGCTAACCCACCACACTCCCGATACTTTGGACTCGTACTGATTGTCTACCAACAGCCGAAATAGAATTACACACCACCCCCATGTACCTGTAAATCCATGATTGCGTTCCGGACCGTAATCATCGATTTACCTTACACTAGGGTGCTATGCTTTTCCATAACACTAACGTAAGTAATACCAGAAACAAATGCGTGCAATCAGAATATGTAATAGCCACTGTAATGAAATAATGTTCAATCATGACATGGTTAGAGGTCCTTCCCTTCCGGGTTTTCCCTTTAACTGTAATGAGAATAACATGTAAGTATAAGACATGGTAAGAGGTTCTTCCCTTTCGGGTTCACCTTTAACCGGTAATTTCTGTTCACATCGTTGGCTTTAAACACTCATATTGATAAACTCTGAGGTTTACACCGTTCCCCTCGGATTAAAGAAATAATCTAATCCGAGTCGTACGTGGGCACTGGCTTGGATCTCATACGAGTTATCAACTAGTGTGTTCATTGGCCATAATGATGAACAAAATAATGTAAAGTATAACAGGGTTTTGCTCAAAACAGGAAAAAAATATGCATACCAAATATGCGTTCAAGTAAGTATATAAGTATAGCATAAAATTTCGATAGAAATAATAGTATAATATAAATCAAGTAAATCGCACAATTTGAACCAAATGAAAGTAAACGAGTTAAATTAATTCTCAAAACCAGTGTTGTAATAATATCTACTAATAACTAGTGTGAGAATAGTTGTGATTAACACGTGAGAATAACCACTAATAAAAGAATAATACGAGAATAATAAGATAACGTGAGTAACTATAAATAGAATGATGTAAGAATAAGGAAATTTACTGTAGATGAAAGTGCTCATAACAGACATATAGTGTACCGGCATGAGGATAACTCTTTTTTTTATTTAGAAACCAAAGAATGTTTAAGTTAAAAATAGATTCACTTGAAAAGATTTCGTAGATGCACATTTTCATGTGTTTACGAGAAGTCGAGTTTGAAAATTGTTATAAGGTATATTATTAGTTGCAAGTTTCTCCCGAAAACATATATTGGATACGTCATTTGAAAACAAAAGTTTACATTTGATTTGTAAAATATGCAATACAAGTTTATAAAATGCAAGATGAAACCATTTCATGAAGTATGTGTAAATCTAATGTGTTTCAAAAGACCAAGATTTAAAATGACGTGAATGATAAAAATCAACGTATGTAATACGAATAGATTCCTAATATTTAAGAAAATTCATAATTTATCATTTGAGTCTTCAAATGGTAAACAAAACATAAATATCAATATCATAAAACATTGAGAATGTTTCCATAGAAAACTTTGACTAACCCAAGTATTTGAAATTTCCTAGTGACTTGTGGGGGCGTACTTTAGCCTATAAGTGAATGCTCATACCCAGGGTCCTTCGTCTGATTGGGATTTATACGAAATACCAGTCCTAGACAGAAAACTCAGGATACAGGGGCTCACCTTTCCAGATTGCACGTGCCCCATCACTAGTGAATTCCAATACTTTAGCGAAATTAAAAACGAGATGCAGAAATAAATCCTTGAGAAGTGGATTTCACTCCTAACTCAAAGATGTATTTCAAAATTGAAAATCACTAAGTTAAGGATATCACTCCCAGCTTAGTGGTTAAGTTTCTTTTTGAAGGAAATACTCTTTGAGGTCTGGATGTCACTCCTATCTCAAAGATATATTCCAAAGATAAGTAACATGTAAAGGAGTGAAACTAAGCACCAAGGTATGGATGTCACCCCTAACTTGATGATATCGTTTCGTTTGTGAAATACAAGTGTCTTTTTCTCTAAACAAAACACCGAAAGAATAACGAGAAAAAAAATCATAGCGAAAATATCTTGAGAGAAAATATAAGGATAAAGAGAAATATACACGAGAGGACTCGTGAAAGTAAGCTTAGTTATAGACTAGGCTAAAAGGCATTCTAATAACCTAATTCCCTATAACCATGGCTCTGATACCAATCTGTAACACCCCAACCGATGGCGGAAACATCAAGGTGTCACGTAGTGACGATTGTTCAACAGCTCATGGACTATAAATGTAAATTTTGATACATTAAATGGAATAGTTTATTACATTAAAAGCAATACAACAATTGAAACTAGCAATCTATACTAAAGTAAACTAAATCCTAATCTAAGCCTAAGTTCCAAAAGCTTAGAAGTGATCTCATAAGAACCTGAAACATGTACGAAAATAATTTGGTCAATACAAAAATGTATTGGTGAGCATACCCTGTTTAAATACATATAGTAGAAAAGTGTTTCGTAATTCTCGTGTTGTATACTGTTTGCAATTATGTAATAAGTAATATCCATTCAAAATCAACCTTATGTAATGAAAGGAAATATATATAGTATGCGCTAGTAGTAATGAAATACATAGCAATGACAAGGACTCTCAACAGAGTCACAAGGGTATATACCATATTACTATTCATTGAAATACCAGGCCCTCAAAGGTTATTGATTTTGACAAGTCATAGACACACAAATTAACACAAGCAAACACACATGAGAATTGCTATTTTAGTAAAAGGAAATAGAAACTTGATATAAGTACATGAGTAGCCCCAAAAGTGTAAAACATGAAAAAGGGGAAAGATATACTCACAGTTTGCGAAAGCGATCAAAATCCACTTAAGCGGTCGTGAGCGAAGTAATGGGAATTCTGAGGAATTCAACCTATAATGTATATGAATACTAATAAGGAAATGTCTAAGAGTCTAAAGTATCTAGTGCCTAAGGCATTAAGGTTTGCTAAGTCGATTTGGGGAATTAGATTTTTTATGATAAATCGAATTAATGTAGAAGTTGTATATCAAAAATGATATGTCAAAGTTTGTAAATGTGGTGTAGGTGTAATATGATTATTACTAATTGAATATTTGCGTAAAAATATGTCATGGAATATTTAAGGCAAAATAATCTAGTTAATTACTTTAACTAAATTAAAATAAATACAATAATCATAAATGTATAACTAAATAATTATGAGTTTTACAATGATCCAACAAATGGTACTTACTATTTTCAAAGATAAAACACTTCTATTTCATAAGAAAAGTATTTATAAAATAGATGTTTAAATACTGTAAATAAATAAATGTTTAATTATGTCTAATTAAACATAAATAAGACTAATAATTCAAGACATGATCCAAAATTGCCATTTTTATAGAAAATTGATGCTTTCTGTTGTAAATTAGTGAAAATAATTTTCCCATAATTTTTATAAACTTAATTCTATTTAAAACTGATTTAATGAGATTAAATCATGTTTAAATGGTTAAAAATAAGAAAATCGACAAAAATGAATGTTTTATGAACCAATAATTTTTATTTTAGTTCATGATGATTAAAAATAATTTATGACAAATTTTGAGATAAGAACCATTAAAAATGAATTTTTAATCAATTAAATATGATTAAAACAAATTAAATAATAAAAATTTCGAAAATAAAATATTTTCCAGAAATAAAAATTATGATAATTTTCTATGAGATGTCAAGAAGCTACTCCTAAATTTTTATAATTTTGGAGGAAAAAATAAATTTATTATGAATATTTTTAGTTCTATATATATTATATATATAAAAAATGGAAGAAATATAAGAAAAGAATTTAACAAAAAGAAAGGAAAAAAAACCACAGGAGGAAGGACTCGAACCCGAGTCATCCTTGTATCACCCCCCACACATAACCACTTGAGCTACAAGTTATAATTGTAATTAATCTGAAAATAAACATATTAATGCATTTATACCTTTTGAGTCTTCTTCCCCAAATATGCTAACTCAAGAAACCCTAAACCTAGAATTCTTCGATAAGCCAATCCATAGACAACATCTAGTCAGTAATAGGGGGTTTATGATCGGACATCAACAAGAATGAAAACGGCAAAAGAAAAACGACTTACATTCATGTTTGAGGTTCGAATCAAGAAGCTTTATAATCAACTTAGGAGGACCCGATTACAAGGTTTCTGGACGCAAAAAGAATGGATTTTTTGTGGGTTTATAGTATGTGAAGGTGCAGAAACAGAATGATAAGATCAATTTATAGTTTCATGATCGAAACGCATCCATTGATTATTTGCGACGGTTACCAGTTAACCAAAACATCAAATCCAATTTAAACCACTTTACTATTGGTTATTATAATGAGGAGCCGAATAGAAATAATTGAAAAATGGTTATTATCATTAATACACCTTAAAACGCCTTAGAAACCATCAAAACAAGTTTGCCGGAATCTTCAGCCGCCCCCGGCGACTTGGCTAGCCGGAAAAGTGGGTGCAGATGGGAGGGAGGTTATTTTGTTTGAAAGTTTCTTGATTTGGCAGCTTTGGTCCCTAGAGTTTATCTTGGTTAAGTTTAGTGTGATTCTAGTTAAGTCTCCTATATAAAACACTAACCAAGTTAAGAGAAATTTAACCAAAAAGTTTCTAAAACTTTATAAAACTAATTTTTTTTTATAAAATCCATTGCGTAGACGTTTCAAGATACATATTTGATTAAGATTTATACTGATCTATCATAAACATAAATGATAAAATTTTAGTTCACTCTAAAATTAAATTTGAAAACGACGAAACTTACAAGAACTATAATGGAAATATTTGAATGGCTATTATTGTCAATTTGACGAAAGACAAAGGTGACGGATGTCACAAACCATCACTTCAAGTCACCTAGATTCCACCCCAAATAGCCAAACACTTTTCTACTTATCCCTTCCATAACCATTGACTTACCAAAAATAACAAACCTATGCATACATACATATATGTATACGACACACATACATATGTGTAAGATCTTTGGATCTTGCACTCAACACTCATGCATAATTCTTATCCCCACATTCCTAAGACTATACACTAGAATGTTATTAGCTTTATCACTACATAGATCAAGAACCATTGACTTACCATATTTGTTAGTTGCACTTTCCATGCACCAAAGATTCTTGATCTTAGCCCATCAATCCCATAATGTCTCACATCTAGTTAGAAACATGATTATCATATGTCAATTCCAAGTGAGTTGACTAAGCCTAAACCTCCCAAAACACTCTAATTTTCGGCTCCCCCATTCCAAGAACACATGCATCCATCAACTCCATGATATACCCACAATCTAGCCAAAATCCTCTTTACAAGATCTCACACCCAAAATGGAAAGATGCTCTCTTTCACCTTTCCTTTGTTATCATGTCTTGCCAATATTAATCTCTATATATAGGGCCAAAGGTAGAAGGATTAGTGCACGACGAATTAACTAACACACCCTCACCCTCAACTCTCCCTCTCTCGGCCGCTACACCACCGCTGCACCACCGCTGCACCACCACCCCACTCGGCCACCACACTACTACAAGCCACCACCCACATACAAGCCTCTACATATAACCATTAACCTTCAAGGGACTCTTAGGGGTACAAGGAGCATAACTAAGTTGTACAAGGCCCCTAACTCCCTCTTTTCTTAAGACACTAGGAGGCATAACATTGATTTCTTAAACTTATGTTTTATTCCTTTACATAGTCTTATAAATACAAAGTTGTTCACTAGCATGCCTACTCTTGTAACTTAATCTAGCAAGTGAATGAACTCATGTCTTAAATACATTATGTTAGTTAGTAAATGTATGTGTTTACACCTACAAAGGACCGAACATATATATGGATATATATATATATATATATTGGCCGAAAACTTCATTGGAAAATTATATATTTTTCTAAACTCATTAACATAAGACATAGTTTTGAAAGTTGTTAGTTATAACAAAAGCTTACAAAGATCCATGTGTTTTCAAGAAAGTAATATATTGACATGAAATTTTATTATTTTCACAAAGTTGTCAAGCTATGAAAATAATAAGTTAAACATGCTTAAATATGGTAGATCTACACACTTATCAAGACAAAAGTTGTAAAACCTTCAACACATGAGCACATCAAAGTGTATAAAACACATGTTTTCACAAGTAAAAGTGGTGTTTTTCCAAGAAACTAAGCTGTCTTTTTGTCAAAGATCACTAGTTTACATAAAGAAGGTAAATCTTTTCATCAAAGACACATTTAACTTAAAGAGTTAAGTTACAAAGACAAGCGTAACAAGTTAACAACTTGTAGACAGTACTAGTAACATAGAACTAAATTGTCTCTTTTACATAGGACACATAGGTCGATCTCTCTAGCTCAGACTCATTAGTTCATTACCAACACATACCATAAGGTGAGTTTCACTGCCCCTTTTCACTGTTTTTACATTTTTCCGGGGGAAAAACATGCGTACAATGTTCAGTTTTAAGTTACATACATGACTATTATCTGAAAATGAGACATCAAGGTTCAGGATCCATTAAGCCCTCGTGTCATACATCATACCATAACCATTAGCTATGGACTTAGCCATGAAACACCAGAATAGATCTATTGGGTTGACACCCCCATTCTTGGTCAGTCGCTCTGACCGGATGACATATATCAAAAGAGTGCTAGTATTTCACATTTATTCATTTTCTTGAGTGTACAACGGGTGAGGCACAACATGTCAAGGTTTGGTTATCGACTCATGTCAGATCACATATTAATTATTGCCCTAGATAGGCAGTAATTTCGTCGGATTTGGGATTACAGGTCCAACATACAAAAACCTGTGAACTCACCAACTTTATGTTGATCCATATATTTTCATGCATATTTTTTCAGGAAATTAGCATGGAGCATGTAACTTGGGAAGGTCGCGTGCGAGCATTCAAGGGATACCATCTTTTGAAATATTGTTGTGATGTTTTGATCTAAACACTTTTAACAATGGTTTCTAATTTAAAAAATTAATGTTATGTTTTGTAAGACTTGAATGTTTTATATGGTAATTCCTGTTTTATTAAATAATGCTCGTGTGACTTTTGTGCTTGGAAATCATTTCAGTTGCACCCCGTGATTCCGCCTTAGGCGGGGTGTGACAGAGTGGTATCAGAGCAAAAGGTTATAGCGAACTAAGATTCTTTTGAGTCAAACTATAATCTAAACCAAATTGATTTTTGAAATGTTTTTCCAAAGGAAAGAAACACAACAAGTATCCCTACGCGCTACGCAAGTTCCATGCCAGTTACATACTTCACACTTTAGTAGATATATTAAGTACAGTACATACTGACACACACGTGTGTTCATTGATTTCCAGGATCATGGTACACAATGAGGACCCTATCATCATCACTGATTCTGAGGTGGAGGTTGTATCCGACAGTCCTCCCGCTGCCGACATTCAGCAGGGCTATGAGCCCGATTCCAGTGATTAAGACGTCGAGGAGGACCACATGCACGTGGACCACGTCATTTTGGACGACGAGGATGTTGTGCCCGCTGGAGAGGCACAGCAGGAGGATGCACCAATACTGCATCCAGAGCCTAGGATGCCATCGTTCCATTCTTATCGCCCGTATCCAGGTGGTGTGCGTCTGATGTTCAAACCTCGAAACGAGTACTTCCTCCACCGGCTCCTATCGCTCCAGCCGATGCTCCTTCCCAGGTTGACTCTAAGCCTCCTGCACCTGCAGACCCCCAGCCCCCAGCACCAGAGGCCCCTGAGCTACCCAAGAAGAAGCTACTTAAGAGATCTGATGCTCGTAAGAGGACTTACCTACCGACCATGGATGGATTCCTGGCCTACTCCGATGAGGACACTGAAGACCAGGCTCCCTCTACTTTTAAGATTGGTGAGTCATCTCAGCGTCCCTCTGACACTCCGTTACCCACCGGCTTTGAGCCAACTCCCGTGCATCACACCATCTACTCAGTGCGGGACTTTGTTGGACGTCACGACACTGAGATTGGGGTACTGCGAGGGAGAGTTCGGGAGCTTGAGGATGATCTTTATCTGACGGGTCATACCCGGGATCCACTCCTCTATCGTTTAGCAGAGTTAGGTACGCGTGTGTATGAGGCGGATCAGGGACGCGCCGCAGCTGAGGAGCGTGTCGTCGAGCTTGAGGCTAGAGTTGACGATCTCAAGGTGAGGATGACTGCAGCTGTCGCAGCCTTGTCTTCTGCTTTCCTATCCCCATCCCCGTAGGTTATCATGTATTGTACTAGTAGTAGTAGTTTAAAACTTTTAAGGCAGTATACCATTTATTTTGTATGCAGAAACAAAATTCCATCAAGTATGTTAAACTTTCTATGAAAGTTCGATATTTTGGTTTCCTATACTGTTGTTGTGTTGCGTCGTACATTTGTGATCGTGTTTGTCATTTCTTGTTGATTGTATGGTGTTTTTGATTGGTGCATATGTTGACAATATTAGACAGTGATATGTGACTCATTCTTTTAATATTGTGTATTAGAAGAACATGCCTCCCAAAAGGACCACCCGAACAACTTCTGAGGAAGAAGCTTTTCCGACCACCTCAGCGGACCTAGCCAGGGTAATTGCACAGGCTATCATGCAACATGAAGCGAACCGCGCCGATTCCAGTGGCGGTTCGGGCACAGCAGGCCGACACAGAACCCAGGATCCCGAGACTGGTAAAGCTTTTTCTTATCCCTTCTTAGTCTTGATCTAATCTTATGCCGACTCCATCGACTAATAAACCATTCGTTCCGACTCCGTAGAAGTAGAGAATACCATGCGTGGGTGTTCCTACAAGACTTTCATGGCATGCAAGCCTTGGAACTTTCGTGGGTCAGAAGGAGCAATTGGCATAGTCCGTTGGATCGAGAAAACCGAGTCAGTACTTGATATCAGTGGTTGTTTAGAAGACCAAAAGATCAAGTATGTCACTTGCTGTGAAATCGTTTTAGGATCGTAATCACGAAATGTGATCTCACGAATATCAACCGTAGGGTGCGGAATCCCCAACGATCGTGCAAAATGATTCAGAAATAAACGATAAAGATTGTGATGAAAACAGATAACGAATCACCGAGCAATTTCCATAACTTTAATCTTTGTATTAGATCAAATCAAGATGTTTACAAATGAAATATTAGACCTAATACAGAGAAAAGCACACATACACACTCTAGGGAAAAGGCTCACAATGATAACTACCTCAAAATAACAAACTTTTCCCTTTATATATACTTCCACCTTCGCCCCTTTTATATGGTCGAATGTGGAACTTTTCCACATTCGACCCTTTCATGTGGTCGAAGGTGTTCATTTGACCATTTAAGGGTTCGAATGAAACCATCTCAAGCATTCAATCTACATTCGACCAGTTATAAACTACATTCGACCATCTGACTGGTCGAATTTATACTTAAGCTAAATTCTTGGTCGTTTTTCTGATTATCTGAACCTTCAACATTCAGTACTGGATCACTAGCTGGGGACATACATGAATAATGCACTTACAATCTCCCCCTTGGACCTAGCTAGTGATGTACCAAATTCAGAAAACTATCAATTCTTCAAGTCTTGCAATCATTATCTTGAACGAATTGAAAACTTTCCATTTTCATTCACGTTTGTGTCGAGGTTCTTGTCTATCTCTGCAGTAAGCTTTGAAATCTCAGACAGACTCAAGAAATCTTGGCTTTGTCTTTTGTTGGTCAATAGATGAAGACAGACATCAAATCTTGAATTCTTCGATCTTTAGTCTTTTCTTTAACAAACTCTGACTGGTTTCTGTTGTTCTGGTGATCTTGATGTTCAGGTTTGGGTCTTGTCCAGTTACACACTTTGTCGATGAATCTTGAGTAGTGCACTTGTTGTGTTTGATTCTGCAGAAAAATTTACTAAAAACTTCACAAACTACAACCAGCGTTAAACACGACAAAAATCTCGGAAGTACTCTTCACATTCCTTTTGACCCTCAATAGTTCTCCCCCTGAACTATTAAACATTTTTAATATGCACCAGAAACTTGAAAATCTGTAGTCTTTTTCAACTTTTAAATATCTAAGTATTCACATTAAGTATCCCATCATCGGTTATCGAAAATAAAGTAGAAACATAACATTTTGATTTTTCAAAGTTTATGCTAAAACACACCAAAAATCTTTTTGAATTTTCAAATGGAATTGCATAAAAGTAAACTGAACATATTTTGTGAATTTTCCGGTACGAGAATCATATCAGTATTGGAACAGTCAGTCAAAACTCTTTTTGATCAATTTTCTGCTTTTTAACATTGAGCATCCTACAACCATTACCAGTATGTTTGTCCACTTAAACTCAAAATCATTATTCATTGTTCAGCATTTCAGATACATTATGGTAATATTAGATACTGAAAAATCTATGGTCCCCGCACACGCGACACATTCCCGTATCAAGAATTGCACAAAGTTTCATCGTAACGCGTGATTATATTGTAGTTATCCGTTAGTTACAAGGTATGAGGCACAGCGGTGACAGGTCAGCAAATTAATGCTTCAAAGCGACTTATGCACTCAACCAGGGTGAGGACTAATATCATACATGATTTTCATCATAGTATTGATACGATGCATTAGATAATCTTTGATTATCATCACACATGTTAAGTTCCTCATTCGGTAACTTATGGTTTTGTCATTAAAGATCTTTTGTTAATATACCCTGACTGATCTAGGTCCGTAAATCAATACGACAGAAGATCAGTTAGGCTATCCCCAGATAACTTTCAATATAACTACCCGAAACCTCCGATTTTGGCAATCTATCAAACGAAATATCGGTACTAAGACCATATGTCAACGAGACGTTGATCCACATGATTAGCAGTTATTGATTTTATGTTTATATCACCATGCTGAACTTTAAAATTTGATTTCAAGCCTACCAATATATAATTGTAGTGGCTACTCAATGTTTATTCATTTTGTTTTCAGAGTAGTCTGACAATCCACTGATGTACTATCATCTCCTCTTTTTCTCCAGGAAAACTCATTTTGGATTTTCTAAATTTTTAATTTTGATTTTCTGAAATTTTCTCCCCCTAAAAATCTAAAAATAAACATATTTTTGGATTTTTCAACTTTTTGAAGAAAAACAAAATAAAATGATATCCAATGAGGTTTACTTATTGAGTTTTAAAAAACCAATTTTCTCACTCAGATTACTTGACTAACTTTGTTCTTTCAATTAGTAAATCCATTAACAAAGATAAGAGAGTTTAGGATGAACCGTTTTGTTGCATCTGTTGTAGAAATCCAAAACCTGAGAGCAATTGCATGAGATTGCAATGTTTTCCGGCTTCACAGGTAGGAAACAGACGACAAAAACTCTCCTCTCTATTTAAATCATGTTTTCCTTTTTCAATATTCCTTCTTTGACCTTCACCTCTCCAAAAAATAACTTGTATACAGATGCTCCACTATCAACTATCAACAGATAACTAATAGGTCTGTCTGGAACAATCTGCACACTTTGTTAAACAATTAGCACGAGAGAGGCACCCATCCCTTCACAATGATGGGTCGTCCAAGGTCATCAATCCTTGGAACATCAATCCATTCTCCTTTTGAAAAATCAATTGGTTTTTCAATGGATTGATTTGAATTTGAAATTGCTATTGATTTAGAAAGTGATTTGGGTTTCCAAACGCGTTCAGAGTTTATTTTAGATTTTGTTGAAATCATTTTGATTATTGACTTTTCAGATTTCTCATTTGAAATCTGCTTCTGAACTTTGTTTGGAATCTTCTCAGACTTAATTGATGAAGATCCAGGTTCAGAATTGTTCTTAGGCTTAGCCTTAAAACTCCCCCTTACCTTAGCAACCCGTTCACTATCTACATTTTTGTTTAAGGCAATCTTGTTACAATTGTCATACACAACCTTTTTCCTCTTTTGTATCTTGATTGATTTTGGGAATACAGACTTTTTGACATTGCCTGAATTTTTAACAAATTTCACTTCGGTCTTTTTCTGTTTAACATACGGACAGGAAGCAACTAAATGCCCACACTCTCCGCAGTTATAACAATACCTATATTCCACAAAATCACATGCATACCCTTCATCCCAATACCAGTAGGGACAATTAGCAACAATATGACCAACTTCACCACATTCAAAACATCTTCTCCATTCAACATAACCATGAGAATACTGTGGTGAGTTGTTTCCCCAATAACCATCAGATCGAGAGGTATATGAATAATCAAAAGAGTCATATGATCTAGATAAAAAATTTCTTGAATTCTTTTGATGAAAATTTTTCATCTGATCATTACCTTTCGATTTGTTTGGTTTTGGTCCTTTTGCCCTAGGATATTTCTTTTTGTTCCCAGGCTGATCCTTTTCATTCTCATGTTGGTTAGGACTGAGTTCAAAATGTAAATGATCAAATTGATTTCTAAATTGATTTATCAAATCATTATTATCGACAAAGATACATTTAAGTAACGATTGTTTGATATTATCAATTGGAAAATCTTTATTGAAAATCAATTTGTCCTGTCCTACCAACATATAGGATCCTTCAATTCCTTCAGGAAACTTGAATATGGATTTTTCTTCAGATTCAGTTTCTGAAGTGACAACCACATTTTCATTTTTTACTTCAAGTTTTGATTTCACCTCAGAATTAGGATCAACAACACAAGGTGTTATGATTTCCAACTCTGATGTGGAATTATTCTTTGAAATGATGTTATAAAGTTCTGAAATCTCTTTCTTAAAAGATTCAATTTTATTCAAAAAATGTCCTTCATTATTTACCAAAATTTTATTTTCAGTTTGAAATCTTTCAAGTTTATTTGTTAAATTCTGTTTGTCCTCAAGAAGTTTCAGCACTTCATTTTTCAATTTGACACACTCAGAACAGTTAGCACATTCAGATTTTAAAGTTACCTCATCATCTGCATTATTACCATTTTCAGAATTGCCATCAACATTTGATGTATCACTTCCTCTTGATTCACTCTTTTCTGAACTCGTATCAGAACTCAAATCACTCTCTGACAATTCACTTGAATCATCATTCCCCACTTGTTTGACAAGACACACAACATTACTTTTAACACTTTCTCTATTAACACACTCATTGACATTAACCATTTTATCAGTTGGTTGCACAGCTAGTCGTGTAACAGATTGTTGAATCTTAGATGCAACAACTTGTTCCCATGTTAGCTTTTGTTGCATTGCAGGTTTTATCTGATCATCAGTTCTTGACATAGCCAAGTAATTCATCATTTTTCAACAAAAATTATTTCAAAAAATTTCTAAAAACAGCCTTATTCGACCTTTTACAAGGGTCGATTGTGTCTCAGTCTTGGTTCGACCTTAAAAATGAAAATCTTTGAAAATCAGATTCTACGATCGACCCTTTTCAAATGTCGAGTGGTCGAATGAGCAAAAATGATCTCCTTCGACCGTTTGAAAAGATACGAAAGAGGAATATAACAAACACTAATCTCCTTCGACCCTTTACACCCTCTTTCAACCGTTTGATTTCACCTTCGACCGTCCGTGTCACACCCTCAAATTCCACGTGCGGGGTTTTACCGCGAGGCGCGTGACACACCAGGATCTCAGTCAACGGTCACAATAAACATACAACAAACATGCATTCAATAATTATATTTAAAACCAAAAGATCACGCTTTGAGCTGTAAACCAGCAGCGGAAGCATTCTTGTTTACAACCAAAAGACATATCATTGTTTACAAAAACATTGTTTAATATGCTTCAAAATGTTAGACGCTGTGCGTGACTCCGTGCGCCTAGTCCGATGACTGCTACCTTAGCGACCTGAGAAAACATGCCAAAAATGTCAACATATAATGCTGGTGAGTTCACAGGTTTTCTTTTATAAAAGAGTTGTCACAAGTTCACAAAGATCATTCCCGTTATACTATGTCATAAGAACGTTAGCTAGACGTTAAGTGATCTCACTACTACGGTTGGGAACCCATTACTGAACATGAACCAATAGACGAGACCAGCGCAGACGACTGGGCTACCGATGCCTCGGTAACCCGATAGGTAGAGAGAATATGCACCCGCCCGGCCCCCGGCCGTCGGGTGGGGCTTGTGAGGCCACAATAGATCTATCCACATTTCCCTCGTTGTGCATTCCCGCACATTCATGGTTTCCCCCTGGGACTTTCCATAAAGACCGTATAGTACATAAAGTGCCCATAGTATAACCTGTCCTTTAAATCGTTGGTACAAAGCATGTTTCTCCCCCCGAAAGCCAAACAGTAAAAGTGGGGCTGTGAAACTCACCTCGGTTTACGTTACTTGAAAACAGTTAAGAAGTTAAGCTATGATAGCCCCCAAATAGCGGCGACCTATCATAAGATGTGTATAAGTACCTGGACTAATAACCCGTGGGTTAACTAGTCCCCGAATGTCCAGACCGTGACCATACGTTTGAAAACACCTTTAACTGTTAAACCGACCGTGCCAGACAAGACCCGACATCCCATTGGTGACCCGACATTCCACGTATTAGATAAGTACAAGACATCATGCAACATATGCAATTAAACACTTAGCACGCGCAATAATTCACCCAGTCTAGCATAATATCCGTTTAACGCATAATCAGGTCCGAATACGTCTTACTAAGTCATTGGGTGCATCCCGGGGTTCCTAGCATGTTCCTAGGTGTCAAATCGTGTTCCGGGATGTCAAAACGCGTTCACGACAGCAGTTCATGCGATTAGGAAGGTCACACGTGAGTAGGCATCAGCCTACAGGCGATTAGAGGCCTAATCGCCTGATGTATCAGGCGAGTAGGGCCCAAATCGCCTATAAGTCTGCATAATCGCCCCCAGCTCAGGCGATTAGGATTCCTAATCGCCTGCAGCTGCTGTGTAACGTATTTTCGCGCGTTTAACCCTCCAAATCAGATCCGAAACATGCAACGACACCCAATAACAAACCTAAATCATTTACCAACCCATTTCAAGCAAAAACCCCCGACATATCACTGATCTAGCATGTTCTATGCAATTATTTCCTAAAATGGCAAAGTACTAGGTTTCACCTACCAACCTTATCTTTCCTTAAATGGAAACAATCAGATTTCAACCTCTACCAACATGTAGATCATCAAACCTCTGTTCTAACATCTTCCTAGCATCAATTCTAACAACTTTACATCAACAATCATAGCATAACCATCCTAAATCTTCAAGAACATACAAATGGGTCAAAATATGCATTTTCTTCAAAACACCACAATAATGGCTAAGATTCTAAGACAACCTTCCTAATAACCTCTACATAGCAGAAGTACAATCATATATTGAAAACATTCATGTTAAAATCACCAAGAAGACCAACATATGCATGTAAACTTCACATATAACAAGCATTAAGGTGTAGACTTAGTTTAGGACTCTTTTGAAAGGTTTTTAAAGACACATTTTGGTAAAACAAGGTCTGGAACTTTGGGGAACTCAAAATAACAACTTTACAAAGGTTAGGGATGAAGAACACACCTTGGATTTTGCTAAAGAAAGGTGTGTAAGCTTGGGGATGGTGATTTTTGTAGCAAAAAGAGTTCCAGAGGTGTTTCAAGGTGTGTGGGTGGTTTGGGAGCAGCTAGGGTTGTTCTAGAGGTGTTTGGGGAGTTAAGGGTTCTATTTATAGGTGTTTTGACCCGGACCCTGCTGTTCACGCGATTAGAAGCCCAGATCAGGCGATTAGGGGCATAATCGCCTCTTTGTTCACGCGATTAGCCTCCTACTCGCGAGTAGGGACCCTAATCGCCACTGTTCATGCGATTAGGCCTCCTACTCGCCCCACTCCCCTTGTAATCGCTTACTGTTCACGCGATTAGGAGTCCCCCAGGCTCCTAATCGCCTATAAGGTGCTGGAATGGGTTTTTGGCGCGTTAAACACTATTTTAACATATTTAAACACGTATTCACATACCGATAAGTCACATAATGATTTCAAACATATAATGCATGATAACTAACACGTTTACATCCGTTCACCAATTCCCGGGACTCGAGACTCGTGTGTGCGTTAGACCCGGCGATTCCACGAATCGCCGATCCTTGTACCCATAGTTATGGACCGACTCCCGATGACCCCGCGGATCATCATAAAGACTCCCGATGATTCCCAGAATCATCATACCGACTCAACTGACCCCGTTAAGGACGTAATATGCATGACTCGTTAAGGTAGACTTACTAGTTTAGTCAACGTTACTAACCTGAGTTTGCCGGGTGTCACATCATCCCCCTGTTGAAAGAATTTTCGTCCCGAAAATTGCCCAAGGCCAAAAAGGAAGAGACGAAAGAGAAGAAAAATTTTCCGGTTGCCACATCATCCCCCTGTTGAAAGGAATCTCGACCCGAGATTCATTCAGCTTCAGCAGAGACATGTCTTGATTCGAACGCGCGCTTAGGAAATAAATGGGGATACTTAGCCTTCATTTGATCTTCCCGTTCCCACGTGAACTCCGGTCCACGATCAGAGTTCCAACGGACTTTAACAATGCGGATTTTACTCCGGCGAAGGCTACGGATTTTATAGTCAAGAATTTCAACCGGTTCCTCCACGATACGTAGACGATCATCCACCTTGATCTCTTCGAGAGGAACAACCAAAGATTCATCCGCCAAACACTTCTTCAAATTAGAAACATGGAAGACATTATGAACATTACTGAGCTCAGCCGGCAGATCAAGCCTGTATGCTACCGGTCCAATCCGTTCCAGGATTGCGAACGGTCCCACATACCGAGGATTCAATTTGCCCCGCTTCCCAAAACGTATAACGCCCTTCCATGGGGATACCTTCAATAAAACCCTGTCGCCAACCTCAAACTCCAAAGGCTTGCGACGACGATCGGCATAGCTCTTTTGACGATCCCGAGCTGCTGCCATGCGGTTACGGATTTGTACGATCTTTTCGGAAGTCTCGTACACAAGTTCCGGGCCGGTGAGTTGACTCTCACCCACCTCGGCCCAACAAAGAAGAGACCGGCATTTCCGCCCGTAAAGAGCCTCGAACGGAGCTGCCTTGATGCTAGAATGGTAACTGTTGTTGTAGGAGAATTCCACCAACGGTAGATGACTCTCCCATCCCTTGCCAAAATCGATCACAAATGCCCGGAGCATGTCTTCTAGCGTTTGGATTGTCCGCTCACTTTGACCGTCAGTTTGCGGATGATACGCTGTGCTCATGTCTAACTGAGTACCCAGAGCCTTATGCAAAGACTTCCAAAAGTTAGAGGCGAACCGAGGATCACGATCAGAAATAATAGAGACAGGCACCCCGTGCCGAGAGACCACTTCCTTGAGATATAACCGTGCCAAACGCTCGAGACCATCGGTCTCTTTGATAGCGAGGAAGTGCGCAGACTTTGTCAACCTATCGACAATCACCCAGATCATGTCGCAACCACTGGGCGATTTCGGGAGTTTGGTCACAAAGTCCATCGTAATCCGCTCCCACTTCCACTCGGGGATTTCAGGCTGTTGCAGAAGGCCGGATGGCTTTTGATACTCGACCTTGACCTTGGCACAGGTCAAGCACTTGCTTACGTACGAAGCCACGTCCGCCTTCATGTTCGGCCACCAATAAAGTATCTTCAGGTCTTGATACATCTTATCGGAGCCAGGGTGAATAGAGTACCGGGACTTGTGAGCCTCATCAAGAACGAGCTCCCGCAAGCCCCCAAATAAGGGGACCCAAATACGTTCAGCGAAATAGTGTAACCCATCGGACCTAAGCTCAAGGTGGCTATCAGCACCATGCATGGTTTCAGCTTTAAGGTTTTCCTCCTTCAAAGCTTCTTGCTGCGCTGAGCGGATTCGATCTGGTAAGCCGGAATGGATGGTGAGCTGAAGAGCTCGAACACGACGAGGTTTAGCCGTTTCCTTCCTGCTCAAGGCGTCTGCGACCACATTCGCCTTGCCAGGATGGTATTTAATAGCGCACTCGTAATCATTGAGAAGCTCGACCCAACGACGCTGTCTTATATTCAACACCTTCTGATCAAAGATATGCTGGAGGCTCTTGTGATCGGTGTAAATAGTGCATTTGGTACCGTACAAGTAATGCCTCCAAATCTTTAAAGCAAAGACCACCGCACCCAACTCCAGATCATGGGTGGGGTAGTTTTTCTCATGAACTTTGAGCTGACGAGAAGCATAGGCGATGACCTTCTCGCGCTGCATCAGTACACAACCAAGACCCCAGATAGAAGCGTCACAATAAACCACAAAATCGTCCATACCCTCAGGCAAGGACAAGATAGGAGCAGAACAGAGTTTAGCCTTTAACAACTGGAAGGCCGACTCCTGCGAATCACCCCAGTTGAACTTTCTGTCCTTCTGGGTAAGCGAGGTGAGGGGTTGAGCGATCTTCGAGAATCCCTCAATAAAACGACGGTAATAACCTGCAAGGCCTAGGAATTGCCGCACCTCAGATGGCGTCTTTGGTGCTTCCCAGTCTTTAATGGCTTCAATCTTCGCTGGGTCAACGTGAATTCCTTTCTCATTAACAACATGACCAAGGAATTGAACTTCACGCAACCAGAAGCTACACTTAGAAAACTTGGCGTACAGCTGTTCCCGCCTCAGGAGTTCCAAAACAAGACGTAAGTGTTCCTGGTGGTCCACCTCGTTCTTGGAATAGACTAGAATATCATCAATGAAGACAATCACGAACTTATCAAGATAAGGCTTGCAAACATGGTTCATCAGATCCATAAAGATGGCAGGTGCATTGGTGAGACCAAAAGGCATGACCAAGAATTCAAAATGGCCATAGCGAGTTCGAAAGGCGGTCTTCGGAATGTCAGCTTCTTGAACCCTCAACTGATGGTACCCCGACCTCAAATCGATCTTCGAATAGAAACTGGAACCCTGAAGCTGGTCAAATAAGTCATCGATGCGAGGAAGAGGATAGCGATTCTTGATGGTAACCTTATTCAACTCCCGGTAGTCGATACACATCCGTAGGCTTCCGTCCTTCTTCTTGACAAACAAAATAGGGGCTCCCCACGGGGACGAACTAGGTCGAATGAAACCCTTCTCTAACAGCTCCTGCAACTGGTTCGATAATTCCTGCATCTCGGGAGGTGCAAGACGATAAGGGGCACGGGCAATAGGGGCCGCACCCGGAGCAAGTTCAATACCAAATTCGACCTGGCGATAAGGCGGAAGACCTGGTAAGTCTTCAGGAAATACATCGGGAAAATCACGGACAACAGGAATATCTTCAATCCTCTTCTCTTCTTCAGACGAAACCGAAACAAGTGCCAGAATGGCAGAATACCCCTTCCGAAGATACTTATAGGCTTTCATACACGAAATGATACTCAACGGGACCCCGCTCTTCTCACCGTGCACCAACAGAATTTCTTCATCAGGGAGTGGAAGTCGAATGACTTTATCGAAACAAACGATCTCAGCATGATACAGGGACAACCAATCCATACCCACGACGACATCGAAACTACCCAAGGACACCGGCATAAGATCAATAGGGAAGGAATAACCCGACAACTCAAGGTGACACTCCCTAAGGACGTGCGTCGCCTCGACTTTCTTACCATCAGCCAATTCTATCAAGTACTTAGCCTCTAAAGGTGTAGGTACCCTATCAAGCAATTGACTAAACCCAAGAGATATAAAACTCTTATCGGCACCAGAATCGAATAAAACCGTAGCATAGCGATTATCGAGGAGAAACGTACCAGTAACAGTGTCGGGATCCTGTCGAGCACCACTTGAACCGATCACGAAGGCGCGAGCATTCCTGCCTCCGCCCCCATTGTTTCCATTACCCGACCCATTCTTCCCAGCTTCACCCTGTTTCAACTTGGGGCACTCACGCTTGTAGTGACCGAGTTCACCACAGTTGTAGCACCCCTGTTTGCCCTGGTTTCCCTGGGGAGCAGCAACAAGAGGAGCCGGAGTAGGTGTAGCAGGCGGGTTCCGGTTACCCTGAAGATTAGCCCTGCAATCCTTTGCCAGGTGCCCATTCTTATGGCACCTGTGGCAGCGGTTCCGGTCCTCACAACGACCGTTGTGGTGAAATCCACACCGGTCACACTTTGGCAGCTTCCCAGTATAACCCCCCGGTTTCTGCTCCGTCGACGATCCCCCAACATCAGACTTCCTCACCTGCTAAGGCTGAGCCGAACTCGAGCCTTTCCCCACGGCTTCCCACTTCCGTTTGTTAGTCTCAGGGGCCTTTACAGTAACGCCTCGAGGAGGCAAGACCCCTTCAGCCACCTTCATGTTGGTCAGCCTATGAGCAGACCGAACCACTTCAGCATAAACAGTGGGATTACCCGCAGCTACTAATCCCAAAATCTCCGGTACCAACCCGCCAATATAATGCTCAATCCTTCGATATTGCCTAGCAGTGTAAGCTTCAATCTCAGAACCCACCATCTTATGATTCCAGACCTCATGCTCGAGCTTCTGGATCTCATCCCTCGGGCAGTATTCCTTTTTCAGCAGCTGAGTAAACTCTGCCCAGGGCATGGCGTTAGCCTCCCCAATACCCAGGGTCTGGGTGGTGGAGTTCCACCAAGTCAGGGCTTGACCCTCAAGGGTCGCAGAAGCATACTTCACCCGGTCGCCTTCCGGGCAATTACACATCAAGAAAACCGACTCAATCTTCTCTAGCCAGCGGAGCAGTCCCACTGCCCCTTCAGCTCCACTATAAGTGTCGGGCTTACAATCCATAAACTTCTTGTAAGAGAAACCAGGTGGAGGGGGATTGACAGCACCACCTGGGACAGACACATCGAAGAAAATCAAGAAAAGATACAGTACCCCAGAACAAGTCAGAATAGGTGAGAACTGACGTACCACCCATCGCGTTATGAGCGGCTTGGAACGCAGCCAAAGCAATATTCACATGCTGCTGCATCAGGTTATCCAACTCCGCCTGGGTCATATTAATGTTCCCACGGCCACCACCGCGGCCACCACCACGGCCGCCAGCACGGCCGCCTCTGCGACCTCCACGAGCTCCTGACATCTTCTGTCACAACATGAAACAAAAGACTCAGGCTTGCCCGTGATATAACCCAATTAGGAATTTCAAGAAACTAGACCGAGCCCAGCTCGGGTCCATCCGTTCAAGCCCAAAGCCCGCCAGGGATCCCATGCATCACAGTTTATGATCTCGTGTGCACCCGACATGATAAACTGTTCCACATGGCCCTCCAGGCGCGCTTTAAGTTTGAAGTTCAGGTCACCGAACACTAGCGCCCAATCATGGTATTATCATAAGTATAGTACAAGGTAATATGCATAAGAACGAGCGTGTCCATTAGGGCATAGAGGGGAGATGTCCAAATCCTTGGACAGATCTCAAGAGTACGCCGAAGCTACCCCAATGTACACCGCCGTCAAGAAAGTTCAATAGTATATCGTTCGCCGCCGAATCATAGTAATGAGGAATCAAGAAATAGAATGATAAAGAGCAAACAGATGATGTAGCGTAGAAGACAATGACACCGACACCCCGACAAGTCATATTGTTACCCGCTTGCTAAGACTCGACTAATTGTGACCGTCTAGTGTGTGCGACTCAGTTATAGACTAGACTCTACATGCAGTCCTAGTTCACTATAACCGTTGGCTCTGATACCAATCTGTCACACCCTCAAATTCCACGTGCGGGGTTTTACCGCGAGGCGCGTGACACACCAGGATCTCAGTCAACGGTCACAATAAACATACAACAAACATGCATTCAATAATTATATTTAAAACCAAAAGATCACGCTTTGAGCTGTAAACCAGCAGCGGAAGCATTCTTGTTTACAACCAAAAGACATATCATTGTTTACAAAAACATTGTTTAATATGCTTCAAAATGTTAGACGCTGTGCGTGACTCCGTGCGCCTAGTCCGATGACTGCTACCTTAGCGACCTAAGAAAACATGCCAAAAATGTCAACATATAATGCTGGTGAGTTCACAGGTTTTCTTTTATAAAAGAGTTGTCACAAGTTCACAAAGATCATTCCCGTTATACTATGTCATAAGAACGTTAGCTAGACGTTAAGTGATCTCACTACTACGGTTGGGAACCCATTACTGAACATGAACCAATAGACGAGACCAGCCCAGACGACTGGGCTACCGATGCCTCGGTAACCCGATAGGTAGAGACAATATGCACCCGCCCGGCCCCCGGCCGTCGGGTGGGGCTTGTGAGGCCACAATAGATCTATCCACATTTCCCTCGTTGTGCATTCCCGCACATTCATGGTTTCCCCCTGGGACTTTCCATAAAGACCGTATAGTACATAAAGTGCCCATAGTATAACCTGTCCTTTAAATCGTTCGTACAAAGCATGTTTCTCCCCCCGAAAGCCAAACAGTAAAAGTGGGGCTGTGAAACTCACCTCGGTTTACGTTACTTGAAAACAGTTAAGAAGTTAAGCTATGATAGCCCCCAAATAGCGGCGACCTATCATAAGATGTGTATAAGTACATGGACTAATAACCCGTGGGTTAACTAGTCCCCGAATGTCCAGACCGTGACCATACGTTTGAAAACACCTTTAACTGTTAAACCGACCGTGCCAGACAAGACCCGACATCCCATTGGTGACCCGACATTCCACGTATTAGATAAGTACAAGACATCATGCAACATATGCAATTAAACACTTAGCACGCGCAATAATTCACCCAGTCTAGCATAATATCCGTTTAACGCATAATCAGGTCCGAATACGTCTTACTAAGTCATTGGGTGCATCCCGGGGTTCCTAGCATGTTCCTAGGTGTCAAATCGTGTTCCGGGATGTCAAAACGCGTTCACGACAGCAGTTCATGCGATTAGGAAGGTCACACGTGAGTAGGCATCAGCCTACAGGCGATTAGAGGCCTAATCGCCTGATGTATCAGGCGAGTAGGGCCCAAATCGCCTATAAGTCTGCATAATCGCCCCCAGCTCAGGCGATTAGGATTCCTAATCGCCTGCAGCTGCTGTGTAACGTATTTTCGCGCGTTTAACCCTCCAAATCAGATCCGAAACATGCAACGACACCCAATATCAAACCTAAATCATTTACCAACCCATTTCAAGCAAAAACCCCCGACATATCACTGATCTAGCATGTTCTATGCAATTATTTCCTAAAATGGCAAAGTACTAGGTTTCACCTACCAACCTTATCTTTCCTTAAATGGAAACAATCAGATTTCAACCTCTACCAACATGTAGATCATCAAACCTCTGTTCTAACATCTTCCTAGCATCAATTCTAACAACTTTACATCAATAATCATAGCATAACCATCCTAAATCTTCAAGAACATACAAATGGGTCAAAATATGCATTTTCTTCAAAACACCACAATAATGGCTAAGATTCTAAGACAACCTTCCTAATAACCTCTACATAGCAGAAGTACAATCATATCTTGAAAACATTCATGTTAAAATCACCAAGAAGACCAACATATGCATGTAAACTTCACATATAACAAGCATTAAGGTGTAGACTTAGTTTAGGACTCTTTTGAAAGGTTTTTAAAGACACATTTTGGTAAAACAAGGTCTGGAACTTTGGGGAACTCAAAATAACAACTTTACAAAGGTTAGGGATGAAGAACACACCTTGGATTTTGCTAAAGAAAGGTGTGTAAGCTTGGGGATGGTGATTTTTGTAGCAAAAAGAGTTCCAGAGGTGTTTCAAGGTGTGTGGGTGGTTTGGGAGCAGCTAGGGTTGTTCTAGAGGTGTTTGGGGAGTTAAGGGTTCTATTTATAGGTGTTTTAACCCGGACCCTGCTGTTCACGCGATTAGAAGCCCAGATCAGGCGATTAGGGGCCTAATCGCCTCTTTGTTCACGCGATTACCCTCCTACTCGCGAGTAGGGACCCTAATCGCCACTGTTCATGCGATTAGGCCTCCTACTCGCCCCACTCCCCTTGTAATCGCTTACTGTTCACGCGATTAGGAGTCCCCCAGGCTCCTAATCGCCTATAAGGTGCTGGAATGGGTTTTTGGCGCGTTAAACACTATTTTAACATATTTAAACACGTATTCACATACCGATAAGTCACATAATGATTTCAAACATATAATGCATGATAACTAACACGTTTACATCCGTTCACCAATTCCCGGGACTCGAGACTCGTGTGTGCGTTAGACCCGGCGATTCCACGAATCGCCGATCCTTGTACCCCGCGGATCATCATAACGACTCCCGATGATTCCCAGAATCATCATACCGACTCAACTGACCCCGTTAAGGACGTAATATGCATGACTCGCTAAGGTAGACTTACTAGTTTAGTCAACGTTACTAACCTGAGTTTGCCGGGTGTCACAGTCCGAATGGTCGAATGAGACAAAATGGTCGAATGAACAAAATAACACTGATAAACTCTAGATTCGACCAACTAACACTCCACGTTCGACCAAATAAGGCTACGTTCGACCAAATAATGCTACGTTCGACCCTCAAATCTCACATTCGACCGTTCCAGGTCTGTTCATCATCTTCAACCTCAAGAACACGAATCTGATCGGTTTTTGACAAAATTTTCACCAAATGTAATGAAATTTGATAGGTTTTATGCGGATTTGAATTTAGACAAACATTTGTGAAAGGATTTTTGAATACAACATCAAATTCAACTCCAATTTAATCAAAAACCATGTTTTTATGAAAAGCTTCAAAATTTCTTGGGTTTTGATCTTTAAATCAGAATTCTAATATGTTTTCATCAATTCAGATCAATTTGCAATCGTGAAATTGAGCCTTTGCTCTAATACCACTTGTGAAATCGTTTTAGGATCGTAATCACGAAACGTGATCTCACGAATATCAACCGTAGGGTGCGGAATCCCCAACGATCATGCAAAATGATTCAGAAATAAACGATAAAGATTGTGATGAAAACAGATAACGAATCACCGAGCAATTTCCATAACTTTAATCTTTGTATTAGATCAAATCAAGATGTTTACAAATGAAATATTAGACCTAATACAGAGAAAAACACACATACACACTCTAGGGAAAAGGCTCACAATGATAACTACCTCAAAATAACAAACTTTTCCCTTTATATATACTTCCACCTTCGCCCCTTTTATATGGTCGAATGTGGAACTTTTCCACATTCGACCTTTTCATGTGGTCGAAGGTGTTCATTCGACCATTTAAGGGTTCGAATGAAACCATCTCTAACATTCAATCTACATTCGACCAGTTATAAACTACATTCGACCATCTGACTGGTCGAATGTATACTTAAGCTAAATTCTTGGTCGTTTTTCTGATTATCTGGACCTTCGACATTCAGTACTGGATCATTAGCTGGGGACATACATGAATAATGCACTTACATGTGACACCCCAGGGAAATCCCACATCGGCTGTGGCCAGGAGAGATCCTTGGTTCATAAGTAATGTTCCTCCTCTTAAAATCACCAACGCGTTTTGGGGCTTAATGTTAGTGGATGAGAGGAGAACTCCACAGTTAAGCGTGCTCAGGTGGGAGAAATTTCAGGATGGGTGACCTCCTGGGAAGTCTCCACTGGGTAACCCAAAAACAAATCCGTGAGCTCTGGATGGGCAAAGCGGACAATATTGGTGGCGAGAGGGGCGGGGTGTTACAGATGGTATCAGAGCCATGGTTATAGGGAATTAGGTTATTAGAAAAATAATCTAGTCTATAACCATAGGATTATAACCAGTATTTGCTTCTTTTACTTGCCATTCTCTATCTCCTCCTACTTCTTATCCCTACTTTCATCCTTACAAGAAGGTTGCTCTCCACCATTGGATCTACTCTTAGACTAATAGGACAAAATCCTCAGATTTAGCCTGAACCACCTTGAGATCTCGTCGAAGTTCTAGATTTTAATAACGAACACGTGCAATCTGGAAGGGTGAACGCCTGTATTCTGAGTCTTCTGTCTAGGCTGGCATTGCGCATATATCCCAATCAGACGAGGGACCCGGATGCCTACCTGGGAATTCTCGGGATGAGTGTTCACTTATAGGCTAAAGCATGTCTTCATATGTTATTAGAATTTAGAATCTTTGATAAGTCAACGTTTTCGTTTATTCGTTTTAATTAAATGAATAAATGATTACATTCCTTATATTACCTCATTGTCCTTCATTCAACCCATATCTTATTGAACATTCATTACCCAAATCACTTCCGTAACCTATGCCCTAAACTAAACAGAGATCAAGATCCTCCAGCTACCTAACCGCTAGTCTCACCATTTGACTATTGGTTGCTTTTATTCTATGTATTGACGCTATTTGATTCAAGTAATAAAATATATGTCTGAGAGTTGTTACATGGTGCATGATTGTTTGAATGTGAACTAATTATATAAATCTATACAACTACAACTCATATACTGTGCTTGTTATACTTGCTTGCATAAACATGTTATCAATTTGCAACCTATGTGTATAATAAATGCTGCACTTAATAGAGATCATCATGCCTTTTCAACAGTCGGGAGAGGCCCTACAACCTGCTCCACGACTGGTGGAGGCTATCGAACCTACTCAACGATTGGTAGAGGTTATTATGCCTTTTCAACAGTCGGGAGAGGCCCTACAACCTACTCCACGACTGGTGGAGGCTATCGGACCTGCTCAACAATCGGTGGAGATATAGAAGGACGCAAAACTTTAATGTAAGGTAAATTGGTGATTGCGGTCCGGAACGTAATCATGAATTTACAGGTACGTTAAGGTAGTGTGAAATTCTATCAAGGTTTTCAGTAAATAACCAATTATAAACTCTAGTTACCTGGTAGTTCATTTAGTCTTTCTATAGTCAATCAACTCATGCATTTCTTTTAGGAGTCCTAAAACTTAAGATTCTTATTCTCCTTGCTATTTCAGATGAACCTAATCCAACCCTTAAAACTCACACATATCAAAACTCTTACCCAAATTATTCGAAACAGTTTATTCTGTTACCTATAAATTTATGTCATGCCTTAACTCGAAACTTCCCAAACCACCCTTGTCCTAATTTCTACCCAATCACCTTCAACCCTGTGTTTTCAATAAACTTCGGGACGAAGTTTCCAAAAGTAGGGGAGACTGTAACATCGCAAAATTTTCCCCAAAATTTTAATACATAAAAAGCCCTTATATATATATATTTTTTTTATTACACCTTTATCATTAATATTATACAAATGTGCCTAAGTCTTTATTTATCCTAACTCACAACTTATATACATACATAAATGTATATAAATAATAATAATAATAATAATAATAATATGATTCTAATTTTTTTTTTCACATACAAGATTTTTTTTTTTTTAAATAAAGCCTTGAGTCAAATAGTCAAAGTCCTAGTCAAAGTCTTAGTCAAACAGTCAAAGTCTTAGTCAAATAGTCAATTCATCATAAAACCTTACTTTATGGTGTTGACCAATTTTAATGGCTAATTGACTCCAAAACTAGTATAAAAACCCACCTATGACCCATTATACTTTGCACCTCTAAATCGATTGTTTCAATCCGATTAAACTTTCCCTCATACCTTTCTTCTATAGTCTATTACTTCTACAATTGAAGCTTTGATTATAAGCTCTTGTAATTGGCGAATTGGAAGCTTGATATTCTTTCTTTTTCGTTTTCTTCAATTTGGACTAGCTACGTTGTTGAGTCTTTGGGATTCGCCTCGCATACATTCACAACACATTATTCTATTTTTTTCACGAGACATAACATTTTGCTAAGGTGAGTTTTACATAGCCCCTTTTCTATTTATCACCATTTTTGGGGTGAAACATGTTACAACATTATTTATGCAATTCAATCATCAATGTGTCTGTGTATTTCTATGTTGCATTATGTCTTGAACATGACTAGAGTAAGCACAATTCTAGCATAAACATTCATCAGCCAAACGGTATACATTGATAGATCTATTGGACTGACAATCCCACCCGGATACGTACCTCCTACAAAGGTAGCGTGGGTGTTTGTTACTGCAATATAAACGAGTGAACCATGAGCGTATGGGATGTACCACAATACAACAGTCACAAGGTTGATTATGCACTCGATTTACTTCTAGTATGTTTTCACATATGGACTAGATTGCCATGACACATGAATTGCACAACAATTTTATTCGATTATCAAAACCTATGTAATTCTCACCAACTTTTGTTGATCCAAAATATTTTCAACTTAACATGTTTCAGGTTCTACTTGCTTGAGGATTTGAATTAATGCTTGAAGATGTGTGCATAGTTTTATTCAATTTGATGTATGAATTATTGTAGAACAATTGTATGTAATTTATCTAAATCATATAATGAGAATTATTATTTACCATGAGCTACTGAACAATCATCAATACGTGACATCCCGATGTTTCCGCCATCGGTTGGGGTGTTACATTACACTTGCACCTTCCAAGATGAAGCACTGACATGGTGGAACCTACAAGTGCAGACCTTGGGTCGTGAAGCTGCCTATAATCTCTCATTGACCGAACTGAAAACCATGCTGATGGATAAGTATTGCCCGCGAAGTGAGCTGCAGAAACTGGAAACCGAATTCTGGAATCTGTCCATGAATGGAGCGGAAATCGCTGCCAATACCACCTGATTTCATGAGCTTTCTCGCTTAGTTCCCCACATGGTTACTCCTGAGTACAAGCGGGTGGAACGGTATATTTGGGGACTTTCTCCTAAGATCCGTAGTATGGTTACCACTGCTGCTCCAACTTCCATTCAGCACGCTGTCACTCTTGCGCACAGTCTCACTAATGACGCAGTTCGCATGGGTTCCTTGACCCAAAAGGAATCAGACAAGGGTGAAAGTTCTGGAAACAAGTGCAAGTGGTCCCATTTCATGAAGGGGAAAAGTTCAGAAGGCAATTTCAACAAGAAGCCCGAAACCATCAAAGTTTTTGCTGCCACCGCTACCGAAACTCGTAAGCCGTACAACGGGCCCCACCTATTTTGCAGCAAATACCAGTACCATCACGTGGGGACGTGTGACAGCATCAAATGCGAGAAGTGAAAGCGGATGGGATATCCCACCGTGCAGTGCCGGTCCAAGGCGGTTGTGACAGTGATGAGAAACCGAGATGTTTCGAATGTGGAGCCACATACCACTTCAAGAAAGACTGCCCCAAGCTGAAAGGCCAAGCTCATGACAGGGATTTTGTCATGGGTGAAGAAGACGTGCACGAGGATCCTAACGTTGTCACGGGTACGTTTCTCGTAAGCAAACATGTTGCTTCTGTACTTTTCGATACCGGTGCCGATTTAAGTTTTGTGTCAACCGACTTTAAACAAGCCCTCGGTTTAGAGTCACATAAGTTGCACACACCTTACTCTATAGAATTGGCCAACGGTAAGACAATCGAGTCCATTGAAGTGTTGAAGAACTGTACGTTGGAACAAGGAGGTCATGAGTTCTGTATCGATCTTCTACTTGTCGAGTTAGGAAGTTTCGATGTCGTTATTGGGATGGATTGGTTGTCGAAGCATCGAGCCAAAGTCATCTGTTTTGCGAGAATAGTTCGAATTCCGTTGCCAAATGGAGAAGTTTTGTCTATTCAAGGGGAGTGCCGAAAGACTCCGTTGTGACTCATATCTTGCATGAAAGCCCATAAGTGTTTGCAGAAAGGCCATTTTGCGTTCTGGGTGCACGTGATCGAAAAGAAACCCGAGGAGAGAAAAATCGAAGACATCCTTGTCGTGAGGGATTGTCCTGAAGTCTTTCCCGAAGATCTGCCAGGATTGCCACCCCCGAGGAAAGTTAAGTTCCGTATTGATCTCGTTCCCGGAGCTGCTACCGTAGCCCGTTCGCCGTACCATTTAGCTCCCTCTGAGATGCAGGAACTATCCAACCAGTTGCAAGAACTACTTGAAAAAGGATTCATTCGACCGAGCTCGTCACCCTGGGAGCTCCAGTCTTATTTTTCAAGAAGAAGGATGGATCGTTTTGCACGTGCATCAATTATAGAGAGTTAAACAAGCTCACGGTGAAGAACCGTTATCCTCTTCCCAGGATCGATGATCTATTTGATCAATTGCAAGGTTCGAGTTTCTACTCAAAGATTGACTTGAGATAAGGATATCATCAATTGCGTATCCATGAGGAGGATATTCCCAAGACTGCTTTCAGGACGTGGTATGGTCATTATGAGTTCCTAGTAATGCCGGTTGGTTTAACAAACGCACCAGTAGTGTTCATGGATTTGATGAACAGATTGTGTAAGCCTTACCTCGACAAGTTCGTGATTGTATTCATTGATGACATTCTGATCTATTCACGAACCCAAGAGAAACACGAACAGCATTTAAAGGAAATTCTCAATCTGCTTAAGAACGAGAAACTGTATGCCAAACTATCCAAATGCGAATTTTGCATTCGTGAAGTTCACTTCCTTGGTCATGTTGTGAACAACATAGGTATACATGTCGATCCAGCCAAGATTGAAGGGATCAAAAATTGGGCCAGACCCGATACCCCGACCGAAGTTCGACAATTTCTAGGGTTAGCTGGCTATTATCGTTGTTCCATCAAGAACTTTTCAAAAATAGCCCAGTCCCTAACAGTCTTGACTCAAAAAGACAAGAAATTCGAATAGGGAGATCCACAAGATTCAGCTTTCCAGCTTTTGAAGCACAAGTTATGCAGCGCACCAATTCTCTCGTTGCCAGAACGAACGGAAGATTTTTTGGTCTATTGCGATGCATCTCACCAAGGTCTCGGTTGTATCCTAATGCAGAGGACTAAGGTTATTGCCTATGCCTCATGCCAACTCAAGGTGCACGAACGGAACAACACAACCCATGATTTAGAATTGGGTGCAGTAGTGTTCGAACTCAAGATTTGGAGACACTACCTCTATGGGACTAAGTGTACTATCTTTACCGATCACAACAGCTTGCAACATATCTTTGACCAGAAAGATCTGAACATGCGTAAGAGATGATGGGTTGAGCTACTCAATGACTACAACTGTGGATTAAGTACCATCCAGGGAAGGCAAATGTTGTGGCACACACATTAAGACGAAAGGAGCGTGCCAAGACATTGCGTGTCTATGCTTTGGGCATGACCATTCATACCGATCTCACAGCCCATATTCGTCAAGCTCAGCAAGAAGCTCTCAAGGATAGTAATATCGGCATGAAGCTCTATACAGTCAGGTTGATCAGTTAGAGACAAGACCTGATGGAACAAAATATTTTCTAAACATAATATGGGTTCCATTGTATGGAGGATTGCGTGATATAGTTCTGGATGAAGCACACAAGTCCAAGTACTCAATACACCCAGGTGCGGATAAGATGTACAAGGACCTCAAGGAGTTTTATTGGTGGCCTAACCTCAAGGGTTGCATTACGACCTATGTCAAACATTGTTTAACATGTTCAAAGGTCAAGGCCGAATACCAGAAGCCTTCAGGTATGCTTCACCAACTAGAAATTCCTGTTTGGAAATGGGAACAAACTTCCATGGACTTCGTCACTAAATTGCCAAAGACGCCTCGTGGTCATGATACAATCTGGTAATTGTCGATCATCTGAAAAAGTCTAAGCATTTCTTGCCCATCAAGGAAATAGACAAGATGGAAAAATTATCCAGAATATACATCAATGAAATCGTGTCCAGACACGGCGTGCCTATCTCCATAATCTCTGATCGAGACAGTCGTTTTACTTCAAGGTTTTGGCAATCATTGCAAGAAGCCCTTGGTTCCCGTCTGGATTTAAGTACCGCTTACCATCCTTAGATTGATGGACAAAGCGAAAAGACCATTCAGACACTGGAAGATATGCTTCGTGCGTGTGTGATCGATTTTTCTTACAATAACAGTTATTACACTAGTATCAAAGCAGCACCTTTCGAATCGTTGTATGGACGCAAGTGTCAATCCCCAGTGTGTTGGGCAGAAGTAGGGGACAAGCAGATGACAGGTCCCGAACTCATTCAGGAGACGACTGACAAGATTTTCCAGATCCGAGACAGACTGAAAGCTGCCAGAGACAGGCAGAAAAGTTACACAGACCAGAGGCGTAAACCCTTAGAGTTTCAAGTGGGTGACAGAGTTTTGCTCAAAGTATCTCCGTGGAAAGGAGTACCCAGGTTCGGAAAACGTGGGAAGCTCAATCCCAGATACATAGGTCCATTCGAGATTCTTGCACGAATCGGACCAGTTGCATACAAGCTCAAACTACCCGAAGAACTCAGTGGAGTACATGACACATTTCACGTTTCGAATCTCAAAAAGTGTCTTGCTGATGAGTCATTGATCATCCCACCAGAGGAGATCTACATTGACAAACAACTCCATTTCAAAGAAGAGCCACTAGAGATAACAGACTGGAAGGTTCAGAAACTTCGTCACAGTCAGGTCAAACTAGTCAAGGTGCATTGGAACTCCAAACGCGGACCCGAGTACACTTGGGAGCGTGAGGACCAAATGAAACGTAAGTACCCACATCTCTATCAGGAGACCCACAGTTCAGATGACCAACACCGAAAATTTCGCGGGCGAAATTCCTCTAACAGGGGGAGAATGTGACACCCGTCGAAATCACAGGTCATATCCGTACACTTAACTACACGTACACATTGTGCATGACATTTTATTTTACATGTTTCAATACAATTGAGCCATACAGGGCCTCAGCAAGTCAATTTCGATGATTACAGTCTATCATTAGGTCCACTATTAGGAGCAATATCATAACTAATTGAGTAGTTATCCTGAGCTATAGAGAGATCATACCAAAAACCCTAGTTTGGGAAACTCATACAATTGTACATAACAATTCAATTATGATTCAATCAAGGACATAATCAAACAATGTCCATACACAAGGATTATCCGAACACAATATCCAAAAACGACTAGTAAGACAACTAGTTGAAAAATATATATTGTGCACACAATTATATTATCTTGTATTACATAGACCTGTACAAAGACCCTTCTTGACATCTAATTGTAACAAGGGACCAAGTATTTATACAAGATATATATTAAAATGTTCAAATATATATATATATACATACATACATACATACGTACATACATATGATGGCATACACATACACACATGGGTGTATTGTAATTTTCAAAATAAAACTCTTACACATCAATGAACCATCACTTCAGGTCACCTAGATTCCACCCCAAATAGCCAAACACTTTTCTTCTTATCCCTTCCATAACCATTAACTTACCAAAAATAACAAACCTATGCATTTATACATATATGTATACGAAACACATACATATGTGTAAGATCATTGGATCTTGCACTCAACACTCATGCATATGTCTTATCCCCACATTTCTAAGACTTTACACTAGAATGGTAATTATCTTTATCACTACATGGATCAAGAACCATTGACTTACCATCTTTGTTAGTTGAACTTTCCATGCACCAAAGATTCTTGATCTTACCCCATCAATCCCATAATGTCTCACATCTAGTTAGAAACATGATTATCATATGTCAATTCCAAGTGAGTTGACTAAGCCTAAACCTCCCAAAACACTCTCTAATTTTAGGCTCCCCCATTTCAAGAACATAGGCATCCATCAACTCCATGATATACCCACAATCTAGCCAAAATACTCGTTACAAGATCTCACACCCAAAATGGAAGATGCTCTCTTTCACCTTTCCTTAGTCATCATGTCTTGCCAATATTAATCTCTATATATAGGGCCAAAGGTAGAAGGATTAGTGCACCACCAATTAACTAACACACCCTCACCTCTCCCTCCTGCCTCTCTCGGCTGCTACACCACCACCGCTGCACCACCACCCCACTCGGCCACCACCCACAAACAAGCCTCTACATATAACCATTAACCTTCAAGGGACTCTTAGGGGTACAAGGAGCATAACAAAGTTGTACAATGCCCCTAATTCCCTCTTTTCTTAAGACACTAGGAGGTATAACATTGATTTCTTAATCTTATGTTTTATTCCTTTACATAGTCTTATAAATACAAAGTTGTTCACTAGCATGTCTACTCTTGTAACTTAATCAAGCAAGTGAATGAACTCATGTTTTAAATACATTATGTTAGTTAGTAAATGTATGTGTTTACACCTACAAAGGGCCGAACATATATATGGATATATATATGTTGGCCGAAAACTTCATAGGAAAATTATATGTTTTTCTAAACTCATTAACAATAGACATAGTGTTGAAAGTTGTTAGTTTTAACAAAAGCTTACAAAGATCCATGTGTTTTCAAGAAAGTAATATTTTGACATGAAATGTTATTATTTTCACAACGTTGTCAAGTTATGAAAATAATAAGTTAAACATGCTTAAATAAGGTAGATCTACACACTTGACAAGACAGAAGTTGTAAAACCTTCAACACATGAGCACATCAAAGTGTATAAAACACATGTTTTCACAAGTAAAAGTGGTGTTTTTCCAAGAAACTAAGCTATCTTTTTGTCAAAGATCACTAGTTTACATAAAGAAGGTAAATCTTTCCATCAGAGACACATTTAACTTAATGAGTTAAGTTACAAAGACAAGAGTAACAAGAGAACAACTTGTAGACAATACAAGTAATATAGACCTAAAATGTCTCTTTTACATAGGACACATAGGTCGATCTCTCTAGCTCAGACTCATTAGTTCATTACCAAGACATACCATAAGATGAGTTTCACTGCCCCTTTTCACTGTGTTTACATTTTCCCGGGGAAAAACATGCGTATAATGTTCAGTTTTCAGTTACATAAATGACAATTATGTGAACATGAGACATCAAGGTTCAGGATCCATTAAGCCCTCGTGTCATACATCATACCATAACCATTAGCTATGGACTTAGCCATGAAACACCATAATAGATCTATTGGGTTGACACCCCCACTCTTGGGCAGTCGCTCTTACCGGATGACAGATATCAAAAGAGTGCTAGTATTTCACATTTATTCATTGTCTTGAGTGTACAATGGGTGAGGCACAACATGTCAAGGTTTGGTTATGGGCTCATGTCAGATCACATATTAATTATTGCCCTAGCTAGGCAGTAATTTAGTCGGATTTGGGATTACAGGTCCAACATACAAAAACCCGTGAACTCACCAACTTTATGTTGACCCATATATTTTTCATGCATGTTTTTCAGGAAATTAGCATGGAGCATGGAACTTGGGAAGGTCGCGTGCGAGCATTCAAGTGATACCATCTTTTAAACTATTGTTGTGATCTTTTGATCTAAACACTTTTAACAATGGTTTCTAATTTTAAAAATTAATGTTATGTTTTGTAAGACTTGAATGTTTTAAATGGTAATTCCTGTTTTATTAAATAATGCTCGTGTGACTTTTGTGCTTGGAAATCATTTCAGTTGCACCCCGTGTTTCCGCCTTAGGCGGGGTGTGACAACGAAACATTAATATTTAGTTGCAAAAGGGGACCCAAGCCTTTCTGATCTTGGGTCGTCCAGCATCATCAAACATTGGAACATCAATCCACCTGCCTGACGCTGTGGGAGTATCAACAACAACATTAGCATTCTTCTTTGGCTTGTTTGATTCTGAGCTACTAGAACCTTTAGACTTCACATCAACTATTTTTGGTTTCCGGGTCTTTGGAGTTTTAGGCTTGATTGTTTGGATTGTTCTTTTGGCTGACTTTTAGGGCTAGCTGGTTGCTTTACCGGTTTAGTAGCCTTGGAACTACTCTTAAACTCCCCCTTAGGTTGTGATCCCTTGGGTTTTTCCTGTTGAGTTTCACAACAACAAAAATCGGTTTTTAGTATGCACAAAAGCATCCTAAAATGTTATTTTATAGGACCTTTTATTTAATAGGACAAATGATAAACGCGTTTCATGTAAAGGGGTCGTAATAAGTTCCGAAACTTAAAATGCATCCTAATATCTCAAATAAGATTATAAAACTAGTTTTATGGTCGCATAATATATCTATGAACAACCAAAAAACTCATAATAAAAAACATATTAGGACACTTTTACAATGTTCTAACATTTGATTACCTACTTTTAATCTTTTAATACACATACAAGCGTCCTTAAAATTAATATATAGGACCTTTATGATGTAACATTATAGGTACTTTAGTATAAGGAAAAGAGTCCTAATATCCCAAATAAGATTATGAAACCAATTTTATAGTCGTATAATATGTTTATGAACAATCTGTATAACGTCCTAAGAAAACATATTCAGACACTTTTACAATGTTCTAACAAATTTAATAGGACAAAATTTCAAAGCCTAACAAGTCATATGATACAATGCTTTTTTAAACATCCACACACATAATTTTACCATATGATTCTAGACATCCAAATATTGGTTTTTATTATATAATAAAAAGGTCATCAACATATAAAATCCTAATAGTTATTGTGTATATACCATCAACTAATGGGAGAAACAAAACTTTATTATATTTCAAATAAGCATATTAATAACAAAGACACTAAACATAAATAAGGTATACCATTATCCAACATAAAGTGTTGTAACATTAATAATGAAATTAAACTCAATGATATAAACAAGCAGCATAGAATCCTGAGTCATCATGCATCCTCAATCCTCACGGACTACCTACAAATAAATCATCCATGTATAAACATTAAGTTCCAGATTATTAAAATTATTCGTATCACAAGTTTAACAAATAAACCATCCATACTACCTACAAATAAACCATCCATGTATAAGCAATAAGTTCCAGATTATTAAAATTATTCGTATCACAAGTTTAACAAATGCATACCGAGATGAAAGGACAAGGCCGCACCCATACAATCTTGAATTGTGGAAAATAACCCATATGGTCTCACAACATTTCATCTATTTTTGTTGGTACTTGAACGTTTATAATCTCACACCATTCTGGTCCAATCTCTGTACCACCAACTAGCTCATTTGGGTCCAAGCTCTTCACCCATCCTCTTGCTACAGTCTCAGTAGAGTTTAGAATGCTTTTGAGGGAAATTCATCTCCGACCTAAATTTTAGTTTTCAACAAACATTTAATAAACTCTAGTCACAATACTGCAAGAAAGATTTCACAATAAAATATTAATAATAAAGTTTTAAGCTAGCGTGCTAAGATTTTTATAAAAAAGACTAATAGAAAAAAAAAACATCAATAGACGTTGTTGTTTTATAGTGTAACCCAATGTAACCATTATTATTACAATAATTTTTAGGATAAGTCTATAAATTAATATCTACCTCTATTTCGCAGCTTCTACATATTCCATAGTCCAACAAAGTATCCAAATTATAACCGAACTCAACCATGCTAACGACTTCATACAAATAAAACTAATGTAAAAACAGAAGCAGATAACAAATAAAACAAATGTAAAAAATAAGCAAACACTACTAGAAAAAACACCATTCTTAACGTGCATTGCGCATCATAATAGGGTGTTTATGACACACCAAAAAGTGTCAAGGAAGAACATGTCATACCCTGTTTATGTCATCATCCTCCTGAGACATCTTCGTCACCACCTCATAGATTTGCTTTTTGTATATGTAGAAATACAAGTATCACAAAGTGAGAAAACACGGGGTATATGTATCCAATAAAGAAAAATCATCTTGGGGAAGCTGGTAACCACCCGCACATCCCGATCCTCATTACCACTGCAAATGGAATAGCAGTTGCGTACATAAACCGCCAACTAGAAAAATCAAATTTTTCTTCATTAATCAGTAAAGTACATTATAATTAAACAAATACATAGTTCTACACAGATAATTAAAAGTAGATATCTTTTACCCAAACTATAGAAGGTAGAAAATGAGTATTGCAACTTTAGATAATTATTTTGAAACCCTCATCCAGACCTTCAATTACGAAACATGTCGATGCTCATAAGCTTGATCCGAGATTTGAATCAAATCATTCACTTCAGGAGCACAAATTTCTTAATACCACATGTCGCCTTGCTCTGGGCAGTGAGTGTGGAGGTAAGCGAAGATTGCGGTTTTTTGTTTCACTTAGAAAGCAATGATGATTCGGGTTTCTGCCTTTCTTCTGTGTCGGGGCTTATTTTGATCACAGTTGCATTGTCTGGCACCGGTTGTGCTTTCAGCTTAACCGCAGCTTTTTTCTTGGCCACAGCTCGGTTATTATCGACATCCATTATCAATGGTTTATGTAAAACTGAATAAGAAAATGTGTTGGATAAGATATGATATGGTACCAAATCAAAATTTGAAACTAATTTGAAGAAATTAGTTAACATTTTTTCTTTTTGTCTGCATCTTTTATGCATTTGCTAGTAACTGCACACAGAAGCTTCTTGTAATGGGATGGTTATCGCTGGAAGTTGTTTCTCGTCAAGTGGCTGAAGAGTAACCAAGTTGCCAATATCACCCAACGCAAGTAACAACATGTTAGAATAACACACATTTGTTTATTACTTCCCATTTTCCAATAAAAGAATATATATTATTCACTTTCAAGGTTAAACTTCTGACTTTCCAAAATACAAATTACATACAAATTTGGTAATCGAACTTGATAGATAGACACACTTCATATTTCTAAACTTGCATTGTCCAATAAAGTACCACTTTGTTTCCATAACCAATTAACTAGAGAAGCTGTATACTACTGAAATTTAAAGTTTATAAGTTTGACAACAGAAAGTCAAAATTGACCATTAAGTGATCCCCTTCTAACACTGAAATTATTAGCAGTTTGTAATTTTACTTTCTAACATTCTCGACCCCCTCAATGTTAACTGGTAACAATACTAAAAAACACAACAATCGTGTTCAAAACCTACTTTCACCTAACTTAAATAAAATTGCAAGCAAATAATTAATTATTTATTAATTTTTAAAAAGGTACCAGCGGTGAAGCAGAACTGAAAACCAGCTCTCTGGAGAAGCTTGGGCCTGAGAGCATTGAAACAAGCAGGGACTTGACGGCGACGTTGCTACTGGTTAAGCTGCTTAGGGATGAGAGGTTGACAGGAGGTGTTGGTGACGGCCATTTTGTGGATCGGAGAATAATATTTGATGGATGGCCGGAGACGACAACGACGGTCGTCGACCTGAATCTCTCAAATTTTGTTCTCCGTGAGAGAGATAATGGTGATGGAAATGGGTTGGGTTTCGAATGAAGTGTGTGTCTGGATGGAGAAGTGGGTATGTAGGCTAGGGTTTCAAATGATGAGGAGAAGGGGGTAAGGATGTTTAAATACCTCGGATTTGAATAGGTGGGTTAGGACACTAAACGATGACACACATATTTTGATAATGTCATGTATTTTTTATATGACACTAAAATAATGACACACAAAAATGTGTGTCATAAATTAATTAGATTTTTTAAAGCATTACATATTTTTTCATGACACACACTTTTAAATGTCATAAACTAAGTGTGTGTTATTGTTTGCGCGTATAACCCAACAATAATAACTATGTACAGTTATAGCGAGCCACTAACAGAATGAAAAAAAAATACTAGGTAACTCAGCTTAGCAAAGACTTTTTTTAATCAACTAGCAGCAATTAGATACATCAGCTAGCATAATACATTAGTAACGAATAATTAGATAGTATCTACAAAACAGTTTAAAGCCGAGCAAAGTGGTTCATTGCCAAGAAAGATCAAGCAGAACTAGTATGGTCCAAGCCAAAAGTAATCTAGTTGGGCAAATTGTTTTCGCGCCCCACCACGCCCGGAACACCAAAACTGGTGGGCGCTAACCACAAAAATTTGCTCCGCGCCTTAAAATTTTAACGCTCAACCATCTTATCCATCAACCAATTATCCTTTGCCACATCAGCCTACCCCAACGTCTCTCTCTCTCTCTCTCTCTCTCCCTCTCTCTCTCTCTCAACGGTTACTGTGTACGGTGGTAGTGATGATGTACGGATGGTTTTTGTTTGTGTGTGTGTAAGAAGAAGAAGAAGAAGAAAAGAAAGAAGAATAATCAGAAGAAAAGAAAGAAAGAAAATGAAAAGAAGAGAAAGAAAGAAAGAAGAAGAATCAGAAGAGAAGAAAGAAAGAAAGATGAGAGAGAGGAAGATCGGTGGTGTTGATATTTATGTTCTTTTTTTAATAATAAGGTCCTCCACTACACCCCATTTCATTTTAAAGCCTCATTCTGACACATGTACCACTTGGCCCAATCATTGATGGGGCCTTAAATTTAAAGTCCCCCACTACACATGATCTAACATCCCAAATTTTGAGAATTTATACTTAAAGTAATACATATTGGTAGTTCTAAAATACCAATTTTCTGCTATTATGTTATACGAAGGAGCAAAATTTTTATAAAAGTTATTTTGAGGCTTATAAATGTTAGATGGAAACTTAACTATATCATGTTTGGATTCTTATGATCTAAAGCCATGAACTTGGGGGTTATTCGTTATTGAAACTACGGGTCTTACACTAATGTTATTTGAAGTGACCACAATAACAGAAGCTAACATGAATTAATAAATGGTTCTTTGGGAGTAGGGACTGACGGTAAGAATAGAAGCAGCATGAAGATCTGCAGCCTCTACATCAATGAGCTCTAATCTTTTATATATCACTTCCAGCAAGAATAGAAGCAACAAGAATTAATAAATTATCATATAAGTTTATGTTGTTTACAAAAAAAAAAACAAAAAAAGACATGGCCTGTCAGTCACATGTTTTCCCGTGTGCATTCACACACATAAGTGAGCAAAAAGAACAACTGATGCTATCAAAATTGGGCATACGATGTTGGAAAAATGGTAGTGAAATTAATTTTTCACTAATTTTGAACTCAAATAAATGTATTTATACATGTGATATATAAATAATTATTTCCGGGTTTGTGTACTATATTGTGAGAGTATCACGACTCAAACCACGTCCAAAATGGAGCTAAGATGAATAAGATATCGAAGCTTGAAAGTTGTAGGTTGGAACAACCAAAGATGAGAAAATGGATTAAGTTTTGTCACACATTGGTGGGATAACAAAACATGAAGTGATTTATAAGGAGGAGCACTCCTTGTATATTGTTTAGCATGAGCCAAACACTAGTGGGACCCTAAGGGGTGCGAAGCACCTTAACTTGCACTCGCACTCGCACACGTGCGTGTGCGTGACGTGAGCGATGGGCGCATCTAGCGCTTTGTTGGCGCACTTCGCATCGCCGCGAGCCGCTTAAGTGCCACCTTTGTATCTTTGACCTCGCGCACGCGGTTTAGTACATGGTGAAAGACCAGGTAGCGTCCTGGTCTCCGCGTTCACGTAAACTGTCACAAGTGGTGCATGGCACTGAGCCGGTGGGCGTCCGCGCGCGGGTTACATAGCGGTCCGTGGATGACATGGCGTGTGCGTGACGGGTTCCATATGATACTAGTGGTCATCCACGGATGACATAGCTCCGCAGGACTATAGAGGCGCATGACCAGGTAGCACCCTGGTTAGTGCGTGTCATCTTGGTCAGCACGCGGCTCACACAGCATTGGAGCAGGATTCTGTTACGAGTCAGTTGACCTGGTCAAACCAGTCAATTGACTTGGTCGGGATGACTGTTTCAACTCGTGTCATAAACAAAATAGGAGTTTCGTTTTTAACCACTTTAATTCCATTAAAATATTGTGTTAATTACTAGATTAATATCTAGTTAATTACAATAATAATTGAAATGAAGTTTCATCTTTGGACAATATAACTATGAGTTATGACTCATAGTGGATATACGACACATTACTTCAATTCTAAGCACTTGTAGAATGTGTTTTGATCAATTTTTTTGAGAGGAGAACTCTCAAAGGTTCCAAGTTATTTTTCTTTTTCCTATAATCAAGAACACAAAAGCACCCGGTGTCATCTCGGGCTCAAGACCGTCTCCGGCACTACGACTACTATTCCGGTTGTTGTACCTTGGGAAACAGCCCGTCTGAGAGGAGGCGCGGAATATGTTTTAAGGGCCCCGTGTCAAACACTATCCTCAACCAAAAACCGTCTACAACAAGTTTGTTATTCTTGCAGCGGAGTGCTACACAAGATGGTTCGGTTGAAGTTTACGAAAGTATTCGACTTGGATCAAGATTCGGTATATGTATTTGTTTTTATTTTCATTTATATTTATTTTTGTAATCGGTATTGTACTATGTTATTTCCTATGAATAACGAGAGTATCGTTGTTATTTTTTTATTATTAATTTAATAAAATTGTGAACCCTATTTCCTACTATCTTAAAACAGACTTTCGTGTAGATTGTCGATACAATCTAAAAACCTTCTTATTGAGGATTTTTGGGTTCACGAAAGTATAAAAGTATTAATTGGGAATTTTGTTAAAATCTAATAAATGTTTTTTGGAAATAAATATAATGTGATGATTGGAGTACAATTTTTAAACCGATATACCGTGTTTACAAAACGTAGTTTGATTAAAGTTTTCAGTTTCATGGGTTTTTTGTGTCGGGTTTAGATAATCCGAAGCATTAACAAATATTAACATGTATTTAGACGTTTCAAATACTAATTTTCTAATGAGCGTATTAGAAGAGACGTAATATTTGTTAACCCTTGAAAAATATTTGCTAGAGGTTATTTCTAACGAGCGTGTTAGAGATTAATCTTGCAAAATATTTTCTAAAGCGTATTAGAAAATATGTTGGCAACCCACATAGAAAACGTTTGGTGTACGTTTTCGATCTAACAAGCATGTTAGAGATCATTATTTGGAGAAATAATGATTGTTATAAAATGTATAGAAATACATTTTTTTCTAACAAGCGTATTAGAAATACCTATAGTTCTAAAATAATAATTTTAAACCTTTATATTTCCTAACGAGCGAGTTGGAAAAAATTATTTTTGTAAATCATAAGGTTTAAAACATTCGTATTTTCTAACGAGCGTGTTAAAAAGTAATTATTTTAGTAAAATATTATTGGTTTCAAAATGTTGAAAACATTTAGATTTCTAATGGGCGTATTAGATATTTTTATGTAAATAACAAGTTCTTGAAACATGTATATCTAACGAGCGTGTTAGAATTGACGACATTGAAAGAATAATGTGACATCAAACATTTCTAATGAGCATATTAGAAATAAGTATTTACAAAATCATAAGTTATTTTTAAACTTATGTTTTTTCTAACGAGCGTGTTAGAAATTGATGCTTTTGTAAAAACAAACAAGCTAGATGTTTATTTTTTTAACGAGCGTGTTAGAAACGGCTTATTATATTTATATATGAGCCAATAAAATATTAAACGGTCTTGTAATCGTTTATTTCTAATAGGCGTGTTAAAAATGGTTGTATATATATAAACTAACTAGTTGTGAAACGATTTTGGTAATCGTTTATTTCTAACAAGTGTGTTAGAAACGGTTTAGTTATATAACCAAAACACCATATAACGATTTGCATAATCGTTTGTATTCTAACAAGTATGTTAGAAATGGTTAGTTATTGAAACCGAATATTTTTAATATTTGGTACACGTATAGTTTCTAATGAGCGAATTAGAAAAGCTTTATCATAAAAACCATATGCACGATTTATAATCGTTTAATTTCTAGCGAGCGGGTTAGAATCTGGTTCACTATAAAATATTATTTAAGATTATTTGTAATCATTTTATTTGTCTAACGAGCGAGTTAGATACGGTTTTAAATAACAAACTATTTTCAAGTTTATGGTCTTGATTTGTAATCAAAGCATAAACATATATAGTTTAATTTTTAAAACAGATGCGAAAACGAGAAATGTTTTAAACGAATAAAACATGTCTTTGCAATGGTTCGATACTCGTATGGCAAGTATCATGTCTTGAACCATATAATAGTCTTGAGAGACTATTTAAAGGAAAACAGCCCGATGTTGTTTTGACATATTTACTTGTTCGACTACTTGTGAGTAGTTAATTATAAACAACCTTGTTGTTTTGAACAATGTATTGAGGGAGTACCTCGAAACATGCCACAAGACGATATAATTGTGATTATTTCGTTGAAATATAAAGTGTTGAAGAGAATAACACTTTGAGATTTGATGTTTATATATCCTTACAAATCCGTTAAAATATATTTGTAATGTATTATATATATTTTGGATTATCGTTTATATTTTTTTAATAATCAGGTGATTTAAAATATAATAAACGATAAATGTAATAGGAAATTATTGATGGTATTTGTTTTCTTTGACGATTTACCTTCGATGGATTTAATGGGATATTTATTTAACGGGTTATGCAAGGAGTGTCTTGCAAGAACACAATGAGCGGGTTGTGATCATGACTTATGCAATAAGTCACATACCAAACATCAAACGTACAACATGATGAGCGAATCATGACGAACGTGGCAAGTGTATTGAGATTAAATACACGAAAACGAGGTATGTCATCTAATGTTGAGAGCAGCAACATGGAAATACACACTTGTGAATTGTTCGATGACTATAACATATGAAAGAAATATATGTTAAGAATGTAAATTTTTTAATAAATTTTGCTAAATTTATTGTAAGACATTACAATAGTGATGGATGTGTAGATGTTTCTACAACCATAAGTGTTGTTTGACCTATGTGGAGGATTTGTCCTTTGTTTGAGAGTTTCCCATTACATGGTTTTAACAAAACAACAATGGAAATGTATATATCACTTGAGGCATGTGTGAATGCTATGTCATTGAGTGTCAATCAAATTGACGTTATCTCAAGACTGTAGTGATTTTATACTAATACGGTTCATCTTGTTTGTATGTGCGTGAAAGGATCGATAAGCTACAAAGACAATCAAACAATTTAGTTTTGGGTGCGGAATCCCCAAAACCAGCACAAAATGATAACTAATCAGATAAACACACACAAATCATCATTTTCAAACGTTTTCATTAATAATCAAACTTGAATACACGTAGAAAAGTGATTACAATCAAGGATTAGACGCAAAACAAGTTTATAAAAAGTTACAGAGAGAATTCAGAAAGTGGAGGGAAATAAATGACTCAAAGTTAACTACAAAAACTGAGTTTGCCTATTTATAGACTGCACATTCGCCCACTTTGTTCGTGCGAATGTGCAGGTTCGCCCATTGTGAACGGTCGAACCAAACTACATAATAAACAGTCTTCATTCGCCCAAAATTCTTCCTTCGCACCTTTGAAAACTCTCCTTCGCACCATCCAAAACCTTCCTTCGCACCAACGACAGAAAACAAAAACATATGATTTATCCAATCCAAAGCATTAGTCGCACATATGCACCTACAAACTCCCCCTCGACTATTGCTTGGATTGTAATCTTCTCTGTTCATCCATGTGTTTGTTCATTATTCTGATGTGTCGAATAATCTTTTGTTCTCTAGTCAGTACCGGTTCTTGAACTGTCTTCTTCTTTGATTTCTTCACAGGCACAACCTTCTCAACAGTCTTTCCCAACTTCTGCTCATAATCACATCCAGCGTTGATGTCATACGCAAAGCACAGAAATACCACACGTTGGTATTTTCCTGCTTGTTCAGCATCTTTTGCGTCTGAGTAGATAGGATTATAGAATAACATAATGATATCCTCATGTGAGCAATTGATTAGCCACATAGGATCAAAAATAAGCACTTTCTTATAATCCTTCTCACCATCCTTTAACACAATCACGGCCTCTGCTCTCTTCCAATCATAGTACCACCAGATAAAGTCTTTAGCGAAATGCTGAGGAATATGCAACAACGGAATTTTCTTCAGCACTCGCGGTGGTTTATACTTCAAAGTAACCTTGGGCAACCCAGTTATCTCGTTAATCTCCTTCTTGTGTTCAATCCTCTTTGGATACTGAGGTCTAAACAGATTCCACTCGGTTCGACTTTCGCGAGTCATCTTCTCAGCAAAATAATCAATCTGGCTATTTGGCGCTCCCGTTAGACGGTGACGACAAATATCCCTGATTGCCCAGTAAGGAAGAGTCTTTAAGTGATGAAACTTCTCAAAGTATAGAATACCTTTCTCCCATTTCACTGCAAAACACCTAAGCTCTTTGACAAACTTCCAGGCCAAGGCACGGCTTTTGAACATACTGCTATGAAGTTTGTAGAAGCTTCCCTGAATATCAGCTTTAGGGCGGTTATTCTCCTTCTCCTTTAGCTTCCTCAACAACTCCTTCAAACTGTCTGTTTGTTCGAACCGAGGCTTCTCATGCCCTTCAAAGATTTGATCTTCAAATATCTTACTCTTCTCTTTGGCTATTTTCTCAGCATGGTTTAGCAAATCGTCTGAGAAAGAAAATCCACATTCTTGATTTGTTCTGAAATATTGTGGATATTCATCGCTCGTAATATCTTCCATCTCGACTTCCTCGAATGCAGGAACATCACGATCATCTGAGTGATTTCCAGCTTCTTTCTCAGGAATCTGAGGAATAAAATTATCAGCAAGTAATTCTTCTAACGTCTTACCCACTTGCTTTGCTAAACCTTCCAAAATTTCTTTTGAAATAGCTGCAGACACTTCCCCATCTTCAAGATCAGGGTCATCATATTCCAATTCGAAGAGTTTATTATCAGATTCAAATATTTCAGGAAACCTGCTAGTCATGTCTATCGTCCAGACTCGATCGGTTAACATCTGACGATACTTAGTTTTATCTTCTTCAGACAATGACTTTAATTTTTCGTTCCAGAAAATATCATCATCATCTACATTCTCTCCCGGAACTTTCGAACTTGATTCTCCACCCTTACCTGTTTCACGCTTTTCATATGAAAACTGTTCAGCGTCATCATTATCATCATCACTATCATCAGAAGCAGAGCCGCTTTCACCTGAACCATCACTCGAATCATCATCACCATCATTATCGTCTTTCTTCTTCTTCTTAGTATCATTTCCAGCATCTTCATCTAATTCATCATCTTCCTCTTCATCTGATGGTTCATAATCAACCTGTTGTTCATCTAACTCTTTGTCTTCCTCACCAGCTTGAAGTTGAGGAGCTCGATTGTACAAGTCTTGAATCAGATTATCCATCTTCTTGTTATTCTTCTTCAGTTCTTTGTTCTCCTCCTTCAAAGCCATTATTCTTCTTGTATTCCGTTGCTCATGCTTTAGCAACTTTTTGTTTTCCCTCTTCAACCTCTTAATGGTTTTCTTCATCAATGCATTATCATCCGCTGATGTGACTACAACCTCTAACATCTTTTTGTCAGTCGATTTTAACTGTTCAATCTCACTCTGTTGTTTGTTAATGATATTCATCATTTTAGTCAGTCGTTGATTAACAGCATCCATAACATCACTATCAACAGAAACCTTTTTCTTAACAGGTTGTTCAACAACTTCTTGCATTTTGCCTTTTCTCATTTTCTTCAGCACATTATCCAATGCTTCATTCACATCATCCATTGGAATTCCTTTTGTTTGTGGTGTGCTTGAAGTTGTTGTGGTTTTCTGTTTCTTCTGTGCCTGCTCAGCAACCGGTGACTTTGAACTAGTAGCTGGTGGTAAATTCTTTCCAGCCATCAACATTTCTAGCTCTTTCTTTCTCTTCAAACTTGGTTTCTCCTGTTTCTTCTTTTTCTTTGCTTGAACAGGAGAACCAGCTTCAATATCATCCATATTCAGAATAACTTCAATTACCTCGTCCTGAATTGGACTCTTATCTCCTTGTACTTCAGCATCAGCAGACGCACCAGCCTCAGTGGCCTTGGGCAAGGTGGTCTCAACAGTTTCAGCTTCAGAATTCCATCTCTCATCTTCTTGTGTCTCTTCAGAATCAATAGACACCTCATCAACCAAATATAAACCTTTCTGAGCTTTACTCTTCTGCCTTCTCGGTACAGACTTTGATTTCTCTTTTTCAGGTTCAACAACATTCAATACCACCTCTTTCTTCTTCATTTTGCCACCTTTTGCACCCACATTCACTATCTGTCTCTTTCGCTTTGCATCAGGATCAATATGATGTAAAGGATCATCAGTATCAGAATTGCTATCATCATGTCTCACTAACCCTTCTCCTGGATCTTCATAATCAAATCTTGCTAAGTGTCCAAATAAACGCCTAACAGGAGGACGTTCATTAGCTGATAAGCCTTTGTAAGCTTTCATTCTGGCAAGTGTGGTCAATGTCATGTGTTCTTGAACAACAATTTGTTTGGGATCCTTTTTCAAGTCTTTATATTTGTTGTCAAACACCATCTGTAAAAAGCGAGGATATAACAAAAACTTCAGTGTTCTCGTACCATTAACCGGCTCAAGTAAATGATTCATAAGCATGCCAGAAACATTGAACGGTTTGTTCAATATTAATGCAACCATCATAGAGCTTATGCTTTTCCTCATCAAGTCATATCCACCCGCAGCCGATCCAAATACATGAATCAAAACATGTGCCAAATATTTAAACTGAGGGCACAGTTTTCCTTTATGTAGAGAACCATCGGTGATAGGACCATTATACTTCATCCTCAAGAAACACTTGCGCTGTTCCATGAATTCCAACTCTTTAGGGTCCGTCTTCTCATCATTCAACTTCAACGCCTCCCTAATATCATCTTCGCATACGATAATTCTCTGACCTTGGACTTTGCTTATCAAACAAGATTCGCACTTCCAGAAGTCCAGCTTAGCATTCTCCCAAAACTCTTGCATAATGTCTCTGTAAATGACGGCAGGTGTAGCAATCGCGTCAAGTACTCGGCATCTCTTGAAATACTCAATGATCTCAGTGAATTCAACGTGCTTCTTGACTTCTCCCAGATAAGCACAACAGTTGTGTGCATTCTCAAAATCTAACTGTTTCTTCTTAGCTGGTTGGGAAGATGATCCTGCTTGTTCGGTAGTTTTCTCTGGCTCGGACATGTTTAGAAACTGCAAAACAAATCAAAAACACATATTAGAAATCATAAAATTTCAAAAATTGAAAATTTTGGAATAAAAATCTCATTCGCCCAATCGGGGGTGCGAATGAGTGTTTCATAAGGTTCGAATGTAAAAGTTTAGACAATAAATTTTCATTCGACCAGTTTCCTTCCTTCGACCATTTTTAATTTTTCATTCGACCAGAATTTCTTCCTTCGCCCAAACGACAACAGGCGAAAGAAACTGATCATTTCAAAATTTCAATAATGAAATTTAATCATTCTGAACCTGATCATTTGATTGCACCATGTCCTAAACATACCGATTAAACCTTTACACTAACAATTTTCAATCTGTGATCATTATATGTGTGTTTTCAAATCAAAAATAGGGTTCGACAAGGGTTTTATTCAAAACTCATTAAACTGATGTTAATGAACCCGATTTTGTTGGATGTTCTCCCCCTAAAACACACACACACAATGATCCTAAACTATCAATTGTAATTAAAAACAAACATAGAACTGTGATTAGATCCTAGGGTTCGAGACACAAAAACTGACGATTAAACCCTCAAAACTTGATGTTTACCTGTAAAAATAGGGGCAAAAGAATCAGTAGATCAAGGGGAACACAATGGTAGAGTGTAAATCAAACGAGCAACAAGATGACTTAGTGTTAAAAATTCTGAGAAAAATTATAATGGGTTCGAATGTGCAGAATTTGCTTATATAGGCAACCTCCTTCGCCCATATTGACCATACGAAGGAGATACTTTTGGCTCCTTCGACCCTATTGAAAGGGTTCGAATGAGGCAAAAGGGTTCGAATGAAACATCAGTTCATGAACTCTCTCCTTCGCCCGTTCAATTCGTTCGAAAGAGCTTGAAAAATTTCTCATTCGACCAAACGAATGGACGAATGTAAAATGAAATTTTTGAATATTTTCCAAATCTCAAAAACGAATCCCAGTTCAATTATTTCTCAACGTTTAAGCATCCAATCATCATATTTTCACATTATAAAGATCACAAAACTCAATTGGTGTACCAGGTTTTAGAAAATCGACATCAACCACCATCAGTTATCAAAAAATAAGATGAAAAAGCAAAATCTTTTTGGATTTTCTAAAGTTTATGCTAAAACACACCTAAAATCTTTTTGAGTTTTGTAATTTTTGACAGTAAAGTAAAATGCGAAAATGTAAATGAAAAACTGTAAATGTTTTTGTGATTCCGGAAAAGGGATCATATCAGTTTATGAGAAATCTGATCACACCGTTGATCTTTTTTAAATTATTATCATTAAAGACAATGTGTGATCTGGCAACTGCTGATATTGTGATCCACATAAACTCACATGCAGACTTTTATGCAGTGCTTTATACTGATACTGATATTTATAGTATAAACGCAATTGTTTGTGGTTCCCACGCACACGACATACTCCCGTATCAAGAAGTAAATGCACAAAGACTCATTGTACAGCGTGATTATGCTTTCGTTGTCTGTAATTGTACAAGATATAATGCATAGAGGTATACAGGTCAGCAAATTAATGCAGCAAAGTAACATATGCACTATACCAGGTTGAGGACTGATATTAATCATGATTTGCATCAGTGATCAATACGATGTAATAGATAATCTTTGATCATCATATAACATGAAAAGTTCCTCAATTCGGTAACTTTAGGATTTGGCATATAGCTCTTTTATAAAGACACCCTGTCTGATCTAGGTCCGTAATGACTTACAGCAGAAAATCAGAGAGGCTATCTCCAGACAACTAATAACATAACGACCCTAAACCTCCGAGTTTTGTACAGATACCCTATCAAACGAAATTACGGTACTAAGACCATATGCCCATGAGGAGTTCATCCACACAACAAATCGTTTGATATGTATGTATCAGACACGCAGTAATAGGTCTACGAAGCCTATCAGCACATCGCACAGACTCAGACACACGCCCTATATAGCATTACATTATTTAGAATGTGTCAGATCCCCACTGATGTACTATCATTTCCCTTTATACTCCAGGAAATCATTTTAGAATTTTCTGATTTTTATAAATTTTCGAATTTACTGTTCCCAAGGATAAGCTGGAGCATTTCAAATATGTGACTGCCCAGATATCGTTTGTTCACAGAAATCTGACGGCATTAATCTAAGGGAAGAAGATATAGCAGTCAGCAAAGAAATTTTCTAATTTTTATGGATTTTAATTTTTTTTTCAATGTTTTTGGATTTTCGAAATTTTTCTGAAAAGCAGTAAAAATTTAAACGAAAAAATGATAGACTGAGGTGGTAATCAGTCCTGTTTTTCTTTAATACCATTAGCTTTTAAAAGATAATCAAATCTGGATTTGTCAAAAGCTTTGGTAAAAAGATCTGCGCGTTGGTAATCAGTGTGGATTTTGACCATATCGATCAACTCTTTAGCATAACAATCACGGATAAAATGATATTTAATCCGAATATGTTTAGCCTTTGAGTGATTTACTAAATCTTTTGTTAATGCGATTGCGGCCTCATTATCACAGTAAATAGGGGTTTTAAGAAATTGCAAACCGTAATCCACCATCTGCTGTTGGATCCAAAGAACCTGTGAGCAGCAGCTTGATGCTGAAACGTATTCTGCTTCACATGTGGATAGTGCAACTGCGGTTTGTTTCTTGCATTGCCAGGTCACGAGCCTGCTCCCCATAAACTGACATCCAGCCGTTGTGGATTTGCTGTCTTTGTCACAGCCGCCCCAATCTGCATCACTAAAAGCAATTAGGTCAAAATTATCATCATGAGGGTACCATAGTCCTTTTGATGGACAACCCTTCAGATATCTAAGGATACGCTTCACAGCTGCTAAATGACTTTGTTTCGGCTTCGATTGGTAACGAGCACAAAGACATGTCGCAAACATTATATCAGGCCTAGACGCTGTTAGGTACATCAGAGATCCGATGATTGCTCTGAATGTAAATGGATCTATCAGCTCCCCCTTAAGGTCAACTCCAATCCCGTGATTGGGTTGTATCGGGGTATCCATCGGCTTGGAATCGTCCATCTGGAACCGGCTCAAGACTTCAGATACATATTTGGTTTGGTGAATAAAGATCCCCGTTGGTCTTTGCTCCACCTGCAAGCCGAGGAAAAACTGCATTTCCCCCACAGCGCTCATCTCGAACTTCTCCTGCATAACTTGTTCAAATTCCCTGCACAGAAGTTCGTTAGTAGACCCGAAAATAATGTCATCAACATAAATTTGTACTAGAAGCAAGTCATCTCCTGATCTTTTCGTGAACAGGGTGCAGTCAACTAATCCGCGTTTGAATCCTTTCGAGAGAAGATACGTGCTCAGCTCCTCATACCATTGCCTCGGAGCTTGGTGCAAACCATACAGTGCTTTGTTTAAAACATAAACCTTATCCCGGTGGATTGGGTCTTCAAAGCCCGGTGGTTGACCTACGTAAACTTCCTCTTTGACCACACCGTAAAGAAATGCGCTCTTTACATCCATCTGATACACCTTAAATTTCTTCCATGATGCAAACGCGAGAAACATTCTGATAGCTTCCAAGCGTGCAACCGGTGCATAGATTTCATTGTAGTCGATTCCTTCAACCTGATGAAAACCTTGAACCACCAAACGAGCTTTGTTTCGCACAATGACTCCTCTATCATCTTTCTTGCACTTAAACACCCATTTAGTGCCTATCTTCTTCCTTCCAGGAGGTAAATCAGTCAGGGTCCATACACCAAGTTTCTGGAATTGTAATAACTCTTCCTGCATTGCTTCCACCCAGGCGTCATCCAAAAGAGCATCCTTGTATGTCCGCGGCTCGACCTGCGAAACATAACAAGCAAATGACCAGTCATTTTGAAAACCAGATTTCTGAATTTTGGCATATAAAGCAAGATTGCCAATGTTTTCTGGTGCTTGAGCATTCTTCAGCTGTCCTCTTGTCATCACACTGCTACCAGGATCACCAATAACTTGTTCAAGCGGGTGTATCCGATGTATCCGAGATTCCGGATAATCAGGTACTTGTACTCCCGTCTGAGTTGTCAAATTCTCTGTAGAATCCAGATCATTACCCACATTCGATGTTGAAGCATCAGTAGTAGATGGGTTCACTGATGGTGTCACTGTAGCATTGTCCAGAATAGCTTCACTTGTTGCATCATCGTCTTCGTATTCTGATTCGGATGAATTAAGCGATGTAGAAGCTTCTTGGAACACCTCTTCTTCCAATACAGGAGCAGTGGCATCATTAGAAGCTGCTTGGGGGTTTACCGTGATCGGACGCACTAACGGTGAAGTTACGGCGTTTTCGACCTCGTAGTATAATCGAAGTACAGCTTCTTCAACCAAGCTATCTAGATTGAATGATTCAAAGAAATCTTTGTAATCAAACATCCAATCTGGTCCTCCACCTTGTACATTTTGTGTATATCTTTGAACTTCGACATTAGCCCACTCCTCGACTTTTCTAGTTCTTTTATTGAATACCCGTTTTAATGGGGTTGCATATCCAACAAAATAACCTTCTTCAGCCTTTGGTGCAAACTTTTCCGAAGGATTCAACATTGTACATGGGGCACCAAATGGTTCTAGATACTCAAGATTCGGCTTGCGACGGTTCAACAGCTCATAAGAAGTCTTGCCAAACTTCTTCACTGTCAAAACACGGTTAAGAGTATAACATGCCGCGTAAATAGCTTCGTTCCAGAACATGACTGGAAGATTTGAATCCGCAAGCATAGTTCTCGCCGTCTCTATAAGAGTCCTGTTCTTTCTCTCTGCGACACCGTTCTGCTGGGGTGTGTACGGAGCACTATATTCATGATGAATTCCTTTGTTTGCACAAAGATCCTCCATCTGAGCATTTTTAAACTCCGTCCCATTGTCACTCCGGATTCTTTTGATCTTCAGACCATATAAATTCTCCAGACGTGTAAACAGAACCTTCAAGTTGTCAAAAGTGTCGCTTTTCTGATGCAAACACATTACCCATGAAAATCTAGAATAATCATCAGTCACCACAAGACAGTATAACTCTCCGGCATGACTTTTACGTCTGACTGGACCGAATAAATCCATATGCAAACGTTCTAGTGGCAGCTCAACAGAATTAACTTTCTTTGGTCTATGGGATTGTTTGTGCTGCTTGCCCTTCTTGCAACTGATACACTTGTCATTCAGATGGAAGTGTTTGACATTAACTCCCGTGACAAGTTCATTCTTCACAAGCTGATTCATCTTTCTCAAATGGATGTGTCCCATTCTTCTATGCCACATAATGGATTCTTTTTCTGTAGCTTTGGAGAGGAAACACGTGACTTGGCCATGGGTGGTCATTGCTTTAGACATGTCGAGAATATAAAAGTTGTTAACTCTCGGTGCCTTCAGCATCACCCACTCTTTTGGTAACTCAAACCCAGGTTTCAAGATATAACAGGATTTGTCATCAAAATACACTAAAAATTGTTTATCACAAATCTGACTAACACTGAGCAAATTATAATCTATTTGTTTCACATAAGAAATCCGCTCAAATGTTACGACCCCATTGCTTACACTCCCCTCCATAGTGATGTAGCCTCCCTTATTTCCAGCAAATGCCACATAACCTCCGTTAATGTTTTTGATGTCAAAGAGTAGCGCGAGGTCCCCTGTCATGTGACCAGAAGCTCCACTGTCAACAATCCATAGACTGCTAACAGGGCCAGCTGGAGCTCCCTGCACATTTAAAGTAGATCAATTAGTTCTTTCGGGGGACCCAAGCCTGGTTGGTCTTGGGTCTTTGAACAGGTTGTTTCAAAGAGTCTTTTGAATCACAAACAACTTGAGTTACTTCAACCCCTTTCTCCTTACTAACAACTTTCTCTTTCTCATTCTTCTTGCTTTGTGAAGTAGAAGCTCCTTCAGATTCCTTAGATGACCAAGATTGCTCAGATCTTTTCAAGATCCGAATCTGAGATTTTGAAGTCTCAGTCGGTTTCTTTACTTCTTCCTTTAAAGCAACCTTCTTGGTTACCTTCTCTGATTTAACAGAGACAGGTCCAACTGATTGTGTACCATTAAGTTTAGAATTAACCTTTTTGGTATCAGCAGTTGAGTTCATCTGAGGTTTCTTACTAGATTTATCAGTGATCTTCCGGTTGTGCTTATCATACGTCATCGGCCGATTTTCCCCCTTGTTGTAAAAATTGTTTTGATTATAAAAATGTTGTTGGGAAAAATGCCGCCTCTGTTGATAGCCATAATTGTCAACCGGATACCCATGATATTGCCTCATTTCCACCTCGTGCCTTTTGTGTCGTACGTATGGGCAGGCGGCAAGTAAATGTCCCCGTTCCCCACACTTATAACACGCACGGTATTCCTCATAGTTTTCCTTGATCGGCGACTTGGAAAAACTAGCAATGGGATATCGATCGACCATGCATTGTTTCCTTAAACTCTCAGGAGCTGGATCCTTCGAGTAAGTCGGTTCAATAAAACTATTTTCTTTGTGCACAGGCAAAACAAACTGTGTGACATTGACCTTTGCATCTTTTTCCGAATAAATTTTGTCTAAAATCTCTTGAGGAATGTCGTTGGTCCTTTCAGATTTTGGGAACCAAATCGTACTTTCCTGCCAGATCTTTTCGATTTTTGTGTAATTGACAAACTTAATCGGAAACTCATCATCAGACAAAATCTTATCGGAGCCTTGCATCCGATAGAAGATTTTGACAGGTTTATCACACAATTCATTGCTCACATTATTATTTTTCTCAGATTTTAAATCATTTTTCTTCTCAACCGGTTTTACAATATTTTTCTCAGTTTTAATTTCAACTTTCTTTTTAACCTTCTTAACCTTTTCCTTTTCAAAACTTTTACCAACAAATTTATCATTTTTCTTACTCTCATGTTTGCGATGAGCATTTGCCATTGGATGGATTATCTGAGACGGTGAGACTGGCTCAGTAGTGATTATATGATTTTCATCAGGGATATCACTATCACTTTCAACCGTCTCAGATGATTCATCTTCTTCATCTGAATCATCCGTAGCGACCACACCCTCTGTATTTCCCAATACTGGTCTCACATCAGAATATGGATCCCCGACACTGGAAGTGTTAGGTTCATTTTCTGGTGTGGGATCAGGATGAATTAAAGTCTCCGGTGGTATTGCATGTAAAGTGTGATTCTCAAACAATACCGGAGATGGAACTGACTTATAGTTTGCACTATTTGTCTGGGAGGGTTCTTCAATGATATGATCAACTACGTATGCAATATGCTTGTAACTTTCTAGTTTCTTGTTAACTTTTTCCGCAAAGCACTTGATGGTTGCCATTTCTAATTTAGTGTTTTCCATTTCATTTATGTAATTATTAATGGCAAGTTGTTTAATAGATAATGTCTTTTTCAATTCTGACACATCCTTTTTATAACCATCAAGAACTTTGTTGAAATCTTTTAAGTCCTTTTGATAAATCTGACAGTTGATTTTTGCACTCTCAAGTTGAACCTTAAGAAGCTTATTTTCATCAGTCAGTTTTTCAAAATCAGCACACTTATCACATTTAACACAAGATTGAGTTTCAGAACTTACCGGTTTAGGAGGTTCTGTCATGGCCATTAGAGCAAAATGAGCTTCCTTTCCTGCAAAAAATTTGGAGTAGTCAATCTTGGTGCATGCATCATCCACCATACATGACTTGCGAGTCATCAGGAAGTCAGCTTCAGCTAGCAATTGGTCAATATCATCATCTAGTGAATTCACACTAGTCTCTGAGTCAGATTCGCTCTCCATATCCGAGTACGCTGAGTCATATTGATCTCCAACATCGGTGACAGAATCAAGAATCATTCCCGATCTCTTGTCATCACCTTCAACAATCACATCATCATTCACTTCTTCAATCTTCAACTCTGACACTTTTTCAATCACAACCTCTTCTTCAACTTCCTCATTCTCATCCAACTTCATCTGCTGTGCCACACATGCAACATTCCCAGCAGTGATTTCCTCTACCCCCAATTGCATACCAGTCCAGTCAAAACCTTCATCCTTTTGAATAACAAGTGCTTGGTTTTGAGTATCAGTTTGGTTTTGGTTTTGTGTGTTGGGTGTAGAAATAGGAACAATAGTTCGGTTTGGGTTTTGTTGAGGTTGATTTTGTGCTGTGGATTGTCTGGTGTTGTTGTTTTGTTGACGGTTCTGGTAAGTGTTTTGATTTTGTGGTTGAAAGCTTGATATGTTTGGATTGTTGTAAGACACTTGATTCTGGTTTTGGTTTTGTCGGTTTTGGTATGAAGAATTGAAAGGATTTCGGTTACCTTGTTGTGCTGGTTGTGTGCACTCCCTTTTAAAATGTCCCTTTTCACCACAGTTAAAGCAAGTAACCTTTGCTTTGTTGAATCCATATGTGGTATTGGGAGAGGTTGAGAGATCAGTCCTGCCAGTCTTCTGAATGAAATCAGTGGCTCTCCTCATAATGCTTGCAAAAGCCCACTGAATGTCCATCAACTCCATTTCCTCTTTATCGATTTGAGCATAGTCTTCATTAGTAAGATTATTGTTACCAATCTGACTTGCTACCAAACCGTTGTAAGAAGCAACCATGGCAGATACTAGAGCAACATGCTGTTGAGCAATTTCAACAGTCACATTGTTAAGGTTTGATGTCTCTAACACAATCGGATTTAGACTTGATTGTGCTTGAGTGATCTGCATCTGGTTCACTTGAGGAGGATATTGTTGTTGTTGCTGTTGACTTGATGTATAGCATGCGGCTTGTTGTAATGGTGAAAATGGTGGAATAAAGTTTTGTGATTGATATGGTTGTTGTGAGTATGATGGTGTGTAAGATGAAGTTTGAGCAAGGTAGTTAATGGGTGCTTTTGTTGGTTCAACAATATTAGACACACATGCTATGTGAGGTGCAACAGTAGATGTAGTGCTTGATGCAGAAATAGAGTTAGATGTTCCACTCACATATAAATCAGGATTCTGTGGAATCTGAGCTCTCTTAGCTTTTCTCTTTTCCTCCATCTCTTTGTTTTCCAGCTTTTGGATGAACTCATTAATGGTCCAATACTGGTAAGCATCCTTCTCCTTCAACACTTCAATATGTTGATTCCAATAGGGTGGTAATGCATCAGCAAATTTATCAACTAATTCCGTCATTGGAATGCTGATTTCATAGCTCGACAATTCGGTGAGCAAATGGCAGTACCTTGGAACCAACTCTTTTAGGGTCTCATTACCCATATAACTGAAGTTTTCAAACTCCTTTCGAAGCTCCTCCATCCTAAGCTTCCTGGTCTTCTCATTTCCATCATGACGATTTCTCAGCACATCCCAAAGTTGTTTGGATGTAGTGCACGATCCAAACTGATGTAATAGATCAGTGTTGATCGCCTGAGATAGCTGAGAAAATGCTTTCTTTTCTATAGCAAACCTTTTCTTCTCGTCATCTGCCAAATTCTCCAAAGGGATTGGTTCTCCAGTATTCTCTATAATGGGAGCAACGTAACCCTTCACAATCATTTGCCATGCTTCTGCTCCTTCAAGTCCTTGTCCCTCAACGTGAATCTTAAACTTCGTCTTCCAAGTGTTATACTCCTTCATGTCCATTAACTTTGGTGGACGATTGCCGCTTCCAGAAGATAGATCATGAATAAGAGTAGAAATAGCGTTGGTCGTCTGGGAATGGACTGCTGCTGCGGCGACTCCCCAATAGTTATCAATCGGTTGTGGTACTGATTGAACAACTTGTTGTGGTGCCGAACTAGTCATAGCCATATAATTGATCGGCTGTGATGGTTGACTAGTCTTTTGTGCCGCTACTGTCCATGGATCTTGGACTTGTTGTTGTTGTGGTGCTTGAGTAGGTCTAGGGGTTGTTGGAAAGTTCCACATTGTATCCTGCAAACAATCAAACAAACAAACACGAAACGATTAAAATTTTTCCAAAAACAGAAAACTCCTTCGTATGAACGGAGGTGCGAATGAGAAAAATCTTCTCTTTCGACCAAATAATCTGATACGAATGTGGAAAAACAAATATCAAATCTCCTTCGACCGCTTAAATCTTCCTTCGACCGTTCTACTAATCTCCTTCGACCACTTTGTATGTGCGTGAAAGGATCGATAAGCTACAAAGACAATCAAACAATTTAGTTTTGGGTGCGGAATCCCCAAAACCAGCACAAAATGATAACTAATCAGATAAACACACACAAATCATCATTTTCAAACGTTTTCATTAATAATCAAACTTGAATACACGTAGAAAAGTGATTACAATCAAGGATTAGACGCAAAACAAGTTTATAAAAAGTTACAGAGAGAATTCAGAAAGTGGCGGGAAATAAATGACTCAAAGTTAACTACAAAAACTGAGTTTGCCTATTTATAGACTGCACATTCGCCCACTTTGTTCGTGCGAATGTGCAGGTTCGCCCATTGTGAACGGTCGAACCAAACTACATAATAAACAGTCTTCATTCGCCCAAAATTCTTCCTTCGCACCTTTGAAAACTCTCCTTCGACCGAACGATTATACGAATGAGACACAATAGTGCGAATGAAAAATATAAGCAATCAAAGTTCACTTTCGACCACTAAAATCACTCTTTCGACCACAAAAACACTCGTTCGACCTAATACACTCCCACTTTCGACCGAATTCTCTCGTTCGACCCCTGTGATTTCAAAAACGGTTATTCTTTGAAAATCAGTTATATTTGATCATGTTTATCAAAAGTTGATGGAATTTGATGATCTTAATCAGGTTCTGAATCGGATGAAAGTTGAAACAACTTTAATAAAGTGAATTATCCAATTCAAACTCGAAATCAAGGTGAAATCAATCAAAAACACATCATTTCAGTTTGTTCACTTAAAACAGAAAATTTTTGATCAAATTTGGGTCAAAATCAACTGAGAAACTATCAATTTGTGGTTGTTTGATTCAGAATGGCTCTGATACCACTTTGTATGTGCGTGAAAGGATCGATAAGCTACAAAGACAATCAAACAATTTAGTTTTGGGTGCGGAATCCCCAAAACCAGCACAAAATGATAACTAATCAGATAAACACACACAAATCATCATTTTCAAACGTTTTCATTAATAATCAAACTTGAATACACGTAGAAAAGTGATTACAATCAAGGATTAGACGCAAAACAAGTTTATAAAAAGTTACAGAGAGAATTCAGAAAGTGGAGGGAAATAAATGACTCAAAGTTAACTACAAAAACTGAGTTTGCCTATTTATAGACTGCACATTCGCCCACTTTGTTCGTGCGAATGTGCAGGTTCGCCCATTGTGAACGGTCGAACCAAACTACATAATAAACAGTCTTCATTCGCCCAAAATTCTTCCTTCGCACCTTTGAAAACTCTCCTTCGCACCATCCAAAACCTTCCTTCGCACCAACGACAGAAAACAAAAACATATGATTTATCCAATCCAAAGCATTAGTCGCACATATGCACCTACATTGTTGATGATGAATATGTTCATCAAAGTGACTAAGATTGAGACTTATGTTTAAGTTCTTAAGAGCCAATGGTGAAGCCTTGGAGATTAAAGGCAAAATGAGTTTTGATCTTAATAGATGATATTAACTATGGTTTTGAGACATTCCTAAAACAGAGGTTTTGGAGTGGTAAAACAAAATTTCATTATTGTGTCTAACTAAGACGTGAATGTTTGAAAGAGATAGTGCGTTATCTCTTAAGGCTGTGAAGAATCAGAATGATGCATCTTCTCTTCACATGCTAGAGTATTGGAGTCTAAAGCATTGTGACACCCGACATATTTGGCTTAAACCTTATAGTAACATCTAAGTCTACCTTAGCGGGAAACGTTTATAAACGGACTTAACTAGGTTAGTTGAGTCGGGTCGAGTTAGGATTGTCCAGGGTTCAATGATCTGGAGGATCATTGGGAGTCATTTTGGGAATACACTGGTACCGGGTCCCGTTGTTGGTGACATTACATAAACTAATTAAGTGTATGTGTAGATTATGGGTCGTGTGGTGGATTATATACATAGATGTGTTTAAATGATGTGTAGATGATTATCCATGCTTAAATATGTTAAACATAGACTAAGGTTGCATGCTCATATGTTAAGGTGCGTTAAAATGCGTTAAACACGACAAACTGGAAAACTAGATAAACATAGGTTCTGGTTCGACCACTTCGAGTGGTCGAAGGTGGAATTGTGCCTTGGTTCGACCCTTTGAAAAGGGGCGAACCTGGGATATGGAATTTGAAGAATTTCATTCGACCAAGTCAGGGTTCATTCGACCCTATGAAAGGGTCGAAGGAGACCACATTCGACCATTGACAGGGGTCGAAGGTGGGATAGTACAAATACCAAACTTTGTCATTTTTCACCATTTCACAAACCCTAACCGTCTCAAAACACTCTCAAACGATTTTAATCACTAAGGAAGGAGTTTTTGCTCTTCTTTTTCATAATCTAACTTATCAACAACACCTAGACAAGAATCCAAGGTGTGTTCTTAACCCTAAACCTTTTTAAGGCATTTTAATCTGTTTTTATCTAACCCTAAATGTCCAGATCTGTCCTAAGGAAGTTTTTATCAATAAAAACCTTTTAAACACCTTTCTAAATCTAAACCCTATCATTAAACATAGGTTTTGTATCAATAAAAATATGTTAATTATGTGTTATGTGATGTTATGTGTTGTTTAATGATTTGTTGTTGTTCTAATGTTAGAAACATGATCTAGGGCTGCTATGAATGATAGTTTAGGATTGTAAAGGTCATTATTAGATAGATGATGATATTATGGGTATTTTGGGGATTTTATGAGATCTAGGGCTTGTGCATGTTAAGTATTATTAATAAAATGAATGGGGGTTTTCGATTACAAGATAAACTGAGCATTTGTAGATGATTATGGGTTGGTATTAAAAAGTTTTCTAATTGGGTAAAGATTTCATGCATGATGTGACATTTCCATAATTTTGCCAGTTTGGGAAAGTATTAAAACAAGCTGGTTTTAGGGCAAATTTGGTGGGGTTATGTAGGGATATGTTAATCATATTTGACTGCTATGTTTGATGGTGTTTCGAGATGTTTCGAATGTGTTTGAAGCGTTTTTAGGAAAAATTATAAAACAGGGGCGAACCTGGACTCATTCGACCATTCGAATGGTCGAAGGAGAGATTCCAGGGTCGAAGCTGGGAAATGTTGGACGAACCTGATCAAACGGTCGAACGTGGAAAAACGGGCGAAGGAAAAACTTAAAAACGGGCGAAGGAAACTTAAAATGGGCGAAGGAGATTTTATTTGACTGGTTCGACCATTCTGATGCAGAAATGAGATTTTTGATACAAAATAAGTGTTTTATGCTTGAACCTTGGGTGTAATCTATGTGTACTTGATTAGTTAGGGTAATGAGTCACCAACGGGATGTCGGGTCGGTCTAGTGTGTCGGTTGAACATTTAAACACGTTTTAAAACATACTTGGTTACGATCTGGACAATCGGGGACTAGATAACCTTATGGTTATTAGTCGGAACACTTATGTGAACATTTTGATAGATCTCCGGTAGAGGGAATTATCAAGGGCTTAGCATTTTACTAATTATCGAAGAACGCTATCTAAGGTGAGTTCATTGCACCACTTTTACAGCTTTAACTTTTGGGGGAGAAAACATGCGCTAAACTATTTTGGTAACATATGTCATACTATGGTTTTAACTTGTATTGCTATACGATATTTGGAAGTCCCGGGGGAAACCATGAATGTGCGGGGATGCACAACGGGGGAAATGTGGATAAATCTATTGGGTGTGACCTGCCCCACTCGACGGCTTGGAGGGCCGGGCGGGTGCATGTTGTCTCGAACTTTGCTAAACATGCTGAACATATTCAGGCTGCTTAAACATATGCTAAACATTGCTAAACGTGTCCAGTAATGGTTTCCAATCGTAGTAATAATAAAACATACGCCTAGCTAGCGTACTTGGTGACATTGGTATAGTATGGACATACATGGTAACGTTTTGGTAACTTTGGTAACTAATTGAACAAACCTGTGAACTCACCAGCATTATATGTTGACGTCTTTTTGGCATGTTTTTCTCAGGTCGCTAAGGTAGCAACACTGGACTAGGCGCACGAGTCTGCATGGCGTCTAAGCTTAGTTTCATGTTTTGAATAAAGTTGTTAAAACATTGTCTTAAATGGTTTTGTGACTGGTTTAATGCTTCCGCTACGATTTTGATAATTTGAGAAACTATGTTTGGGTTTTACGTATTCATATAGTGTTGTTTATTGTGACCGTTGACTTGGATCCTGGTTTGTCATGCGCCTCGCGGTAAAACTCTGCAAGTGGAAATTTGAGGTTGTGACAAGCATGCTAGACTAATACTTGTTAATGAAACATTCAAAGTGCAAGCAATGTGGGGGGAAAAGCCATTTAAGAAACACCCGTAGGGGTTGAAAATGGTATTTGAGAAGTTTTCTCAAACTTCATACAAAAGTGAGAACCTTTCATCACCCCATTGGATGTTATCCAATAACACTTAAATGTGGGGGTGGCTTGCATTTGAAAATGAAGTGAGTCAATCGAGTTGATTGGACTCAAATGCCAATTGGTAAGATTCAAAGTCTAGCTAACTTTGAATCACATCACCAAAGGCATGGAAACGTGTTTAGTCATTGAATTGAGTTTCATGTCATTCTAAAGACGAAAAGGAAGGTTCAAATGGTAACACCTACCTATCCTGCTACAATAACCAGATCTATGTTTGGATCTCATGTTATAAGTCTTACGAATTGAAAAGATGGCAAGATTGACCAGCGAGTCAAGAACACGTTAGAACAACTTATCTCAATGCAAGATGGATCCAACAACCTGATGATTGATAAGAGATGAAGGTGTATGGAATTAGACTAAAGCCCGTGAAAGAAAAGGGACATGAGGGAAACCTAACCTAGTTGACTGGAGATCCCAAGATCTAGGTTCAATCGGCCAACTTAATCATGAACCGACGAGCAGTCACTGTGGGGGCATTGCTAATATATATATATATATATATATATATATATATATATATATATATAGGCTAAGTATATACAAAAAACCTTCCAAAATGAAGAAACCCCCACAAACCCTTTATGTGGCTCTCATTGTTCCACCTCACCATGTCTTTTAAGATTATTTTATTGTTTAGAAGGGTAGAGTTGTCATTTACTATCTATGGAAATCTTTGAAATCTGCCAACTTTGTACTATACCTGCTTCAATATCCATCAAAGATGCACGTTCATAATTACCTCACACAACCCCATATCTTTCCCCCCATTTCTAATATCTCTTTCATCTCTTTGCTTCTTCTTCAACCCTCATTTACTCCTCTCATTTATTCTTCTCCCTTCATTAACTCCCCTGAATCTTCTTCTCCCCTCATTAAATCTTCATGTTATGGAATCGAATCAAGGAGATCCGCCTCATTTATTAAGCCCTGGTCATGGGAATAATTATGTCCCGCTTGATTTTCAAGGAAAATCCCTTATTGCATCAGAATCAGAGCAACAGAGTGACGATGATGGATCAGAAGGTTTGTACATATTTTATTAACAGCGATTAATTTTTTTTTATTTTAAAACCCTATGATAAGATACAGACACAAGTTATGGTCTGATCATCACCAGTAGGGTTGTTCATATGTGGTCGCGTAGCTTTTTTTACGTTATTTTTAGGCTAAGACATGGATTTTGTTTTTTATATCATAAGTCGTTTTTGTTACTTTGTACAGGACTTAATGTGGGTTCGTCATCTGTGTTAATGAACGTTGATGAAAATCACTATGAAGCAGGGGATGGAATAGGTAAGTTGTTTTTGGAAAACATGTGACTATAAATAGTTTGTGTTTTGTGTGTTTTTTTTATCATGCATGAGCTATTGTTTGATGAAGCATTATGGGAATTTCCTAGAGTTTTGTGCTGACTAATGTTTCTTCATAGTCAATTTTTTATGATAACCTGTGTGGTGATGAATCTTTTTTTAACGTACGTAACACACGCTTGCCTTTGCAACCGCGCACAGTAGTTGTTAATATTCATTTTTTTTATGTGTTTTCATGCAACTTTTAACTGCAATGTTTGCTGTGTAAACAGTTTATATAAACGATTTGATATGTAGCAGCTTTTAACTTAACTTTTAACTGAATATATCGAGCCGTACTATGTCATTTCAACCCCTAATGGGACCCAATTCTGGATCCCGAATGTGAGCCCCCGGTATGTGCCTGTTGTTGATCAGACTTTCCACACGTTCGAGGCAGTAATGGCCATGTACAAGGAGTATGCGCAACAAGCTGGCTTTTCAGTTAAGAAGGGACAAACTAAGGTTTGGTTGGGTACCCCGACACACAAGTACCTTCGTTGTTGCAAATACGGTAAACCTCAGGTTAATAAAACCTTTGACACTCTAGACGAATCTTCAATTAAACCGCGTAGAACTTCATTCAGCCTTTCCAACTGCCAAGCCCACGTGTTAGTGTCAATTACTTGTGGTGGTTCGTGTTTTAAAGTTATTCGTTTCAATGATGTTCATAATCATCAGCTTTGGGATAAAAATAACCTTGATCTTGCTAAGATTTATCGGAAACTTTCTTTCTCGACAAAACAGTTTATTCATAATATGAGTCTAAACCGTGTTGGCCCTGTGAAAGCTCATAGGTACTTAGTGTCTCTTAAAGGCGGCCACCATAACGTCAATGGTACTGCGGTTGATTTCAAGAATTTTAGTAACCAACTGAGAATTTGGATCGGTGAAAGGGATTCGTCATTGTTCCTTGATCGCTTGCGTGATCGGCTTGAAAATTTGCCAGATTTTTTTTACGACTTTGTTGTGCGCGATGGTAAATTACACTCTGTTTTCTGGGCGGATGAAATTTCGAAACTGAACTATAAGGCGTTCGGTGATGTTTTAGCCTTTGATGCAACCTACAACACAAACAAGTATGTTGATCTAATTCATAGCTTAACGTGTGTTACAACTTTGTGGCAGTCAGTGTTAGTGACTTCTTAACATACGTATCTTTATATAATGTTTCAGGTACAACATGGTGTTTGTGCCTTTCACTGGTGTGGACCACCATAAACAGTGTGTTACTTTTGGCGCAGGATTGATAATTAATGAAACTATAGATTCGTATGTGTGGTTGCTTGAAAGCTTTTTAAAAGCTCATGGTTCACAGCCTCGTCTAGTGTTGAGTGATCAAGACCCTTCAATGATGCAGGCTGTACCACAAGTGTTCACTGAGGCTCGCCATCGGCTATGTATGTGGCATATAATGAAAAAACTACCCACAAAGGTAATGTTTTCTATTTTATTATTGCCTTCGTTTTAGACCTAAATACACATATAGTCGGCTACTAATTTATTAGTTTTCTTTTTTGTTGTTGTATTTTTTTTTTATACGCTTGCACCTAGGTGGCTGGAGCTGTTCTGGGTTTCGGTCTTGCATTCACAAACTGGTTTGGAACATTTTCATTAAACCGGCGACGTTCGAAGCTCGATGGCATGCGCTGATAGAGACATTTGGTCTTCAAGAAAATCAGTGGTTGAGCGATATGTTTGCAATGAAGGAATTATGGGTGCCGGCCTATTTTAGGGAAATTCCAATGTCTTGCTTGATGAAAACAACATCAAGAAGCGAGAGCTCCAACAGTTCGTTTAAAGTCAATTCAACCAGTGCAAACACACTCGTTCAGTTTATGTTGTGTTATGAATCTCGTCTAGATAGTCAGCGCTACCGTCAGCGGGTTGCTGAGTACAAAACCTCCTCGACAGTCTTTGTTGGGTCTACTGACTTAGCAATTGAGCAGCATGCCTTTAGTCTATACACAAATAATGTCTTCAATGAAGTAAAGAAGGAGATAGTGAAGGGGAAGTTTTCCTGCTACAAATCAAATGTTGACGAACAAGACAACATGCCTGCCGTAATCTCTGTCACACAACTTGACAAGCGTCGTGATGTCACCAATGTTTTCCAGGTACCCCATTTTGAAGCTACTAGTACTTAGTTTACTGAAAACTATGAGAATATTGTTTTCTTACATATGTTAAAAAAATGTTGTTACATCTGTTACAGATTAAAGTTTATAGCTAAAAAAAGCAATAGGGGCTCTGCTGTTAATTCTGTTTTTTCCCCAGTCCAGCCTTTCTATTCTGTTATTTCAGTTTACACAAGTGGCCTTGTTACATATGTAAACTATTTTTATTTGTTGAAATAGGTGCGATTTGATAGCCTGGATGCAACGGCAGAATGTTCATGCAGGTGTTTTACCCGTCTTGGCTACCTTTGCCGCCATGTGTTTGCGACTTACATGATTAAGAAAGTTGACCGCATCCCTCAACAATATGTTGCTGATAGATGGTTACGTGATACTCTACCGAAGAAAGTCTTCTCCATTTGCAGCCGTTATGGTGTTGACACCCATCCAGGTTCTCTGCTTAGGAATGAGATTCTTGAACTCGTAACTAAATGTGTCGATGTTGCTAGGACAGATGAAAGCACGTTAGCAGACTTGGTTGAGCAGCTCAAATCAATTAAACTCAACCCGTTATCAAGGGAATCTATTTCTGTATTCCCCCTGAAGACAATGAAGCTGTTGTCGAGGACATAATTGGCCAACCGGCTGATGTTGACATTGTTGTTGCCAATCCCTCTGTTGCACGCAACAAGGGTTGTGGGAAACATCGCAGATTGGCTGGTCCTGGTGAGAAGGCCATATCAAAGCGTCCCAAAATGCCCAAAGCGCCGCGTCTATGCAACAACTGCCACCAATATGTCACGGATCATGATGCAAGGAACTGCGAGAAGGTTGCGGCAATGAAAAGGGCCAAGGAGGAGGCGGCACGCGGCCGCCAAGCCTAGTACATGATCTAGGGTACTACGGGGGGGAGCATAAATCATCTCTACCTTTTTGAACCAGGTTATACACTGGTAACAATTACAACCCGATGCAGGAACTGTTTTGTTACGTGTGTAACATGGTTGTCATGTTCAATTCTGCACCCCCGAGCTCACTAGCTTGTCTTTTTTTTTTTTTAACGTATGGTTATGTAAACAATTTATCCACTAGACATGCCATTTTGTGTTTTATAATGTAGCATGAAATGTGGTTTTTATGCCAATGTTATTGTGTGTTTTACAAGAGTTGTTGCCTACATTGGAACCCAAAAAGGCCTGACCACCTGTGCATTACAAAGGGTAGTTGTGGTATGGAATGGGATATTTTTTAAGTGTGATAAAAATAATAATATTTTGAGAAGTACAAAGTACAAAAAGAAGAGAATATAATATTAAGTTAACTTCTATCACTATCACCTTTTTAATAGTGATTTGACATAAAGGTAAAATACAACAACCACCACAAATTTACTTCTTACCACCTACCAACCTACCCCCAATTAAATAAACTATTTATGGCCCCTACTATTTATATCCACCCCTATTATACCTTCCACCCCTTACATGGCAAATTTGCATAACAAATCTGCAAATCAAATGGAGAGCCCTTCAAACACTCATGTAGCTAAACGCCAAAAGATCGAAAATGAAGATGAGGTAACTTCCAAAAAAACTGATGCGCTTGGCTTAATGAAACTCAGTGAAGAAGTAGGGGCTGATGGTGCACAACATGGTGCTAGTTCCAAAGATAGGAAACTACGTAAGAAAGGCGTCAATGACACCATGATGGTAGATGATTCTGATAACAACGTAACCTATAAACGGGATGCAGATATGGACATTGATGGCGAAGGGTCAAGCACGACTGCATACTCGGTAACCAAAGAGGACGTAAAACGAACGGGTGGGGAATGTACAGGAGCTGAGTACGACCATGAGTTTTGTGGTTTTCCTTTGTGTCCAAATTCCCCAAAGACTCTCGCTCGGTGGGCAAGCCACAATCCGTGGGAAGGTGAGGACAGTGAACCGTCTGAGCTGAGCTTCGGAGCTCAGTATGGTACGTTCTCGCCATGATTCGGGCCAAATTAACAACGTTTGTGTTTTCTCTGTTTCAGTGTATGTGTTGTTTTCTATTTACTTTATAGGGTCAACACAGTTTCAATTTGTGTTTCTTTTAAGATAGGCACGACATGGAAGTGCCCCTTGTAACTGTTTGACCATCGAACTATGTGTTATGTATGTAACAGAATGTTTGTCATGTTGTTAATATCTTTTAACTGTGTGTTATGTGGTATCCTAAAAACCATCTACAACCCTACTCAAAATAGTGGAAACATTTTTAACACATTAACATATGTAACATGACATACATTGATGATAATGGAAAACAGTAAACATAAGCAAGTCCGCCCGAGATTACGGTCTTAAATTACGGATAGAAGATGCTGTATATGGTTAACATATGTTACATTCATAGATAGTATCCCCATCAAAATAGTAGAATGTATATCGGCCTAGTAGGTTAGTACTGTTTAAACTACACATACACTGGGGCATGTTTGTCTAGCTAGTATATTAGCAGACTTAGTACGTGAAGATGGCTGACAAAAGACGCAGTAGGTTACTTAGAAAATAAATGTCATACAGGCATCCCAAAAGACAGTTAAAACATGCTGCTCACCGACTCCCTCTGGTTACTTCCTAAGTGTTGCGGCAGCCTCCACCTGCCCTTTCTTTGTATTAACCGCTGAACGCAAGATATGTGCCGCATACTTCGTCCGCAATTTCTTTATATCCCCGTCCTTTGCGCGCCAATGTTTACTGAAATTGCAGTCAAAAGGCACATTAAGCCCCATGAACTTCTCCATGTGTCTCATCAGGTAGACACCACAATCGGTGGCATTGCCAGCCGTAGCCCATTCCACATCCAATCTGTGTATCTCTGCCCCTCCAATCAAAGCTGCCTTCGCATGATTCATGTTTTTTAGAAACGTCACAAATATGTGCTTCTGCAAATAAATTAACAGGTTGTTACATATGTTACCAAGGCTAACAAAACAAAGGGGGAGGTCACAAAAACAACTTACGTATTTATACACCGTATCTTTCTTGTGGAAATCTATGTGATCCTTGCAGCTACGCCTCCCTCGCTTTTTGTCATTATCAATGAGGATTATTGCAATGTTTTTCAGCTCGAATACCAACAAGTAGAAGTGGGCCCTTTCAAGTATAGGGAAGAAGACGATATCAAATTTCTTGAAGTCATGGTTCTTCTCATAAGATGGCACCGAAGCGACCATAGCTGCCGAAAACCTTGTCATCCGTCTATTCTCATCACAGTTCTTGTCATTAAGCATCCATGGAATCTATTTTTTGTTTTTTAACATCCAACAATAGATATATAAATATAAACAGCTGACAATAGATATATAAATTAATAATCATGCAAAACTACATGTTTTGAAATTAACATACCACTGCCTTTGTGTTCACAAACAAGCGAAGAGATGACGCTTCCGATTTCAACCTCTCCTCGTAGTTTAATACATCAACCCAACAATCTACTATCTCCACTAACACCTGCATGCCCGGCTTCAAAGTTTTGAACATGCTACGCGTTGCCTCCACATGAGATAAGCTTCTAAATAACACCTCACTATAAACACACAGCAAAGACAATGTTAGAAGGCAGTTTTTAACACTGTTAAAAACAATTATGTTGGACTTAAAAATTAAAAATTATATTACTTGGCAAGTGCCTTATCTACTTCTTCTTGAGGTATTTCTACGTTCTCTACGACCTCCCCGCGTTCTAGCCTGGATATTAACAAACAGAAATGATACGTTACACATGTTACAAAAGACAAAAATCGTTGGTAAGCATATTGATGCATAACGTTACCTATTCTGTTTCGCCACCCTCCTTCTGGCATCCTCACCACACAACATATACAGCGGGTCCTCGTCCATGTAAACATACTTCCACATAGCATCGTCATCCTTTGTCACCCCCTCTGTTAAATCAACCACCCTTATGTGAAAAGGTGACTTATGAACATAAGTCACATTCCTTTCGCGTAGGGGGTTTCGCTTGGTTGCATCCATCTTTGCAATCATCTGTTGATGCATCGCCAGCGTCATATAGTCATCATCCATTTTTCCACCCAAACCATACTCATTGTATATATTGTTTTGCGCGTCATATGAACTAATAGGAGACACCATTGGATATATCGGTGTGGTATCGCTTACTGATGCACCAACTCCATCCGCATCTGCAACATTTTTCTATTTATGTTTAACCATGTATAGGAAACAGATTATTAAATTACAATTAGCGGTGTGGATTTACCCATACTATCATCGGCCTTCTCCTTTCCACGCGTCTTGCTTGCATCCAATCCTTGCTCCACAGACTTATCTGCACACTCTGTAACACATGCAACATGGTACATTAGTATGCATGTTTACCAGCGGTATGGTTTAAAAACCAACCATACCCCTACCTGGCATTGCAGGCAAGTCTGAAACATTAGATTCTGCCTGCGGACCCACACCGGCAGACCCTGTAACATACGTCACAACCATTGTTAGATATAACTCTGAATCTGTTTATAGGTTTGAATCATCCTATCACGAACTTGCACTTTGTACCTGATTCACAAAATGGCGCGTTCATTCCGGATCCCATTTTTGGAGAAGGAGCCAAAAATTTTGTATCATACGTAACATTTTAGACTCATAATTTTGTTAAAAACCTAACTCAAACCTGAACCCCGCTGACCTTCTTCTTCTGGCTGTGTTAGGCCAAAGCTAAAACTTGGTGCATCATTTCCATCTGATCTCGTCATATATGGAAGTATCCAGGAGCATCCTGTAAATGTAAGTTAAACCACATTACTTGACGACTATGGCAAAGGTAGTAATATATTTCATTTGTCTTTAGCGTACCCGCGCTTGTGTCTTGACCTCCTTCATTAACCTGTGAACTCCTATCTCCAAACTCTGATCTGTCCGGTAAGGTTTCTGTAGGTGTTATCACCCCAAGGCCTGTAAAATCGAAGTCCCCGTTTATCATTGTCTATCTAACAATTTCCATACCTTTTACATAAAAATGATAGTACATTACCTGTTTGTTTTGCTTGTTCATCTTCTTTCGCAGCATCAAAAAACTCACTTGGGGCATCCATGGTGTGGGCCGCAGCCTCTGCGCTTGCTTGGGAGTCTGCTTCACATCATGTAACAACATAGGTAAGATTACAAATATTCTATATGAATGTCTGTACTTACGGACTCTAACACAACATACCTCGCTCATCATTCTTGTATGTGGACACTTCTGCATCTGCTGTACAAATCCCCTCACATCCTGAAACTAAATATAAGATTGCCGGTAGAATCTGAGTATTGTGTGACCCTTCTTTACTACTGTCAAATATTGAAACTTTCACAAACATACCTGTTTTGCCATCTTCCATCTGCACATCTACCGGTGTTACCCCACCGACACTGTCATCTTGAATTTCTTCAACCGTCACTTCTTCGTTTAGATCCCCGCCTTAACATAATGTAACATACGTCACAACAACAGAAAAACACACACTTAAGTTTTTAGGATTTTGTTAAATGCACACCTGGCCCTTCGTTGTTGGTTGGCACCTCAACTTCCACTCCTGAAACATAAGTAACACATTAGAATAACAGTTTTTTTTTTTTTTGATTTGTTGTATATGATGTACAGGTTTATTAAAAACAACTCAGGTATACCTAGTTCATCATTTTCTGTTTCTACCACTGATTGTCTGCTCACTAATTCCTCTTCAGTAGCATTTGGTACCACATCGTCTAACTCATCGTGCACATCTAAGGGAATATTATTATTAAAATACCCCCCACTTTGACTTGGTTCACACTGTGCGTATTTAACAGATTTAGACGGTGTGTGGTCTGATTACCTCTTTGTTGTGTTCCATCGCTTCCTGCTAACTTCTTATCATGTGTCCCATCTTCACACACCTCTGCAAATTCGCTTGTTAAATTCTTTGCAAGATCTTCATTTCCTGTTAACACATGTTAATTACATAAGCATCTGCTGTTAACACATGTTGATGAAGTGTCCATTTTAAGGCGGCCTTTTTCTCACCAATTCCTGACATACCACCAGTATTGTATTTGGCACTGTCATGCAGGGTCTTCCTGTATTGGCTAAGTATTGGACTCTCAAACGCCCCTCCGTCGTCCGAAGTGCCCTGAGTTTTTCTAGTTTTTGACCGTGTCAATGGCGACTTGTCCAGGGCCGTATCACCCAAGTTCAAACAATCATCCTCCTCTACACAATAGGATTCAAATTAAAATATGTCTGTGGGCATTTGAGAAAACGTATACTCAACTGATTTCCTTGTTTACAAAATAATTTAGAGGACATAAAGAACTGACTTACCTACTCCAATGCCTTTCCCTTTACTTATTGATTCCAACACATTGCCGATTTGTGCATCAGCTGTTACGCGCGCAACAGATGCATCCACATTCGCCTTCACCATTTCCTTAATAAAAGCATCGTACCTTGACTTTACTGCAACAACTTCTTCTCTACCTGGATAATCCTCACATAACTTACCGATGGCGAATTCGGCCCTTTTTTTTGTTCTAATCATCACATCTAGCAAATCCCCAACAGCTGATACCCTTCCCTGTTTATGATAGGATGATTAGGATACAATCAAATGTAGTTCATGAATTATCTTTTTGTAATACATTAAATGTTACCAACCTAGACGCTTGGTTGATCTAACCCGACATTCACATCGTCGTATGAAGACAAAGCTTTTAGCGTCCCCCTTCCAAAACCACCTCCATTTATTTCCAGTTTTTCTTTGTCTCTTAACCTTTGGAATGTCCAGAAACTCATAGGATCCAAAGAAGTATCAACATCAAGCCCGTTACATTTAAAACTATCCACGTATAAAAGCTAGAAATAGAAGATCGCTTAATTGGTTAGTAACAAGTAAACAAACAGTGTCACTAATAAGCAACTAATTAAAAGGTGGATCGAAACTGTCTCGTCTCCAACCATTCTTACAACTCTTTAGTACCTCAACTACTAACTCACACCAGTCCATACCAGCAAAATCCAAGTCATCCGTAATATACTCGAGTATGTTATCCTTCAGACTGCCTTGTTTGTGGTAGTCAATCATGATAGTATAGAAGCACATTAAAAAATCCAAACGGAAATTACAATCATCCTCACCGTTTGACTCCTTTTCAATCATGTCCACCATTTGCTTAGCAGATATAAATCTGCTTGGTGGGTACCTCTCTCTCCATTGGGCTATGCCTTCATCATGCGCTTCCCTACGCTCCAACGCATTGAAAGACACCCCTCCAATCGGTAAACCAAGGACCTTATGCACGACTTCAGCATCAATGCAAATTTTGCCAAATGGCATAGTCAACTCTAAACTTTCCTGGTTGAAGTTATCTACAACATAATGCCCTAACTTCGCAGGTATCCCATCCATTTTAAGATTTAGCAACCTTCCCAACCCCATATCCTTCACTGCTAAACGTTGTTCGTCACTTAGAATCTTTATGCATCTTGTTAACTGTGTTGGTGATGATCTAGTACGTATCCCTAGCCATTCATTCAACTTTGACCTTTTGCGTTGCCTACAAGGCTCAAGCGCATCATTCCATGTCTTGTCTACCTTCTTCCGTTTTTTCGCCTTCAATGCTTTCTCTTTTTTCCCCCTGTCTATTTTCGCTGAAACTTCTAATGCTCGTGTTTTTGCTCGTGTTATCCTAACCGGTGCAGACGAAGATAGATCATACACAAGGATTGGCTGCTTATCTGTTACACATGTAATAGTTATTAGTTCAAACTAACTTTGACCCGATATCAGATTACATAACTATTTAGTGTTCGACATCATCGCACCTTTTTTATTTCTTGTCTGAGTTTCACCAAACGCTATGTTTGTGTCTGTTTTTACATTACATACAAACACCCAATGTAAGCAACTGATCGCTAAACGAGACGATAACACCTATTTTTAACCATATATCACTGAATATATTGGAAAACCACAAAACACCTCACCTTTGGTTTTGGCCTTTTGACGACGACGGCGGTTAGAGAAAAAGGACAACTTATCCTTCTGTAGTTGCACACTTGAATCATCATCATCCGACTCCACCGCAATTGACACTCCTGAATAATCATTATCAGAACCTTCATTCGATGATGGTCCTGCATCCTCATTATAGGAAGTTTGCACCGTCGACGGCCCTGGATCATCATTATGAGCCGAAGCTTTTCCCATTCCTTTACGCAGCCTCTTTAGGTTGATAAGTGGCGTATCCGAGTCATAGTCTACATATTTTAAAAAAATGGAACTCTAAATAAATTTACAGGAGCCTATAATTACATTACTAAGATTAAAAAATAAATTATTTTCATTACTATCCATAAGTCCCTGTAACACTTACCTAGATGACGTTTTACATCTTCAAACTCACTAGTTGATAATCCAATGTCCTTTCCATGCCGGCTTCTTGTTGTGTCATCAGACAAAACGACCAATTTTCTTTTCCTCCTGTCCCAAACATTATATTTGTTACGCTTTCACGAGGGGTGTCACATTTTAAAAACTACAATCTACTTATCCACTAAATAAATAATAAATGATAACAACTCTACTTAGCAAAGTCGAAAAAATCCCCATTTTTTATCTGTGTTTACACCATCAATTTTATATCCCTGATTTTTCATGAATATCTTGTACGATATACGAGAAACCCCAATTTTATACAGTAAATGGATAGAAAACAACGAGCCACGTACCTTTTAGATGATTTCGTAGACCCCAATCGTCGGCTAAAGGAAGATAAGGTCTACATAAACGATTTCATCATTACCGGAGACAAAAAGGGTACAGGGATGAAGGTTTCAGGAAGAAGAACGTATGATGATGCTTCAAATGGAGAGAGAACAGGGATGAAATTTTGAATTTGGGATGATGGTATACGAGTAAGTGAGAGGGAAAGAGGTTATTGAATGAGAGAGAGTATGAAGTGACTGATTTGCAGAACCATGCAGTTACCAACACCTTTGGGTTGTCAAATTACCCATATGCCCTTTTTTGTACTTCTCACTATTATAATATTAAGCATTTGATCCACACCATTGATCTAGATTGATCAATGGTTGATATAGGGTTTAATGGGTTTCTTCAAAATAGGAGGGTTTTTATTTAATCCTTGCCCTATATATATATATATATATATATATATATATATATATATATATATATATATATATATATATATATGTGTGTGTGTGTGTGTGCGTGTGTGTGTGTGTGTTTATATATATAAAGCTAGTATATATGGTTATATACATATCCCCTAAACTACAAAAGGGTGTTTAAATACGTCCTAGTCCATTCCTATAAATCTAGTGACATTGTTGAGAGGTTAAGCATAACATATGGTTTAATGATTAGTGTAAATCATTGTACACCATAATGCTTTTAATGATTTAAGATCACCTATGTTGGAGAGAAGTGTGGTCGCTTCGAATGAAATTGTGGGGCACAATTTCTAGAGCTCCCGCAGAACCAGGAAAGTGTTCCAGGATCATTATTGGACACGATAATGATGGGATGGCCAGGCTATGGGGAGTCTTGTGTGAACGTATATTGTCGTTTACACAAACCGTCAGTTCAAAGACATCAAGTTCATACAGACAGCTAGTAAGCTAAGTATGCTTCACAAGGGAAGGTTCAAAGGTTTACACCCACCTATCCTATGCAAGACTAAACCATCGAGGTTACATCGGAATTTGTGTGTTTTAATTGATCTCCATTCATGTGGGGGATTGTTGGAAAAATGGTAGTAAAATTAATTTTTCACTAATTTTGGACTCAAATAAATGTATTTATATATGTGATATATAAATAATTATTTCCGGGGTTGTGTACTATATTGTGAGAGTATCACAACGAATCAAACCACGTCCAAAATGGAGCTAAGATGAATGAGATATCGAAGCTTGAAAGTTGTAGGTTGGAACAACCAAAGATGAGAAAATGGATTAAGTTTTGTCCCACATTGGTGGGATGACAAAACATGAAGTGGTTTATCAGGAGGAGCACTCCTTGTATATTGTTTAGCATGAGCCAAACACTAGTGGGACCCTAAGGGGTGCGAAGCACCTTAACTCGCACTCGCACACACGCGCGCGTGGCATGGGCGATGGTAGCCACCTTTGTATTTTTGAGGTTGGCGCACTTTGCACTTCGCACACTCACATCGTCGCGAGCCGCTTGAGAGCCGCCTTTGTATTTTTGACCTCGCGCACGGTCTAGTACATGGCGAAAGACCAGGTAGCGTCCTGGTCTCCGCGTTGACGTAAACCGTAACAAGTGGCGCATGGGCACTGAGCCGCTTGGCGTCCGCGCGCGGTTGACATACCGGTTCGCAGATGACGTGGCGTGTGCGTGACGGGTTCCATATGACACTAGCGGTCATCCGCGGATGACATAGCTGCACACGACTATAGAGGCGCATGACCAGGTAGCAGCCTGGTTAGTGCGTGTCATCTTGGTCAGCACGCTGCTCACACAGCATTGGAGCAGGATTCTTTTACAAGTCAGTTGACTTAGTGAAACCAGTCAGTTGACTTGGTCAATATGACTGATTCAACTCGTGTCATAAACAAAATATGAGTTTCGTTTTTAACCACTTTAATTCCATTAAAATATTGTGTTAATTACTAGATTAATATCTAGTTAACTACAATAATAATTGAAATGAAGTTTCATCTTTGGACAATATAACTATGAGTTATGAACTCATAGTGGATACACGATGCATTACTTCAATTCTAAGCACTTGTAGAATGTGTTTTGATCAAATTTTTTGAGAGGAGAACTCTCAAAGGTTCCAAGTTATTTTTCTTTTTCCTATAATCAAGAACACAAAAGCACCCGGTGTTATCTCGGGCTCAAGACCATCTCCGGTAGTACGACTACTGTTCCGGTTGTTGTACCCTGGGAAACAGCTCGTCTGAGAGGAGGCGCAGAATCTGTTTTAAGGGCCCCGTGTCAAACACGATCCTCAAACAAAAACCGTCTACAACAAGTTTGTTATTCTTGCAGGAGAGTGCTACACAAGATGGTTCGGTTGAAGTTTACTAAAGTATTCGACTTGGATCAAGATTCGATATATGTATTTGTTTTTATTTTCATTTATATTTATTATTGTAATCGGTATTGTACTGTGTTATTTCCTACGAATAACGAGAGTATCGTTATTATTTTTTTTATTATTAATTTAATAAAATTGTGAATCCTATTTCCTACATACGATTTATTTATTTAGATTATTTCAATATTTGAATATAAATAAAAATAAGACTCATCAAGAAGAAGTAGGCTACAAAAAATTCAATGTCATCCTATTCCGACATATAAGATGATGAATGAACGCCTTCATAATACCTAACAGACATCAACAATAAGATGATCAATGAACGCCTTCAGAAACTGAATACAATTAAAGACTAGGTGAGTGAACTATGAAGGACCTAACTAGTCACGATATAATGTAAATATTGTATTTGCTTCAATTTTTAGCTTCCTTAATCCCCTTTTCCAAATGGCATTTATTAGACCAAGGTAGGGCTACAAACGAATCGAACGATTACGAACAAGACTTTGTTCGTGTTCGTTTGTTAAGAAATATATGTGTTCACGAACAGTTCATGAACACTTAGCGAATGATATTTTCTGTTCGTGTTCGTTTGTTAAGAAAACGCGGGTGTTCGTGTTCGTTTGTTAATTTTGTTCGTGAACGCACATGACAAATACAAACGAACATATATTAACTTTCGAATAACATCGTATTCACATGTATTAAGACATTAAATAGATCCACCCAAAATTATAACCTAAGTATCCAAACATATTTAGTATTGTCTAAAAAACTAAGTTCACATCTATACTTGAAGTCTCTGAATGATAAAAAAATAAACGAACATAAATGAACACGTTACTGAACATTCACGAACATAAACGAACACGTTACCGAACATTCACAAACATAAACGAACGAACACAACCTATGTTCGTGTTTGTTCGTTTAAATAAACGAACGAATTTTCTTGTTCGTGTTCGTTCATTTATTTAACGAACGAACACAAACGAACTTCCCGCCGAACGGTTCATGAACCGTTCGCTGAAAGTTAAGTTCGTTTGCAGCCCTAGACCAAAGTGATATGGAACAAAAATCCTTTTGCATTATTCACATCACACAAGACCTGCCTTAGCAAGGCGTTTTGAAAACGAGTTGGTTCCAAAACTAACAGTAAATTTATTAGCTGTTGGTTCATGTTTAGAAGGAGACTAACTTAAGACTGAATGTGAAAAAAAACATGAATATTTGTGATAACTCATACTAAAAAAACATGAATATTTGTGAAATAAACATGAATATTTGTGATAACTCACACTAAGGTTCATAAGTTCAATTCAATTTCACATGTAAAGATCTCAAAGCAAGGATCCATTACCAGAGACATGAACGGGCTAGAATTCTCATGCATGTTTCTTAAAAGCAATAACAGAGGTGGCTCTAGTTTGGTTTAATTATTAACTAAATTTTTATTCACATATCTCAAAAGCAGTTAACAAATCACAATAACAAACATATGCAAGTTTATGACAAACAAAAATAATCTCACAAGTCAAAACTTACATGTTAGATTCAGAGTAAAACAATAATTTAAATAATAGGGACAGACTAACTTAGAAAGTCATTTATTGTACAAAGTGTAAGAAACAATATGGAGTGTATGATTAAATTTGATAATTTGGGGCACGATGGTAATTTCTTAGCGTCATTAAAGTTATACCCCCATTTTTTAAACGACCATAACTTTTTTATACGACATTATTTAAAAAAAAATTACACCATAAAAACAAGCTTTTCATCCTCTTTCATTTCCATATCATATTGCTATACTTTTTTTTTAAATAAAATAAAATATTTTGTTTTTGCTGGGTTGATAACTTGCGTTTTATAGAGGGTATGTTATATCTTATAAGACGACCTGGTAAAACGACCTGATCAAGTGCAAGTTATAAATGATAAAAACGCAAGTTATACATGCTAAAACGCAAGTAATACATGCTAAAACGCAAGTAAGTAATATCGACTTTTTACATTTAGACGCAAGTTATTATTATTTAAACGCAAGTAAGTAATATCAAGTTTTTACATACATATCAAGTTTATTATTGTTTAGTAGCCTTTTACATAAAAAACAACACTGTAAAGTAAGGTTACTAACTAATAAGAGTAATACTTTATGTAAATGTACATTTTCCCTCATCGATAAATTAATAAAACGAACAAAATGTGGTTCTCCCATGTAAAGCTCTTCTAACTTTCCCATGATATTAGAAACAAACTAAAAAAACAAAAAAGCTATTATTACATTCAGAATGTTTAAGCGCAAATAATAATATCAAGTGTTTACATTTAGACGCAAGTACTATCAACCCTGCAAAAAAAAAATTAGAAAAAAAATAAAGTATAGCAATATGGTATGCAAATGAAAAAGGATAAAATGTTTTTTTATGGTATGTTTTTTTAAAAAAAAAATAATGCCATATGAAAAAGTTATGGACGTTAAAAAAATGTGGGTGGAACTCAACCATTGTGGGTTATACCTATTTTGCCCTTCTCCCCCTCTTTTAAAAACTCAACGTATATTTTTTCTCTTTTAACCTCATCCATTAATTTATTTTCATTAAAGGCTCAAAATACTTTTTACATCTTATACGCTATTAAACTTTATAGAGTAAACTTTCTCTAAATAATATAACCTACAACAACTCCACATTAGAAATTAGTAGGATCTTTCTAGACTCTCATTTTATGTAATTTGGTGTTAATGCAAGGACAAACGAAATCGAAAGCAATAATACGTGAACAATGTAATTCAAGGACAAAATCAAACTCATGTTACTTGAGTGGCAGATTGCACCCATTTTAATGGTATAATTCATGGACAAACTCAAATATTAGATTCATATTATAAGCAATTTATGATCAAATTAACATACCGATTGTTTGCTTAGTAGTGGTGTGTGGCAGTTCATTAAGAGATGGTGTCGGCTGGACCCAATCCGCTTGCTAGAGATCAAAGATATTCTGAAGTTGTCAGACTCGATTAATAGGGATAAATGGAAAAAGGTCATCGTTCGAGGTATCGTTATGACGGCGTGTTGGGTGATTTAGAGAACTCGTAACAAGGCCGTTTTTGAAGATGTTTAGCCGAGGGTTTGTGATATGATTGTTTGTATTAAATTTTGGTCATTTCTTTGGTTACGTAGTCGGTCCAAATTTCGGGATATAAGTTGAAAGGATTGAAGTAGATATCCGTTGTATATGTTGTAAATGTTTGTTTTGTGTTTGGCGGTCCTCGTTTTGTGGGCTTAGCCGTTTTCTAATGAAGTTTATTGTTAAAAAAAATCACTTTGACGAAAGTGAAAATCAGACAGAGGTCGTGGAGAAGTGAAAAACTGAAGCTATCGAAGGACTGAGGATGATTCTTTCAAGATCCGCTTCCACACCATCGCTGATGACGACCAATAATTCCTAACGTTTGCAAAAGTGAAACCCTAACCAAAATCAGAAAATATCTAGAAACAATGAAATTGCGTATATAATAGCTTATACACCTGCATTAGATACATAAGAAGATAAAAGATTGAAAGAGGGGTGATCACCTTGAAGATCCTCATGCTCTAGTAGCAATTGAAGTTGTAATAGTTGTGAGATAATCGGGTGGCATCTATGGCGTTTCAACGAATGAGATGCAGAACAGGGAGGAAGGGGCACGGTTAGGGTTTAGATTATACAATTTCAAGTTAGGGAGGGAAAATAAAGGGTCATGTTATTTGCACCGTAGGGTTTTTTAAGGTTTCACAGCCCTCTGCGACCCGTAGAGGCCTCTACAGGTCGTAGAGGGTTGTTGCCCTAAAAACCTAACCATTCTATGACCTGTAAAGGCCTCTACGGGTCGTATATATGTGTCTGAACATTCAATGTCTAAACTGCATATGTAGCTTTATCAGCTATGCTCTGCGACTCGTAGAGACCTCTACGAGCCGTAGAGGCCTCGTAGTTAGGTGCAATTAAACCCTATACGACACGTAGAGGCCTCTACGAGTCGTAAAGGGTTAGAAAGTATGAGGTATCTGAATATATATCAGACTGAAAATTCAGAGTGAATCACCCCTCTGCGGCTCGTAGAGACCTCTACGAGTCGCAAAGATCTGGTAGTTGTGAGCATTTATAACCCTCTGCGACCCATAGAGACCCCTACGACCCGCAGAGTTGTCTATCAGCACTATAAACCATCAACCATGCACCATTTTCAGTCTACCATTCAAACTTTTAAAAAAATTTCTTCGATGATTCCGCATTTTCTCGGGTGAAAATACCATCCGACCAACTAGTTTGTAACACAATGTCTTCGGGTGAATGGTTTGACGTATCTTGCATCCCGAAAACGATTTTGGAGCCGATAGTGAGCGTGGTGAGCCAGAGGTTATATCCGGGAAAACAGTGCTGCCGGATTTGAATGAACTGCCACAGTTGCCCGATTTAAACGAGGAGTATGTAGAAGAACTGGAGTCATGCTATGTGCCTCCAAGCGCTCCACGGTACGCACACGAGGCGGGTGACTGTAGCGAAGAACCGAACCCGGATATTTCATTTGAAACAACTCATGTGTGTTTATTTATTTACGCCTGTTTATAATTTATACCCGTGTATATTTAGCCTCATGGTATTTAGGCTCGTATATATTTTGCCCCGTATGTATGTGTGTATGTTAGTATGTATGTATGTATGCATGCATGTATGTTTGTATGTATTTTGTATGTTTGTATGTTTGTAAGTATGCATCACTACTAGAAAAATACCCCTTTCTTGACGCGCATTGCGCGTCATAAAAGGGTGTTTATGACACACAAAAAAGTGTCAAGGAAGAACATGTCAAGAAAAGTTTATGACATGCAGGCGCGTGTCATCTTTTAATGACACGCGTTTATGACACTCCTTTATGACATGCTTTTTTGACACGCATTTATGACACACTCTTTAATGACAAACATTCTTGACACTCATTTACGAATTTTTTTACAGCATTTATGACACACATGAATTTATGACACACCTTTATGACAGTCATTTTGCGTGTCATGTTTTTTTACCTAAAATTTTTTTTTCTGTAAAACGAATAATATCCAAGAATTATTTTTTATTTATAATTACAAAAGCAATAAATTTAATAATAAAGCTGCATATATTATACCACCAAAAAACCCATTACAATTATGTCGAATTCTACCACAAAGGGTTACAAAAACATTGTATCAATACATTACATTAGTCGATGAGTAATCCTAAACATACGGATCATAACTTGAAAATGAAGGTCGAGGCATAACCCGACCATTCTTCACGAACATAATCAATATCCGCATCCGAGTAAGCCTCCACTCCTCCCCCAACCTAAGACACAATTAAATTAATAAGATGAAAGGTTAAGGGTTCGCGATGGTTTTAGTTTCAAGAAAACAAAAGTGACTAGAATTTGTGAACCAACCTATACACAAGGACAACGCTAAGGCAAACGAAAGTGTAGGAAAAGCCCTGAAGTCCATGAACTTAATCTGACATCTCCAAGAACAAGCAATAATCTATAGAAGTGTATTTATAAGAAACAACCAAACAAAGTACACCACATGAGCATGTTACACGAAAGAATTACATGAAAGATTATCCCGTTACCATATGTTAGGCCTTACAATGAATCCCATTTAACCGCTTTATTTCTCACCTGATACATCAAGGTTCCAGTGCTGGCAGCAGCAACAAGGTTGTTGGCCACCGTGAACTCTAAGTCAAAGCTGAAATGAAAATATACGTAAAAAAACATTTACCAAAAATCTATGATAGCATAATGAGTAGAATAAAATTAATTTCTTACCAGCAACGTTGTAAACTATCATCCATACAAGGGAACCAACAACGAGCACGTCTTATCTGATTATTTGTGTGCATGACATCTTTTTCAATATGTATTCATGTTTCTATCTTCTCCACCCAGTAATCAATATGGATCAGTTTTACATTCTGCAGCCAACATAACCTACATGAGGATATATTGATATAGAAAGCCAGCACTAGAACAAAAAATGGTGCATATTGTCAGGAAACCACAAGTCTTAGTTGACTCGGTAATAAGTGAGGCCAACTTCCTTCTGAAATCTTAGGAAACCATAAGAGGATATATACAATACTAATGTCATTATCCATGTTTAGAACATAAATAAATATAAATAACCTGCTTGGATTCACTGGATGTTTGGGTCCCATTTTCTTGCACCGTCTGTTCTAGCTGCTCGAACACTAGTTTGGCAGCCTCATTAGAGCACATAATCAACAAATTGGGCACCAGTTCTCTTTCAAGACATGAAACGTAAACCGAACCCGCAGCATCAGCAGCAGAATTAGCTGAAGAAACAGAGCACCATCTGTCATCACTGTCCATTTGCTGATAATGAGGGAATATTTCAAACCTTGCTGGCTCTCCATCCACAGTTACACACTCAATCATCAAATTATCAGCATGTAACCCCACAATACCATTATCTGGGACAGCTACTTCAAGCTCGGTATACCTATCCAACATAAACATAGGAATCATACGATACCAAATGAAATTTGACGTTAGTGGGTCGTTACACATCTCACATCCGTAAACAACAAGTTTTGCTACCACTGACAAATATTTTCCAGTTTGTACGTTGCTATCTAATAACGTACATTTTGTTCGCAATCAAGAGATCATATTTACAAAGAAAAGATAGTGATTTCTATTTAAAAGCTACTAGTGGGAATGCCCGCGCGTTGCCGCGAGTTTTATGTTTTTTACCTTTCGTTGCGTAATCAGATGACATTCTATAAGTATACAAGTTTTGGCAGCCAAGTCAAGGATTGCCTATGGCCTAAAGTCATAATGTGCAGGAAATTTACATACAATTTACATTAACAAGTACCAAGTGTCCAAGTTAAAATACAAAATGCTAAGATATGCAAAGATGTGTTTTTATAATAAAATGCACCAAATAAGTTAAGCAGACATACTAACACATGTAATTGAACAGAACCTGTCGAACTTACATGTTTCGCTATGCCAAGATTAAAGATAGTCGATCAACAAATGAAAAAAACTGCTTACCAAGAAACATAAAGAAAGGACAAATTTATACATTCGTCCAATTTAACCGTCTGGTAGTAGTATTACCGTACTACAGTATTACAGAATTTTATTTATACATCCATCTAGATTATATACTGCATTTTATTAAAAAAAATTAGGAAAAGTAATATTAAATTACGGTAAAGTGATAAGTGATTTAACAACAGAAACTTAAACCACAATTCAGTTGAATTGAATTGATTTCATATATGTATCAATCCACTTCTTGATTCTGTACACCTGACTTTACCTACCAAGTTGGATGACCCGTCATCAATCCCAGACCCATTCATCACTTGTAACACCAAAAATCACAGCAATTGTTCCAAGAATATCCTTTGACACGAGAAACGAAATTATACTTTATTTGCGACGTTTTAATACCGAATTGGTCATCAGACCAGACACACCATTGGTTCACTGATCGAACCAGTAAAACTGAAAAAGCCATAAACGGTTTAATAACATATTTATATTCCATAAACGTTATGTTAATAATTAAACAGATAAAAAGAGGTAAATTGTTTTCCTAAAACGAAAAAAACAAAGCAATAAAGTGATTTCTCGTGGAAGTTTCTCATACAATATTAACATAATATTTTCCTACATAGTTCGCAAACACTTTGCTAAAAAAGATGTATATTTTCGCAAAAACTGCATTTTACCACTCATCAAACTGACTGCTTCAACCCATACGGACCAAACCAGATAGAGTCTAATTCTCAAACCAACTGGTTGACCAGCCAGTCGGGTCTAGTTTAAACAACAAAGATTATATTTTGTGATCAATCTTTAAATTGTTGTATGGAAGTAAGGATACAAGAAGTGGGAATATCTTACAGCAATAAGGCAATATATCCAGGTTTCTCACGATTAGATCAGATCCATCAACCATGATCGTAAGTCTATTCATATAGCTGATAAACCTTGAGAACAATGATCTGAGAAGATAAAAACTTACAAGAACCACCCTACACCAATACCATAAAATGAAAGGCGCCTCTCTCTTACAGGTCTTCCTTCTGCAACTGCATAGCCTAGAACACCATGCAACCATGTAAAAGTTAACACAAATCCAACAACTTATTAAGCTTAATTACCTAGATAAATATAGAGCAACAAACTATCTAGGCCCATTTATTCTTTGTTTTCAGATACAGACTAAGGGTATGATTTGTAATAATATGAACATCGAACAACCACCTTCTCAGTCTTATTCAATCGTCGGACTATATCGAAATCCAAAACAAAAATAATAACCTTCAAGTAACTTTATAAGTTCATATCCTGAAAACAAACATATAATATTCTTAGATAAAGTAGTAAAAACTTAAAATTTGGATTCAATACAGACAACTATGGGAAGTTGATATATAACAAATAAGAAAATTATGATGATGGTATATACCTTTGATATAACAAAAATACCCTAAATAACAAGACAAAATATCAACTCTCAATGAATGCTTCAAAAAAATAATAATTGCAAATTTAACAAACCATAGTTTAAAAACAAAATAGAGCTCGAGGCGTTTTCCCTTCACCTCACAAGGCATACGCCTTGAGTTGAACCGACACTAACTAATTTCATCACCAGATTCGTCAAAAACACACAACAAAAAACAAAACTTTTATTAGCGCCCACACCCTACAAGGCGAACACACAAAATAACACCATTAGGACATAAGGATCCGCCTCACACTCGTTTTATGGCCGCATCGCCTCAAGGCGCGCCATGGCCATTTTTTTAAACTATTGAGCAACAATCGTCAATCGGTTTACGCTTGCTTATAACTTTTATCAAAACCATTTACAAGACTACAGTTTCTTATTCCAAAAATTCGGCATACTAAGTAATCAAAACCACCCAATTTGTTACTAACAAGCCATTTTCAATCATTTATAACCATAACCATTAAAACTCCATAACAAAGTAATATTCACTTTATCCTCCAAAGTAACTTTTAGCAATAACTAAATACAACAATAATCATAATAATAATAATAATAATAATAATAATAACCAAACAAACCTAAACTGAATGTACAACAATCACAAACAAATCAATTCACATGTCACATTACAGAACAGTTTTTAAGCATACCTAAATTCTTATCAAGCGTCTTAGTGAACTGGTTCAAAGCAGGTGGAACCTTCAACCTCTGCTTAAGGATCCTCCTCTTCCTCTGAATGCGAACAACTTGTGGCCATCTAACGAACCGATGCACATCCTTCTTTGGAGGCAACGCTCCACCGATTCCAAACTGCTTTGGCCTCTTCTCAAACAACGGATTCACAACCTTCTCCTGAATAATAATAATAATAATAATAATAATAATAATAATCGAATCATGAATGGAATTTAAATACGAAGCGAAAGGATAAAGAAATGTAAGGGATTGATTAGTACCGTTTTCTTCTTGGTTGCAACTGGCTTTCCTCCTTTCTTTGGGGCCTGACATTGATTGAAATAATATTATTATCAGAATGTAAGAAGGAAATAATATTATTACGATCTGCAGAGGGTTACGAGCTAGGGTTCTAAAGAGGGTTACGAGGGTTTTTTTTAGCAGAGAAAGGTTGGGTTTTTTTTTTTTTTTTGCAGAGGTTTGGGTGTTTGATATGTGTGTAGTGTTTGCACAATAATAGAGGAAGAGAGAGAGAGGGCGTGAGTGGAGGGAAAAGAAAAATGTGAAATATTTGACATCAAACATGACACTCAATTCTTATAGTGTCATGTTTTTTAAAATCTTGACATTAGATTGTTGACACGCAAAAAAGAGTGTCATTATTTGACCATTTTTTTTAAAAGACGACGATTTTTTAATGACACGCGCTTTTGCGTGTCATGAATTCTTGCGTGTCATTAAATGTGTGTCAAGATAGGGGTATTTTTCTAGTAGTGCATGGATGTATATTTGTATGTATGTATGCATGTATGTATGTGTGTATGTATGTGTGTATGTATGTATGTATGTATGTATGTATGTATGTATGTATGTATGTATGTATGTATGTATGTATGTATGTATGTATGTATGCATGTATGTTTGTTTGTGGGTATGCGTAATTTATATTGTTAATATATAAAAATTTGACTAGACTCGTATATAAACTTTCAGCTATTCGCAAATCTTAAAGAGGTGACAGATTGGCTTTCCCTTAGAGCAAGAGCTCTTGGTTACGTCACTGTATATAAACGTACTGAAAACAAGGGAAAAGGGGGAGAATAAGAGGCCAGATTCGGCTACTATAGTTTGTACCTTACATGGCAAACCTCGTAGTGTAGCCACACTTCGGAAGACGAGTAGTAAAAAGTGTGAATGCCTATTTGAAGTTAAAATGAAATACAGCTTGGGATATGGTGGTTGGCGTTTGAGGGTCATCAACCCTCAAACAACTTGCCGTTGGAAGCTTTTTAAAAAAAAAAAATTAAACAACTTGACGTTGCAATCAAACGGTTAAAATTTTTTTATTATTTATATTAAACTCAACCATTTTAAACATCATTTCAACTTCCAACCAATATTTATATAAAACCAACTCATTTCAACTCATCTTCACACCATTTTACATCTTTATTTTTATATAATCATCATACTTTTTTATAAGAATGCAACAATACAACCGAGGCTTTTACCCAAACAACCCATACAACTACTCCGAAAACCTGAATACACCACCGGTTCGCCCGATAGCAACCGTCCACCCAAATTTCAGACACGATGTCCCGGATATGCCTGTCCCGAGTTAGAGATGACATTACAAATAAAGCACGAAATCATGGAAAAATATAACATGTAGTTTTTTTTAGGTGCTCGGTTTGGATTTTTTTTATGTTTATTTTTTATGATTTATAATTTTTAGGTTTTTTATGTAATTTTATTATTAATTATTATGCTTTTAATTATCTTTTTAATCAAATAATGTGTTTTTTATTAGTTTATTAAAAAAAATTAGAAATGTCACATGTCGAATAATGTCCACTCCCCCCCCCCCCCCCCCACTTCCAACAATTTTCAACATTTAAACATGGGCCCCATAAATACCACGTGTCAAATAATGCCAACTTCCTCCCCCTCCACTCCCCATAGTCTAAGCATTATAGGTTAACTCATAAGTTCAGATGTAATTAGTAGGGGACAGGGCGTATCATAATTGGTCACGGGTACCTCACTACCAACATGGTAACACCGCCGCACCCATGCTGGTAGTGGTCCCGTGAACCAAATTCTGGTTCTAGTTAATAGGCTGGTAAACATTGATTATTAAATGCAACGGTCGATTTCATCTATTTATTTTATTCCTTTTTTACCGTTTGAATTTATTTTAATTGAAACGGTAACTTTTTTTATTACCGTTATTTTTAAATTATATAAGAATGCACACGGTTTAAATAAAAAAACATAAACAAATACTTGTTTAACTTAACAACTTTAAAAGACAAACAAAACAAATAGACTTAAAGAAATCAAAGAGTGTTTTGAAGGGTGTAGTGATGACAAAAAAATTCGAGCTCGACGGGTATACCCAAAACCCAAAGCATTTGGGATGGGTATACCTGATACCCGACGGGTATGGGATGAGTTTGGTATTAAAAAAAAACATTTTCAGGGCATGGGATGGGTATGGTATTAGGTGATACCCAACCCGATTTCCCGAAACCGTTTACCCGAAGCATATACCCACAAATTTTTAAGTATTATATATAATTTTCTTAACTATTTTTTAGTAATGTTTCATTTTCATATGTTCATTATTTGAAAAATAAACTTTTCTTTTGAAATTTATATATATTTTAATGACATTATTATTTATATTTATATGCTACAAAATATAAAAATATTTTTTTGAGATACATAGTATAATATATATTTACATTCTAAATATTTGAAAGATTAGTATAGTCATCATGATATAGATGTTATTTATTACAATTTAATATATTATAGATTTATAAAACATAAAATTATAAGAAAAGTAAAAACATATATATATATATATATATATGCAAATACAAACGGGTATATTCGATACCTGCGGGTAACCCAACGGGTAATACCCGACAAGTACCCGACGGGTAATGAGACCGGTATGGGATGAAATTTTCTAACTGGGTATGGTTATGGTATTAGTCAAACCCAACCCATACCCGACCTGTTGTCTTCCCTAGAAGGGTGGGAGGGGAACCTCGTAATCTGAAGTCGGGGGTTCTAATAGTCGAGGTAAAGGTTCGGGTTTCGGTTCGAGCTCGGGTATAGTTGAACCCTATAGGCCTGTGATAAATTTTCTACAAAGTCAACCCTAACCACAACCGTTTTACCCACAATTCCAACATAGGACGACAAGTGGAAAAAGCAACGGTTGATGGGTGAAGAACCGTCCGATAGTCATTCTGACAAGAGACGGAAGTCTTCGAAAAGCGGCAACTATCAGGCTTCTGCCTTTTCCACACCGGACGACTCCACCCCCACTAGCCACATGCCGGATCTCAATGAAGATGCCAACCCAACGAGGCCCAAACAAACAAAATAAGAAAGTCGCCACCGCCGCCGAGTCTTCAAGCAAATCATCATGGGTTGACGAATTTGGGTTATACCGAGCGATGAAAGAAGATAAAGTGAACCAGTTGGTCACCCTACAATCTCAACAAGGCAAAAAAACTTTAGCGTTTTTAGAGGAACAATGCGAATTGTTAAGACAAAGGCAGTATGACCACGACTTGAATATGTATTCAAAAACTGCACGACAACCTCAAAGGTAAATCTTTGGACTTGGTTTTGAAACGTAAAGAAGAAATCGCGGAGAAATACGATTGGGATTGTTATTGGGTTGAAGGCGACGACGAGCATGAACGCGACGAGTAAATTTAGATGTTTGTATGTTTTTTTAATTGATGTTTCTTGTATTTTTATTTTATTTTAATGGAACGGTTATTATTTTAGTTTTATAAACGGTTCTTTTTTATCAAACGGTTATTTTTTTAAAACGGTAATTAAAAAAGGCAAACTAGAAAATAAAGATTGCAGTGAAGCGAATCAGTTAAGTGTTGCCTTCAAAAAGTAATTCAGTGAAGTAAATTAATGAAGTGATGTAGTAGTGTAGGATTGGTTAAAATCACAAAAGTGAAAACAAATTCCAATACGCACCCCTTCCCCCTTACCCTCCATCTTCGATTCTACCTTCTCGTACAGCCAAACCAACCAACAAAAGCCCCACTATACCAACTTTTGACAAATCATTCGTACTATCCAATATGGCATTGCACTTTAAAGTGAAGTAAAAGATTTCCTACGTAACCTACTGATACTTTCTAGTAGTTCAGATTTCAATATGGTGAAAACAAGATGTTTTTTTCATCCGTTTATATCTAGATCACAAATAACATATTTCCAAAACATTCAATTGCTTAGTTTTTTCAAGATCAAATCCAACATATTTATAAAACGATCAAATGAGTATGAGTACAAGTACAAGTACAAGTATTGTGAGATTTCTCAAATGTGTCACCGTTGGAGATGGGGCGGTAGGGAAGACGTGCTTGCTTGTTTCTTATACAACCAACAGTTTTCCATCGGTCCGTATGATATATTCCTGTAAATTAGTTTAGTTTACTTTGGTTTCATAGATATGGATTGACTCTTTCATCGGGGTATCAAGTTAAAATAAAATTTGGTTAGAACACATATGATTTATATTTTTCTTCTTGCTGGTAGGATTATGTTCCTACAATATTTGACAACTTCAGTGCTAATGTGGTGGTTAATGGCAGTACTGTAAACCTTTCCTTGTGGGATACTGCAGGTAATGTGATCCAACTTTCTATTCCCCCCCCCCCCCCCCCCCCCCCCCCCCCCCCCCTTTAATAGTTTTCCTATTCATATGTTTGCTTCATCAAAAAAAAAAAAGGCTTAAAATACAAAGTGTTGTTAACATGATAAGAAGGAAAAACAATATGACTTGAAAAACAATTGAAATATAACTATGGTACATGTATGTTAGATAATGTACACATATACTTTAAAAATTGATGATGTACCCAAATATAAAACTGAATAAAATATTTTTTCCTTAGAGAAAATGAGTGATTCACATGGTTTCAATCAGCTTTTGGTTCCCTTAGTTTGTTTATGGCTAGTTTTTTATAAGCCTAAACATTTTGTCATTTTATAATTTTAAAGGCATAGCAAGTTATGGTTTTCCATCTTTGCAACAAAACTTTAGTTTTTTTTTTTTTTTTTTTTTTTAATTTTGATACAAATGGTTAAATGGGTTTAGTTTTTTTTTTTTAGCATTTAGGGTAATTATGGTTTAGAGTTTAGGGTATTTGTATTACTGGAACCGATTTGGTATTCGCTTTTAGGGTTCCAATGAGTTGATCCAATACCGATCAAAGTCACGCCGTGTAGTACGATGGAAAAGTACCAATCTCCTCCCACCATGTAGTGAGGGTCAAGAAACTTGGTTAAAGTTAAAATAATTATAATACCAAGACAGATGACAATTAAAACATTAATATATATAAGGAGATAGAAAAATTCAAATACATATGTAAAACATTGAATGGATGGAATCTTTAAATTCAATTTTATTAGCAATGCATTTCATTGGTCCATTAAACTTAAAATGAAGGATTGCAAAACTGAATCAAACAGGTCAAGAGGAATACAACAGATTAAGGCCACTTAGTTACAGGGGAGCAGATGTTTTTCTGTTGGCATTTTCTCTTATCAACAAAGCAAGCTATATCAACATCTATGGAAAGGTCCCATTCACTTCCTTTTCTTGGAGCTCAGGCACTATTTGATAAGTAAACTATAAAAAAAAAATTGTGTTATTTGTTGATCATCAGTGGATATTGGAGCTCAGGCACTATGCCCCATCAGTACCTATAGTCCTTGTGGGAACCAAACTTGGTAAGAATATACAACGATTTTGGTTTTTTCATTACATTTTTTGGTAAATTCTGCTTTTGTATCCTGCAATTTAATCAAATGAAGATAAATATGCTACAGACTTGAGAGAAGATATGGAGTACTTATGTAATCATCCGGATGCAACTCCAGTTACAATGTCTGAGGTATACATACAACACATGAACTGCCTTAGAAAAAAACGATTACACATGAGTAAAACTTGTTTGATTCTACAGGGTGAAGAACTAAAAAATATGATCGGTGCAGCTGCTTACGTAGAGTGTAGCTCAAAAACTCAACAGGTATAAACAGCTTTTCTTTTATGAATTCAATCCCAATAAATTGCTGTGTTCCAAAAACAATGTACGTTACAACAAAAACAAAGTATTTTATATGTCTTCATATTAATCTGGTAAATTTATTAAAATTTGTGACTGAAAGTAGAGGGGTAAGAAGTGAAACCGCTTTTGATCTTATCAAGACCAGTTCACTAAAACCTTGAATTCAGACAAAAGCGAGAGCATTGACATAAGTTTGCTTAATTAACGAGCTCACAACCAAACCGAGCTTCACTTATCAAGCTTGAGTTACAAGTATAAACGTGCCTGTTATTTATTAAACTTTTTATTCAATGCAATACATGATAAGACTATCCGTTGTGGATAGAGGTGAGTGAGGGATTTATCGAATAATATTGTGCCACGTCAACGCCTACTAGGTACTGGACAGCGGCCGGCGGTCCCTCGCTAGAGGGTGTTATGGGTCAAGGTGAGTGAGTTTTTTTTTTTTTTTTTTTTTTTTTTTTTTACCAAATCTATTTAAATATTTACCACAATTTTTTTTTTATAAAAACAAACATTAAACTAAAAGTAAAAGAAAATTTACACTAAAATAAAAAAAATCATTACATTAAAAAAAATTACACTGAAAAAAACATTACACTAAAAAAAGGAAATTATACTAAAATAAAAAAAACGAACGTAGGCCCGAGCGTAACATTTGTCACGCTGAAACGTGGTGAAAGTTATGGCCAGCCGTCCGAAGGTACTCCACTTTGTCGAAGGCGACGATCACGTCATCGGTTTCGTCGGGCATATCCTCCTTCACCGCTTTGTACGCAGTTTCGAAGTTTTTACACTTCGATTTCAAGTCCCCGAACTTGTGGGAGATGGAGTCATTGGTACGGTTGGTACCCCCCTACAAGGGTACTGAACTCGGCCGAAACCCGGTGCCACTGTGGGCCGCGAGCCCCATGACCACGGCTTGACGAAGCAGCGTCACCGTGAACTTGTTGGTACGCGAGCACGAGTGCTAACTCCTCCTCCCCAGTCCACTGCACCATGATGAAGTTGGGTTTGAAAATTGAAGGTTAGGGTTTGAGTTTGTGTGAAGAAGAAGAAGATTGTTTGTGTGTGTGAAGAAGAAGGTGGTTTGGTAAATAAATATAGGGGGTAATTAATTTGGTAGGTGAAAATTTAATTTTTTGAATTTGAATCATGCAGCCAGCCCGCTAACGGATGAGAGCTGGCTCACGTCCCATCGCTCGCTGACTCAATCACGTGAAGATGTTGTGGACAGCGCTAGCCAGGGGTACAAAGTTGTGGCTCGCGGTAGGCTGCTCGCGGGCCACAACGGATAGTCTAACAATTATAATATAAAAAATTCTGGTGGACATAACTAAAAATAATTATATATATTGTAAAACTTACAAAAACGGACGTTTATTACATTAATATTATGTTGAAAATTATAAACATATATAAAAATAATTATAAATAAAAATCGCTTAATTGATCAACAATAAACTAGTTGGACGTACACCAAGTAAACTTGACACAGTTAAACTAGTGAGCTGAGGTCAATTAGGTATAGAGCTCGAAATGAGGTCAATTAGCAAAACTTTATACATATATATATATATATATATATATATATATATATATATATATATAGGGGGAGGATAAATTGAAAACCCACTCGAGTTAAGAAAACTAAGAAAACCCTTGTAAAAACCATCTAAAATTTTGTAATTTTTTTTGAAAAAAATACACAAGGTAACATACATGTTTTTAAGCGTTTTGGGCCAAAAAAATAAAAAAAGCGCCGAACGAATATTTTTAAAAAAAATAAACAACGCAAACTTTGTAACAGCGCTGTTAACATATGTTTTCTGCTTTTTAACATATGTTACAGCGCTGTTAACATATGTTTTCTGCCTTTTAACATATGTTAACATCGCTGTTACAAAGTTTGCGTTGTTTATTTTTTTTAAAAACATTCGTTCGGCGCTTTTTTTATTTTTTTGGCCCAAAACACTTAAAAACATGTATGTTACTTTGTGTATTTTTTTCAAAAAAAATTACAAAATTTTAGATGGTTTTTACAAGGGTTTTCTTAGTTTTCTTAACTCAAGGGGGTTTTCAGTTTATAATTTCCCTATATATATATATATATATATATATATATATATATATATATATATATATATATATATAGGGTCAAGATCCTGTACAAATGGTGTTTTTTGTGAAAAGTGTAAGAAGGACTATGGTGATGACACATGGCATTATTTTTTTTATAGAATGAGGGTATTAAGGTAATATGATCAAGCATAAAATAAGGAAGTTATCATGTAATTAATCAAATGGAGTTTTTATAGGGATTTTTCATTAACCATAATTCAGAATTCAAACATGTTTTATCAACATATAATTCTCATATGTAGTTATAAAATACCATACAGATACGCAGTGTTTTATAATCAACCTGTGGTGTTTTATATTCAAGGCAGCAGTGTTTTATAATCAACCTGTGGTGTTTTATATTCAAGGCAAACGTTTATTTTTTTTTTTACATAACGTTTGGTGTTTTAATTATATTTATGTAAAGGATGTTGGTCATACATGGTGTTTTATCAAATCACAACTTTTAACTAACTGATACAATCACCATGAAAATAAACCACAATGATATGAATAAAAACAAAAACCCCTAAAGAACACCATAAAAAAGAACATAATGATATGAATAACTTACATTGTGTGAAAAACATCTTCCAATAACATACTTAAAACACCATTTAGATGTGAATGTAACACAATTATTCCAAACATTAGAACATCAAATAACCAAGATGAAGATAAAACACATTGATATGAATAAAAAACCAAAACTCCAAAGAACATTATAAAAAAAGAATATACAGGTATGAATGGCTAACATCGTGTGAAAAAAAACATCTATCAAAAACATATTTAAAACACCATTCCAGTCATTAATCATAACGCAATCGTTGCAGATGTTAAAACACCATGACGCGAATGGTAACCCAAAGATTCCAGACGTTAAAACACCTTGACTCCATTCTTGTTTCTGTGAAAATCGTGATTACATAGAAGTTTAAACCTCATACTTTTTTCCGATTTTCCTCGTCTGATTTAGAAGTTTGATGATAAATTGTTTTGATGATTTAGTTTTTGATAAGAGAGAGAGAGTGAGGAGAGAGTATTAATTGCAGGAGTAAATGAGTGAGAGAGTGAGATATTAGTTTCTTTATCTAAAAATGGTCAATTACTCATGTACCCTTCCCCTTCATGTTTTTAAAAACAATATTTACAGTTTTGCCACTATTAAATCTTAACCATCCAAATAACCAATCTAATGGCCCAAAACTCTTCTTACACTTCTCACAAAACTTGTCCTTTGTACAGGATCCTAAACCTATATATATATATATATATATATATAAAGCCTAACTAGAGACTGGAAAACTACAACACAACACAAAACGGAAAAGAAACTACAACCAACTTCGACCCCTGGGACAAACCGGGTCGCCAACAACACAACACCCAATTACAATAGAACTGACACCTCAAAATTAGACCACTCATCCCATGAAACATTCCGGACGTTTGCTCTATGCTGAATCCAAACATTAGTTTCATCTTTGATTGCCTCTACAGTCGCCATAATCGGAATGAACTTCTACCAAAAAACAACACTATTACGTGCTTGCCAAATCTTCCAGAAAGTCGCCATGAAAACCATACCAACAGCTTTCCTCCATTTCTTACTACCAGGCTCTTTCAATAGGACATCGACGAGGTTCTTGACCGAGATCAAGTCGCCTGGCCATGTAATTTTTATCCACCTGAATATATTACACCACACGCACCTGGCGAACAGACAAGAAACAAACACATGATTCACGTCTTCTTGATGCAGCCCGCATCTATTATACCTAAGATTCGGAAGAATTATCCCTTGGCCAACAAGAGCAAGTTTGGCTGCCACCTTGCCATCAACAGCTCTCCACATAAGGTAATTTGCTTTCGCCGTAGCCCACGCATTCCATACGAACGTCAGATCAGAATCCTCCCCGATCCGACCCATTTCCAAACATCCGACCCATTTTTCAGCATCGTATTCTGCAGCCTGTTCATAAGCTCTCCAACTTTTAGCCACTCATTATGGGACGTCGGATCTTTTAACCAGGCCCACCCCCAGTGCGTAGCATTTCCTCGGAAACAAATATGGCCAGCTACTGTACCGTTCTTATCTTTGGCGAGGCGATATAATTTCAGGTATTCATCTTTCAATTTGTCACTTTCGATCCATTTATCCTTCCAAAAACGAGTGTTTTGGCCATCCCCTGCAATCTAAGCAGTTAATCTCGGCCGAGACAACCGCTATCTCGGCCGATATATTGGTTATCGGCCATAAGGGTCTATATCGGTCACAAATATCGATGCTTATCTCGTTTCCGATAATATCGGTCGATACCGACGATATATTGGCCGATATTGATTTCAAAAATATCGCCCATATCACCGAAAATATCGGTTTCTTTTTTCTAAACACCTTTCAGATGTAGAAGAAGGTTTTAGGCTGATTATATGGGATGTGGATGAGGAACACATACCTTGAGTAGCGATTGGGGAGTCCTTGGTAGCTAGGAAAGATTGTTAGGAGTAGACAAGATGGAGGCGCAAAAAAAAAATTAGGGTTTCTGATGAAGTATAGAAGATGGAGGCGCAGGGAAAAAAATAGGGTTTGATAAAAGATAAAGTAGAGATAACAATTAGACATATACCTCTTTATTTTCAAGAAACTTACAAAATGGCCCTTAAACTTTAAATACTATCATATTTAACCTAAAACTAGTTTAGTGTAGGTATAAAAAATTAATGTTTTTAACATATTAATTCCATATCTTTAAAAAATTAAAAAATTATATATATTATTTATAACCGATATCTCACCGATATCTCATCGCGAAAACCGATATATCAAATATCGATCCTTGACCGATAACCGATATTTTTCCGCATTAACTGCTTAGCCTGCAATAACCCGAAGCCGATCCTCCACATTAATATCGACTTTAGCGAACTCAGCCCCAACTGCCACAATGTTTTTCGACACTCCAGTTATGGAGAGATTTAGGGGAACAAGAAAACGACCATCCTTTGACTTGTGAAACCCGGTTCATGTTTGCGCTGATTGGTATACTGAGGTAAGTGAAAGGGAAAGACCTAGGAGTTGCTAAATTTTCTAAGATTGTCTGTATTACCGACCAATGCTCAAATTACTTGGTAGAAGCTTATGCCTTCTAGAGGGGAGGTCCTAGTTTCAAATCTAGGCAATGGTGTATATATAAATACAGTGTGATTGTAACATTAGCCATTAAAAAAATATATTCCAGTTTTAGTTGTACTTTGTTATAACTTAAAAAATGTGACTCTTTCATCTTTCAGAATGTGAAGGTTGTCTTTGACACAGCAATTAAGGTTGCTTTGAAGCCAGCGAAAAGGTTGAAGAAACGGCAACATAAACGAAGGCAATGTGTATTTCTATAAGTATTGTTTTTAGTTTTACGCCTTTACTTTTAATACCAAGTGTTGTATGATTTTATTAAACACTAGTGGGGAACCTGCGCGTTGCTGCAGGGGTGATAATTTGCAACGTGATACTTGTTCCTATTAGTTTTTCAATTGTTGCATGCACTTTACATTCCCTTATTTCTCATCTGTAAAGCAATGTATTTTTAAAGATTTTGTACATCAATATGTTAGAAAATTTACATTGCAATCGAAGATAAAATCATCAGCGTGAACCGGACTTGTGTTTAACACAATTCACTTAAACAGATTCGCGGTATATTCCCAGGGTACATCGGTTCTTAACAGTGGTTTGGTTAAAGGAATCTTTGTCTCTCTTTCTCTCTCTATAGTTCTTCTAAGCCGGAGGCTCCACGCCGTCGCTTCCGACGGAGCTTCGACAGCCAAACCAAACCACAAAACCTTCCCACCTGTCCACCCTATTATCATTCCAGGGAGAGAGAGCAAAAAGGAACAAAGAACAGGATGAGCAAATCGAACAGATGAGAGAAGGAAAGATAGAAGCAGAGAGAGAGGAGAAGCCACCAGCTGTGGTCTCCGGCCGCCGCCCCTTCCCATTCCAACGACGGAATTCGACGGTAACTACTCATGAGTTCCGGTGGGTTCAATCATGTCTCCGACACAAGAGGTTTATATATATATATATATATATATAAAGCATTTGTTGTAAAAAAAAATTGTTTATGGATGTGTGTATCCAATGGAGTAAGGTGGGCTGATCCATTTTTGTGTTGCGAATGGGATATTGTTGAAGGTTTTATTTTTGTGACTCTTTTTTCTTTATAAAATTCTTGATTTGCAGAATAAATTGCCCGACCAGCAACTGAAATGGTGGAAAACGACGCCGTGCTGGTGGCGGCACTGGTGTAGTCAGTATCACGAGGAATCAGCCACAACAGTAGAGGAGTTAATGGTATTTGTGATCTTTGTTTTATCTATATTTTGATTGGGATTGCTTAAATGTTTTTATTATGTACTCAATTATTATTATGTTTAGCCTTGTAGAACAGTAGTGATAGGAAAGGCATAAATAACTTTTGGTAACTAAACAATGTAGGTTGTTTAGGCATGATCTGATGACAATAGTTTTTATAGTATCATAGTATGAACAAATTATAAGCAGATAGTTTTTTTTTTTTATTTTAGTTCTAATCTAATTTTCTTTATTGTGCTATAGGTGATGGCAACGATGTCGATGAATATGGCAATAGGATATGCGAGTTCTATGATGAAGACCGCGTTCTGAGGTGCCTGGTAACTACAGTAACCACTGTCAATATTTGATTTCAGTACACATGAACTACAAGCTTTTTTCTTGATTGTAGCAATGTTAGTTAATGTATCACTAGCTAAACATCCATATTAAAGTTGGTATTTAAAACGTGATTTTCTTTCTAAAAGTACCAACTATAATTGTTACGAACATAAATGATTTTGATATTATTCTTGAATAAAAAAGCATAATTATAGAGTTGTTAATAAATAGATTCAAGTGACGTTTTTAGGTGCAGATGGATGATAGGTCTTTGTTTACGATGCTGTAGATGGTTAAGGGGATTGCGTCGTGGTCGGTGCATATGTTTATGATATTTTCACTGCATAGACCGGATGTGTTGCCGGTTAGTGATTTGGGGGTTAGGAAAGGGGTGCAGCTTTTGAATATGTTGGATGAGTTGTCGCGGCCGTCGCAGATGGAGGAGCTTTGTGGGAAGTGGTGGTCGGTTGGGGCATGGTATATGTGGCGGTTTGTGAAGGGGAAGGGTGGTTCGGGTAGTGGAGCGGCTACGGCTGGTTTGGTGAGTAACGAGCTTATTCGGCTGCAGCAGCTGGGGCAGTCTGAACAGGCGCAGCAGCAGCCGCAACACGAGCAACAACAACAGCTTTAGTTGCAGCTTTTGGAATCCATCAATAGCATTGGGAATCTTGGGTTTTTTACTTCTTACACGACGAGTTCCGTTTTATTTAGGGTTCTAGCCCATACAGGAAACCAATTTTTGAACTGAATGAAGGGCAGACCAGTGAAAGAAACATGTCAGAATAGGTCAGAGAATTTGAATATAATTTGCATATAAGGTCAGATCAGTGACAGAACCGTTAGATATACATCAGAAACATGTCAGAATAGGGTCAGAACAATCAGAATACAATCAGAACATGATTAGGAACTATTTAAAGTAACATGAAAGATGTGAAACAATTCAAATACTTATCAGACAGGTTAAATAATGGGAGTTAATAACAACTGTAGTCTAATCTTAAGTTTAAACATATGCGCTAGAATAGGTCAGATCATTTTAACATAATTTGCATATAAGGTCAGATCAGTGTCATGAGATATACATTAGAAATATGTCAGAATAGGGTCAGAACAATCAGAATACGGTCAGAATATTAAAGTATTGGTTAAACCTTCATGATCAACCTGGCGGCTGGTAACAATCACAGCTGCAGAACAGCTCACCAAACCAACTAAAAACGGTAGTTTTATTTGTTTGTTTTTTATTTTTATTGTTTTGTAGGTTAAGTTCTCTGTTTATTGAATTTTAATACTTCTATTCGATTTTATAGGCGAAAGAAATGCATCGGAGATTGTTGAGAAGAAAGTGGTCAATGGTGGTGTTATTAAGAAAAAGACCAAGGCACAAAAGAAGAAGAACAAGAAACAGGAAAATATTAAATCAGATTTTGATAAGGAAGATGAAGAAGAAGAGAAGGTATAATCTTTTTATGTGTGTGTGTATATATATATATATAATAACAAATGTGAATATAACCTGTAATAAAATGGTACATAGTTGTTGGAAATAAGTTTATATTTAAAAAAAATCGATTTAGTCAGTTCAGTTGTTTGTGAATAATGTCACTGTATTATATATGATAATATTTTTTTTTTAATAAAAACTGAATTATTAAATGATACACAATCTGTAATTAAATGGTAAACAGTTGTTTGTAATTAGTTTTTATTTCTATAAACTGTTTTAGACAGTTAATACATTTAATATGTTGTAGTGACAGAAGTTTGTGGATCATGTTTATAGGAGGAAGCAATGAATGTTGATGATGCAGCTAAAAATGAAGTTGATTCAGATAATGAGTCTGGATTAGATGATGATGAAAATGGCGATGAAGTGCGTAAGCTTTTTGTATCCGGTGTAAGGTTTTGATTGTAGACATAAGTACTTTTGTTACTTACTAATGGTTCTATGCAGGAGGAGGGCAACAATGCATCTGAACCGGCCTCTAAAGCAGAGGAGGGGAGCGGTGATGATGGCGATGAGAGCTCTGAGGAAGAGGATAGTTCTGAAGAGGATGATGAACCTGAAACCGCAAAGAAAACCGATGCAGTTGGTGTTTTGTGTTCATATATGTTTTCTTTGTTGGTAATGTGTATGATTGCATTCCTAATAAATGTTACAATTGGCAGCCTCTTGCAACAGGATCCAAGACTTTGTTTGTGGGCAATCTAAGTTTCTCTGTTAAAGAAGATGATTTGTATGTGCTCCTGGAAACTTTCGGTGGATGGGTATGATGACGAGGGAAATCGCATGTATGATGGGTTTGATGGAAAGAGTTGTCACCAATGCAGGTTTTGGATTCTTTAGTTCTCTTTTGTTTTTGGTAACTAAATTATGATGCTTAACTGCCCGTCCCGTTCGGCTCGGCTCAGCTCAGCCCTCCCCCCCCCCGGGGAAGAGTCTCGAAAGACTTGTACTATTATCAAGCTAATGTTATCAACTTTGTATTTTAAATGAACAATTAATCTTTGTAATATCCGACTATATGACCGGAAACAAGTATTTAACGCTATTGTGGTTTGTGAGTATATTTGTTTGTTTGAACGGTTTTGAAGGCTATGTTCTTTGTTTAGTAGTTTTGAAGGCCGAGAACGTTTTAAAACATCATGATACCCTGACGACAAAACAAACTTTTAAGTCGTGCAACGCGCGACTTGAATCACACTAGTTATATTAAAAGACTTCCGACTGTTTTTAATTGCCAATTTTGAATATGGACTAAAATTAGAACTAGTTCAATATCAAGTTAACATGTTTTTAATTATTTTAGTTGTAAACTTGTAGTGTAGTGTGAGTGCGATAGAGCGAATCCACCCTCACCCAAATCCAGCCAATGGACGTACTGGCTTCACTCATTTCTTATCTTACCCGATCCTCTTCTTTATTTAAATTACAGTTAAAACCCCCAACTTTTCCGTTTACCATTTTTTGTTTTCTTTTCAATTATAAGTGAAATATTTCTTAGAATAACAAATAAAAAAAATTAATATTAATAGTATCGCATGTCATGAACTAACTCTACAACAGTTTGTATTTGAAAGTAATTTAATTAATTTTTAACTTTTTATTTTGTATAGTTTATCATTAAACTTGTTTGATTAGGGTTTGAAGTAATAAAAAGTTTTTTTTTAAACAATAATTAGGGTTAGCTAATAACTTAACTATTCAACGAAGCTATATCAGACTGTTTTTATGATTGATTTCTTAAACGTTTAGATGAAAATTTTAATGAACAATCCAATCGCAATAAATTTATTTTTATTACGCTTGTCTCCCGCAAATTATATATATGAAATAATTATAATAAATAATCCTTCACAACAACTAAAACTACTTTTATTCAGGAAATTTAATATATGCAAAACATTAAAACACAACTTACTAGTAGCGATATCATCTTAGTTTATCATATTCAAAGTTTAATAGATCCCAGCGTGTTATAAAGTACGTTCCCCAAAAAAATGTTAAAAAAACATCCAAGGATCAAAGTATACTAACTTAAAACTTTAGGGTTATAAAGAGAAACTATCATCATCCTGCACTGCTTGTTCTACTTGTACTTTATCCTTCCCTTCGTTATCAATATCTTCCTTCACCTCTCGATCTATCTGTCTCTCTAAACAAACAATGGCCACAAACTCCCTCCAATCTCTAAACTGCCGCCACCACAAACCACCCCTTAGACGACGACGCCACTCCCTAGACTCTCCACAACCAACCGTACCACTTAACAACACTAAACCAAACCCTAATCACAACCACACAATATCATTATTATCCATCTCCTCCACAACCAAAACACACTCTCTCTCCTCCACAACCTCGTCAAGTTCCACCTCCCAGTCCACCTCCTTCGACCTCCTCCAACGCCTCCTCGCCGCCAACGACTTCCGTCAAGCGGACGAAGAAACCCGCCGCCTCATCATCGCACTCGCCGGCGAAGCCGCAGTAAAACGTGGATATGTTTTCTTTTCAGAAGTCCAGTTTATCCCAGAAGCAGACCTCAAAACAATAGACCAGCTGTGGAGGGAATACAGTAATAATAAGTTTGGGTACAGTGTCCAGAAACGGCTCTGGGACAAAACTGATAAAGATTTTACTAAATTCTTTATAAAAGTTGGTTGGATGAAGAAGCTGGAGACTGAAGTGGTACAGTATAACTACCGGGCCTTTCCTGATGAGTTTATGTGGGAGTTGACTGATGAAACGCCTGAAGGTCACTTGCCGCTGACTAATGCCTTAAGAGGGACGCAGCTGCTGAGTTGTATATTAAGTCACCCGGCTTTTGTAGCTCAACAGGAAACACCTGTTGTTGAACAAAAACCACCAGGAAAGGAAAAGGAAAAGGAAAATAAGAAGACAGTCGGCAAAGGATTGTTTAAAACTAATTACACTTTTTGATGTGCATTGGGTGCTTTGTCATGTGTACGTACAACTCATTGGTTTACTTCAAGTGCGGTACACATGTCATGTGTATTATATTATTGAATATTCTAGTTTTGTGCTTTTCTGTTCATCAAATGGAATTCATGTTTTCTATATTAAATGTTTTTTTTTTTAATTAATAGTTAGAAAATGACAAAAACATATACAGTGTATGATTATGTCTAATATAATACATTATTTATGTAGCAAAAAGTTTTTAAAACTCACAATTGTTTAGTATTTAAGTAAACTAGGTTAATTAAGAGGTGTGCGCTACTAGTTTTGTGATTTGGTTGTTAACAAAAAGCTATTTGTGGTTAGTATAATTGTAACTTCCTCTATGGATGAGTATAGAACATTTGTTATCTTCTATTTGTTTTTTCTTTTTATAAGCGCACACACTCACAACACTTATTGTAATCTTAGTAGCTCCTTCATTTCATTTTTTAAATTGTACTTATTATTCTTCATTAATATAAACAACGAAGGCAAGGCAGTAGTTTTGACTCCTCCTGAGGTTTTGTGTCGGCGATCATCGTTGATCAAGGGTTTTCCTCGTATATCGAGTGTTCTTGCATTGTTTCATTTCATTTCATTTCATTTTTGTTCAAGTATTTCATTTTATCTTAGACAGTTCCATCCTGAAGATATAACTATCTGTCTTTATTGTTTCCATTGTTATCCTGAACGTAGTTGTCAAAATTTACTCTTTTTACATTTCAAAAGTGACATCCTTAAGATATAACTGATTTTGAACAAAACAAATACTTTTAGCACACTACCTCACATTTCTAATTTTGAATACAATGTGTTGTGGCCTGCGAGCGAGGAGCCGCGAGCCACAACTTGATCCACGTGGCTAGCCTGATCCATAACATCCCCACTTGATAGCTGGCGCGAGTGATGGCTAGTGAGCAGCCTCGCGTGTAGTAGCAAGAGCAATAAGACCGTTGGCAGCCAACTATGGCTAATTTGGCAATTTATAAAAAAAATTAAAAAAAAAAACTTTTTTTACACTAAACAAATACTCTTCAACCTACAAACACTTAAAAAATCACAAAGCAACTTTTGATCTTTACAAAAATAGATCCATCACAATGGCAAGAACGTTACCACCCCGCTATGGAGTTCCTTGATGAAGACGAGTATGATGGTACGAGTAACGAAATCGAAGTTAATCTTAGCCAAATGCCACCACCGTCTCCGGATTTTGTAATTCCGGATTCGCAACCACCACCCACAAAGCGAGGTGGCAGAAGTGGTGGTAGGAGTGGTGGTCCGGCGGCTAGAGGTGGTGGCCGAGGACGGACGACCGACAAAAGTGGTGGTAGGGTGGTGAACCGCCCTAACAAGATGTTCGACCGAAGCGTCAAGTGACGCCTTGGACGAAAGAGGAGAAAATAGCCATTTGTCGGGCTTGGGTGGAAATATCGGAAGATCGAAAAGCCGATATATATAAATATATATATATATATTAACTATATATATGTTGCAAATAATTTTCTTAACTATATATATATATATATATATATATATATATATACACACACACAACAATCATACCTAGTAGATCCCACAAATGGCATAGCTATTCGTAGGGTCTGGGGAGGGTGAGATGTAGGCAAACCTTACCTCTACCCGAAAGGGCAGAGGGGCTGCTTCCAGAGAGACACTCGGCTCAAAACAAACAATAAGAAACAAACTAGACTAGCAATACAACGGCATAGTAACATAACAGGTGGTGGCAGGAAAGCATAGTAAAATGTAGATATGCTTCGTGAGACATAGTAATATATACACAAGTGTAGCATCATAAATATTTATCTAGCTGTTAAAGGGTTTTCCTAAGCAAAGTCCCCCTAGAGTGTAGTAAACTACACACACACACACGCATATATATATATATATATATATATATATATATATATATATATATATATTGTAGCCGACTACCAACGGGCGAAGGTTTTTTGGAGACGTATTCGAGAAATCTTCTATGAACAAGTCGGGAGTCAAATGCGTTCCCCGGATATGATTTCCGGCCAGTGGGCCGAGATTAGAAAATATGTGGGCTTGTTTACTAACCTTCATAACAGGAACGCTAATCGAGTGCGTCAAAGTTGGTTTAGCGATCTTGATGTCTATCAGTTCACTTGCGAGTAGTGGAAAGATGAGGTGTTACGCAAGTACAAGACCAACAAAACGCGGGATGAAGACTACTTGTGAAAAATCCTATGTAATTGCTCCAAATGGGTGGAGCTAATTTCGCTTGATGTCATGAGCGAAGGCGGCTCATCATCAAAGCGGACCAAAACCTCTTCATCGGGTGGGTATATCTCTTCCACAGGCTCGGATGCTCACGTGGGGATTGACCTAAACTCTAATGAGGGTCTTACCCCGTCTTCCCTAAGTCGACCCACTGGAAGGGACAAGGCGAAAGCTAAACAAACTGCTAATTAAGCCGATAACGAGTTCTCGGGGGAAATTAGCAAAATAAGGACTACAATGGAGATGACGGCGAAAGCCAAAGTCGATAAAGTTCGATTGAGGAACCTGAACTTTTTAACGAAAGACTTTAGCAACCTACCAATGCCTCGTCGGGCGATACTTCAACGAGAACAGGACCGTCTCGTGAAGAAATTCGAACAAGAGCTCAACGACCAAGAGGAGTAGTTTACTATTATTTTTAATTAAAAATTTTTTTATTAATGAATATTTATATTTTATATTTAATTTGTGTTACAAATTTAAATATTATATAAATTTAAAATAACAAAGTTTAAAAAATAATAATTTAAAAAAAACAGGATAAAGCTGTTGCTCACCTCTACTCATAACAATATCAAACTAGTGAGCTGCAGCTTTATCACCCTGCTATATGTCAACACTTACATGGCTTAATATTAGAGGATAAAGCCATCACTCACTTGTATCCAAAACACATAGTTTTATGTTCTATTATATTCTAGTTTTGTGCTTTTCTGTTCATCAAATGGAATTCAAGTTTTCTATATTAAATGCTATTTTAATTAATAGTTAGAAAATGACAAAAATAGATACAGTGTATGATTATGTCTATATGATATACCTACATTATTTATGTAGCAAAAAGTTTTTAAAACTCACAATTGATTAGTATTTACTTAAACTAGGTTAATTAAGAGGTATGCGCTTGTAGTTTTGTGATTTGGTTGTTACCAAAAAGCTATTGGTGGTGGTGAAATTCTCAATATATTATTTACTTGTGTTCTCTATTCGACATTTTCAGGATATTAAAGGCTATGCCGGGTTCAGGATATAACTGTATATTATCCTGTGTATATCCTGAACATGGAATAACAGATCGTCTTGAATTTATGTGAATGCAGGTAAACTTGGACAACAATTAAACTTGACTAGGTCTTGCTGGAATCTCGAAGGACTTGGTTGATTACAAACCTTAGTCTTATATCCTCTTTACACATTTTGCTAAGTAGTGAAGAGTAAAGATCAGAAGTTCTGAAGATGAACCAGATAAACATCTGAAGAACAACGACTGAAGACAAACTCCTGAAGATTACTCATCAGAAGTTTGTCACTCATCAGTACTTCTTTAGAAGCTTCCCACCGCCTTTGTATTTCAGTAGTTTATAATTATATTACTTTTGTTAAAGTCTTTGTACAAGTTCCAATACTACAGCTTATTGTATTATTATATTGTTTTGAATACTTCTCATGTACGTATTAACCAGTCTATAAATAGAAGGGTTTATCCCACTATTTTAGATAAGCTTTTGTAGTTATCATTTCTAAGACCATATGGTGTGCACTCGGTGGAACCATTCGGGGAGATGAGTTGGACTCGGTGTTGATGCAAAACACCCCCCCCCCCAGTTAAATTCGGGGTAAACGGGGAAATCCTCCCGACTACACCGAGCTATGTGATTGGTGGAGGAGTTGTATGACTGGTGGAGGAGAAAGGAAGGGGAATTAGGGGAAACCATTTCCTTGGTGTGAGGGAGGGAAGGGGGAAAATGAGGTGACGCTGACGTGATAATTGGGGAAGTTGGGGGAAAAGCTCCCCACACCATATAGTCTAATATATTTTGAGAATCATTGAAACCATTTACTGTTATATTCATTAAGTGTTTGATTCTTGCATTTACTACTTTAGTTCATTAACTGAGGGGGAGTAATAACTCCTGTTAAAAGTGAAGTCTTAACTTTGAACACTTATACTTATTCCGTTGTGGTAAATACTTTGATAAATCTAAACAAGTGTTCTTGATAAGAATTTGTTAAAAGGAAACTGATCCTACAACCTTAACGTCAGTTTTTACCTGAGTTAGTGAAAAGGACGAAAATAGCTAGAAAATCCAAACTTCAGGGGTTCCATTGCAAAAAAAAAAAAAAAAAAAAAAAAAAAAAAATTGTACTAAAGTGGCAAATTGGACCAAACTCCAGGGACAAAATTGACATTTAACTCTTTAGAAAATGAACTATAAGGCTTCTAAGTCCGGCTTAGAAGACCAGACAATAAATTTTACCATTTTTAGACAAAATTTTAACAACTAATTCTGTTTACTCACAAAGAACTCCTTTGAGATTGAAAACAAACAAAATAAGAAATGTTTATAAACACAAATTGGTACCAACAAAACTAGTTTGAATCACAAACATAATGGTTTTGTGACGCTTGAAATTAGTTGTTTTAAAATTGTAGGAACCGTTCACATATAAAATAAATAAAAACAAATTTTTTATTAAGATTATAATAGAAGAAAAAAAGAAAACAGTAAAATACAGAACGACTTACAACTGAAATGAAAACAAAACAAAACAAAAGAAAAGAGTAGAAGTAGAATGGCATTGGGGCTAAGGATCATGTTTAATACGGGTCCCTTAAAACAAATTCAAGTCACCTAAGAGAAAATCGTTTGGTTTCCCAGGGTAAAACAGTCGGTACAGTAGTACTGTCAAATCTGGCTCTAAAACCCGAATAGTATCTTAAACAAGAAGATGGAGATGAATTTAATTGCTAGAATTCTTTGTAAGAGTTTGTGTGTTTTGGTGTAACTTCAAACCAAGACTCTTTGGTTTGATAGTGGAAAACGAGTCAAAACAGTGAAAGAATTAAAAACAAAAAAAGAAATTGCATTAAACATCCCCAAGACTCTCCTGGTTATGCGCAATGTACTCATTCGCCACCTGCCATGCCATATCATCCGCTTAGGTTGACCCACCACATTTGTAGAAGTTAGGATGAGTTCATACTTATATACCACCTCAAGTTTCTCTCTCGTTCAATGTGGGACAAGTTGCCACTTTTCCATTCCACTTTTATTTTTAAGCATCCTATTTTCACATATCAATTTTGAGCATTGATATCTTCTTCCTCCTTACTTCGTTTTGGACGCGATTTGATACGTTGTGAAGCTCTCTGAACATAGAATAAAACCCATAAACATATATTTAAATTAGCCTCAGTTTCAGTTATATAATTTTGTTCAAAGCTATGAAAAACACATTTTTCTATATTTGAGAAAAAAATCTTCCATTGGTAACCACTTTCAATGAAGGGTCTCCGACGGAATCATCCGTGTGTGATGTACATTTTTTTTAATCGTGGAATTAGTTTAATTAAGCCTCCATTAGTTTGGCCACGAAAAATGTTAAGCCTATTTCAAGTTTTCTAAAATAATCATGTGTTTATGTTGCATAAAGAACCTATAAAATATATGTTGCATAAACACCTTGATACAATTACCACAGCAAGATGTCTCTAAATTCGGAACAGATACTGTATGAAGAGTGGTGGCTGATTACTGCTAAAACCGACCACTTTTAAAGTGTGTATATATATATATATATGTGTGTGTGTGTAATATTTGATTAGTAAAATATAAATTTTATGAACACTACATGTTTGATCGGAAATAAACTCAACTTCCACTAAGAATAACCGTATAATTTCTCCGACCCTATTTGATTGCACCTGATCAGATCATTGGCATCAGATTCCATGGCAACCACTCAGGCAAGTGTTCGGGTGAAAGTGTTTAGATGAACGCCTACATTTTCATTGTTATATTGCGAAAAAAATCCTCAATAGTACATCATGGTGGTAGAAGATCTTTTTTTTTTGTATATGGTTATTTGTGAAATATCTTTGTTCTTATCAGGAGTTGATGGGTCTGCAAGTTCATGGAAAAGGAGATCGGTGAAACATTTCTCGCAACTTTGTGCTGATCAAAACACCAACACAAGTGGCAAGTCATGCTCAGAAGTTGATGGGTCTGCAAGTTCATGGAAAGAGTCTAGGCATGTTTTCTGTCTTCAACTACAGTAGGTAAAAGTTTAACTAAGTGTCTTGTCACAAGTCAGTTGTTAATTATTGAATAATATACACTCGCAGTGTTACTTTTGTATCCATTTTATGAACATTCAAGTTCAAAAGAATATTATGGTAATGTATGTATATTACTATTATCGGTGGCAAACTGGTAATGTGTGCTTTGTTTATCAGGATATACAAGTGAACTAACATGTCAATAAGCAGTTTCAATTTCTTACTTCAAACCTATAATTCTTGGCGTATTCAAAATTAAAGCTTTGCCTTTAAGGTGAATATGGTGGTAATTTCCTTAGTTGTATTTGGTTTTCATCCTTTATGCCTTTTTTATTTGAAAATAAGAATATAATAAACGGATATCAACTCTGATGAAGCAAACGACTGATGAGTGATAACTACTCGTGAGACAACTACTGATCGCTCATCAGTGATTTGCTTCATCAGTACTTATCACTCAGCAGTTGTTTGAATACACATGATTAGTTTTTAGGGGAAAGATAGATGGTCGCGACTGTTTGTATTAGATAGAAAGAAAAACTGTAGTGTAGCAGAACGGGTCACTGTTGTGCAGCAGAATCTGTTTTGGTCGAGGCTTCCTGCATCGGCTGAGGAACTGACCCATTGGGCATATATCGGCCTAACGTTGTGCCCTGGAGGCGCATAAATTTTGCAAAGATTATCATCAGGTTAGAACTTTGTGGTGTAAGAAACAAACTTTATTTTGCTACTGTTATTTTGGAATTCTTTTCTGATATCAGTTTTTATGATATATTCTTTGGGGGTGAAATGAAGAGAGTCGACAAGTTTCTAGATGAACTAATCGTGTGGAGGGAGCTAGCAGATAACTTCTGCTATTATTATCCTCATTATGATTCGTTTCTGGGTGCGTGTGACTGGGGTCATGCAACACTGATGGACCATGCTTCCGACAAGCGTGCACATATATACACGTGAGTGCGTTAGTATTGTTAAGTTTTAACGCTTTGGTTGATTTCTTACATATGATGTATGCAGGCTGGAGCATCTCGAGAAGGCTCAAACTACAGATCCTGTAAACTACTTTAACATATTTTAGAAACATTGTTAATTAAACCGTTATGTTTATGCGTGTTTATATTTCGTAGCAAGTTTGTGGCCTTATAAATCGATTGTTGGTCTTGCTTTCAGCTTTGAAATGCTTCTCAGTTAGAGATGGTTCATCATGGAAAGATGCATGGTAAGTAGCAACCGTTTAATAGTTTATTAGCGAATGTAGATGGCCTTCTTAAAGTTTTATTACTGATTTCATCTTATATATGTGTCGTTAGTAAATGAATATGAGATTGTGTGTTACAATAAGAAAAGGATTCACAGAATGGGAAATAAAGAATTAAGGAAAATGTGGAAGTAAAGAATATTATGATTGGATTTTTCTTGTATGCTTTTTTCATAAAATTTGAACAATGTGTTGTTGCTAATTAGTATAACTTGATAATAGAATGTTTGTCTCTAAAGTCAAGCCTATATTTGGTCTCTTATGTAAATTGATTTAAAGGGATGGGGTGTGGGTTATATTTCATTGTTTCAGCAACATTGCCTGCTACAGATGTTAAATAGTGTTGCTGATGAGTTGCAAATATATCTTATGAATAACTAAAACTGGTTTTTTTAGTGAGTAAGATGTTTATTTAATTTTATTGTTGATAATAGGCCTGTGGGAATATTTTGCTCAAACTGACGAAAGGATTGCACCACCAAGAATTCTTGTTATGGTTAATATGGCATCGTGTGCTGTTCCTACACAAAAAAAAAAAAATCCCAAAAGATCAATTTGACATCTGCTTCAACTGTTGAAGTTTTGTAAGAAACAGCAGCTGCGGTAGGTTTAAGTTTAAACATAGATCAAGGAAAACATAGATAATACAAATAATTATCTAAATCAAAGAATCCCATCTCTACCTACCTATTACCATTTTGAATACAAATTTCGAGGTAAAGTGGTATGTTCTTTATCTGTTTTTCCAACCTTGAAAATTCAGTTGTGTGTAATTGGTTTATTTTTATGTTTTCAGTTTATGTGTAACAGCTGTAGAAGCTGCGGTAACAACTGCTGAAGATGCAGTAACAACTGTAGAAGCTGCGGTAACAGCTGTTGAAGTTGCGGTAACAGCTGTTGAATCCACACCTTTGTTTAAACATATGTAGTTGCTTCAACTGTTGAACTTCTGTAAGAAACAACTGGTTTAGAGATATAAGAATTGTCTACATAAGCATTTTAGTTGGAAATTAACAAACTATATGTATATAGACTGTTATAATGTTTATAATAATGGTATTTGATTTATGAGATTCGTTGGGTTACAGAACTTTTGTAAGGTCTTTTGAGTTATGTTTTTTGGTTTGTTATGATTCATGAGTAGGTCTGTTTAGTAAGTTCTGTTTAATAAGGTATGTTTCAGAGTAGTGGGTTTGTTTAATAAGGCATGTTTAGTAAGGCATGTTTGAAACATATAGATAATTCACTTGATCATGAATTAGTAAGGTCTGTTTAATAAGATCTGTTTAGTAAGGTCTGTTTAAAATAACAGATGTTACATGTTCACTTGATTAGCTTAAAATATTCAAGAAAATATGTGGGTCATTCATTAATATATTTAATCTAACATCTATTAGTATATCAAAACCTAAAATATTAATATATCTAAAATCTGTTAGTACATCAAATATTAAAATATTAATATATCTTATATCTATTATTACATATGTGAGCCATTCAAGTACATTGAAGCTTAAAATATTAATATATCTTACACATTTTTGTACATATGTGGGCCATTCAAATACATCAAAGATTAAAATATTAATATATCTTACACCTTTTTGTACATATGTGGGCCATTCATTGAATGTTGTTTCCTATTCTTTGGATATTGTTATAATGGTTTGGGTGGATGTTAATATAATAATGTATATTATCAATCATCAGTTGTTGAAAGTGGAATACAATTGATGGATAAGGTGCAGCCAATCTATTGGTTAACAATAAATGAAATATAGTCTACCCGTGTTTTCACACGGGTCTGCACCTAGTAGATATAGATATAGATATAGATATTGATTTTATAAAGATAAATATACAGAAAACAACCTTTATATATACTTAAAATAGCAGGTTTCAACCTTTTTGTTTAAAATGCACGCACACCAACCTTTTACTATATATTTTGTTACGAGTTTCAACCTTTAACACAAACTCCGTTAATTTATGATATTAAGTCAGGTCACATGCGAATCATATGAGGTACCATCCACAAATAATTAAAACATTAACTTCTTAATTAATTTATCAAACTAATATTAAGGGTATGTTTGGCAAAACTAGATGGTGGCTGGTGGCTGGTAGCTGATAGCTGGAAGCTGTTAGCTGTAAGCTTTTTAAATATATTTTGGTGTTTGGCAGAGTAGCTGAAGCTTTTAATAAAATGTATAAAATGACCAAAATGGACATAATTAAAAGCTTGCAAGGAAGGTTTTTATTTTATTTTTAAAATAGAATGTGTATTTGTGTCATTTACTAATTAAAAGCTTGTAACTAGTAGAGCTTTTTTTTTAAACGCTAGTACTAGTAGCTTTTCATTATATAGTTTTTTCTCCTAATCTAAAAGCTTCCGGCTCCTTCAACCAACCAAGGCTTTTTATTAAGTAGAAGCTTTTTCTTAAAAGCTCTTAAAAGCTAATTGCCAAACATACGTTATGTTAAGTATACCCCACCCAACCTCATATCCATTGTTACAAGTTTCAAATAAACAAAACCCATTTATCCGTATCCATTGACATACCAAATCCTCTGCTCCCTCCTCATACTCCAATTTCATATTTTTCTTTCAATTTCCCTCATCCTAAAATTATTTAATTTTCACCAAGTTTGTCACCCACTACCATATTCAACAAAGAAACCCCAATTAGAGGTCTGTACAATTCAATCGATCTTTCACCTTTCTTAAGTTTTCTTGATTGACTCAATTTTCAATTGCCCGGGGTCGTCTTCAAACTTAAATTTGGGGAAAATTGAACCAGCTAGCTAGGGTTTGAAGGAAAGAGGGATATTACAACGGGTATGGTGGCACTGATTGTGACGGTTAATAGTGGAGATTAATTGTGGTGGTGAATGTGGAGGGTGGATTGTTTGTTGCTGTTGCTACAATAAATAATAGCCTAACGTTAGTCCTGAGTCACAAAAAGGGGTTCAAGTGTTCAAGGGTTCCGATCTGCCAAACGCAGGTCGTGGTGTCCTCCTACGTTGCAAAACGTAGAAGGAGGTTCAAGATAATATGGTTTTTGTTAGTGTTGGAATTCTGGTCTGAGTATTATTCAACACCAGAATTGTCAAGACTTGAGAGATGTGTGCATGTGATGGAGATAGACTCCTCACGTGTGTGTGTTGACTAAAGGAATAGAAGATTGAGTGTAAGAGGAATAATCAGGGATGCCTCAGATGTGTGGATCTGATCCTGATTATATAGAGGAGTTGTCTTCTAATTCAGGAAGGCATATTATCTTGGACCATGTTGCAACAAGAGGACAGGCCACTTTAGGTTGGTAATGGCTTTGGACCTACGGTCCGAGCTGTGCAATGTCTACACGACAGTTGCTTTGAGCTGGCCGAGGAAAAGGTGACAAGACAGGTCATTTTTTGATCTGTGCTTATTCGTTGTTTGAACCTTTGTAGGTTTCAACGCTTCAAGCGTATATTTGTGATGGTTATCAGACTTTTTGCCTTGGGCTACCTACGTCATCAGCCCCCCAAGTCAGGAGTCTTTGTGGTGTAGGTAGAAGGCTTCTGACTGTTCGCTATCTTTTGTTTTTCGTTGAAAGGTTCGAAGGTTCGTAGGTTTTTGGGCGGTTGCTTTTTCTCGATTTAAACTGTGATTTGACTGACTGATGTGACAGATGTCAGCCGCTCAGTCTTTGTATTAATTATCTTACATCATTATCTATAATTGATGTGCTTAAAGTGGTTTAGTAATAACTAACTAAATTAACCTCAATTAGACACTCTAAGTTTTGAATTTATAACCTAAGACTCTCTAAACCTAAACCACACAACCGGCAAGTGTACTGGTCAGTGCAGTACAGCTAAAGTAAGTCTGAGTATCGAACCCACGAGACTCTACTGAAAATGTAAACTAAACTTGATTACTTATCTACAAACTGAATTAAATTGTTTTGTTGCTAAAAGGGGGGTTTCTAACAAATCTACTACAAATAAATAAAATAAAACTAAAATAACTAAAGACACAAGCTGGAGACTGGAATTCGGATCAAGTGATGGGAAGGCACTACCTAGGCTAGAATCCTACACATGAATGATAAGTTTCTAATGGTTATGGAACTGGTGTGGAACCGGGATCTTAAAATACTAAACTTACAGGATAAACTAGAGGACCCTCGACCCTTCTCAAGGAGAAACCTAAGGTTACCTATAAGCCGTTAAACCACCGGTTGAGAGGTTACCCTTACAGGCTTACCTACTCGAATCTTAAAGTACCCGCTAGACAGTCTACCTTACAGCGCGAAAGTCACAATACACCCGAAAGTGCAAGGGGTAACTACAATATTTCTGATAAGACTTGGCCTACAAGGAATGCTAGAGAAACTAGGAAGATCTTCTCACAAAGCCTCTAGATCTAGCAATTTAACACCCTAGACAGACCAACAATCTCGCACCTTACAACTATTGAGAATTGGTAGAACACCTAGAATTACCTAACTAACAATTACAACTCCTATGGATAACCTGCAAAAATTAACCATAAACTAGTTGCTAACACCCAGTTCGCAACCTAACCCGCATTCATACACGAAAGACATTCACAAAAACGCAAGTGGAGTTTATAAAAATTAATTAGACAAAACTAAATATGCATATACATCAAACCAGAAAATAAAGAGTTCTTTACTTTAAAATTCATCCACAACCGAAAGTTCCAAAACCAAAAGAAAATAATCAAACAAGCGTATTCATCATCGCCTAGGTAGCATCAAGGATCTAGCCAATAATTGTCATGATAATATCAAAACAATAAAAACAAATAATACTCATAGTGTTTACAACGGGTTTGAATAAATAAATAATAAATTAGAACCAACCCGTGCTGACACCTATGATTCAACCCTTGACCTCCACTCCTCTAGATTAATAATAATATGCCGCTGCTGTCTTGATGTCTCCCTCGAAAGAATATGGCAGCTCCCCCTCAAAATAATGTGCGGCCTCGTTATAATATTCTTCCCCAAAACGTGCGCCGCCTTCAATCGAAGATCATAAAATAACCCTCAAATAATAGGTTCCAATTATTCTTATTTCATGTTTTGGGCTTCAATAGTGACTTTGACCAAAGTCACGTTATTTTGTCTATTATTATTATTATTATTATAGATAGTGGTATAACTCCGTGCTCTTGAACTCGGGCGTTCTTGACTTGACTAAACTTGCTCGTTTACGCTCCAACGTTCATTCGAACACCTACCAAAATATAAAATAAATAAATAAGTACTACAAAAGACACAAAACCAATAAAAATCTATAAAAAACCTATACAAAATAAAATAGATCGGTACAAGCCTAAAACTAATAAAAGTACTATCTAAACGACTCAAAAACTGTACAAACTTTACACTGGAAATAGATGTATTTTTCAATACAACAATAATAACTGCCATTATATTATTTCATTACCACAAAATAATTTCACTTTTTTACCTTCTTCTCCAACGATTCCTCTTCATTTTCCTTAGGGTTTCGCTTGCATTCATCTGGTCAGTCTTTCCTCTTTTACTTTTCTTTATTTTTAATCATCCTTCATGGAGCTATGGGTGCTAAGAAGGATATGTCTATCACCTTCTATTCCCTGACCCAAGAGGAAGTTGAAGCGTTCTGCTTGGAGTGGGACATTGATCTGTCCTTCAAGCCTACTGCTCCTGGTTTGACAGATCCTGTTGTCCTGATGGTTCTATCGCACTGTATTGTCGTCATTTTGAGTTTTCCAATGTTCGTCATCCCTTTTCTATTTTCTTGCTCAATGTACTTGAGTATTATAGGGTTTCTTTGGGTCAAATCCATCCTCATGGGGTTGGCCGTGTTTTGCATTTTGAGATGCTTTGTAGGGCTCTTGGTTATGACCGAACCCTTCTTATGTTTAGGCGTTTCTTTCGCCTTGCTAAGAATGGTGATTGGTTTACCTTTGAAGGATCCTCAGTTGAAACAAACTTGATTTCTTCACATGTAACAACCGTTGGTCAGTGGAAGACTAGATTTTTCTGGGTTTCTGAGTCTATTTTTCCCTTCAAGCCTGTGTGGAGGCACCCCGAGGCTGTTCTTAACGAAGCAGAGCCGTTGGAGTCTGCCTTAGATGGGATTTTTCTTAAGGATATTCGGGCATGCCCATCCAGGCTTCGTCCCTTTGGCGAACCTTTTCTCGTTTTATCCGGTATTAGCACTCGCTGGGAGAAACAGGGTAGAAACTTTGTGTTGATGAAGGGTAATCGGGGTATGCTTGTTTTTATCACCGTTTTTACTTGGTTTTTCTTTCAAATTATTTATGTTTTCTGTTTGTCTTGTAGTTATGTCGGCTTTGGACTTTATTAAGGGCGATGATGCTTCGGAGGTTGTCTTCAAGGATGATGAAGCTGCCGATGGTGAGGATGCTTTGACTAAATATGAGAAGGGAAGGTATGACGGTGGTAACTATGTCGCTGTTCCCAATGTGAAGAGTTTTTCTAAGCCTGTTTCGACTAGGAGGTCTAGTCGTTGTTTGTTGAAGGCTGCGAAGTTTGTGGATGCTTCTGAAGCGGTTGATGTTAGTGATGATATAGAGAATTCTGAAGAGGAGAAAGATCAGGAGGTTGAAGGTGTTATTGCAGAAGTTGTTGGCAAGAAGAGTAAGGGTAAGAAGGTGGCTGCGAAAGTTGTGGTGATGAAGCATGGTGAGGGTTCCACAAGTGTGGAAGGTGAAGGGGTGTACACCCATGGTTGGAATGTGAAACCTTATGATACTTTTAAATCATCCGCTGTTTGTGAGGATGTTCTTGCTCATTTTGCTACCCCTGGTGCCATGGCTTGTTTGGAGGGGTTGGATGATGATGCTCTGTTGACCAAAATGATGGTTGGAACTTGTAATCTGGCTGCTATGCTTCCTGAGGGTATTAGCAGGTTCAGGAAGATGATGGGGGAGTATAGTGAATTTGCCAGGAAAAGGAGAGAGATGAAGCAAGATTTGGCTTCTTTAAAGAAGGATGCTTTAGAATGAGCTGAGAAAGAGAAGACCTTTATTAGGCTGATAGATGAGTTGAAGAAAGGGCATGAAGCTGAGGTTGCTAAACATGAGGCTGCTCGTGTGAAAGTTGAGGTTGACAGGTTAGGCCTTGAAGCAGAGAGGAAGATGTTTGAGCAAGAGAAGGTTGGGTTAGAGGCTTCCCTTGCTGGTGCCTTAGATGACAATCAATGGTTGATTGAGGAGGGTTTCTAGCAAGTTGTCACCTATTTGCTTCATTCTGCGGAGTTTAATTCTGCTCTTGGTGAGGTTTATACCAAACTCCTTATTCATGGTAAGCATACATGCTTTGTTGCAGGTTTTAAAGCTCATGAAGCGGGTGAGGTTATGGAGGAGTCTCCTTTGTTTCAGCCCAAGTCCTTGGATGTTTTTAAAGAGACGGTGTTGAAGATGGAGCAGAAATCCTATCAGTGTGTTTCCCAGGTGTCCTCTTGTTATGGAAAACCTTTGCAGGTGTTAAAGCAGATGAAGCCCCCTGGTTTGAATGAAGCTGTGTGTGCTCAAGTGCTTGAGTCGGTTTCCAAAAAATGGGCTCGTTCTGGTGACAGTGAGGAAACTTTAGATGCTGAAGAGTTACTGTGCAAGGATGCAAGCGTTGAAGCTTCTGAGGCTGGGGTTGTTGGGGATAAGCCTTTGAAAAAGGGAAAGAAAGCTAAGAAAACAAAGGTGGCGAAAGTCGTTGGGGATGATGAGGCCTCGAAGTCTTCGGGGTCTGGTGATGTTGCTTAGTTTTCTTATCCTTTATTCGTAGCTTTTTTAGCAGTATGTCTGTAAACAATTAACCTGGTGGTAGTAGGCTTTGATAGCCTTGTGAACAATTTGTAGTACTTGGCCTGTTAAGACTTTTAATGTTTTGAGCCCTTCAGGCTATTTCATGATTACTTTCTTTGTTGGCTTTTTTAACTGTGTTTGTTCTATGGTATTTGTCTTTGTTATGTTTGGGAATGTTTAACCGGTAGCACCTTAAAAGGTTGAATGCTGCAGTCATTCATCCTAAAGGTTACACTACTTAGTGTTTTTTTTTTTTTTTTTTTTTTTTTTTTTTTTTTTTTTGTGTAAGTTTGTTCAAAAACTTAAGGAACAATTGGTGTAGGCTGCTCAAACCCGTCTATGAGACATGTAAAGAAAGAGCTTTGTAGGTCTCATGGAGTTGGATTGATCTAGGAACTCACCCCTTATATAGGTTCATTCAACCCTTGAACCTATTGAGCGAAATGGCCTGGGAGCTCATACCCTTACATGGCCCTTGCCATGGAGTTTCTTGCAAGGTTCTCAACCTGAAAATAGGATAGAAAGACAAATTTTCTAAAGAGGATCTACTGATCCTTTCATTGATTTAACAAGCCAATGTTACATCATTCAACTAGGAGGAAATTACATTTCTTGAAGGCCTAGACAAAGAACATTTTAAGGTTCTTGCCGTTCCAGTGGCGTGGTAGCTTCTTGCCTTCCATGTTGGCAAGTTTATAGAATCCTCCTTTGTGGGATTCCAAGATGGTGTAGGGACCTTCCCATCTTGGTCCTAATTTTCCTTGATTTTCTTTCTTGCTTGCTTCGTTGTTCCTTAAGACCAAATCTCCTGGCTTGAAGCGTTCATGCCTTACCTTAGTGTTGTAGTAGGACTCCATCACTTTTTTGTATTGAGCTTCTTGAATTGCTGCTAAGTCCCTTGTTTCTTCTAAGAGATCTAGGTTGAGCAGAGCTTCTTCCTCATTGGTCTTGATGTTGACGTGGAGCGTTCGAGGTGTGGTAACCCCAATCTCGGCCGGGATAACTGCTTCAGATCCGAAAGTAAGACTGTATGGCGTTTTCTTGTTGCTTGTTTTCTCCGTGGTTCGGATGGCCCATAAGACGCTTGGAAGCTCATCCAACCATATTCCTCCTTTTTTGCCGAGTCTTGCCTTGATCCCTTCAACCACACTTCGGTTCATTCGTTCAACCTGGCCATTTGATTGTGGGTATGCCACAGAACTGAATACTTGAGTTATTCGATATTCCTTGCACCAAGTGCTGAAGGGTTTCTCTGCAAATTGCTTCCCATTATCTGTGACCAGCACTCCGGGTAGGCCATACCGGCAGATAATGCTTTCCCAAACGAAGTCGATAATCTTTTTTCCAGATATTTTTTCTAAGGGCCTCACTTTTGGCCACTTTGTGAAGTAATCAACAGCAACCAATAAAAACTTGACTCCTCCCTTTGCAGGTGGGAAGGGTAAAACGATATCCATCCCCCATTTATAAAACGACCAAGCTGAGTTAACTGGGATTAGGTCATGCTTGGGGCTCTTTGGGACTGGGGCGTGTATTTGACAGGCTTCACATTTTTTCAGTTGTTCCGATGCATCTCTGTGCATGGAGGGCCAGAAGTAGCCGAGATTCATGAGCTTTGCTACCACTGATTGTGGACCATAATGAGATCCACATATACCTTCATGAACTTCCTTGATTAAGTATCTGCTTTGTTCCGAGCCAACACATCGAAGCAGTGGAGCCAAATACCTTTTTTTGTAGAGTATGTCTTCTTGGATGGTGTATTGCCTTGACTTGATCCAGACCTTTTCGGCTTCAACATTGTCTTGAGGAAGTTCACCTTTCTTCAGGAATGCTATGCATGGGGTCATCCAATTTGGTTCACTTTCAGTGATTACATCTTGTACCTTGTGCTCGGATATGGAAGGCTTTTGGATTACTTCTACCAGCACTTTCTTGGTAAGATGGGCAAAGCTTAATGAGGCGAGCTTGCTGAGAGCGTCGGCTTTTTTGTTGTGTGATATTGGAACTTGTTTGATCTTGCAGGACTGGAAGGTGTTCATGATTTCTTTTGCCTTTTCTCTATATTTTTTCATCTTTTGGTTCTTTGGCTATGTAGCTATCATTTACTTGGTTAGAAACCAAGAGTGAGTCAGTGAACACTTGAAGCTTTTGGACGACCATCTTTTTTGCAAGCCTTAATCCTGCGATCAGGGCCTCATATTCTGCTTCATTGTTGGTGGCCTGAAATTCCAAGTGAAGAGCATATGTGAATTCTAATCCCTCAGGATTGATTAGAAGAAGACCTACTCCGGATCCTTCAACGCTGGAAGCTCCGTCCGTATAAAGCTTCCAGGATTCGGGATCGGAAGGTTCGTCTATTGCTATGTTATCTTCAGTGGTTTCCACCTTTGGGACCTCAGCTATAAAGTCGGCTAATATTTGTGCTTTTATTGCCTTTCTTGGGACATAGGCGATTTTGTGTTCACCTAGTTCGACAACCCACTTGGCCAGGCGTCCCGAAGTTTCAGGTTTTTCAAGAACACTCTTAATGGGTTGGTCGGTGACCACTTGTATGGGGTGTGCTTGAAAGTACCTGTCACACCCTCAAATTTCCACTGTGGGGTTTATACCGCGAGGCGCATGACAAACCAGGATCCCATAGCCATAAGTCACATGAATGAACACTAAATGCCCAAACCATTTAGTTCGTTTTCAAAAACCAAGTTTAGTTAAGCTGCGGAAGCGTAAACCAAATTTAAACCTTTTAAAACCATGCGCAAAACAACGCGCCCAAATTAAAACCATATGAAGGAAAATGTAAAAGCATAATATATAATTTATGTGTATGCCCAAGACCCCAAATGCAGTGAAGTGTACAGTGCTTTCTAATCCTGGCACCGGAAGCTAACTACATGCAAAAGCATGTAAATCGTGGGTCAACAAACAATGTTGGTGAGTTCACTAAGTAAGAAGGTGAGTAAGTAAATGCGCTGGTTTCCAAAACCACGTAACCAAGTAAAAGCGTAGGTCCTCCAGATCAAAATGTTCAAGAGTTATCAGTTTAAGCGTGTCAGGGGTAGCTGACCCACTCATTGCAACTAAACAGAATTATTGGGACACCTTCAGTAATATAGTAATTTGCCTCAATAACTGGTGTCTATCAACACCAGTTCTCAAATGTGGTCAGAAGTTCATGCCCGTGCCTCAAGCACCTCAGACATGAGGTTGCTACACAACCTAATAGCGCTATCAACTAATACCCCGCTCGCCTCCAGCGATTAACCCAATAATATGCAAGGACTTTCAAAAATGATAGAGTGTTTAGTTCACAAAGTACCAATAAGTTTTAAACTGATCAAAAACCCGATCCACACAAGGAATCGTAAAACAGACCCACACAAGGAGTCAAAACATCTCAAAACCCGAAAAGTAAAAGTAGTCCCGAACCAGACTAGAAAACGTTTTGTAAGTTGTCTCAAACCCGAGACGCATGCTTTTGAGAAAAAGTAGTGAAACTCACCTTAGTATGCAAGCAAGTAAATCCAAACTCCAAAGTAGGGTGTGCTACCAACTCCCTAGTACATGTGTCACTAAGTGAGTATATGTGTAATACCATTACGCCATATAACCCGTTTGTCCAAGACGTTTAATTGTTCAAAATCGTATAAGTGACACCTAGTGGTTCTACATGCATAAGTAAACCCTACGGACCCGTTGGTGAATATGTTGGTTACCATCAGTTGTACACTTCCTATGCATCTCATATAAGTGTCCATTCAAGTTCATGACAATAACATACCACATAGGACTCCAAATAGTCACATAAACACATAATACACAATCTGCGTTTTTAGGACAGATTATGCGACATGAAAACTAATCTATTTAAAATACTTAACAAACGAATTAAACTCCCAAATTTTTACTAAATATTATTTGGGATTCATTTGATAACTCATATTTTTGTTTTGTCTCAAAACCAAACACAAAAATCATGAAAAATCGTACATCACAGATATGTCCAGAAAGTTTCTACAGCAGGTCAGGTTAGTAGAAAAATTCCCAAAAATCGTGTATTCATCCAAACGGGATAAATCCACTTGGAAAAGTCAAGTAATTCCAATATTAACCTACTGTCCAATTTTCATAACTTAATTCCTTGTAAAACTCGAGTTATGATTGTTTAAAGTTCACCCAGTTTGTTAATCCGAAAATCTGATATGACCTTTAATCAAAGAAAATTCCAAAAACATATCAAACGACATCCAAATCAGATGATTTTGCCCATTCTAAAAAGCTAAGACCATTTACAATCCATTCATGCAAAGAATCCATCAAAAAAACACTTTAATGTCACGTAACAGACCCTACAAATGGACATTCAGATTCTGTCCAGCTTCTAATCATGCAATATTATCAATTATATCAAACCCTAGTTGCATATTATCAATCAATAATACCTAATAATCATCACACAACATCAATAAGAGCCACATCTGATCAAAACCCTAATGATACATCATAAACATCATCATTCATAAACCCTAGGAGTCTAAAACATCAAGAACATGCATAATCATGCAACCTATCATTTTCTAATCGCATAGGATTATGTTTAACCCATTCAATCTTTATAAATCTCAAGTTTTAATCTTTATAAAAAGGTTTCAGACCTGGACAAACTTAGTTATAGGTTTTTATAACATATTAAGAAAGATTAAAACACAAGGGATTGAAGGTTATACCGCAAGCCTTTCAAAACAATCAACCGAATGCTCTCCAAGCTTCCCGATCGATGTTCTTGAGCCTTAGCAGGTGTTTAGGGGTTAATATTTCGTAAATAGGGCAGTGGGGGCGATTAGGGTTTGAGTTTAGGTGATACAAGAGGCTTAAGGTTGCTTAAATAGGTGATAGAGGCGGTTTAGACTCGTCAAACATCCGCGAGCGGCCGCTTGGGCTCTGTGAGTGGCCGCTCACAGGCCCTCGGCGCGCGCGGGTGGCCCGTTTTGTCTCCCGACGTGTTTTCCTTTGACGTTTTCGTTATTTCGGACCGTAATATGTGCAACCCCATGCGTTAAGACCCCAACCATCCTAATGGTCAATCCATTATGGTTTTTATTAACGTATTTGGTTTATGTTCACGTAATCACATACAGTTTTCACATAGTTTCACAGAGTATCATAGAATCACGTAATTGCAATCAATCTCAAACAATTACTTCACAATCATTTTGTTTAGCAATTCACCAACGTCCGGGGTTCACTACTCATGTAAATAGTTTGGTAATTCCTCGAATTACCACCTCATGTAGTTATTAACCTATAACCGTGCAATGTGTAACTTATATAGCTAACTCTAGTTAACTATAATTCCTAAAATGTAACCAGAGTTTAGTTAAAGTGAGAACCTGAAATTGCGGGGTATCACAGTACCTTCTAAGTCTTCTAGCCGTTTGCACTAGGGCCAAGGCTAGTTTTTCAAGAGGAGGGTATTTGACCTCTGCTAACTATAAAGTTTTACTGAAGAAGTAAACAGGTACCTGGGCTTTGTCTCTTTCAATGGTGAGGATAGCACTGAGGGCTTCTTCAGTAACACAAAGGTAGACAGAGATGGTCTCTCCTGCCTCGGGGGCTGCAATGGTTGGGAGGGAAGCCAAATATTGTTTCATTTGGTTGAACGCTTCCTCTGCCTCTTCTGACCATCTGAAATTTTTCTTGTCCGTGCACCCCTTGAGAGTTTTGAAGAATGGTAAGGATCTTTCACCCAGTTTTGACATGAAGCGTTTTAAGGCATCGAGTTTGCCGTTCAAGCTTTCTACTTCTTTCTTGGTTTGTGGAGACTTCATGTTTAGGACGGCTCGAACCTTGCTGGGGTTGGCCTTTATGCTTTGTTTTCCCACGATATGTCCCAGGAATTTTCCTTCTTCGAACCCAAATGAACACTTTATAGGGTTGAGCTTCATGTTGATCTTTCTCAGGTTGCTGAACGTTTCTTGTATGTCTGGAAGCATTTGTTCCTCTGTTTTGCTTTTAATAACTAGATTATCCACGTAAGCTTCCATGTTCTTGCCGATTTGTTCAGCGAACGCTTTATCAACCAACCTTTGGTACGTGGCACCTGCATTCTTTAAGCCAAAAGGCATCTTTTGGTAACAAAAGATGCCCTTGTCAGTATGAAAGGCTGTTTTCTCTTCATCTTCCGCCTTCATCTGTATCTGGTGATAACCTTTATAGGCATCCAGGAAACACTTGAAGGGGAAACCTGTCAAAGAGTCAACTTTTAAGCATGCTTTATGCGAAGGATAACAATCTTGGAGGTATTGAACTAACTTATAAGTTATCTTTAGGTATATGGGGAACCTATTAATTAGTCAACTTTTAAGTCAACCTCGGGTAAAGGATAACAATCCTTTGGGCAAGCCTTATTGAGGTCTTTAAAGTCTATGCACATCCTCCATGAATCATCGGGCTTCTTGACCATCACCGGGTTTGCAACCCAGGACTGGTATTTGACTTCTCGGAGGATTCCTGCTTCGACCAGTTTGTCAACCTCCTGGCATGCAGCCTTGCTTCGTTCGGGGGCAAGACTTCTTTTCTTTTGTACAACCGATTTGATATGTGGAGGGATCCTAAGCTCATGTTCGGCAATGCTTCGAGGGATGCCAGTCATGTCACTAGGACACCAGGCAAAAATGTCAACATTGTTCCGCAGTAACCTTTCAAGATTTGAAAGTGTTTTGGTGGGGAGGTCTGTGTTAACCCGTATTCTTTGTTCTGGGTACTTTGGATTGATGCTGGGCTCTGTGAGTGGCCGCTCACAGGCCCTCGGCGCGCGCGGGTGGCCCGTTTTGTCTCCCGACGTGTTTTCCTTCGACGTTTTCGTTATTTCGGACCGTAATATGTGCAACCCCATGCGTTAAGACCCCAACCATCCTAATGGTCAATCCATTATGGTTTTTATTAACGTATTTGGTTTATGTTCACGTAATCACATACAATTTTCACATAGTTTCACAGAGTATCATAGAATCACGTAATTGCAATCAATCTCAAACAATTACTTCACAATCATTTTGTTTAGCAATTCACCAACGTCCGGGGTTCACTACTCATGTAAATAGTTTGGTAATTCCTCGAATTACCACCTCATGCAGTTATTAACCTATAACCGTGCAATGTGTAACTTATATAGCTAACTCTAGTTAACTATAATTCCTAAAATGTAACCAGAGTTTAGTTAAAGTGAGAACCTGAAATTGCGGGGTATCACATCATCCCCAAGTTGAAAAGAATTTCGTCCCGAAATTCAGTAAGTAAATAGTAAAGCCAGCGTAAAAATGCGAGCTTGGTTCCCGGATGTCACATCATCCCCAAGTTGAAAGGAATTTCGCCCCGAAATTCACTTTGAAAAAGCTTTTTTATGTTTAGTGTTTGGTTTATGCATAGTTCTAGGTTCAGTAAAGAGATGTGGGTATTTAAGCCGCATTTGATCATTGCGTCCCCACGCGTATTCCGGTCCTAGACGGGAATTCCATCATACCATAACAATGGGTATAGTGTTCTGTTTAAGTTTCTTGACACCCCGCTCAAGAATTTCCATTGGTTCTTCCATGAACCGTAGCCGTTGGTCCACCTGGATCTCCTCTAGTGGCACCATCAGTGTTGTATCCAACAGGCATTTCTTTATATTTGATATGTGGAGTACATCGTGTACCCCATTAAGTTCATTAGGCAGGTTCAACCTCTAAGTTACTGGACCAATCCTTTCGACAATCTCGAATGGTCCAACGCATCGCGGGTTCAACTCTCCCCGATTTCCAAAGCGTATCACCCCCTCCAAGGTGACACCTTCAATAGGACCTTGTCCCCAACCTGGAACTCCAAAGGTATCCTACGATTCGTGCACGAGTTTGGGACCTGTTAGTTGGCTATCCCCAACCTCAGTCCAGCAGATGGGAGACCTACACTTGCGTCCATAAAGTGCCTCAAAAGGCGCACACTGTATCGAAGTGTGGTAGCTGTTTATATACGATAATTCAATCAAAGGCAAGTTCTTATCCCAACTGTTGCCAAAATCCACCACGCACGCTCGTAGCAGATCCTCCAATGTTTGGATGGTACGTTCACTCTGTCCATCCGTCTGTGGGTGATAGGCTGTGCTCATATCTAAGCGAGTTCCCAAAGCGTTTTGGAGAGTAGTCCAAAAATGAGAAGTGAATCGCGCATTGCGATCAATATAATAGAAGTAGGCACCCCATGCCTAGAGACTACCTCCTTGACGTAGAGATATGCTAGTTTCTCCAGCGAGTCCGTTTCCTTTATTGCCATAATGTGTGCCGATTTGGTTAAATGATCCACGATAGCCCAAATCATGTTATGGCCCGTTGGCGTTCTAGGAAGCTTTGTAATAAAATCCATAGAAATCCCGTCCCATTTCCACATAGGGATTTCTGGTTGCTGGAGTAGGCCTGAAGGTTTCTGATATTCAATCTTAACCTTCGCGCAAGTCAAGCACTTACTAACGTAAGTGGCTATCTCAGCTTTCATGTTTGGCCACCAGAAAAGAGTTTTGAGATCTTGGTACATCTTGTCCGAACCAGGATGTACCGAATATCGAGAGGTGTGAGCTTCATCGAGCACCAGTTGTCTGAGATCCCCAAAACGTGGTATCCAGATTCAATTCATAAAGTAATGAGGACCATCTGTCTTTAGTTCCAGGTGCTTATCAGCACCATGTAAAGTTTCAAGCCCGATGTTTTCTTCTTTCAAAGCCCCGCCCTGGGCTTCACGTATCTTATTAGGAAGATTAGAATGTATAGTGAGTTGTAAAGCTCACACCCATCTGTGTTTTGTTTCCTTATGATTGAGGGCATCAACTACTACATTAGCTTTCCCTGGATGATATTTGATGGCACAGTCATAATCATTCAGAAGCTCGACCCATCGACGCTGTCGCATGTTCAGCTCTTTAGATCGAATATATGTTAGAGGCTCTTGTAATTCTTCTCGTGAACCTTTAATTGCCATGAGGCATACGCGATCACATTATCACGCTGCATCAGCACACACCCTAACCCTTGGATAGACGCGTCACAGTACACCACGAAGTCTCCTGTGCCCTCAGGTAATGATAGTATAGGTGCACTGCAAAGTTTCGACTTTAATAATTGAAAAGCAGATTCTTAGGCATCTCCCCACATGTAAGTAATACCCTTCTGTGTCAAAGCAGTGAGGGGTTGAGCGATCTTAGAGAATCCCTCAATGAATCTGCGATAGTATCCCGCAAGACCAAGAAACTGGCGCACCTTTGTAGGAGACTTAGGAGCCTCCCACTTTTTAATAGCATCAATCTTGGCGGGATTGACATGTATTCCTGCCACGTTAACCACATGTCCCAGAAATTGTACTTCTCGAATCCAAAGGTCACATTTAGAGAATTTTGCATACCACTGCTCATTTCTCAATAGTTCCAAGATTAGCTGCAGGTGTTGCTCGTGCTCTTCCCTGCTCTTGGAATAAATCAGTAGGTCATCTATGAACACTATGACGAATTTGTCCAAATAGGGCTTGCACACACGGTTCATCAGATCAATGAACACAGCCGGTGCATTAGTTAGCCCAAATGGCATCACCAAAAACTCATAATGTCCATAACGAGTTCGAAAGGCGGTCTTCGTCACATCCTCCTCTCGGACTCTCAGCTGATGGTATCCTGACCTCAAGTCAATCATAGAATAGAAACTCGACCCTTGCAGTTGGTCGAACAAGTCATCAATACGAGGCATAGCGTAGCGGTTCATAACCGTCACTTTGTTCAACTCCCGATAATCAATATGCATGCAGAAACTCCCATCTTTCTTCTTAACGAACAGAACTGGAGCTCCCCATGGCGAAGAACTAGGTCTGATAAAGCCCCTATCCAATAGCTCTTGGAGTTGAGTAGACAGTTCTTGAAGTTCGCCTGGTGCTAGGCGATATGGTGCGCGTGTAACTGGAGCTGCTCCAGGCGCAAGATCGATTTGGAAATCCAGGTAGTTCCTCTTTGAAAACATCTGGGAAATCTCGGACTACTGTGATGTCCTCAATCTTAGTTTCAGTTTCAGCTCGAGTGTTAGATATGTTAGCCAAAATGGCTGGACAGCCCTTACGAATACACTTCTGGGCTTTCAAAAAGGAAATGATGCCCACCATGGCATCACCACAATCACCCTATATAGATAAAAGTTCTCCACTTGGGAGGGGGACACGAACAATCTTCTCCTGACAGAGAATTTCTGCGTGTTGCTTGGACAACCAGTCCATGCCAACCACGAGATCAAAACTTCCTAGGGTGATAGGTAGAAGGTCGATGGCAAACAATTGCCCATCTAGCTCGAGCTTACATTCACGATGAATATGGGTTACCTCAACAGGCTTCCCGTCAGCTAACTCTATAGAGTACGGGGTATCAAGAAGAGTAGGAACCATCCTTAGTTGTTTGTTAAATTTCGATGACACAAAACTATAGTCCGCACCAGTATCATATAAAATAAAAGCAAGAGTGTCGTTCAAGGAGCACACACCCGTCACGACATTGTTATCAGTCCTAGCTTCCCCAGCGCCAATCACAAATGCTCTTCCACGAGCCCCATTGTTGTTGTTACCGTTGGGGTAGTTGTTGTTGAAGGATTTATACCTCACACTATCCCACGTTCTTTTGCTATCACCAAAAGTAGAAGATGAAGCACCATGCTTTGGAAAAGTACCATGCTCAACAGCCTCATCAGTGAGTTTGCGAGCCAGGTGAAAGATTTGTTAGATTATGGGTAAGTGAGCTGCAATGGCCAAGCCACGAATCTGAGGAACCCACCCTTTTGGTATGAAATTCGATCCGCTGGTAAAGTTGGTTAATTAGATTCGAGCACGAAGTATCTAACTCTTGTAGCTTGGTAGTGTAGGTGTCGATCTCCGATCCAACTGTCTTTAGATAACCATTTTTCTAGATTTCACCACAGGGTGTTACGTTCTCCATCCAAGTATTTGTAACTCATCGAGTGTGCATGTAGCATACATTTCCCCATCCTTCCTGGGGCAAACGCACATGGAAAAGACTCATACAATCGAAGCAATCAGACGGTCTCCTTCAGTTCCATTGGAGTTATCGAGGTTTACAATCAATAAAAAGGCTTGAAAATATGATGGCAGGTTGTTATTGTGGCATGTGCGTTCAAGGAATAAGAAAGTTCAAATGTGGAAATCAGGGGAAACGAATGATTTAGCAAAATAGATCTTTACGAGGGCCGCAACCACCCTATCGTTGATCATAAGAACCCAGTCTTATCTAAGTTAACAAAGGGAAAGGAAAGAAAAGATAGGTAAGAAAAGGTAAGAGCCAATCGTTGCCACGCTCTGCCTTCATCCTCACTTTCCATGTGCTCGTCCTGCTCAGGTCCCCCTTCCATCCCTTCTTCTTCCTCTTTCTCGGTGTCAGTGTTATATGGATCTTATTACGTACAGTCTCTTTCTCCAGTCCTATGAAAGCCAACTTAGTGGTCAGCTCTACTCATTCCTCCAATCGTGACTGTCAGTCACTGGTAGGTTTCGACTTCCTCTGAGATACTGCACTGCATCGCAGGCCTTACATAACTCCCCAAGAGTGTGTGTGTAACAAGCCCCGATCTGATGTGTTCCCATGAATCTACTATATACTCACGAGAAACAGTGACACGAATGTCATGTATCACTTGCTCGTACAGGGCGTAAATGTGTTAGAGTAAAGATAAAATTCTATATGAGTAACCCAGTCTCGTCTGAGTTCCATTGAGAGTAAGAAGGTCAAATAACAAGGAACAGAAACTAATTGTCTCCTTGCTCAGTGAAAAAGGATAAGTCTCAGTATCACATCATGCACATCGTGCAACTTTCCTGTGTACACGTTTCACAACGCTCGCAAGGGCTTTCTTCCTTGTACAATTGTTGTTTCCTCATCCACGAGGTTTGTTAGGATACTACTCCCAGTAATGCGCCACCTAGTGTAACCCTGGGTTCCCACCATTGACGTGTTCAAAATTAGGTCTAGAACTAGAAGATAACATGTCTCTCGAAACCATATGTTATAGATATATGTAGCTAAAAGCTAGTTGTGCACTTAAGTTATGAGTGTACTTATGCTATGATGATTATAGACTAGACTCAACATGCAGTCCTAGTTCACTATAACCAATGGCTCTGATACCAATCTGTCACACCCTCAAATTTCCACTATGGGGTTTATACCGCGAGGCGCATGACAAACCAGGATCCCATAGCCATAAGTCACATGAATGAACACTAAATGCCCAAACCATTTAGTTCGTTTTCAAAAACCAAGTTTAGTTAAGCTGCGGAAGCGTAAACCAAATTTAAACCTTTTAAAACCATGCGCAAAACAACGCGCCCAAATTAAAACCATATGAAGGAAAATGTAAAAGCATAATATATAATTTATGTGTATGCCCAAGACCCCAAATGCAGTGAAGTGTACAGTGCTTTCTAATCCTGGCACCGGAAGCTAACTACATGCAAAAGCATGTAAATCGTGGGTCAACAAACAATGTTGGTGAGTTCACTAAGTAAGAAGGTGAGTAAGTAAATGCGCTGGTTTCCAAAACCACGTAACCAAGTAAAAGCGTAGGTCCTCCAGACCAAAATGTTCAACAGTTATCAGTTTAAGCGTGTCAGGGGTAGCTAATCCACTCATTGCAACTAAACAGAATTATTGGGACACCTTCAGTAATATAGTAATTTGCCTCAATAACTGGTGTCTATCAACACCAGTTCTCAAATGTGGTCAGAAGTTCATGCCCGTGCCTCAAGCACCTCAGACATGAGGTTGCTACACAACCTAATAGCGCTATCAACTAATACCCCGCTCGCCTCCAGCGATTAACCCAATAATATGCAAGGACTTTCAAAAATGATAGAGTGTTTAGTTCACAAAGGACCAATAAGTTTTAAACTGATCAAAAACCCGATCCACACAAGGAATCGTAAAACAGACCCACACAAGGAGTCAAAACATCTCAAAACCCGAAAAGTAAAAGTAGTCCCGAACCGGACTAGAAAACGTTTTGTAAGTTGTCTCAAACCCGAGACGCATGCTTTTGAGAAAAAGTAGTGAAACTCACCTTAGTATGCAAGCAAGTAAATCCAAACTCCAAAGTAGGGTGTGCTACTAACTCCCTAGTACATGTGTCACTAAGTGAGTATATGTGTAATACCATTACGCCATATAACCCGTTTGTCCAAGACGTTTAATTGTTCAAAATCGTATAAGTGACACCTAGTGGTTCTACATGCATAAGTAAACCCTACGGACCCGTTGGTGAATATGTTGGTTACCATCAGTTGTACACTTCCTATGCATCTCATATAAGTGTCCATTCAAGTTCATGACAATAACATACCACATAGGACTCCAAATAGTCACATAAACACATAATACACAATCTGCGTTTTTAGGACAGATTATGCGACATGAAAACTAATCTGTTTAAAATACTTAACAAACGAATTAATCTCCCAAATTTTTACTAAATATTATTTGGGATTCAGTTGATAACTCATATTTCTTTTTTGTCTCAAAACCAAACACAAAAATCATGAAAAATCGTACATCACAGATATGTCCAGAAAGTTTCTACAGCAGGTCAGGTTAGTAGAAAAATTCCCAAAAATCGTGTATTCATCCAAACGGGATAAATCCACTTGGAAAAGTCAAGTTATTCCAATATTAACCTACTGTCCAAATTTCATAACTTAATTCCTTGTAAAACTCGAGTTATGATTGTTTAAAGTTCACCCAGTTTGTTAATCCGAAAATCTGATATGACCTTTAATCAACGAAAATTCCAAAAACATATCAAACGACATCCAAATCAGATGATTTTGCCCATTCTAAAAAGCTAAGACCATTTACAATCCATTCATGCAAAGAATCAATCAAAAAAACACTTTAATGTCATGTAACAGACCCTACAAATGGACATTCAGATTCAGTCCAGCTTCTAATCATGCAATATTATCAATTATATCAAACCCTAGTTGCATATTATCAATCAATAATACCTAATAATCATCACACAACATCAATAAGAGCCACATCTGATCAAAACCCTAATGATACATCATAAACATCATCATTCATAAACCCTAGGAGTCTAAAACATCAAGAACATGCATAATCATGCAACCTATCATTTTCTAATCGCATAGGATTATGTTTAACCCATTCAATCTTTATAAATCTCAAGTTTTAATCTTTATAAAAAGGTTTCAGACCTGGACAAACTTAGTTATAGGTTTTTATAACATATTAAGAAAGATTAAAACACAAGGGATTGAAGGTTATACCGCAAGCCTTTCAAAACAATCAACCGAATGCTCTCCAAGCTTCCCGATCGATGTTCTTGAGCCTTAGCAGGTGTTTAGGGGTTAATATTTCGTAAATAGGGCAGTGGGGGCGATTAGGGTTTGAGTTTAGGTGATACAAGAGGCTTAAGGTTGCTTAAATAGGTGATTGAGGCGGTTTAGACTCGTCAGACATCCGCGAGCGGCCGCTTGGGCTCTGTGAGTGGCCGCTCACAGGCCCTCGGCGCGCGCGGGTGGCCCGTTTTGTCTCCCGACGTGTTTTCCTTTGACGTTTTCGTTATTTCGGACCGTAATATGTGCAACCCCATGCGTTAAGACCCCAACCATCCTAATGGTCAATCCATTATGGTTTTTATTAACGTATTTGGTTTATGTTCACGTAATCACATACAGTTTTCACATAGTTTCACAGAGTATCATAGAATCATGTAATTGCAATCAATCTCAAACAATTACTTCACAATCATTTTGTTTAGCAATTCACCAACGTCCGGGGTTCACTACTCATGTAAATAGTTTGGTAATTCCTCGAATTACCACCTCATGTAGTTATTAACCTATAACCGTGCAATGTGTAACTTATATAGCTAACTCTAGTTAACTATAATTCCTAAAATGTAACCAGAGTTTAGTTAAAGTGAGAACCTGAAATTGCGGGGTATCACAGTACCTTCTAAGTCTTCTAGCCGTTTGCACTAGGGCCAAGGCTAGTTTTTCAAGAGGAGGGTATTTGACCTCTGCTAACTATAAAGTTTTACTGAAGAAGTAAACAGGTACCTGGGCTTTGTCTCTTTCAATGGTGAGGATAGCACTGAGGGCTTCTTCAGTAACACAAAGGTAGACAGAGATGGTCTCTCCTGCCTCGGGGGCTGCAATGGTTGGGAGGGAAGCCAAATATTGTTTCATTTGGTTGAACGCTTCCTCTGCCTCTTCTGACCATCTGAAATTTTTCTTGTCCGTGCACCCCTTGAGAGTTTTGAAGAATGGTAAGGATCTTTCACCCAGTTTTGACATGAAGCGTTTTAAGGCATCGAGTTTGCCGTTCAAGCTTTCTACTTCTTTCTTGGTTTGTGGAGACTTCATGTTTAGGACGGCTCGAACCTTGCTGGGGTTGGCCTTTATGCTTTGTTTTCCCACGATATGTCCCAGGAATTTTCCTTCTTCGAACCCAAATGAACACTTTATAGGGTTGAGCTTCATGTTGATCTTTCTCAGGTTGCTGAACGTTTCTTGTATGTCTGGAAGCATTTGTTCCTCCGTTTTGCTTTTAATAACTAGATTATCCACGTAAGCTTCCATGTTCTTGCCGATTTGTTCAGCGAACGCTTTATCAACCAACCTTTGGTACGTGGCACCTGCATTCTTTAAGCCAAAAGGCATCTTTTGGTAACAAAAGATGCCCTTGTCAGTAGGAAAGGCTGTTTTCTCTTCATCTTCCGCCTTCATCTGTATCTGGTGATAACCTTTATAGGCATCCAGGAAACACTTGAAGGGGAAACCTGTCAAAGAGTCAACTTTTAAGCATGCTTTATGCGAAGGATAACAATCTTGGAGGTATTGAACTAACTTATAAGTTATCTTTAGGTATATGGGGAACCTGTTAATTAGTCAACTTTTAAGTCAACCTCGGGTAAAGGATAACAATCCTTTGGGCAAGCCTTATTGAGGTCTTTAAAGTCTATGCACATCCTCCATGAATCATCGGGCTTCTTGACCATCACCGGGTTTGCAACCCAGGACTGGTATTTGACTTCTCGGAGGATTCCTGCTTCGACCAGTTTGTCAACCTCCTGGCATGCAGCCTTGCTTCGTTTGGGGGCAAGACTTCTTTTCTTTTGTACAACCGGTTTGACATGTGGAGGGATCCTAAGCTCATGTTCGGCAATGCTTCGAGGGATGCCAGTCATGTCACTAGGACACCAGGCAAAAATGTCAACATTGTTCCGCAGTAACCTTTCAAGATTTGAAAGTGTTTTGGTGGGGAGGTCTGTGTTAACCCGTATTCTTTGTTCTGGGTACTTTGGATTGATGCTGAGGCCGAGTTTGTTTCGGTCATTTTTGTAACACCCCGCCCCTCTCATCACCAATATTGTCCGCTTTGCCCATCCAGAGCTCACGGGTTTGTTTTTGGTTGCCCAAGTGTAAACTTCCCAGGAGGTCACCCATCCTGAAACTGCTTTCACCTGAGCACGCTTAACTGTGGAGTTCTCCTCTCATCCACTAACATTAAGCCCCAAAACGCGTTGGTGATTTAAGAGGCAAGACATTACTTATGAACCAAGGATCTCTCCTGGCCACGGCCGATGTGGGATTTTCTTGGGGTGTCACATTCACCCCCTGTTAGAGTCTCATCATCCCTGATGAGGTATGCACCCACCATCCCGAACGGCACAGGAGTGGTTCTGATACCATCTGTAACACCCCGCCCCCTCATCACCAATATTGTCCGCTTTGCCCATCCAGAGCTCACGGATTTGTTTTTGGTTGCCCAAGTGTAAACTTCCCAGGAGGTCACCCATCCTGAAACTGCTTTCACCTGAGCACGCTTAACTGTGGAGTTCTCCTCTCATCCACTAACATTAAGCCCCAAAACGCGTTGGTGATTTAAGAGGCAAGACATTACTTATTAACCAAGGATCTCTCCTGGCCACGGCCGATGTGGGATTTTCCTGGGGTGTCACAATTTTTTTCTTCGCTGACTATCAGCACTGTGGTTGATGCTTGAAGGGTTGCAATCCCATCTTTGGTGGGGATCTTGGCATTCCTTCGACTGATGGAGATGGTCATGTCAAAAACCACTACTCCAGGTCTGCCAATGATAACATCATAATTGGATGGTAGGTCCGGGACGATAAAGCTTAGAAGTTCTGTTCTTTGGGTTTTCTCATCGGAGAAACTAACATCAAGCGTTATTTCTCCTAGGGGCTTGATGGGTATGTCTGCAATACCTTTTATAGAGGCCTCTGTGGGTTGGAGCTTGGAGCGTTCCTCAGGGCTCAGGAGTTTGAAGTATTTTTCAAACATGATTTCTGTAGCCGCTCCTGTAACACCCCAAAATTTCTAAACCGTATTTTATGATAATATAAGCACACAGGGATTTAAATTATCAAATAGTTGACAAAAGTTGGGAAGGACTAATCTTGCCAAGACACCAAACTAGTGTTTGGTTAATAATAAAACAAAAACATGGAGATGAACTCCAAAAAAAAAAAAAAATCCCCAAATTCGTTCATCAACACACACACACACACACACCAAACCCTCAAGAACTCAAGAACATGCCTGAATCAAGGTGCAATCAAAGGGCTTTTGAATGCATTAGCCCTAAAATGAATCATCCAAGCATAAAACACACAAAGGTAACCTTTTATTTGGCTAATTTTGATGGTATGTTCATGCTTGGCTATAATGAAAATCATGGTCGTTATGAAAACATGTATGTTGGTAAACCATGACCAATAATGCTTATAGACATGTAAAGACTAGTTCTAACAACCTAAGTGGTCGTTCACCTCATAGGTGCAAATACAAGAAACTTTGGATAGCCAAGGAATCTCGGAATGGGGTAAAGAGGAAGCACGCATAAGGTAAGTCACTCGATGACTTAAATCTCAATATATATTCCTAATATGTTTATATGCTTAGTTAACGTTGGAGTAGACATTTGAAGTGTCACAAAAGAAGCTTCATAAGTAATTCTTAATTTCATAGAAAACGGCCTTAGATGAAGGTTGTCAAGATCCCAAGTTAGACTAACGGGTCGGTTGGGTAAAACGCTAGTTAGACAAGAATTCATTCCAAGGGTCAATATTACGCCAATATCGATTGTGTTAATGGCTTGAGCATATTTGTAGACTTTATGATAGTAATATCAAGCTAGCCTAGAAGCAAAGAGGCGAGAGCCAAGGTAAGTCATATCTATGACTTTGTAGGATATATACATATATGCTCATGTGGGGTGTATAAATCGTGGGTATACCTTCTAGATGAAATGAGATTGTGAATTCCAATGGTTATAAGAAAACATTGTGCTTAGATCACGTTGCAAGTCATAGAGACCGAGCTAACAAAACAGAGAGAAATGACACATGTGGCCATGGACACGAGGCATCGCAAACCCGGTGTAAATGACTTGGGCAGAGGTCACCTAGTCGAGTTGAGGCTTGATAAGCATAGAAAAATCATTACTAGGCCTTGGAAATCATAAAATCTTAAAAACTTGGTTGTATGCAAAAGTTAACGGGTTAACATATTGATGGACATATAATTCAGGGTTCTTGGGTTAGAAACCGAATAAGGAATTCAAATATACATCTAATCATGTTTGTATTACGCACAAGAACCCTTAAACGTGTCCCTGGAAGCCCCAGGAGCAGTTCTAGACGGACCCAAAAGGGGCAACTTGGTGCTGAAACATTTCGTACCTTGTCAGGATTTGGTGTAGGATACGCCACTTTTGGAGTTGCCTACGCCAATTGCCTACGCCAATGGCGTAAGATACGCCAATTTTGGCATAGGATACGCCAATGTCAGATTGCCCGAGCTAATTTCTGCTGTCCTACGCCACCAGATGTCCTTTCCCTACGCCAATAGCATAGGATACGCCAATTTGGCGTAGGATACGCCAAATCAGCCAAAATTCATTTTTTGGTATTTTGCATCTAAATTCAATCATAATAACATATTTATGGGTTGTCTAACTGTGATAAACCCTTAGGTACTCAGCTACATGAACCGGATGATGATCGAAGCTTATTTGAAGAACCGAACATGCTTAACTCGTCCGTTTCCGCAATGTTTTGATTAACTTATGAAGATACTTGGTTATTTTTTAATATGCTAAGCCGTAGCTATAATTTAGGATGTTTGTACTAATCAATGTCGCTTTTGGATGTTAATGCATTAAAGTAAACTATGAAATGCTTTAGCTTTCCAAGTACAAACCCAGTATATTATCGTTTAATTACCCCTATTATGGGTAGGGTCTTACAGCTCCCGTGTCTATGTAGGCCTTTTGTGTTTTTATTGAACCAATAGATGCTTCAAGGAAGAGGGGATCACAATGTTTGTCTTCTTTTGTGTGAGGAAAATAGATGCTTTGATGCTCCCAAGCTTCCAACCTCTGACGCTTACTTGGCGTTCCTTGTTCAAACGAGGCCATAGCAACTTCTTTTTTCTTGTTGTCAGTCATGTTTTCTTTTACACCTTTCACCAAGTGGGCAAGCTCCCCGGACTTAACGGCTTCTTCAATTCTTTTCTTAAGTTGGAAACAGTCGTTGTTGTGATGTCCCTATTCTTCGTGGAACTCACAATATTGGTTGGAGTTTTCATTTCTTTTGCTTTTTGGGCAAGGGAGTAGGAGGCCGAAAGGTGTGTTTGATTTCTTCTGTTGCTAAGATCTCTTGAGGAGTTTTGGTGAGGACTGTGAAGTTGACATTTCTGTCCCTGCTTGGAGGGTTCCTGTTTTCCGGCCTTCGAGACTCAGACCCTCTGGGTCTTCTATCATGAGCTCCGTAGTTTCCCCTCTTTCTGCTGGGGCTGTTGCTTCTCCAGGTGGAGCTTCTCTTTCTTTGCTCCTTAATGTCTACAGCCTCTTCTCCTCGGATGTGGGCTTCAACCCTTTCTAGTGCTTCTTCAAGAGTTCGTGGGAGACTCTTGTTAAAGTCTCTTGTGAGGTACTTCGAGTTGATGGCGTTCATGAACCCTACAACCTTCATTTCTTCATCTGCACCAACATAGGCGAGGCCTTCCTTCTTGTATCTTTCAATGAAGTTTCTCAGGCTTTCATCATCCTTTTGATTGATCTGAAAGATTACCGTTGCATCCTTGACACAACGTCTCTGTTGTGAGAAGTTAGCTAGGAATCCTTTTCCTAGATCATTGAAGGTTTTGATGCTTTCGGCGGGTAAGTCATTGAACCATATCCGGGCAGATCCAACCAGAGTCTGCATGAACATGAGGCAACATTCGGGGTCACCCCATTTTTCGATGCAAGCAGCTCTAGAGAAAATCTGTAGATGGTCTTCGGGGTCATCAGTGCCATCATAGGTTCTGATGTGAGCAGGCATCTTCAACTTGTTTGGGAACTCATAATCTGCTATTTCCCGAGAGAAACAGGATAGGCTATTAGGTTTGTATGGTTGGTAGGTGGTGTGTCCCACCCTATCACTACTTCCGTTAGTGTTCCCTTGTTGAGCAGCAATAGCTTGACTGATGAGCTGTTGCCAGGGGAAGTGGGCCATCATTTGAGACATCATGTAGGGCATGAGGTTAAAGCCTTGAAGGCTATTAGTCTCCGCTACATTGTTTGCTGCCATGGGTACACTCAAGGAGGCACTACGGGCCATAGGTAGAGTAGCCATGGCCTGAGCCCATGAGGTGGCAGCCGGTGGTGGGACACTGGCAATGGGTGATTGTAGGAGTTGATCCAGTGTGAGTTCATACCCGATGGGTGCACCAGCGGTGGAGGATTGGGTAGTAAACAGAGGAAAAGCGGTAGGACTAGGCCTGGTCGTCTGATGGACAGGCAGCCTGCTGCTTGGTCCTGCTTCATAACTTCGGAAGGCAGTTTGCTCGCTAGGTCGGCTAGTGAGAGGAAGGGGCGGTCCAGGAGAAAGTGACACTTCCTCCTCGTTATAGTCTAGCCGGATGCGGACTCCTTTCTCTCTTTCCCTCATGACATGCTGGTGTAAGAGAGATCTGAGCTGTAGGAAGTTACTAGCAACTCCTTCTGGGGTCAGATCTATACGTTTAGGACCTTGTATGTCATTAGGGAGAGGAGACATCACCCTTGAACGTGTAGGGGGTGGAGTTTGGAAGACAGTGAACTCAGGGTGAGTCGGTGGAGTTGGGGTATCAGCAGGGGTACTTCCAGGAGTGGAAAATGACACAGATCTGTTGGGAGATGCTTGATCTGTGCTTGGTGAGATCTGGTTCACCTCTTCTTGAGACTCAGGGTTAGACATGCTAGGAAGTCGGAGCTACATAACTGAAATTTTAAGGAAACAATGGCGCAGCCCCACGGTGGACGCCAACTTGTTGCTACAACAAATAATAGCCTAACGTTAGTCCTGAGTCACAAAAAGGGGTTCAAGGGTTCCGATCTGCCAAACGCAGGTCGTGGTGTCCTCCTACGTTGCAAAACGTAGAAGGAGGTTCAAGATAATATGGTTTTTGTTAGTGTTGGAATTCTGGTCTGAGTATTACTCAACACCAGAATTGTCAAGACTTGAGAGATGTGTGCATGTGATGGAGATAGACTCCTCACGTGTGTGTGTTGACTAAAGGAATAGAAGATTGAGTGTAAGAGGAATAATCAGGGATGCCTCAGATGTGTGGATCTGATCCTGATTATATAGAGGAGTTGTCTTCTAATTCAGGAAGGCATATTATCTTGGGCCATGTTGCAACAAAAGGACATGCCACTTTAGGTTGGTAATGGCTTTGGACCTGCGGTCCGAGCTGTGCAATGTCTACACGACAGTTGCTTTGAGCTGGCCGAGGAAAAGGTGACAAGACAGGTCATCTTTTGATCTGTGCTTATTCGTCGTTTGAACCTTTGTAGGTTTCAACGCTTCAAGCGTATATTTGTGATGTTTATCAGACTTTTTGCCTTGGGCTACCTATGTCATCAGTTGCCGTTGTTATTTTGGTGGATGTTCCATTACAGCGATGACCTCCATCGGAAGATCAAACGATTATTGTTCATCAATCTAAGTTAAAGATGATCGGTTTGGTAAGTATCGCTCTTCAATGTTTTGTGTGTGTTTATTATATATTTAAGGATTGATTTTTTATCAACTACTAAGAACAAAAATTTCTGGTTTTTAAGATGGCTGAGCTGTCAGCTCTAATACATTCCACATTGGTTTTCAGTTAAAGCTAGGTGATGATAATGGCTAGGGCTGCAAACGAACACGAACGAACGAGGCCTTGTTCGTGTTCATTTGTTAAGAAAATTATGTGTTCATGAACACTTACCGAACGAGATTTTATGTTCATGTTCGTTTGTTAAGAAAACACTCATGTTCGTGTTCGTTTGTGTTCATTTGTTAATTTTGTTCATGAACGCACACGAACACAAACGAACATTAATGAACACAAACAAGTGTTCACGAATGGCAACACACCCAAACGGACATATAATAACTTTTGAATAACATCGAATTCACATATATTAAGAAATTAGCTAGATCTACCGACGTGAATGGAAGAGGGCGTTGGAGGTGGAGGGCATCAACACTTGAACGTGAAAACTTATAATGAGCTTGGATACAAAAGGTAAGTTTATTGATCTCTTATAGTCATATATTTGTCTCATAAATATATATATCTTTTATTGTGTAAAAAAATAAAAATAAAAGAATATAAAAACAGTATAAAAATTAAAAACCTTAATAAACTATCGAACACAAACGAACATGTAACCTAACGTTCACGAACATAAACGAATGAACATGACCTTTGTTCATGTTCGTTCATTTATTAAACAAATGAACACAAACAAACTTCCCGTCAAATGGTTCATGAACTGTTCGCTGAAAGTTCAGTTCATTTGCAGTCCTAATGATGGTAGTAAAATTAGATGGAAAGGAAAGGTTGGTAAAAGATAGATTTGCCCTCACATGATTCCCATGTGACGTTACTTAACAACGTAAATTAACGAAGTTTGTGCTAAAGGTTAAAACTCGCAACAAAATATATAGTAGAAGGTTGGTTTGCATGCATTTTAAACATAAAGGTTGAAAGCTACAATTTTGATTTACATAAAGTTTGTTTTCTGTAATTTTGTTTTTGTTTTTTGTTTGTAAATGCTTAGTCATATATAATTTGATTTTTTTACAAGCTTTAAGTAGGATCTGATTTTACAAGGGAAGAAGTATATTCTATATATGATCATACAAATTAATTCTATAGCCGTCTAGCTTTGTACCGGATTCTCCAAGGCCAAAGTTGAAATTTGTTTACAAATTATGAAGTAATAAATACTGTATATCTGCTAATGCTTATTCACAATAATTACTCTTGATGACTGAGGCTCCTCCAGCACCGGAAAGCAAAATCATCCGGAAGGGAGATGCAGGTGCAGCCTTTGTTCTTGAATCAAAAGGTGAATGAGTTCTCTAGTTACATCGATCTCCAATTAATGTATTAAACTTAAAATTTGAACTTGAAGTTTTTTCATTGTTTTACAAACGGTAGGTGAATGGTATCATGCTGGGTATCACCTGACTACCGCCATTGTGGGACCCACTATACTGACCCTACCGTATGCGTTTAGGGGTCTTGGATGTTGGTTTGGATTCTTTGCTCTGGGTGTTGTCACTTTTTACTCTTATTATCTCATATCACTTGTTCTTGAGCACTGTGAGAAAGCTGGTAGACGCCATATCCGTTTCAGGGAACTCGCTTCTGATGTGTTGGGTATTTTTTATGCTTATGCATTAATAATGATATATTCATTAGTTGATTTCGCCAAAATGTGACATAATTTACCTTTTTCCCGCTATATGTAACATATGCATTCGCGAAGTTGGCGAATTTTAATTAGTGGGTTGGGTAAAAATATTACAAAACATATAACTTTCACCAACATAACGAGGCAATTTGACCATAACCTTCTTCATGGCAAATCATCACATCAACTTAATACTTTCAGTTGGATATAACTTATGTGTTTCAAAATGGACACAAATAGAGAAATCAAGGGAATCACTATTCGTGATCTGTAAATATCCATGTTATATGCAAGTCCACTAATCCGCATCAACAAAAAAACTCATTGGACAGCTAGCAACATTGTAACTCCAAAATGATATTATCGTGCTCATTCTAGACTAGCGGATTTAATTAATACATGTTGATGTTTTTGTAGGGTCCGGATGGATATACTATTTTGTAATTTTTATTCAAACTGCAATTAACACTGGCATAAGCATAGGAGCAATTTTGCTTGCAGGGGAATGCCTTGAGGTTTGATAAAACAAAGTTATACCACATAAGTACATGCGCATTAAATATTACTCAAAGTCAAATACTTTTATTATTGTTTCTTTAATATTTCCTTTTCTTATTTAGATAGTGTATTGGAGTATGTTTCCTGACGGACCCCTTCACCTATGGGAATTCATAGCAATGGTGACAATGGTGATGATGGTTCTTTCTCAGTTGCCAACTTTTCACTCTCTTAGACATGTCAACTTAGCTTCACTTTTGTTGAGCTTAGCCTACACATTCATTATGGTTGGCGCTTGTCTCCATGCAGGTACACTTTGTATGTCTAAAAGCGTAAGTTGTGTAATGGGCCAAAATTGATACTTTATATGGGAGCTGCTATTTCAATTATTTATTTGTATTATTCTAATAACAATCTGTCTTTTCAGTCTAGTGTTTTACATATTAAAAACATTCTTTTAAGACATTTAGTTTTTCTTACATCTAATCACGGTTTGAATTGGATAATCAAATCACACACACACGCACAATAATCAAATAAACTAGCTCAAAACTTTAATCCATCTCTCATAACCACAATACCCAAAGCTTGGTTGGTTATATATAGAAGACCTAACATGGTCAACAAGTTAACACAAATTAGAAACAAATACTAATTCCTAATTAAATAATATAATTTCCATAATTATCTAACTAAGAATCTTAAACCAAAAATAAGCCTCTTAAAAAGCTTTTGAACCATTCAGCTCTGAATGGTTCAGTATTAAGACTGTTTGTTTCAACCTAAAAAAGACTCTGAATAGAATGGTTAAGAGCTGAACCATTCAGACTTTGTGCATAGCTGAACCATTCAGTCCTCTTAATGGTTCAGTATTAAGACTGTTTGTTTCAACCTAAAAAAGACTCTGTTGATTTATTTCTAACTAATTATATTGAACCGTTTGATAACCGGCCCCACACACTTGAGATCGGCCCACTCGGTCCACAAGCTCAGACTCGGGAATCACACATACGTCCAACATCTAAAACACTAAAACATAAGCTATAATTAAATTTGTTTATAAGTATATTGGCACGTAGTTATGCTGCTGTGAATATGTAGGGCTATCGAAAAATGCACCTACAAGAGATTATTCCCTAGAATCTTCCAAGTTTTCGATGGTTATGAGTGCCTTCACCTACATTTCTATAATCGCAGCCATATATGGAAATGGGATTGTGCCTGAGATACAAGTAAGTTTACTAATTTCAACATTATATATGTGCAATTTTTATTTTACACAATAAATCATACAGGCTACGTTGGCTCCACCAGTAACCGGGAAGATGTTGAAAGGGCTTATGATGTGTTACACTGTGATTTTTGTTACATTCTACTCCGCTGCTATCTCCGGTTACTATGTATTTGGCAATAAAGCTTCCTCAAACATAGTTACAAGCCTCATGCCAGATGAGGGACCCGCCTTAGCCCCCACATGGCTTCTTGGACTCGCTGTTGTCTTCATTCTTCTTCAACTCTTTGCTATTGGCCTCGTATGATCTCTTCCCTCTTGTTACCAATTTACTTGCAATTATTTCAAGAAAAGAAAATAAAAAATATTACTATACAAATATTGGGCCTGAATTTATGTATGTTATCATTAATGAAATAGGTTTATTCTCAAGTAGTTTATGAGATCATGGAAACAAAATCCGCAGATGTGAATCAAGGAATCTTTTCAAAACGAAATTTAATCCCGAGAATAATTTTTTGGTCACTTTACATGATATTTTGTGGGTTTTTCGCGGCAATGCTACCATTCTTTGGGGACATTAGTGGTGTCGTTGGAGCTCTGGGTTTCATTCCATTGGATTTCATCCTTCCGATGCTTTTATACAACATGACTTACAAGCCGTCCAGATCTTCTTTCACTTACTGGATAAATATAACTATTATGGTGGTTTTTACTAGCGTTTGCTTGTTGGGTTCGTTTTCTTCTATAAAACAGTTGGTTCACGATGCTAGTAAATTCAAACTGTTTAGTGATGATGTGGTTCACTAACCTTTGAAGACAAAATATATAGACTCCACTGTTTGGAACTACAAATATATCTAGTCGAAGGTTCACTGAGTAAACACAGACAAAATCACTAGTCGGTGGTGGTCTAGCAATTCTAGCCAAATTTTTGACCAAATTTGTAAGTTTCAGACAGATTCCGACCAAAACCTGCAAGTTTTGGAAATTTAATCCTATACACTTACAGATATGAGTCGAAGAAGCGGTTAAAACACGCCTATATAAAATAAAACAACATAAAAAATGTGTGCGTATATATAACTAAAAATTACATATAAATTGCCAATTAGATTAATCACGATTAATCCCTGCTAATTCGGTTAATCGCTAGATGATACCTCGCCGACCGACTAGCGAGTCTTAACGACACTGCTCTTATAACAAAATGCTTCAAGTCTACCTATATGCTTCAAAATTGGAGTCAAAACCTCTCTCTGTATAGAGTAGTGATAGTCTTTCTCATTGAATTAAAAGGTAAAATGAGAGGATAATGACATAATGTTAAGATCGTAATCTATATCTATATCTATATCTATATCTATATCTATATCTATATCTATACTACATTATAAAGGAGGAGAGATGACTAAAATAGTCACTTCATGTCAATTTTAAGATGGCATACAAAAGGTCACAAGGTAAACAACTATCTTTTTGCCAAATCCTTCCCTTTATGCCCCTATGTGCAACATTTGATTACAATTGTACAAATGACTAATGCAAGTCATCTCTGTTATTATTTGCTTCACCTTTTGATTTTCTCATCTTTAATGAATTCAATTTGAGATTCAATGCCTCACATTTTCCTTTTCTCATCTTCAATGATTAATTAAAATCAACATCCCCCAATTTAATCTCTAAAACCCCTCATACCATTGTCTTATCACACCATTTTCATTATTTCTCTTGGAAGTTGTCATCGAATGATACTGTTCAACACTTGTAGTCTTGCACTATCGATTATTATGTTGGTAAGCCAACACTTGTAATCTTGAATATTCTTTATGTATATTTATTTAGTTTTTAAGCTTTTTGTTAGTTCTAATTGTCTAATAATCTTAATAGCTCAAATACTGATAACATATACACAAATATAAAATCAAGTAGTTAAATTCAACGTGCGCATTGTGACGCGCGACATGGTTAGACATATTTGTCACACCCCAACCGATCGCGGAATACATCGAGGCGCGACTTGTAATAGATTGTTCAAAGACTTCATGACACTAGTATTGTGACAAATAATTTAAAGATGGTTTTCATAGCATTGATGAGTCTAAAATGGGAAAATACAAATTGTCTCAAATTAAAGAATGTACAACATCAAGGATAACAAAAATTAAACTAGGGTGGGTTTCTAGTCCAATCCTATCATGTTTCTTGATTTCCTTGCATCAAACATTCCCTGCAGCATGTATAAATATCTGTCAACACATAAAGCATTGGTGAGCATACTAGTTTTTGGTTTACATACATAGTATTAAAATATTTTACTCAAATCATCATGCTATAGCTTTGCACACATAGAATCATACAAAAGGCATAAATCAATCCCAAGAATCCACTGCGTATACCTAACACTATCATGTTAGCCGTTAAAACCTAACATTAACCCATAAAGGGGGCGGGATGCTACTCCTATAGCGCTATACATGCTAAGGTGGGCTAAAAATAGTTAATGAATTATGCTAAGGCTTTTGTATCTTACTAGTGGGTTGGCCCGCGCGATGCGACGGGTACACAACCTCTAATATAACGCTACTATACACAATCTAAAAGACATGTTATAAGATGCTAGGGGACCAAATTCCGGCTTAGTGATATAATAGTTATGAATGTGAAATATTTATGTTGTAAACTATGTCGTCAAGGCGAATAGGCGCACATACGATAGCCAGAATGAAATCTAAAAAAGAAAATAAAAAAATTAATCACCTTATTCATCTATGCTTTAGTGATTGCACGAAATTGACTAAACACGATGTATCGATGGTTAATGATAGAGTTTATGAGTTGCATTATTATTTTGCATTGTTCATGATCGATCCGTGATAGATGTATCAATGGTTAATGATAGAGTTTATGAGTTGCATTATTATTTTGCATTGTCCATGATCGATCCGTGAAAGATGTCTCGATGGTTAATGATAGAGTTTATGAGTTGCATTATTATTTTGTACAATTGCTATTAAAAGTGGTACATAAGGGTATAAATGGAATAAAGAGGGTAAAAATTTGGAGATTACACTTGAGGCTTTTGGTATGCCATCTTAATTTTGACATTTTAGACATTTTTGGCCATGGCTCCCCTTTTATAATGTAGTATAGATAATTTGAGTATTAGCATGGCAATAGCATATAAGCATGTTTGATAGATTGAGCATGTGTATATGAAAGCATTTTAGTGTATTTGCATAATGATACATGTTGAGTCCCAAAAGTGATAAAAAGTAAAAAAGGGGACAAGTATGAACTCACCTTAGGGTGTGTTAATAAGATTCCCAAAAAACAGGTCTTGAGAATTGAAGATTTTAGCTCCGAAATAACTAGAATTAGAAAGGAAAGCGTTTTAGGTTCAAGAGTTGGATTATTAGATTCAAGAGAGTCAAGCAAGCTTTTTAGGTGAACCAAAGCACAAATTGCCTTTAGGGCAATTCGGTGTAACACCCCAACCGATGGCGGAAACATCGGGATGTCACGTATTGATGATTGTTCAGTAGCTCATGGTAAATAATAATTCTCATTTATGATTTAGATAAATTACATACAACTGTTCTACAAGAATTCATACATCAAATTGAATAAAACTATGCACACATCTTCAAGCATTAACTCAAATCTTCAAGCAAGTAGAACCTGAAACATGTTAAGTTGAAAATATTTTGGGTCAACAAAAGTTGGTGAGAATTACATAGATTTTGATAATCGAATAAAATTGTTGTGCAATTCATGTGTCATGGCAATCTAGTCCATATGCGAAAACATACTAGAAGTAAATCGAGTGCATAATCAACCATTGTGACTGTTGTATTGTGGTACATCCCATGCGCTCATGGTTCACTCGTTTATATTGCAGTAACAAACACCCACGCTACCTTTGTGGGAGGCACGTATCCGGGTGGGATTGTCAGTCCAATAGATCTATCATTGTATACCGCCGGCTGATCAATGTTAATGATTATGCTAGAATAATGTGCTTACCCTAGTAATGTTTAAGACATAATGCAACATAGAATAACACATAGACACTTATGATTGAATTGTAAATTGATGTTGTAACATGTTTCACCCCAAAATAGTGAAATGGTAAAAGGGGCTATGTAAACTCACCTTAGCAAAATGTTATATCTGTGGAAAAATTGGATAATGATGTTGCCCAAATGTGTCAAGTATCACCCTATAATAAGGTAATAAATATGTCTAAGTCTATCTAGTCTACAAATGTATATGTTCTAGGGCTTTGAATTTGGGGATAAATACTCGTTTGATTAATATCAAAAAATGTTTGATAATTGTGAGAATATTAATAAACAAATGACCAAAAATCTTTTTATGAAATTTAAATTTAAGATGGACACAATAATGTGTTTAAAGTATAAAAATAATTTTTACAAATTATTTTCTTTAAAATATAATATTAATTCTATTTATAACAAATTGTCAAAATTTAACTTTAATATTTAAAAATATTAAAATTAAAGAATTATTAGTTTAAAATTTATATTTCTGTTCTAAATAACCAGAAATAATTTGTATAAAATTTTGGAGCAAAAATATTAAAAATTGGATTTATTATGATTTAATTATGATTAAAACTGACAAAAATTGATTAAAAATATTAAATAAATGATTTTTCAGAATTAAAAATCATTTCAGAAAAGTTTATCATTATATAAACTCAGAATAATTTTTGTGGAAATTTATAAATTTGTTTTGATATTTTAATGGAATTTTATAAATATAATAGAATAAAATTGATTTAATTATTATATATACTAAATAAATTAATTTTTGAAAAGTAAAAATTGTGAGTGAAACTTTTTCAGTAGATTAACTTAAAATAATTTTTGTAGAATTATTAAAAGAGTTTTAATAATTAAAAATGAATTTATAAAATATAAGTTATATATATATATATAATTAATTTGAATTGTTCTTGAAAAATAAAACAAAACCAAAAAGGATGCCACAACCGGGACTCGAACCCGCGTGGCTCGGGTGATGGGCACCAGACACAACCACCTGGTCCAGACCAGTGGTTGTGTTTGGTTGCTGTTCAATTAAAATAAATAACCTTAAAAATTTCGTGTTCTTCCCCAAAATTTCAATTTCGAGCCCTAGAATCTACAATCAGACAATCCACACAACATTAACCCGATTAACCTTAGGGTTTATGTTGTGTGGGTGCCGATAAACAAAACCCATCAAAAATATTTAACTTACAAACGCGTTTAAGATATGAATTGGTCTGTCAAGCCCGAGTTCAAAACACGATCAACAATCACCAGAAAACAGATTTAATGTAGAAATTGGGGGTTGGAAGAGGATGTTCGGCGACTTGAGGATGTGGTATGAGGTCCAATTTATAGTGTTAAAGTCCAGATTGCATAATTGGAAGGTTTGACTTGTTTTGAATGGTCCACGCGTATAATCGAGCAATTTGGTCAATTTGATTGTAAATGCACACGTAAATGATAGAGATTAGGCCGGTAATCACGTAAACCTTCCTATCTTGGATCAATTACGCGTTAAAGGATGATAATTATGGTGATCGATGATCACAGTTGACTTTTCCTAAGTCAACTGTTAGTATAACTGTTCGATATATAAATATAACGAGTTGGTTTAGTAACAAGTAGTAGGTGTGGAGCAGATGGCTTGTGTGTGTGGTGTAATTGAACCGGGTCTGGACGCGGGTTCGATACCCGGTCCAGACGGTGATTATTATTTTTTTTTTTTTGAAACAGAATAAGGGGGGGTTGGACGGGACAAAAGGTGTGGGCTGGGCTCAGATGTTTGGGCCGAAATTAAAGAAGGGGTGGGTTTGGCTTGGTTTGTTTTGGTTAACAAGATTAACACTTATACATATATATATATATACATATATATATTTTTTTATAAAATAAAAACCTGAAAATTATTATTATTATTTATTATTATTATAAACCTTTATTATGAATAATTATCATAGTGTTAGGGTTTAAAATGCTACAAAATAATTAAATGTAAACAATATTAATAGAACTTGTCGTTTTATCCCGATTTTTTTTCGTAACGTAAAATTTTTAAACGCGAAATGTTACAGTCTCCCCTACTTTTAGGAACTTCGTCCCGAAGTTAAAAGGAGAACACCAGGTTTACAATTGGTAGACTACCGAAAACCTTGATAAAATTTCTCACTACCTTAACGTACCTGTAAATTCATGATTACGTTCCGGACCGTAATTACCAATTTACCTTACATTAGGGTTTTGCGTCCTTTTATGACTCTACCGATTGTTGACCAGGTTCGATAGTCTCCACCAGTCGTTGAGCAGGTGGTAGGGCCTTTCCCGACTGTTGGAAAGACATGATGACCTCTACCAATCGTTAAGTAGGTTGTTTGGTAGTGAACTAATTGATGTACAAGTAAGCAAGTATGATTATAGATATAGCAATTAGTTCACATTCAAACAAGCATGCACACAGATGTTATGATAATACTTGAATTTATTATTTGAATCAAAAAGTGTCAATACATGGAATTAAAGAGAAAGTAGACGTCATTCAAATGGTGGGGTTTAAGTAGCTGGAGGGTCTCAAGCGGGGTTATTTGGAGCATCAAGAGCGTTTGTAGCGGGGATTCGACAAGCATCCGCAAGATGCCCATACCTTTGACAATTGGTGCACTGTCGGCAGGGAACTTGAGTTGGATGGTGATACTGGCAGGTGTCACACTTAGGTAGCTTCCCGTGGTATTGTTTCTTGTTGGGTGGGGCAGTGGTGTCTATTGCAAAATTCCTGACCTTGCTCTTCCCGTTGGTTGAGGCCTCAGTTTTGATATCAACGGCAGGTTAGGGAGTATCCTTATTCTTTTCCCCTTTACGAGTCAGGGTTCCTGCCTTCACATGGTTATCTGTTAGGGTGGCAGCCAAACGCTTTGCTTCCTCCAAAGTAGCAGGGTTCCTTCCCCACACCGTGTCTTGAATTTGCATCGGTAAACCACCAATGTATTTTTCGATTGCAATAGGCAAGGGGGTGACCTTGTGGGGTAGCAGTAGGCTAAGTTCGTGAAAACGAGTGTTGTAGGCAAGGTTTTCTCCACTATCTTGAGCAAGGTCATGAAATTCATCTTCCAGCTTCTTAATTTCATTAAGAGGGCAGAACTCTGCCTTCATAATGTCTTTAGCTTGATCCCAAGTCAAGGCTAGTGCAGCTTCAGCTCCGCGAGTGCGTTTTTCTTCATTCCACCAAGTGAGTGCTCGTTTGTGAAGAACACTCATGGCATAACGGACTTTAAAGTTGTCGGGGCATTCGCTGTTGATGAAGGTATTCTCAATACCCTCAAACCATTGTAGGAGTCCCGTAGCTCCTTCTTCACCACTAAACTTTGGGGGATTACAAGAATTAAAGTGTTTAAGGGTACAGGCTGGAAGACCATTCCCATTCCCGTTGTGGTTTCCATTTCCATTCCCGTTGTCGTTACCGTTCCCGTTGCCGTTCAACTGGATGACTTGAGCTAGTAAGTTGGGAACCAGAGTTGCGATTTGCTGCGCCATTTGTTGAGAAATGATTGCAGCCAGTTGAGCATCGACACCATTGTTGTTGTTGTTGTTGTTGTGGTTAGTGTCATGGTTATGATTGTGATTGTGATTGCTACTCCCTTCATCATGATTGTTACCACTGTTAAGACGAGCACTGCGACGTGGAGGCATGATCTGTAAGAGACACAGTGAAATGAATGAGATTATATAAGGAGTGTAATCATTTATTCATCAATTAAAACGAATAAACGGAAACGTTGACTTATCAAAGATTCTAAATTCTAATAACATATGAAGACGTGCTTTAGCCTATAAGTGAACACTCATCCCGAGAATTCCCAGGTAGGCATCCGGGTCCCTCGTCTGATTGGGATATATGCGCAATGCCAGCCTAGACAGAAGACTCAGAATACAGGCGTTCACCCTTCCAGATTGCACGTATTCGTTATTAAAATCTAGAACTTCGACGAGATCTCAAGGTGGTTCAGGTTAAACCTGAGGATTTTGCCTTATTAGTCTAAGAGTGGAACTAGTGATGGAGAACAACCTTCTTGTAGGGATGAAAGTAGGGATAAGAAGTAGGAGGGAGATAGAGTATAGCAAGTAAAAGAAGCAAGTACTGATTAAATCCTATGGTCATAGACTAGATTATTTCTCTAATAACCTAATTCCCTATAACCATGGCTCTGATACCAATCTGTAACACCCCAACCGATGGCGGAAACATCGGGATGTCACGTATTGATGATTGTTCAGTAGCTCATGGTAAATAATAATTCTCATTTATGATTTAGATAAATTACATACAACTGTTCTACAAGAATTCATACATCAAATTGAATAAAACTATGCACACATCTTAAAGCATTAACTCAAATCTTCAAGCAAGTAGAACCTGAAACATGTTAAGTTGAAAATATTTTGGGTCAACAAAAGTTGGTGAGAATTACATAGATTTTGATAATCGAATAAAATAGAAGGCATACTGCGAGAAATCGCTCTGGGTTATGTCTGATGGGATTTCTGCGGTAAGTTTACCTTTTATTTTGCTATCTCTTTGTTTCGTCCTCCGTGTTGACTTACGTAGTTTAATTTTTTTGTTGATATGTAGGTGTTTGACCGCTACTGGAATGAGCCCAAGATGGGCGAGCAGGTTGCGGAGGTTGTTGACGCTGCGCGCATAACGGGCATACATAGTGGATGGCTGGAGGGTTATCTGGCCGCCAAGGATGGGGCGCCGGTCGAGGAGCAGCCGTTTCAAGATGTGAATACTGACCAACTTTTGATGGAGCAGCTTGAGAAGCTGGAGAAGATAGAGTTTCCGGTGCTGCAGGTTGTGAGACAATGTTTTGCAGACCCTGACCCTATCGCCAAGTTCAAGTGTTGGGTGGAGGAATCTGATCGCGCGGGACGCGAGCGCACGGAGAAGGAGAGGGCTGGGGGGCGGGTACTTCGGGGACGGCCCATGAGCCTCCTCAGTAGTTTTATCTTTTTCTTGTCTTGTAAATCTTGATCTTTTGTAATGATAAGTTGATCTTTTGGTTTCGGCTCCATCTTATGTGTTTGCGCGTGAGTAATCGCTTTATATATGAAGAGTAGATTAACTTCATAGGTTGTAAGTAACCTTAGCGTCCGTTGAGTAGGGTAAATTAACTACTTAATTGTTGGGCGAAAGGTTTATTTTTTTTCTAAATTTATGAAGGGTAAATTAACTTCATAAGTTAGTAATGCGTCGAATCTTTATGAAGAGTAAATTAACTTCATAAGTTAGTAATACATCGAATCTTTATGAAGAGTAAATTAACTTCATAAGTTAGAAGTAAAGTGTTAGGCTTCTGCGCCTATATGTAGAGTGGTATAGTGGAAAACTGAAATGTTTACAAGTAGCATGGGCGCAGCTGCGCTACATTCCATGATCTAGGTATGGGTATGCCATCAAGTCTTTCTAGCGCATATGCCCCTTTTCCTAGTACTTGTTGAATTTTGTACGGCCCTTCCCAATTAGGTGCAAGCTTTCCAAGGCGCTCAGAATGAGAAGCGTAGTTGTCTCTTAGGATGTAGTCGCCGACATCGAATGCGCAGGCTTTGACCTTGGAGTTGTAATAGCGCTCCAGTTGTTTTTTGTAGTTTGCTCCGCGTATAGAGACGATGTCACGTCTTTCGTCTAAGAGATCCAAGTTGAGGCGCAATTCTCTGTCATTGTCGGTTTGCGCGGTGTTGAGGACCCTTGGTGATGGGAATGTTATTTCTGCGGGTATTACGGCCTCGGAGCCATAAGTTAGGCTAAAAGGGGTTTCGCCAGTGCTGGTCTTGGTGAGGGTGCGGTGTGCCCATAGCACGTGTGGGAGTTCATCCACCCCACCTGTGCTCTTTGACCCTAGGCGAGTCTTGATGCCTTCGACTAGTGACCTGTTGATGCGCTCTACTTGGCCATTGCCTTGGGGGTGTGCGACGGATGTGAAAATCTGGCTGACGCCTAGCTGTGTTAGCCAGGTTTGGAGCTTTTTGTTTGTGAACTGTGTTCCGTTATCCGTAACGATCTCCATGGGTAGGCCGAAGCGACAGATGATGAATTCCCAGATGAATTTTTTGGTTTGTTCAGTGTTGATCGAGGCAAGCGGCTTGGCTTCTACTCATTTTGTGAAGTAGTCCACGACGACGATGAGGTATTGTATCTTTCCAGGGGCCATTGGGAATGGGCCGACCAGATCGATAGCCCATTTCTGGAATGGCCAGGCGGCCGTGACTGGGACCAGGTCGTTCTTTGGGCGTAGGGTATTTGGTGCGTGTTGCTGACAGTTGAAGCATGTGCGCAGGATCTTGACGGCGTCTTGATGCATGCCTGGCCAGTAGTATCCTGCGTTCATAATTTTGGCGATGACCATTCTTGGGCCTGCATGGATCCCGCATATGCCTTCGTGGATTTCTTTTATGAGGGAGGTGGCTGTTGCGGTATCCATGCATTTTAGGAGTGGGCCGAGGTAGGAGCGTCGATATAGGATCCCATTCATGAGTTGATAGTGCTGGGATTTATATTGGATTTTTTGGGCTTCTGCCTTTTGAAACGATAGGGTGCCCGTTGCCAGGTATGCTTGAATCGGGGTCATCCATGACCCGGCGCCCGTTTGTGTGATATTAACCTGACTAAGCGGTACTGAAGGTTGAGCTAGGGTTTCGATGCGTACCTCTTTGGCCTTATGTGGCCAAGCCATGGAAGCCATCTTGCTGAGCGCGTCAGCTTCTTTATTGCCACTTCGGTTGATGTGGAGGATCGTGCAGGTTGTGAATTTTTTGGTAAGGAGCTTTGCCTGGTCGACATTTTGGGCCATGACTGGGTCCTTGGTGTCGTAGACGCCGTTCATGTGGCCTGCTATGAGCATAGAGTCGACATGGGCGTTAAGGTGTCTTGCGCCCATCTTGGCGGCGAGGCGTAGTCCTGCCAAAAATGCTTCGTACTGTGCTTCGTTGTTTGTGCTTGGGAAGTCGAGACGGACGGTGTATGTAAATTCTGTTTTGTCGGGGCTGACTAGGCGAAGACCTGCGCCTGCGCCCTGGTCGTTGGAGGCTTCGTCCGTATATAACGACCAGGTTACTCGGTCGTCTGGGATCGGTTTGGGGTCTTGCTCATCTTTGCAGTCTAGGATTTTATCTATTGGGATTTCTGCGTGAAGTTTGCAAGGACCTGTCCTTTGATTGCGGGTCTTGGTTTGTAGATGATGGTGTGTGCGCCAAGCTCGATTGCCCATTTTTCCAGGCGTCCTGAGAGTTCTGGTTTAGAGAGCACGGTGTTGATCCTATAATCTGTTAGGACGTTGATTGGATGTCCTTGAAAGTATCGCCTTAGTCATCATGACGCATGTACGAGTGCGAGAACGAGTTTTTCCATGGTTGAGTATCTGGTTTCTGCGTCTGCCAGGGTGCGGCTGATGTAGTAGATCGGTGTTAGTACTTTGTTGCGCTCTACTAGTAGTACTGCGCCTATTGCTGTTTCTGATGCAGATAGGTATAGTGTAAGTGGTTCTTCTGGCAGGGGTGCTGTTAGTGTTGGCAAGTAAGTTAAACACTGTTTCATTTCACGAAAGGCTACTTCCGCTTCTGGTGTCCAGCGGAATTGTGTTTTCTTTAGTACATTTCGTAGGGTGTGGACAAAGGGAAAGGACTTAGAGGCGCAGTTTGATAGGAATCGGTTGAGAGCAACTAGGCATCCCATCAGTGTCTATACGTCCTTTATTGAGTTTGGTGATGGCATGCGTTGGATGGCTTGGATTTTTTCCGGGTTTGGCTTGAAGCCGCCATTGGTGACGATGACGCCCAGGAATTTTCCCTCTTCAGCGCCGAAGGAGCATTTCCCCGGGTTAAGTTTCATCTTGATGTCGCGCAGCTGTTGGAAGGTGCGCTGGATATCCAATAGCATGGTGTCTTCTTGAGTACTTTTGATTACCATGTCATCGATGTAGACTTCGAGGTTAATGCCGATCTGGTTGTTGAAGGCGTGGTCCATGAGGCGTTGGTAGGTTGCGCCTGCGTTATTGAGTCCGAAGGGCATTTTGGTGTAGCAGTATACCCCTCGGTCTGTTCTGAAGGTCGTCCGGTCTTCGTCTTCGTGGGCCATTTGTATCTGGTGGTATCCTTGATATGCGTCGAGGAAACACTTGTATTTGAATGGCGCTAGGGAGTCTACCTTCAAGTCAATCTCTGGGAGGGGGTAGTGATCTTTAGGACATGACTTGTTGAGGTCCTTGTAGTCGACGCACATGCGCCAAGATCCATTTTTCTTGAGGACCATGACAGGGTTAGCTACCCAAGTTTGGTGGTTGCATTTTCTGATGATGCCCGCTTCGAGTAGGTCTTTGACTTGTTCGTTCATGGCTTTGACTCTGTCGGGGCCCAGTGGCCGTTTTTTCTGGGCCACCGGACGTGCATCTTTGTATGCGTTGAGGCGGTGCTCGGCTATGTGTCTTGGGACGCCGATCATGTCTGATGATTGCCAGGCGAAGATGTCTTTGTTTGCCACCAATAAATGTTTTAGGTGTATTCTTACTTGGGGGGACAGGGTCTGCCCTAAGGTAATGGTTTGTTCGGGGAAAGCCGGGTTGAGAACCCATTGCTCTTCTTTTGGCGAGGTTGGGGGTTCCCGCACTGGGTCGTCGATCGGGTCGGTTGTCATGAGGCATTCTTGGTTGCCTCGGATGTATGCGACCCCCGTGGGTGTTGGAAAACCCATGGTTTGGTGCGGAGTTGATGCGGTGGAGTTGAAGTTTGCCAGACCTTGTCTACCCAGCCGTATATCGTATGAGGAGACGGCTGGGATGACGTGAAAGGTGTAGACTTCTGAGCGGGTGTGGGTGCTGTCATCAAGTGTAACTGTGAAGTCAAACTTGCCAATGGGGTGTATTACCTCGTTGAAGAAACCAGCGATGGGTGCATCTGGTTGCAAGCGTGCTTTGTCTTCCTCGTCGAGTTGATCGAAGCACTGTTGGTACATGATGTCGAAGCTGCTGCCGCCGTCGCACATCATCTTGTAAGTTCGGTAGTGTCCGAACAGTGCTGTGATGGTGAGTGGGGTTGTTGAATTTGCGCCGCCTGGTATTGTGGGGAGGATGACTTGGGCCTCCTTCCAGTTTCTGGTTGTTGTGATTTCTGATTGTTGCGACGTGGTCGCTATGTCTGGGAAGTTTGTTTTCCGCTTGGTGTTGCGCGTCATGTTGCACTATCTATTGTATGCGCCGCGGACGTGGTGTGTTTTGATGTCTTTGATGGCCTTGGCGGGCTCATCTTGCCGGCGTGCGCCTGCATGAACATTTTTGACCAAGTTGGCCAACTTCCCTGAACGTAGGGCTGCCTCGATCTCCATTTTGAGGCAGTAGCAGTTGTCAGTGTCATGGCCCACGTCCTTGTGGAAATCACAGAATCTGGTGGTGTCGATGTTTTTTCGTTTTGTTCCCATGGGTTTTGGGATCTTGAAAGTTACCTCTCCAGTTGAGAGGACTTGTGACAGCACCTGGGATGGTATTTTTGTGAGGGGGGGTCCAGTCTTGATTCTGGCGACCGTTGTTGCGCTGATCGCGAGTTTGCTTGTTACCGATGATGTTTCTGGCGTCGCCAGAGCTTGAGTACCGGCCTTCGTCAGTGGAGCCGGAGATGCGGTTCCAGACAGATGCTCGGTTATTGCCACGGTTGCGGCTGTTGCTGGAGCTCCCTCGTTGGTTTTGGCGCATGGTTTTTTGGTTGCCCGCATATAGCTTGGAGATGCGGATGACCTCTTCCCAAGAATCTGGGACCCCATCTTTCCCTTGGAGGGTGTGCTGGAGGCCGTCGTTGTTGACGTTGGCCAGGAAGGAGGTCCGGGTTGCCTCGTCCCCCGTTCCCAACTGGAGCGCTTCTTTGTTTAACCGTACGATGAAGTATTCGAGCGGTTCAGTGTCTCTGCGTTTGCACAGAGAGATCTGGCTTTTGTCGCGCTTGTGACGACGTTGTTGGCTAAAGTGGAGTGAAAATTTGTCGATCAGCTGCTCATAGCTGTCGATGCTTCCGATGGGGAGGTTATCAAACCAGACCCTAGCGGCCCCGGTAAGTGTCTGGGCAAACATGTGACACCAGACGGGTAGGGTCCATCTGATGACGGCCTTGGCTTGGTTGAAGATGCCGAGGTGATCGTCCGGATCGGTGAGGCCGTCATATATTCTGACGTTGGTCGGAAAGCGTTAGCGTGGCGCGATTGGTGCTTGGGATATACGCCTGGTAAACTTGGACTTGTCCGCGAAGGCCGTGGGCCTGTAGGGGAGTGACAAGTTTGTGGTGGCGTCGTCGTTGTATCTGTTTAGTCGTTCCCGCCTGTAATATGGGCTATGGCGGTAGTCCCTGGAGGCATCGTCTTCCCATGAAATCTCATCATAGTCTTCATCGTCGAACCGGTTGCGCTCTACACGGGCCTGGTCCTCAGGGGATTGCCCTGGACCTTCCCCGTGACAGGCGGCACCCGATGTTCGTGTGGGTGGTTTGGAGGAAGAACCCGCAATTGCCTTGCCGGTGCGTCGGTGTCGTTCTAGTTGAGCGTCTAGAATACACCTCTGGTTCTCGTACCAGTCGTTGTTCAGGGCGTCGATCTCCTCCTCAGTTGGAGGTGTTGGGTCAGTGAGGTGAAATTCTAGATTTCTGGGGGTGACAATGGGGTGTTGCTGGGTGTTGTCATGATCCCCAGATGTTGGGTGGGATGCTGGAGTGGCGTCGGTGATGTCTTCGACGACTCCGGATGGGGTGAACACTCATGGGGGTGAAGTCATTTTTGATTTGGGTTTGATTGATATAGCTGTTAAAGCTGTTTTGTTTAGAGTGTTTGTGGTAAGGCCACGGATGGTGCCAATGAAGAAACATAAATACTGGATTACCAAACAGGCGCTAACCCAGTGAGTGATTCTACGGTATTTTATAAAGAGAGTGTGTTTATAAAAATACGTGAGGGTCTAAGAACAAGACCAAGGAATTAAGAGACTACCAATTAGAAGAGCCGAGCCTCTAAAGGTTAGTAAAATAAACAGAGGGTTGAAGAAGGTACGAGAGAGTTCGTATTCTTCTTGAGTGAAAGTATGTGAAATATTAGATGCTAATAAAAGGAGAAGGGACTCCTCCTTTTATAGTACCTGGATATCCTACTTTCTCAGCTCATCCTCTACCCTTAATGGGGCCCCGCCCAGGTAGAGGTGTCTCCATAATCCGACCCAAGTCCTTAAGCCCATTTGGTGCAAGTGGGTTTTGGTAAAAAGGAGAAAGTAAAACACTAAGGGGGGATGTTACCGTCCTGACGACTGTACACGTGGCGCCCAGTAAATGGACGCTGACGGGCGGTGGGCACGTGGTGCCCGCCCATTGGTAGATCAAGGGCGGTGGACAGTTATACTTTTCTTGGACTTCGAGGTGGGTTGAGAAAGTCTGCTTTGTCAGGAAGATGTCTTGGCTGAGAGGCTGCCACGTCTTCGTCCTTTCTGTTCGTCAGACTGGGAGCAGTCTCTGATTGGAGAGGAACTTTGACGGGCCGCCTGCTGTGTCAGAGATATTTTGTTTGGGGCAGGGGTGAGTCCCAAGGCTGCCCCAAAGGGTATCTTCCACTTGTGTTGGTAATGCTTGCTGAGGAAGCCTTGAGGTACATTGGGCCCATTGTCGTAAAACGGGCGGGCGTGCAGGCGCCTAGCATCAGACGTATCGCTGACGTAGAACGGGCGGGTGGACGCCAGACGTTCGGTCTACGTAGAACGAGAGTTTAATGCTCGCGTCAGATGGCAAATGCATCGCTGACGTAGAACGGACTAGTGGACGCCAGACGTTCCGCTGACGTAAAACGGGCGGATGTGCGCTAAACGATAAGCAGACATAGAACGGGTGGATGGGCGTCTAGCGAAGTCTGTTCTAGGTGGGCGATGATATGGTATTTGTAATGCTTTGATACCATATCCCTTCATTTAATAATAAATAATACATTTAAGCTCAAGTTTTGAATATTCAAGAGGGGACTTTTTAAATAATACATGTTGCCCATGCTTTTAAAATCGTTTTTTATCGTTGTACTTTTGTGAATCATAACAGCAGATGGGAAGGTGTTGAGTATGCGTTCAGGTTCATTCCAATTATAATAAAAAATAATACACTTAAGCCCAAGTTTTAAATAATCAAGAGGGAACTTTTTAAATTATGATAGGGAAGCGCATTTACGATTTTGAACATTAACAGTGTTGAGTGCCAAATAATAAGTTTTTTGAGAAGAATTTTTTTATTGTTATTATTATTAATTAAATAATTAATTAATTTATATAAGATAAAACATTGTATCAACTTTTATATAGTTGGTTGTATTGTTCAATAATATTCAAGTTGAGAGCTTATTTTATAAAAATCCTTTTTAAAATCGTCTGGTTATTTTCTAAAGATTTTGTATGTAGCATCATTTCATTTTGATAATTAAATAATTATAATAATTATTTTAAAACTATCTTTAACAAGTAAGCCCTAAGTTTTGAATTTTTAGGAGGGAAAGTTTTAAATCACATAGGGAAGCGTGTTTAGGAATTTTAACATTAACAGGGTTGAGTTGTGTCACACCCTCAAATTACCACTTGCGGGGTTTTACCGCGAGGCGCGTGACATACCAGGATCCAAATCAACGGTCACAATAAACGACAACTAAATGCAAACACACGTAAACCAAAACCATAAGTTTGATATTTAACCGACAGCGGAAGCTTTAGAAATCTCGTTTACAACCCATTATAACAAATAAAGTCTGGAATTTATTTAAATATATGCGACTAGAACCCTAGACGCCATGTGAGGCTCTGAGCGCCTAAACTCGATGCTGCCACCTTAGCGACCTGAGAAAAAATGCCAAAAAGAAATGTCAACATATAATGTTGGTGAGTTTATAGGTTTTAAGTTCACATAACGTTTTCATGCGTAAAGAGTTTCATCACAAAAGACCATGTAATGAAAAACATTCAACTAAACAATAACCGTTTCCTTAATACTACGATCGTGTTGCTGAAACCATTACTGACAAGCGTTGCTCAAAGTTGTTGCCCGTGTTGCCAAAATAGAGACAATATGCACCCGCCCGGCCCCAAGCCGTCGAGTGGGGCTCGTCAGGCCCAATAGATCTATCCATATTTCCCCTGCTATGTATACCCACATATTCATGGTTTCCCTAGGGACTTCGCGTTGCATCGTATAGTAAATAAAAGCCAAGCCAAGTATCATAAGCGTTGCGTTTCCAAAAGCGTTGCGTTTCCAAAAGTGTTACGTTTCCAAAAGTGTTGCGTTTCCAAAAGTGTTAAGTTTTTAAAACATAAACGTTGTATTGTTAAAACGTGTGGCATGTTTCTCCCCCGAGAGAAAAGTGTATAAAAGAGGAGTTGTGAAACTCACCTTGGATTGCGTTCTTCTTACTAAACCTCAGACAATGCAAATGACAGTTCCTAGTATCCACAACCTATCATTAAATGCATATGAGTACTCGGACTATTAACCCGTAGGTCAACTAGTCACCAAGTGTCCAGACCATAACCATTATACGTTTGAAAAGGTTTTTAAACGTTTAACCGACCACACCGGACAAGACACAACATCCCATTGGTGACCCGACCTCCCACGTGTTAGCCAAGTTCATAAAGTCTAGCATACGGTTCAATTAAGGCATATACGAGTCCAAACACACATTACTAGGTTACTATGCATGTCACGGGGTTTCTATCATGTTCCTATGTGTCCAAACATGTTTCGGGATGTCAAAATACGCTTACGGTAGCAAAACACGCGATTAGGAATCAAACATGCAATTAGAAAAGTCAACTAGCAATTAGGATGGTCAAACAGGCAATTAGGGTTTGCAATCACTAGTTTTACACGCGAGTAGAGCCTACTCGCCAGTTATAACTAGCGAGTAGAGGCCTACTCGCCTGTTATACAGGCGAGTAGAGTCTGCAGCAGCTTATCACATTTCGCGCGTTTAAATCCTCCAAATCAGATCCGAAACGTGTGGAAACACCCAATATTAAACCCAAATCATTAAGAAACTCATTACAAGTAAAAACCCCCAAATTATCATCATTCTAACAGCCCCAAATGCAAGCGTTTTCCAAAATAGTACATTTAGCATGTAAACATCACATCAACATGCAAAACTTACCATAAATAGCAAATATCCAGGTTTCATCACATGAGAACGTTATACGACAACATCCCACTGTTCCTACACGTTCCTAGAATAAACCTTAACCTCGTGCAATCATCAAAACACATCATATCATCCTTAATCCTTCAAAATCATTCAAACGGGTCAAAACGCCTATTATCAACAATACACAACTATGAACTTTCAAACTCATCAATAATCATGCTAACAACTTATTTATCTCAGAAACATATCAAATACACAAGAATCATCATGTTTTATCAATAAAAATCCTACCTTTGCATGATTTCATCACATAGAACAAGTATGATTTCATCACCCCTTGCATCCCCATGTTGGTTTTTGGCACGTTAAACACTATTTTAACACATATAAGCACGTATTCACATACCGACAAGTCACATAATGATTATAAACACATAACGTATTATAACTAACACGTTCACATCCGTTCACCAATTCCCGGAACTCGAGACTTGCGTGTGTGCGTTAAACCCGACGATTCTACTAATCACCAATCCTCGTTCACATGGTTATGGACCGACCCCCAATGATCCCGTGGATCACTGTAACGACTCCCGATGATTCCCGGAACCATCATAACGACTCAACTAACCTAGTTAAGTATGTTTGAAAACGTTTTTTGCTAAGGTAGACTTATGTGTTTTATAAAATGTTAACCTAATCATGCCGGGTGTCATATCATCCCCTTGTTGAAAGAATTTTCGTCCAGAAAATTTCCCGAAGCCAAAGAGAATGAAACGATGAGAAAGAAAAATTTTCCCGGTCGTCACAAGTTGCAAATAATTATAGTTGTGACAGCAAATATTGATATTGTTATTGTTATTATTTATTTATTAATTAATTCATCTACGTGACATATTGCAAACTCTAAGTGAAACTCTATTTGATGACAGTTGTTTTAACAAAATTTGTTGTCAAATAATGACAGTTTTGAGAACAAATCACACACTCTCTATTTTTATTGTTACGATTCTGAACATTAACGGTGTTGAGTGCTAAATAATAAGTTTTTTGAGACGAAATATTTTTATTCTTATTATTATTAATTAATTAATTAATTAATTAATTGATTTATATAAGATATAACATTGCAAAATCTAAGTGAAATTCTATTTGATGACAACTGTTTCAACAACATCTGTTGACAAGTTAACAGTTGTTGTAAAACAGATCTTCCAATTATAATAATAAATAATACATTTAAGCCCAAGTTTTGAATATTCAAGAGGGAACTTTTTAAATTATGATAGGGAAGCGTATTTACGATTTTGAACATTAACAGTGTTGAGTGCCAAATAATAAAGTTTTTTTGAGAAGAAATATTTTTATTGTTATTATTATTAATTAAATAATTAATTGATTTATATAAGATAAAACATTGTATCAATTTTTATATAGTTGGTTGTATTGTTCAATAATATTCGGGTTGAGAGCTTATTTTATAAAAAAAAACCTTTTTAAAATCGGCTGGTTATTTTCTAAAGATTTTGTATGTAGCATAATTTCATTTTTATAATTAAATAATCATCATAATTATTTTAAAACTATCTTTAATAAGTAAGCCCTAAGTTTTGAATTTTTAGGAAGGAAGGTTTTAAATCACATAGGGAAGCGTGTTTAGGAATTTTAACATTATCAGGGTCGAGTTACAAATAATAAAAGTTGTGAGAGCAAATATTGATAGTGTTATTATTATTATTTATTAATTAATTAATTCATCTACGTGACATATTGCAAACTCTAAATGAAACTCTATTTGATGACAACGGTTTTAACAACATTTGTTGGCAAATAGTGACAGTTTTAAGAACAAATAACACACTCTCTATTTTTATTGTTACGATTCTGAACATTAACGGTGTTGAGTGCCAAATAATAATTTTTTTGAGACGAAATATTTTTATTCTTATTATTAATTAATTAATTAATTAATTAATTGACTTATATAAGATATAACATTGCAAACTCTAAGTGAAATTCTATTTGATGACAGCTGTTTTAACAACATCTGTTTACAAGTTAACATTTGTTGTAAAACAGATTTTCCAATTTTAATAATAATTATTACATTTAAGCCCAAGTTATGAATATTCAAGAGGGAACTTTTTAAATTATGATAGGGAATCGTATTTACGATTCTGAACATTAACAGTATTGAGTGCCAAATAATAAGTTTTTTGAGAAGAAATATTTTTATTGTTATTATTATTAATTAAAAAATTAATTAATTTATATAAGATAAAACATTGTATCAATTTTTATATAGTTGGTTGTATTGTTCAATAATATTCAAGTTGAGAGTTTCTTTTATAAAAAACCTTTTTAAAATCAGCTGGTTATTTTCTAAAGATTTTGTATGTAGCATCATTTCATTTTTATAGTTAAATAATTATAATAATTATTTTAAAACTATCTTTAATAAGTAAGCCCTAAGTTCTGAATTATTAGGAGGGAAAGTTTTAAATCACAAAGGGAAACGTGTTTACGAATTTTAACATTAACAGGGTCAAGTTGCAAATAATAAGAGTTGTGAGAGCAAATATTGATATTGTTATTATTAATTAATTAATTAATTAATTCATCTACGTGACATATTGCAAACTCTAAGTGAAACTCTATTTGATGACAACTGATGTGACACCCGGCATGTTCAGCTTAAACATTTTGAGAACATATATGTCTACCTTAGCGAAAAACAGTTAACATACTTAGCTGAGTCAGTTAAGTCTGGTCAGGTTAGGATTGTCCAGGGTTCAATGATCTGTTGTTGGTGAAATTACACAGACTGAATCAAGTATGATATGTAGATTATTAAGATACGTGTAACATAACAGGATAATACGTGCTACAAAGGTGTGAACATGATTATACATGCTTATATATGCTTAACATGTGTTAGAATTGCATGTTCATATGGTAGGATGTGTTTAAATGCGTTAAAACGTCAAAACTGGAAAACCTAGAAAACATGGATCTTGGTTCGACCCATAGCGTGGGGGCGAACCTGGGATGGGAAAACAACATAAAGTTCATTCGTGTGACACCCGGCATGTTCGGCTTAAACATAATAGTAACATCTAAGTCTACCTTAGCGAGAAACGTTTATAAACAAACTTAACTGGGTTAGTTGAGTCGGGTCAAATTAGGATTGTCCAGGGTTCAATGATCTGGAGGATCATTGGGAGTCGTTTTGGGAATACATTAGTACCGGGTTCCGTCGTTGGTGACATTACATAAACTAATTAAGTATATGTGTAGATTATGGGTCGTGTGGTGGATTGTACGCTTATACTTGCTTAAATGATGTACGAATAATTATACGTGCCTAAACATGCTAAGTATAGACTATAGATGCATGCTTATGTGTTAGGATGTGTTAGAACGCATTAAACACGACAAACTGGAAAAAGGTTAACATGTGTTAAAAGTGCTGTTAACATGTGTTAAAAATGTGCTGATGACCTGAATGTGGAACTTTTGGGCGAATGTGGAAATGGGGTTTGAAAAATGGGCGAACGTAGAAACAAAGTGGGCGAATGTGGAAAAGTTCCACATTCGACCACTAAAAAGGGGCGAATGTGGAAAAGTTCCACATTCGACCACATAAACTGGGCGAACGTGCAGATGGTATAAATACCATCCTTAGCCATTTTTCACCATTTCACAAACCCTAAACGCCTCTAAACACTCTCTATCAGCTATTAACATTGGGGAAGGAGTTTTTGAGCTTGTTTTTCATAACCTAACTCTCTAAATCATTACAAGTGAAGATCTAAGGTGTGTTCTTCATTACAAATCCTTTTTAAACAATTTTGGCTTGTTTTAATCTAAACCCCAATGGGTCCAGATCTGATATCAACCTATCTTATGAATAAAAACCTTTCCTAAACCAAAACCTATTCATAAACAATGAGCTTTTATGCAAATAAACATGTGTTAATATGATATTATGCATTGATTGATGATTACTTGTTGTATAGATAACATGACAACAACCTAGGGCTGTTATTAATGATGGGTTATGATTGAAACGTGTTACCTTTGATTGTTGATGGTGTTTTGATGATTAAAGGGGTTTTTAGTTAGATTTGGGGTTGTTTTTGGGATGATTATGATAAGGTTATGATAGGGGTTTCTTGTTCATAATGATCCGAGTATGATAAACTGATTATTGATCGATTTCAGAAAGTTTCCTAATTGGGTAATATCTTCATGCATGGTGATGTGACATCTCCATAATTTACCATTTTAGGAAACTTGTAAAACGGATAGATTTTGGGGTAAAATTGGTAGGGTTTCGTAGGAATATACTAATGATGCTTGACTGCTGTAACTCGTGATGTTTCGTGATGTTTTCGGATGTTTTTCGACGCGTTTTTGGAAAAATCTGACATCAGGGGCGAACCTGGAATACCTTCGACCAGTCGAACGGTCGAAGGTGGATTCCAGGGGGCGAACCTGGAAGTTAAAGGGGCGAATGTGCTACAAAGGGGCGAAGGTGGAAGGAAAAGGGGCGAAGGTGGGATTTCAGAGACACATTCGACCAAACAGAGACACCTTCGACCACTTACAAGCCACCTTCGACCACCCAGGACTACATTCGACCCTACATTAACAAAAATGAGATTTTTGATACAAACTAAGTGTTTTATGCTTGAACCTTGTGTGTAAACTATGTGTACTTGGTTAGTTAGGGTAATGGGTCACCAACGGGATGTCGGGTCGGTCTAGTGTGTCGGTTAAACATTTAAACACGTTTTAAAACATACTCAGTTATGATCTGGACAATCGGGGGCTAGATAACCTTATGGTTATTAGTCGGAACACTTATGTGAACATTTTGATAGATCTCCGGTAGAGGGATTATCAAGGGCTAAACATCTTTACTTATATTTGAAGAACGCTATCTAAGGTGAGTTCACGGCCCCACTTTTACTGCTTTAACTTTTGGGGGAGAAAACATGCGCTAAACTGTTTTGGTAACATATGTCATACTATGGTTTTAACTTTATATTGCTATACGATCTTTTGGAAAGTCCCGGGGGAAACCATGAATGTGCGGGTTTGCACAACGGGGGAAATGTGGATAGATCTATTGGGCGTGACCTGCCCCACTCGTCGGCTTGGAGGGCCGGGCGGGTGCATATTGTCTCGAACAGGAACATTATCGTGCTGAACATTACGGGCTGCTAAACATGCTAAACATTGCTAAACGTGTCCAGTAATGGTTTCCAATCGTAGTAGTAATAAAACATACGCCTAGCTAGCGTACTTGGTAGCATTGATATAGTATGGACATGGTAACATTTGGATAACATTTTTGAACAAACCTGTGAACTCACCAGCATTATATGTTGACGTCTTTTGGCATGTTTTTCTCAGGTCGCTAAGGTAGCTACAACGGGAACTAGGCGCACAAGTCTGCACGGGCGTCTAGAGTTAGGAGCATGGTCTTGTTAAACTTTAAACAATGTCTTTTGGGTTGTAAACATTTAAAGCTTCCGCTACCGTTTATGCTTTTATAATTATAACTTTTGGGTATTGTGTTATGCATATAGTGTTGTTTATTGTGACCGTTGACTTGAATCCTGGTTTGTCATGCGCCTCGCGGTAAAACCCCGCAAGTGGAATTTGAGGGTGTGACAGATTGGTATCAGAGCCAATGGTTATAGTGAACTAGGACTGCATTTAGAGTCTAGTCTATAGCCGAGTCGCACACACTAGACGGTCACATACTTGAGTCGGTTTGGAACATGTACTAACCTTGTCGGGGTGTCTTTACATCATCATCGCATTTCTCTGTTACATCATCCGTCCTCGCTCTTGGCTTTATACACTCGTGTGTTCTTCTTCGGGGTTTGAAGGAGAATGAGTTGACTCGTTGGTTTTTGCACGGCAGTGTCGTGTATTGGGGTAGTCTTGCGTACTCTCGAGGTCTGTCCAGGATTCGGACATCTCCCTTTCGTACCCCAATAGACGCACTTGCTCACACATTATCCTGTGCACTTATGCTTGTGATAGCATGATGCTAGATGCCGACATTCGGTGATTTGAGTTCAAGCTGAGGGAAAGCTTGGAGGACCATGTAGAACAGTTTATCATTTCGGGTGCACACGAAATCATAAACTGAAATGCATGAGAATTCAAGTGGACTCTGAACTTGGATGTATAGTCCTGGATTAGGTCTAGACGTAACTTTTCTAGCTACTAGTGGTTGACACTAGCAGTGAATCTGAATCTCTCGATTTCTGATTTGTCAGATCATGTCGGGCGCACGTGGTGGTGGACGTCGTGGTGGTGGTCGTGGCGGCAGTGGCCGTGGCGGTGGTCGTGGTAACATTAACATGACCCAAGCAGAGCTGAACAACTTGCTTCAACAGCAAGTGAACATAGCCTTGGCTGCTTTCCAGGCCGGGCACAATGCTATGGGTGGTAAGTTGGTTCTTACCTGCCTTGTTTCGTTCTTGGGTGTCATGTTTCCTTTGTGGTTTATCTTTGTGTCATGTTTCAGGTGCTGCTGTCAACCCGCCTCCACCTCAGTGTTCTTACAAGAAGTTTAGGGACTGTCAGCCCCATAACTTCGCTGGAACTGAAGGGGCAGTGGGACTGCTCCGATGGTTGGAAAAGGTTGAATCTGTCTTCCTGATGTGTAATTGTCCTGTTGAGGACCGGGTCAAGTATGCCACTGCGACATTTGAGGGTCCTGCTTTGTCATGGTGGAATGCTACTACGCAGAACATGGGCTTGGGGGAAGCTCATGCTATGCTTTGGGCGGATTTTGTTCGGTTATTGAAGAGTGAGTACTGTCCCAGGGAGGAAGTACAGAAGTTGGAACATGAAGTCTGGAACTGCAAGATGGTGGGGTCCGAGATCGAGGAGTATACTGTTCGACGCAACGAGCTGGCGGTGTTGTGTCCTGACATGCACACACCTGAGTACCGTAGGATCGAGCACTACATCTCTGGGTTGGTGCCGGAGATTGCTAGGTTAGTAGCTGCTGGGAACCTTCCTACACTGGCTGAGGTCGTCCGTTCTGCACACAAGATGACCAACATGAAGATTTTGGAGGGCGCTTTACCTCCCAAGGGTTCGACTGTGAAGGGTTCTGAAGGCAACAAGAGGAAATGGGAGAATGTGAGTAAGAGTGCAGTGCCGGCGCCGTCTCAACCGGCCAAGAAGACTGAGGGATCTGGGTCGTCTTCTTCGCAGAAGACAGGTGGATACATTGGGAAGCATCCCAAGTGTAACAAGTGTGGCTTTCACCATTCGGGGAATTGTGATCGCGCTCGTTGTCATCGGTGCCATCAGTTGGGGCACCATGCTAAGGATTGCAAGGTGGCACTCACCCCAACTCAGACTCCTGCGGCTACTCCTGCTCCTGCTGCTCAGGGGACTCAGGGGAGACAGGGGTGTTACAACTGTGGTGACACGGGACACTTCAAGCGTGATTGTCCCAAGCTGAAGCAGGGTGATAATGGGAAGGGCGGAAACGGTAACGGTAACGGGAATGGCGGCGGAGGCAGGACTGCGCGTGCTTTCGTCATTGGGTCTGCGGAAGCTAGGCAGGATCCAGACACAGTTACCGGTACGTTCCTTCTCAACAATCGCTATGTTTCTGTTTTATTTGATTCTGGTGCCGATAAGAGTTTCGTATCTGTGGATGTTAGTCAGTTGCTAGATATAGTACCCACACCTTTAGAGGCTAAGTACTTGATAGAATTGGCGAACGGTAAGAACATCGAGGTGACTCATATCCTTAGGGAGTGTCACTTGGAACTGTCGGGTCTGTCTTTCCCCATTGACCTTATGCCTGTACCTTTGGGTAGTTTCGATGTCGTTGTGGGCATGGATTGGTTATCGTTGTATCGTGCAGAGATTGTTTGCTTTGACAAGGTTATTCGGATCCCTCTCCCCGATGGAGAGATTCTTTCGGTTCATGGCGAGAAAAGCGGTGCTCCGCTGAGTATCATTTCCAGCATGAAAGCCCGTAAGTATCTTCGGAAGGGCTGTTCGGCCATTCTGGCACTTGTTAACATTTCTACTGACGATGAGAAGAAGATCGAGGATATCCCAGTGGTTCGTGACTTTCCTGATGTGTTTCCTGATGATTTGCCTGGTCTTCCTCCCCATCGTCAGGTTGAGTTTGGTATTGATCTTGCTCCGGGCGCAGCTCCTATTGCCCGAGCTCCGTATCGTCTTGCACCTCCCGAGATGCAAGAGTTATCCAGCCAGTTACAGGAACTCTTGGAAAAGGGTTTCATTCGACCGAGCTCGTCCCCGTGGGGAGCTCCTATTTTGTTTGTGAAGAAGAAGGACGGGAGCCTTCGTATGTGTATTGATTACCGTGAGCTGAACAAAGTGACCATCAAGAATCGTTATCCTCTTCCTCGCATTGATGATCTCTTTGACCAGCTACAGGGCTCCAGCTACTACTCGAAGATTGACTTGCGGTCCGGTTATCACCAGTTGCGTGTCAGGGAAGCTGACATACAGAAGACTGCTTTTCGCACTCGTTATGGCCATTTTGAGTTCTTGGTCATGCCTTTCGGTCTCACTAACGCACCGGCGGTGTTCATGGATTTGATGAACCGCGTTTGTAAACCGTACCTGGATAAGTTCGTCATCGTGTTCATTGATGACATTCTGATTTATTCCAAGAACAAGGTGGATCATGAGGAACATCTGCGGTTGGTCTTGGAACTTTTGAGACGGGAGCAATTGTATGCTAAGTTCTCAAAGTGTGATTTTTGGTTACGTGAAGTTCAATTCCTAGGGCATGTGGTGAATGAACTGGGAATTCATGTCGATCCGGCTAAGATCGAAGCTATTAAAGACTGGGAAGCACCAAAGACGCCATCTGAGGTGCGGCAATTCCTGGGTCTTGCAGGTTACTATCGGCGTTTTATCGAGGGATTTTCGAAGATCGCTCAACCCCTCACTGCTCTCACCCAGAAGGACCGAAAGTTCGACTGGGACGAACCACAGGAATCAGCATTTCAGATGCTGAAGCTTAAACTTTGTTCTGCACCTATCTTATCCCTTCCTGAGGGTACGGATGATTTCGTTGTGTACTGTGATGCTTCCATTCGGGGTCTTGGTTGCGTGTTGATGCAGCGCGGGAAGGTTATTGCTTATGCTTCTCGTCAACTCAAAGTTCATGAGAAGAATTACACTACTCATGACTTAGAACTGGGTGCAGTGGTCTTTGCGTTGAAAATCTGGAGACATTACTTGTACGGTACCAAGTGTGAAGTTTACACCGATCACAAGAGTCTCCAGCATATTTTCGACCAGAAGGTGTTAAACATGCGGCAGCGTCGTTGGGTTGAACTCTTGAACGATTACGACTGTGCGATTAAGTACCATCCTGGCAAGGCAAACGTTGTGGCGGATGCCTTGAGCAGGAAAGAGTCGGCGAAGCCTCGGCGTGTCCGAGCCTTGCAGCTTACCATTCATTCCTCCTTACCTGACCGGATCCGTTCGGCTCAGGTGGATGCCTTGAAGGAGGAAAACCTTAAGGCCGAAACGATGCACAGTGCGGACAAACACCTTGAGCTTAGGTCTGATGGCCTACACTACTTCGCTGGGCGTGTTTGGGTTCCTTTACTCGGGGGATTACGGGAGCTTGTCTTGGACGAGGCTCACAAATCCCGGTATTCTATTCATCCAGGCTCCGATAAGATGTATCAGGATCTGAAGATACTTTATTGGTGGCCGAACATGAAGGCTGATATAGCCTCCTATGTGAGCAAATGCTTGACCTGTGCTAAGGTCAAGGTGGAGTATCAGAAGCCGTCTGGTCTCCTACAGCAACCTGAGATTCCAGAATGGAAGTGGGAGCGGATCACGATGGATTTCGTCACCAAACTACCGAGATCACCAAGTGGCTGCGACATGATTTGGGTGATCGTCGACCGGTTGACGAAATCGGCACACTTCATACCTATTAAGGAAACGGATGGACTCGAGCGGTTGGCTCGGCTCTACCTTAAGGAGGTGGTCTCTCGGCACGGGGTGCCTGTTTCTATCATTTCTGATCGTGATTCCCGCTTTGCTTCGCGTTTCTGGAAGGCTCTTCATAAGGCCTTGGGTACTCAGCTGGATATGAGTACGGCTTATCATCCGCAAACTGACGGGCAGAGTGAGCGGACGATACAAACACTGGAGGACATGCTGCGGGCATGTGTCATCGATTTTGGCAAGGGTTGGGAGACTCACCTGCCGTTAGTGGAGTTCTCCTACAACAACAGTTACCACTCCAGTATTGGGGCAGCTCCGTTCGAAGCTCTGTATGGACGGAAATGCCGGTCTCCCTTGTGTTGGGCTGAGGTAGGCGAGAGTCAGCTCACTGGCCCGGAACTGGTGTACGAAACTTCGGAGAAAATCGTACAGATCCGTAATCGTTTGGCAGCTGCGCGGGATCGTCAGAAGAGCTATGCCGATCGCCGTCGCAAACCGCTAGAGTTCCAGGTTGGGGACAAGGTGCTTCTGAAGGTTTCACCATGGAAGGGCGTCATACGCTTTGGAAAGCGTGGCAAGCTTAACCCTCGTTACGTCGGACCGTTCGCAATCCTGGAACGGATTGGGCCGGTGGCGTACAGACTTGATTTACCGACGGAGCTCGGTAATGTTCACAACGTCTTCCATGTGTCTAACCTAAGGAAGTGTTTGGCTGACGAATCTCTTGTTGTGCCACTGGAAGAGATCAAGGTTGACGATCGTCTTCGCATTGTGGAGGAACCCGTAGAGATTCTGGATTACAAGATTCGTAGCCTTCGGCGGAGTAAAATCCGCATCGTTAAAGTTCGTTGGAACTCGGATCGTGGACCGGAGTTCACGTGGGAACGAGAGGACCAGATGAAGGCTAAGTACCCTCATCTCTTTCCGAAGCGCGCATTCGAGTCCAGGCATGTTGCTGCTGAAGCAGAGTGAATCTCGGGGCGAGATTCCCTTTCAACGTGGGGATGATGTGACAACCGGTAACTTTTCTTTTCGTTCTCTTCCTTTTCGTCTTTTTCATTTTTGGGCTTCGTGCAATTTTCGGGACGAAAATTCTTTCAACGTGGGGATGATGTGACACCCGGCATGTTCGGCTTAAACATAATAGTAACATCTAAGTCTACCTTAGCGAGAAACGTTTATAAACAAACTTAACTGGGTTAGTTGAGTCGGGTCAAATTAGGATTGTCCAGGGTTCAATGATCTGGAGGATCATTGGGAGTCGTTTTGGGAATACATTAGTACCGGGTTCCGTCGTTGGTGACATTACATAAACTAATTAAGTATATGTGTAGATTATGGGTCGTGTGGTGGATTGTACGCTTATACTTGCTTAAATGATGTACGAATAATTATACGTGCCTAAACATGCTAAGTATAGACTATAGATGCATGCTTATGTGTTAGGATGTGTTAGAACGCATTAAACACGACAAACTGGAAAAAGGTTAACATGTGTTAAAAGTGCTGTTAACATGTGTTAAAAATGTGCTGATGACCTGAATGTGGAACTTTTGGGCGAATGTGGAAATGGGGTTTGAAAAATGGGCGAACGTAGAAACAAAGTGGGCGAATGTGGAAAAGTTCCACATTCGACCACTAAAAAGGGGCGAATGTGGAAAAGTTCCACATTCGACCACATAAACTGGGCGAACGTGCAGATGGTATAAATACCATCCTTAGCCATTTTTCACCATTTCACAAACCCTAAACGCCTCTAAACACTCTCTATCAGCTATTAACATTGGGGAAGGAGTTTTTGAGCTTGTTTTTCATAACCTAACTCTCTAAATCATTACAAGTGAAGATCTAAGGTGTGTTCTTCATTACAAATCCTTTTTAAACAATTTTGGCTTGTTTTAATCTAAACCCCAATGGGTCCAGATCTGATATCAACCTATCTTATGAATAAAAACCTTTCCTAAACCAAAACCTATTCATAAACAATGAGCTTTTATGCAAATAAACATGTGTTAATATGATATTATGCATTGATTGATGATTACTTGTTGTATAGATAACATGACAACAACCTAGGGCTGTTATTAATGATGGGTTATGATTGAAACGTGTTACCTTTGATTGTTGATGGTGTTTTGATGATTAAAGGGGTTTTTAGTTAGATTTGGGGTTGTTTTTGGGATGATTATGATAAGGTTATGATAGGGGTTTCTTGTTCATAATGATCCGAGTATGATAAACTGATTATTGATCGATTTCAGAAAGTTTCCTAATTGGGTAATATCTTCATGCATGGTGATGTGACATCTCCATAATTTACCATTTTAGGAAACTTGTAAAACGGATAGATTTTGGGGTAAAATTGGTAGGGTTTCGTAGGAATATACTAATGATGCTTGACTGCTGTAACTCGTGATGTTTCGTGATGTTTTCGGATGTTTTTCGACGCGTTTTTGGAAAAATCTGACATCAGGGGCGAACCTGGAATACCTTCGACCAGTCGAACGGTCGAAGGTGGATTCCAGGGGGCGAACCTGGAAGTTAAAGGGGCGAATGTGCTACAAAGGGGCGAAGGTGGAAGGAAAAGGGGCGAAGGTGGGATTTCAGAGACACATTCGACCAAACAGAGACACCTTCGACCACTTACAAGCCACCTTCGACCATCCAGGACTACATTCGACCCTACATTAACAAAAATGAGATTTTTGATACAAACTAAGTGTTTTATGCTTGAACCTTGTGTGTAAACTATGTGTACTTGGTTAGTTAGGGTAATGGGTCACCAACGGGATGTCGGGTCGGTCTAGTGTGTCGGTTAAACATTTAAACACGTTTTAAAACATACTCGGTTATGATCTGGACAATCGGGGGCTAGATAACCTTATGGTTATTAGTCGGAACACTTATGTGAACATTTTGATAGATCTCCGGTAGAGGGATTATCAAGGGCTAAACATCTTTACTTATATTTGAAGAACGCTATCTAAGGTGAGTTCACGGCCCCACTTTTACTGCTTTAACTTTTGGGGGAGAAAACATGCGCTAAACTGTTTTGGTAACATATGTCATACTATGGTTTTAACTTTATATTGCTATACGATCTTTTGGAAAGTCCCGGGGGAAACCATGAATGTGCGGGTTTGCACAACGGGGGAAATGTGGATAGATCTATTGGGCGTGACCTGCCCCACTCGTCGGCTTGGAGGGCCGGGCGGGTGCATATTGTCTCGAACAGGAACATTATCGTGCTGAACATTACGGGCTGCTAAACATGCTAAACATTGCTAAACGTGTCCAGTAATGGTTTCCAATCGTAGTAGTAATAAAACATACGCCTAGCTAGCGTACTTGGTAGCATTGATATAGTATGGACATGGTAACATTTGGATAACATTTTTGAACAAACCTGTGAACTCACCAGCATTATATGTTGACGTCTTTTGGCATGTTTTTCTCAGGTCACTAAGGTAGCTACAACGGGAACTAGGCGCACAAGTCTGCACGGGCGTCTAGAGTTAGGAGCATGGTCTTGTTAAACTTTAAACAATATCTTTTGGGTTGTAAACATTTAAAGCTTCCGCTACCGTTTATGCTTTTATAATTATAACTTTTGGGTATTGTGTTATGCATATAGTGTTGTTTATTGTGACCGTTGACTTGAATCCTGGTTTGTCATGCGCCTCGCGGTAAAACCCCGCAAGTGGAATTTGAGGGTGTGACAATTCGACCTGTATGAGGTCGAATGTGGGTACCTTCGACTTGTACAGGGGGCGAATGTGGACGAGTATAAATACCACACTTTGTCATTTTTCACCATTTCACAAACCCTAGACGCCTCTAAACACTCTCTAACGATTTTAATCACTGAGGAAGGAGTTTTTGCTCTTGTTTTTCATAATATTACCAACAAACATCATCTAATCAAGGATCCAAGGTGTGTTCTTAATCCAAAACCCTTTTTAATACATTTTGATTCGTTTTCATCTAACCCTAAATGTCCAGATCTGCTCTAAGGATGTTTTATGACTTAAAAACCTTTCAAACATCTTTCTAAACAATACCTAATCAATTAACTTGGGTTTTCATGTAAATAAACATGTGTTGATGTTGTATTTTGTGATATTACGTGTTGTTCATTGGTTTGCTGCTGTATAGATGATAGAAACATGATCTAGGACTGCTATTGATAGTTGTTTATGCTTGGTTTAAGTTATTATTGGATGAATGTTGATATTATGTTAGTTTTGGGGATTTTGATGAATCTAGGGCTTGCTATATGATATGATTATTGATAAAATGATTTGGGGATTTTCATAAAAATGTAAAACTGAGTGTATTGAGATGAACATGAAAAGATTTCAACAAGTTTCCAAATCGGGTAAAGTTTTCATGCACGATGTGACATTTCCATAATCTTTACCATATTGGGTAAGTATTAAAAGGGATTGATTTTCAGGGGAAATTGGTAGGGTTTTATGGGGATATGTTATTCATGATTGACTGCTGTGTTTGGTGATGTTTTTCAGATGGTTTTGATGCGTTTTAGAACACTTGGAGCAGGGGAGGTCGAACCTGGAACAAAAGGGGCGAACCTGGACTTGTATAACACTGGTTCGACCCTATGTAACTTAAAATGAGATTTTTAATGCAAACTAAGTGTTTTATGCTTGAACCTTGTGTGTAATCTATGCATACTTGATTAGTTTGAGTAATGGGTTACCAACGGGATGTCGGGTCAGTCTAGTGTGTCGGTTTAACAGTCAAACGTATTTTTAAACATACTTAGTCATGATCTGGACAATCGGGACTAGATAACCTTATGGTTATTAGTCGGAACACTTATGTGAACATTTTGATAGATCTCCGGTAGTTTGGATTATCAAAGGCTTCGATTTTCTTAATATATTTGAAGAACACAATTTCAGGTGAGTTCACGGCCCCACTTTTACTGCTTTTACTTTTGGGGGAGAAAACATGCACTAAACTTATTTTGGTAACATATGTCATACTATGATTTAACTTTGCGTTGCTATACGATCTTTGAAAGTCCCGGGGGAAACCATGAATGTGCGGGGATGCACAATGGGGGAAATGTGGATAGATCTATTGGGCTTGACAGGCCCCACTCGACGGCTTGGAGGGCCGGGCGGGTGCATATTGTCTCGAACTTGCTAAACATTGCTGAACATACAATCGGGCCGAACATTGTTAACAGTCTAGTAATGGTTTTCCAATCGTAGTAGTAACAAAACATACGCCTAGCTAGCGTACTTGGTAACATTTATATAGTATTGACAAGTTTTGGATTTGGTAACATTCGGTAACACTTGGTAACATTTTGAACAAACCTGTGAACTCACCAGCATTATATGTTGATGTCGTTTTGGCATGTTTTTCTCAGGTCGCTAAGGTAGCAACACACGGACTAGGCGCATGGGTCTGCATGGCGTCTAGGGCTTAGTTTCATGGTTTTGAAATAAACATTTTGAACATGTTGGTACTTGGTTTTGTAACAAGACAATGCTTCCGCTACAATTTTTTTTTATATAAGAAAGTTGTTTTGAGTTTACGTGTTTCATATAGTGTTGTTTATTGTGACCGTTGACTTGGATCCTAGTATGTCATGCGCCTCGTGGTAAAACTCCGCAAGCGGAAATTTGAGGGTGTGACAGATTGGTATCAGAGCCAATGGTTATAGTGAACTAGGACTGCATGTAGAGTCTGGTCTATAGCCGAGTCACACACACTAGACGGTCACATACTTGAGTCGGTTGTGGGATATGTACTAACTTTATCGGGGTGTCCTTACATCATCATCGCACTTATGTGTTACATCATCCGTTCTTACTTGGACTTTGCTTACTCTTGTCTTCTTCTTCGAGATTTGAAGTAGAAGGAACTTGCTAGTTGAATCTTGCACAGCAGTGTCGTGTATTGGAGTGGTTTTTGCGTACTCTTGAGATCTGTCCAGGATTCGGACATCTCCCCTCTATGCTCCAATAGACGCACTTGCTTACACATGTTCTTGTACACATATGCTTGTAGTAGTATGTTACTAGGTGCCAGTATTCGGTGATTAAGTTCAAACTAGGGGGACACTTGGAGGACCATGTAGAGCGGTTTATCATTACGGGTGCACACAAAATCATAAACTGAAATGCATGGAAATCACAGTGGTCTCTGGGTTTCGACGGATAGTCCTGGATTCGGCCTAGGTTTAACTCTTATAGCATCTAGTGGTTGACACTAGCAGTGAGTCTGAATCTCTTGATTTTAGATTGTCAGATCATGTCTGGCGCTCGTGGTAGTGGACGTTGTGGTGGTGGACGTGGTGGCGGTGGTGGTCGTGGTAACATCAACATGACCCAAGAAGAACTGAACAACTTGTTACAACAACAAGTGAATATGGCCTTGGCTTCTTTCCAGGCCGGACATAACATTCTAGGTGGTAAGTTGATTTCTATCAACTCTACCTCATTCTTAGGTGTCATGTCTTTTCTTTTGTGGTTTATTTGTGTGTCATGTCTCAGGTGCTGCTGTTAATCCACCTCCACTTCAGTGTTCCTACAAGAAGTTTCGGGACTGTTAGCCCCATAACTTTGCTGGGACTGAAGGAGCAGTGGGACTGCTCCGGTGGTTGGAGAACGTTGAGTCTGTGTTTCTGATGTGTAACTGTCCTGCTGGGGACCGGGTTAAGTATGCCACTGCGAAATTCGAGGGTCCTGCGTTGTCGTGGTGGAATGCTACTGCTCAGAACATGGGTTTGCGGGAAGCTCATGCTATGCTTTGGGCGGATTTCGTGCAGCGTTTGAAGAGCGAGTACTGTCCTATGGAAGAAGTGCAGAAGTTGGAACATGAGGTCTGGAACTACAAGATGGTTGGGTCTGAGATAGAGGAGTACACTGTGAGGCGGAACGAACTAGTGGTGTTGTGCCCTGATTTGCACACACCCGAGTATGGAAGGATCGAGCACTACATTTCTGGGTTGGTGCCGGAGATAACAGGGTTGGTGGCTGCCGGGAATCTTCCCACACTTGCGGAAGTTGTCAGTTCGGCTCACAAGATGACTAACATGAAGGTGGAAGAGGGTGTTTTGCCTCCTAAGGGTACTACTGTGAAGGGTTCTGAGGGTAACAAGAAGAAGTGGGATAATGTGGGGAAGAGTGTCGTTCCAGCACCGTCTCAACCAGTGAAGAAGTTTGATTTGTTTGGGTCGTCTTCAGGGCAGAAGTCGGGTGGGTATGTCGGGAAGCATCCCAAGTGTAACAAGTGTGGTTTTCTTCATTCTGGGAGTTGTGATCGGGCTCGTTGTCATCGGTGCCATCAGTTGGGGCATCTTGCTAAGGATTGCAGGGCGTCACTTCCATCGGCTCAGGCTCATACTGCTGCTTAGGGGACTCCAGGAAGGCAAGGATGCTACAACTGTGGTGACACGAGGCATTTCAAGAGTGATTGTCCCAAGTTGAAACAGGGCAAGAATGTAAAGAGCAGGAACGGTAACGGGAACAACAGAGGCGCCGTCAGGAATGCATATGCTTTCATCATTGGCTCTGCAGAGGCTAAGTAGGATCCTGACACAGTTACCGGTACGTTCCTTTTTAATGATCGCTATGTTTCTTTCTTGTTTGATTCTGGTGCCGATAAGAGTTTCATATCTGTGGACATTAGTCGATTGCTAGATATAGTACCCACACCTCAAGAGGCTAATGGTAAAAAAATTGAAGCGACACATATTCTTAGGGAATGTCGCTTGGAACTGTCGGGTTTGTCGTTCCCCATTGACCTTATACCGGTACCTCTGGGTAGTTTTTGATAAGGTCATTCGGATCCCTCTCCCTGATGGAGAGACTCTTTCGTTTCATGGCGAGAAGAGCGGTGCTCCGCTGAGTATCATCTCTAGTATGAAAGCCCTTAAGTATCTTGGGTTATTCGGCCATTCTGGCACTTGTCTCTGTTTCATCTGATGATGAGAAGAAAATCGAGGATATCCCTGTGGTTCGTGACTTTCCTGATGTGTTTCCTGATGATCTACCCGGTCTTCCTCCTCATCGTCAGGTTAAGTTTGGTATTGATCATGCTCCAGGCTCAGCTCCTACTGCCCAAGCTCCGTACCGTCTTCCACCTCCCGTGATGCAAGAGTTGTCTAGCCAGTTGCAGGAACTCTTGGAAAAGGGTTTCACCCGACCGAGTTCTTCCCCGTGGGGAGCTCCTATCTTGTTTGTAAAGAAGAAGGACGGAAGCCTTCGCATGTGTATTGATTATCGCGAGCTGAACAAAGTGACCATCAAGAATCGTTACCCTCTCCCTCGTATTGATGATCTCTTTGACCAGCTCCAGGGCTCTAGTTACTATTCGAAGATTGATTTGCGGTCTGGTTATCACCAGTTGCGCGTTCAAGAAGCCGACATTCCCAAAACTGCTTTTCGTACTCGTTATGGCCATTTTGAGTTCTTGATCATGCCTTTTGGTCTCACTAACGCACCGACAGTATTCATGGATTTGATGAACCGCGTTTGCAAGCCTTACCTTGATAAATTCGTCATCGTGTTTATTGATGACATTCTGGTTTATTCTTAGAATAAGATGGATCATGAGGAACACTTACGATTGGTCTTGGAACTTTTGAGACGAGAGCAGTTGTATGCTAAGTTCTCAAAGTGTGATTTTTGGTTACGTGAAGTTCAATTCATAGGGCATGTAGTTAATGAACTGGGAATTCATGTCGATCCGGCTAAGATCGAAGCTATTAAAGACTGGGAAGCACCAAAGACCCCATCTGAGGTGCAACAATTCCTAGGTCTTGCGGGTTACTATCGTCGTTTCATTGAGGGATATTTGAAGATCGCTCAACCCCTCACCTCTCTTACCCAGAAGGACCGAACGTTCGACTGGGGTGAATTGCAGGAATCAGCATTTCAGATGCTTGTAGATGCATATAATGCGACTAATGCTATTGGATTGCGGATTACAAATGTTTTGTCAACTGTCGAACAGTCGAATGAAGAAAGATGAACGGTCGAAGGTGGAGCTAAAGGGTCGAAGGTACACAGGGATGTCGAAGGAAGAAATTAGATTTATGTATGTCTTGGTTCGACCATGACGAATGGTCGAACCTGCACATTCGACCAAGTGATTTGGGCGAATGTGCAGGCCTAAATAAGGTCAAGTCAGTTTTTGAATTGTAACTTTTGATCATTTTGTTTTCCCTCCCTGTGTGTGTTCTCCCTAGGTTTATTATTGAGTCTGCAAAAGTGTTTTAATCATTATAAACTACATTTTCAAGTGTAATTGATTATAAAAGTGAATGAATTGAATATGTTTATGATGATTTCTGTGTTTTGCTAGTTTTATTATCATTTTGTGATCAATTCAGGGATTCCGCACCTGAATTGAACTTGTTTGATCATTATCTTTGTTGTTTAGACGATCCTACGCGCATACAAAGTGGTATCAGAGCCATTTGGATCAAACAACCACAAATTGATAAAATTACAGCTGATTTGGACCCAATTTTGATCAAAACTTTCTGTTTTTCATTGATAAACTGAATTTGGTGTTAAATTGATCGATTTGAACTTGTTTTCATGGATAAAACTCAAAATTCTCTTTGTTAAACTTGTTCCAAATCCAATCCGAAGCAAAACCTGCATAAAATCATCAAATTTCATCACATTTGAAAATTTTTGATCAAAATAAGTGATTTTCAAAGAATAACCATTTTTCAAACATGAAGGGTCGAACCTATGGAGATTTGGTTGAAAGTGAGAGTATTTGGTCGAACCAGGGATTATTTGGTCGAACGTGGAGTGTGTTTTGGTCGAACCTAGAAAGTTTTAGTCTGTTATTGTTCATTCGACCTTATTGGTTACATTCGACCAATCGAGTGGTTGAACGTGGGTGTAAACGGTCGAAAGTGAACTGAGTTTGTTATTTTCTACATTCGAACTTTATCAAACGGTCGAACGTGGACTAATTTTCACATTCGACCACATGATCAATCAAAAGGTTCGAACGTAGAAACTGTTATAAAATTTTTCTAATCGTTTCGTGTTTAATCATTTTCAGATCGATATGTGGAATTTTCCTACAACACCACGACCTAATACAACACCACAACAGCAGACAACCATGGATCCTTGGTCAGTAGCTGCTCGAAAGTCTAGTCAACCATCCCAACCGATTAATTACATGACGATGACTAGTTCTATGCCCCAACAAGTTGCACAACCACAACCACAACCACAACCACAACCGATGGCTGATTATTGGGGAGTAGCAGCAGCGGTGGTACATTCTCACACTACCAACGCGATCTCGACTCTTATTCAAGACTTATCTTTGGGTAGTGGAAGCCGTCCACCAAAGTTGATGGAAATGGTAGACTACAACACATGGAAGACCAAGTTCAAGATTCATCTTGAGGGAATGGGATTAGAAGGAACAGAAGCTTGGCAGATGATTGCTAAGGGCTATGTTGCTCCGATCTTGGAGAACACGGGTGAGCCGATTCCGTTGGAAAGTCTTGCTGAGGATGAGAAAAAGAAATTTGCTATAGAGAAGAAGGCTTTCTCTCAACTGTCCCAGGCCATTAATACTGATCTCTTACATCAGTTTGGGTCTTGCACTACATCTAAACAGTTGTGGGACATGTTAAGAAATCGTCATGATGGGAATGAGAAGACGAGGAAGTTGAGAATGGAGGAACTAAGGAAAGAGTTGGAGAACTTCAGCTATATGGGGACAAGTTATAGCTTGCTCGAAGATTAGAGTTAACGCTTGAAGATGCGTAGCTAGTATTTTTTTATTTTGATGTACAAATTCTTAGAACAATTGTATGTAATTTATTTAAATCATTTATTGAAAATTATTATTTACCATGAGCTACTGAACAATCATCAATGCGTGACATCCCGATGTTTCCGCGATCGGTTGGGGTGTTACAGATTGGTATCAGAGCCTTGGTTATAGGGAATTAGGTTATTAGAAAAAAAATCTAGTCTATAACCTTAGGACTTTAATCAGTACTTGCTTTAGTTGCTTGCAGCTCTACCTTATCCTTATCTCTATTCATATCCTCCTCCTTATTCTTACCATAGCTTGATCTTGTCTACCCTCTTTTACTTGCTACAATCCTAATGTACTTCTAGAATTATTAGGGCAACTTCCTTGGACTTAGGTCTGATCTGTTTTGATAAATTAACGTTTTTGTCAATGGTTAAATTATTATGTTTTCATTTTCATTTATACCCCCTTACTTTTATTTAAATTCAAAGTTTTGCATATCAAAATTTTTGTAACTGAAATTTATTTTCTTTCTTATAACATTCCCTCGTTAGTCTAAAATTCAAGAATCATTTAAGGATTTCAAAAATATTACCCGTACGTTTAATTATTTTCAACATCTAACCCAAATCATATTTCTCCCTTAGCAACCTGTTACACATTTTACTTCTTTAATCTATTACCTTTGATGTTCCGGGCCAAATTTTATTTTCATCCTCCCCCTAGATTTTAATTTATATTTTTTTAGGGTACCCTCAACCATAAAATTTTTATCATATTCAAGATTTTAAAATCCTGGTTTACACTATAATCTCATAACCTGTTCTAGTACCAACACTAAGAGTACTGAATTTTGTCAAACTTTCATCACCTGGGGATTTCGCAAACTATAACAAATAAATATTTTGTCAAAGACTCTTTTATTTTCACATACCTATTTTCTAAATTTCAAAGGTTTATGTAAAAATTTATTGGCGTAACGAATGATTTTTGATGAATTTTTTTTTATGGATTAATCAGAGTCTTTTATACAAAACACCTAAATAAATTCATGATAAAAAAAAAACCATAATTACTTTTTCCCAAAACCAATTTTGAAAATAAATTCTTTCCATTCACAAGATCAATATTTAGTCTCTAAATTCTCCATTGACACCTACATATTTTCAACTTGTTCGAACTTTTACAAATTTTGGCATTTACCACGATCATGTCTTCTCAATACGCTTGATTTTAACCCTTGATTCAAATCCCACAATTCACGTTGTTACATAATCTCCCTACTACTTGTGTCCCTGTGAAAACCTATAAAATAAACTCTTTATTAACTATCTTCACATTCACCATCTTAGTGTTACTTCGAGTTTTTCACCATCCTCCCAAAGGCCAAATTCATATCCCTTACCTTCTCGATCATGAACTTGATCTCCATGATAATCATACTAGTGAAAACTTAATTGTTTGTGCTTAAAACTTGATTCTTAGTTATACATGAGGATTTGATTATCTACCTCAACATTTGGTTATTCATGATACTTGAAAGCATGGAATATAAACTATTTGCTATAATCACACCTAGAGTCATTAACCTTGTCTAGGGCAACTCTATTACAACTCGCATGCTATACTTGATACTTGATGCATTTACAAACTTGCTAACATGTATGTATTATCAATTTGCAACTTATGTGTTAAACCAAAAACAATTGTTACACTTGTTCCACAACTGGTAGAGGTTGGAGTACCTGTTCAACAGTTGGTAGAGTTCCTAATAACCGGCTCAACGATTGGTAGAGGTCATCATGCATGCTCAACAGTCGGTAGAGGTTCTAATAACCTGCTCAACGACTGGTAGAGGGCATCATACCTGCTCAACAATCGGTAGAGGTTCCGACTCGCCGACTGGTAGATGTCTTCTTGCCTACATAACAGTTGGACTCATTTTTTTTTTGATACATTGTGCACTTTCCTTAAATTTAACTATGAGAACACGCAATTTGATACAAAGATTCATTAAACTCATTGATACAAAAACTTAGTCGTAAGGTTATTGAGCATTATTATACATGTGTGTGTAGTTTAGAGTCACAGAAGGACACAAAACCCTAAAGTAAGGTAAATTGGTGATTGCGGGCCGGAACGTAATCATGAATTTACAGGTACGTTAAGGTGGTGTGAAATTCTATTGGGTTTAGGTAGATGCCCATTACGTTTTCAAAGTATCAGAGGTGTGGTGGGTTAGCTGCGGTACACCCTATATATATATATATATATATATATATATATATATATATATATAAACACTAATGATACATCGAAAATGAGACTAGGGGTCCGGCCAGTAACAAACCCTAGTAGTTGGTAATTCATTTAGTAAATCAACTCATATATTCCCGAAACTTAGTTTTGGTTATTTCTCCTGGTTATTTCAGATACACGTAATACAACCCTCAGAATTCATAAATACCATTCCTCCTACTCAAAATTTATCTTGTTTCCGAAAAAAAAAATAAGAATTTTTTTAAACACACGTTCGCATTAACGCCTACCCAACTACCCTCAATCCTATTGAAATATCTCTCTAAAATAAATTTCGGGACGAAATTTTCTAAAGTAGCGAAGACTGTAACATCAACAGATTTTATTTTATTATTTTATTTTCCAACACTTAATAAATAAATTCAAATTTCATCTCTATTCGTTTCGTTTTTATTCCCCGCATTTTTCATAACCGCCATTATAACTATTTTATCATCTTAAAATATTTAATAATTCCAAATCATAATCAACCTCCTATCCATAATTTTATTCATATAGCTATTTTTATCATTTGTTATATCATAAAACATATTTTTAGCTCAACTATATATATATACACACACACATTTTTATTATAATAATAACGCTTTAACAAGATTAATGGCTTAAGACAGTCACAAATCATAAATGCACTCCATGTGCTTCGTTGACTGCAGTTCTAAAAAAAGTATATAGCAATAATTTTATGAAATCAAATCATTAAATAGGGAATGGTTTCCTTTTCCACCTCTTAACCGACAACCAAAAGAAAGGAAATAAAATAGACTTGTAGCAAACGATTTAGAGCAGCCATAATTTTCGCAATCATCATTATGAGTCAAAGTTCACAATCGTTTTAAAACCTCCTTCATCTACGGTTGAAGCTCACAATCTTATCACACCTACACTATGTCGAAATAGCGACCATCACCTCCGCTACACACCACTAAAACCTTAAACGCCACTTCCACCGTTGTTCACTATCGCAACGGCTTTTAACTATCGTTTTGCTTCCTCAGTCGTTCAATCTCGCTACCGTCCCTTTCAATCTTTATTCATACCGCGTCGACTGTCGCAAACTACCTTATTAAGCTAAGGTTTCTATGATGTCTAGGATCATCGTTTTAAGCGCCACTCGAAGGTAATCACCGTTTCCCTTTATTATGTTACTACAAGATCATTCACCTATGCTTTTGCTATTATTAAACCAATATGACCATAAATATAAATATAAATAGGAATATCACAATAACGAATTCTAATTTAAATGTTCATATATGGCGTAAAGTGATTTAAAACTAGATGAATTTTTTTTTTATAAACGAATCATCTACATAAAAGTAGTTTATGAAATCCAATTAGTGTTAGTATTACCTAATGTAATATTCGCAAATTTGGAAAAATTTATGTGATCAGAATATGTAATTTTCAACACCAATTAATTAATAGAACATGTTAATATGAATTCTTTTTAGAAAGGTAAACTACAAATTTTGATCTAGATAAAACGTTGATTAAAATGTTAACAAAAATAATAATAACAGCAGTAATCAAATTAATCAATCTTTTTTTTACGAAGTTATAACTCTAAAGTGACATCCATAAACACTAAATCATCATTCATAATTTACTTAGGTGCAAGCCTAATTCATTGATTCTCGTTAATTTCTTGCAAGCTCATTGTCACAATCAAGGTGAGTTTACATAGCCCCTTTTCAATTCACTATTTTTTTTGGGTGAAACATGTTACAACATTCAATTTACAATTCAATCATAAGTGTCTATGTGTTATTCTATGTTGCATTATGTCTTAAACATTACTAGGGTAAGCACAATATTCTAGCATAATCATTAACATTGATCAGCCGACGGTATACAATGATAGATCTATTGGACTGACAATCCCACCCGGATACGTGTACCTCCTACATAGGTAGCGTGGGTGATTGTTATCGAATTTATAACATAATCGAGTGAACCATGAGCGTATGGGATGGACCACAATATTCTAGTCACAAGGTTTGATTATGCACTCGATTTACCCGATTGTTTTGTTTTCACATATGGACTAGACTTGCCATGACACTCGAATTGTACAAGTTTTTATTCAATTATCATAACCTATGTAATTCTCACCAACTTTTGTTGACCCAAAATATTTTCAAACTTAACATGTTTTAGGTTATAGCTTGCTCGAAGATTAGAGTTAATGCTTGAAGATGCGTAGCTAGTATTTTTTTATTTTGATGTACAAATTCTTAGAATAATCGTATGTAATTTATTTAAATCATTTATTGAAACTTATTATTTACCATGAGCTACTGAACAATCATCAATACGTGACATCCCGATGTTTCCGCCATCGGTTGGGGTGTTACAAGCAATGTGGCATGTGTTGCACAGAAAATGGATTTGGATGAGCCGGTATGTGTTGAAGAAGAGATAGTGACTGAGAAGATGTCTGAAGTGAAAATTGAGGAGTTGAGTGAAGAAAGTGATGATTGTGTAGAGAAGAAGTCTGGTTTGATTCTTGATTCGGTTATTGATGTGCCAGAACAGTATGATTCAGCTTATTCTGATGTGGAGAGTGATTCTGATTCTGAATCTAGTGTTAACTCACTGGATGATGATATCGACCAGCTGCTTGCTGAAGATGATTTTCTGATGACCCGCAAATCATGCATGGTGGATGATGCTTGTACCAGAATTGATTATTCTAAGTTTTTCGCTGGGAAGGAAGCACACTTTGCACTGATGGCGATGACAGAACCTCCAAAGCAGGTAAGTACTAAATCTAATCTTGATATGAATAGTAAGAATTATTGTGGTGCATGTGATCGATTGACAGAGGATAATAAGCAATTCAGGGTTCAGCTTGAGAGTGCTAAAATCAACTGTCAATCTTATCAGAAAGAAGCACGTGAGTTTAACAGAGTACTTGATGGTTATAAGAAAGACATTTCAGAACTCAAAAAGACTGTATCTTTGAAACAACTAGCCATTAACAACTACATCAATGATTTAGAAAATACAAAACTTGAAATAGCTACCATCAAGTGCTTTGCAGAGAAAGTGAATAAGAAACTTGAGAGTTATAAGCATATTGCTTATGTTGTTGATCATATCATAGAGGAGCCTTCACAGTTGAGTAGTGCAAACTACAAGGCCGTCCCATCTCCAGTGTTATTTGAAAACCATACTTTACATTCAATAACACCGGAGAGCTCAGTTAAGTCTGACTCGACATCGGATGATGAGTCGAACACTTCTAGTGTGGGAGACCCAAATTCTGATGTTCGACCAATTTTGGGACTAAACAATGAAGGTGTAGTTGTTGTAACTGATGATTCCGATTCTGAGGATGATCAATCTGAGAATCCGGTTAAAAACCGAATCCGCGGATCGATTACACGAAAACAACTCGGTTTCAGACGGGAGATTCGAGACGAGACAGAAATATACGATAACAAAGTCATCACAGATTCGTATTAATTCAGAAACGGTTACAGACACTGTCATCAGTAGGATAAACATCTATCTCGAGGCCGGGGGAGGTCGGGCATGACCTCCCCCTTGAGAGCATTCAAAGCATAAACTCAAATCTACAAAATGAAAACCAACACATGAGATTGCTATTTATAGTCCAAAACCATAAGCCACCTTCGCCCATTTAATGAGGTCGAATGTGGAACTTTTCCACATTCGCACCATCACAATTGGTCGAATCTAGCTTAAATTTTGGTCTATATTTACAAATGCATCAGATCCATATAATGCCCTTATGGATCACCACAATCTCATGTAATACAATACAAAGACTCAACCCTAGTCTATTCGACAGTGACGTCCACATAATAGTGCATCAACAATCTCCTCCTTGGACGTTGCTGGCGAATTCCAAACACACCTAGCATCTTCAGTCAGTTATTGTTGAAGTATCAGACACATTGTTACATCAACAATCTCCCCCTTGACTGATGCTTCACCAAGTTTCTCTGAGATCTCGTATGATAAATCAATCATGTTCTTGAGTAACTTCATCTGTTCGACAGAATACAAACCGTAGACGAGTGAATCAAGCAATCATAAGTTTTCAGCAGGAACTACCGGTACAATTGTGGACTTGAAATGCTTCAGAAACTGAAGTTTTCTATAGGGCCAACAATAACCACCAACAGCTCTTGAAATTCTTCAGGACTGTAACCTTGAAACTTTCGTTGAACCTACGTGCCACATGACTCCTACTAGGATACCTCATTACTTTCAGAACGTTGAAATCTCAAACTTGATTTCCTTCTTCATAACAACTCTTTAGAACAAGTTCCTTCAAACACACAGGAACTGGGTTGACTGTTCTCATCATGCGGAATAAAATCTGTCTATTTTCTGGCCCATAATAGTCATTTGAATCTGATTATCATAGTGTTGATTCTCATGACTACCCCATAATAAAACGTTTCATCATCATCATTTCTTCAACAATTTGTGAAGACATCATCACCATTCTCCCAAAACTCTTCAAAAATTACCATATTTTCGAAATTTTTTACCCCTTAAAATACCAATTTTTCATTCTCTATGTCGAAAGGGGCGAAGGTGAAAATAAAGCTACGTTCGACCGTTTAGAAAGGTCGAATGTACCATGATTGGTTGAAATTCCACATTCGCCCAGTAGTGAGGTACGAATGTATAAAATTTTCACTTTCGCCCTAAAAGTTCTACATTCGTCCATTTACATTCCACGTTCGTCCCTCAAATCCTACATTCGCCCAGGTGAATTCCACATTCGCCCACTCGTTTTTCTGAAAGGTGCGAATATGCAGAACAAACGTGTTCTTCTTCAATATTTCTGCAAGTCAGCCCATAAACACTCTGATTGTTCGAATTTGATGATGAAACTTGTACAGAAAGGTGCGGAAATGAAAACCTAACCCTCGAATTAACAAAATCATGGAGAAATCACATGATTTCGGGTTCAATTAAGAATCTAGGGTTTCTAGGGTTTCAACCTTTCAATCAAGAACTGAACTTTAACGTCTGAAATCATGAAAACGAGCTGTGATTGATTCAAACGACTGTTAGATCGTTCAAATCGGTACCATAGCTCTGATACCAGTTGAGAATCCGGTTAAAAACCGAATCCACGGATCGATTACACGAAAACAACTCGGTTTCAGACGGGAGATTCGAGACGAGACAGAAATATACGATAACAAAGTCATCATAGATTCGTATTAATTCAGAAACGGTTACAGACACTGTCATCAGTAGGATAAACATCTATCTCGAGGCCGGGGGAGGTCGGGCATGACCTCCCCCTTGAGAGCATTCAAAGCATAAACTCAAATCTACAAAATGAAAACCAACACATGAGATTGCTATTTATAGTCCAAAACCATAAGCCACCTTCGCCCATTTAATGAGGTCGAATGTGGAACTTTTCCACATTCGCACCATCACAAATGGTCGAATCTAGCTTAAATTTTGGTCTATATTTACAAATGCATCAGATCCATATAATGCCCTTATGGATCACCACAATCTCATGTAATACAATACAAAGACTCATCCCTAGTCTATTCGACAGTGACGTCCACATAATAGTGCATCAACAATCTCCTCCTTGGACGTTGCTGGCGAATTCCAAACACACCTAGCATCTTCAGTCAGTTATTGTTGAAGTATCAGACACATTGTTACATCAACAATCTCCCCCTTGAAGTATCACATTATTATTCCCTCCACTTTCAGAAACTCTCTCTAGTGTTTTGTTAAACTTGTTTATCGTTCATACCTTGATTGTATCTATATTTCAACGTGTAAACAAGTGTTTTATTAATGAAAACGTTTGAAAATGATGATCTTTGTGTTTGAATCTATTTGATTATTATTTTGTGATAGTTTTAGGGTTTCCACACCTGAAACTAACTTGTTTGATCAATCTTTGTTTGTTATCGACCCTTTCACGCACATACAAAGTGGTATCAGAGCCATTTCGGATCAAACAACCACAAATTAATAATCTCTCAGTTGATTTGGACCCAATTTTGGTCAAAAAGTTTCTGTTTTCAATGAACAAACTGATGTGATAAGATTTTGATCGATTGCACCTTGATTTCGAGTTTAAATCGGATAATTCTCTTTATTAAAGTTGTTCCAAATCAATTCCGATTCAAAACCTGATTTAGATCATCAAAATCCATCAACATTTGATAAACATGATCAAAATTAACGGATTTTCAAAGAATAACCGTTTTTTGAAATCACAGGGGTCGAACGAGAGAGTTTGGTCGAAAGTGGAAATCATTTGGGTCGAAAGAAGGATTGTGTGTACGAAGGAGGTGTTTTAGTGGTCGAAAGAAGATTTTGATTGCTTATTTTTCACATTCGCCCAGTTATTTCACCTTCGTCTGATCGAACGGTTGAAGGAGCATAAAAACGGTTGAAAGAGAGTCTAAAGTGGTCGAAGGAGATTTTGTTGTTTAGTTCACATTCGTATCAATCATAAACGGGTGAAAGAGAACTTTATTTCTCATTCGCACATTCGTATATACGAAGGAGCATCCGTTTTTAAAACATTTTTAATCTTTTCGTGTTTAATCGTTTGCAGGACAAGATGTGGAACTTTCCAACAACGCCTAGACCTACTCAAGCACCACAACAGCAGACAACACAAGATCCGTGGTCCATTGCAGCTCAGAAGACTAGTCAACCATCACAGCCAATCAATTATATGGCAATGACTAGTTCGGCTCCACAACAAGTTGTTCAACCATTACCACAACCGATTGACAACTATTGGAGAGTCGCAGCAGCAGCAGTCCATTCACAGACGACCAACGCTATATCCACTCTTATTCATGATCTATCTTCTGGAAGCGGCAATCGTCCACCAAAGGTAATGGACATGAAGGAGTACAATACTTGGAAGACGAAGTTCAAGATCCATGTTGAGGGACAAGGACATGAGGGAGCCGAGGCATGGCAAATGATTGTGAAGGGTTACGTTGCTCCTATTCTGGAGAATACTGGAGAACCGATCCCTTTGGAGAATTTGGCGGATGATGAAAAGAAGAGGTTTGCGATAGAGAAGAAGGCATTCTCTCAGCTATCCCAGGCGATCAACACTGATCTATTGCATCAGTTTGGATCGTGCACAACATCCAAACAACTATGGGATATGTTGAGAAATCGCCATGATGGAAATGAGAAGACCAGGAAGCTAAGGATGGAAGAGCTTCGAAAGGAGTTTGAAAACTTCAGTTACATGGGTAATGAGACCTTAAAAGAGTTGGTTCCACGGTACTGCCATTTGCTCACTGAATTGTCGAGCTATGAGATCAATTTGCTGATGCTTTACCACCCTACTGGATCCAACACATCGAAGTGTTAAAGGAGAAGGATGCTTACCAGTATTGGACTATTAATGAGTTCATTCAAAAGCAGGAAAACAAAGAGATGGAGGAAAAGAGAAAAGCTAAGAGAGCTCAGATTCCACAGAATCCTGATTTATATGTGAGTGGTACTTCTAACTCTCTTTCTGCTTCAAGCACCACTTCTAATGTTGCTCCTAACATAGCATGTGTGTCTAACGTTGTTGAACCAACAAAAGCACCCATTAACTACCTTGCTCAAACTTCATCCTACACACCATCATACACACAACAACCTTATCAAACACCAAACTTTATTCCACCTTTTTCACCTTTAAAACAAGCCGCATGCTACACATCAAGTCAACCTCAACAACAACAACAATATCCTCCTCAAATAAATCAAATGCAGATCACTCAAGCACAGTCAAGTCAAAAACCGATTGTGTTAGAGACCTCAAACCTTAACAATGTGACTGTTGAAATTGCTCAACAGCATGTTGCTCTTGTATCTGCTATGGTTGCTTCTTACAACGGTTTGGTAGCAAGTCAAATTGGTAACAAAAATCTCACCAACGAGGACTACGCTCAAATCGACAAAGAGGAGATGGAATTGATGGACATTCAGTGGGCTTTTGCAAGCATTATGAGGAGAGCCACTGATTTTATTCAGAAGACTGGCAGAACTGATCTCTCAACCTCTCCTAACACCACATACGGATTCAACAAAGCAAAGTTACATGCTTCAACTGTGGTGAGAAGGGACATTTTAAAAGAGAGTGCACACAGCCAGCACAACAAGGTAACCGAAACCCTTTCAATTCAACATACCAAAATAGACAAAACCAAAACCAAAATCAAGTGTCATACAACAGTCCAAACATCTCAAGCTTTCAACCACAAAACACTTATCAGAACCGTCAACAAAACAACAACACCAGACAATCCACAACTCAAAACCAACCTCAACAAAATCCAAACCGAACTATTGTTCCAATCTCTACACCTAACACACAAAACCAAAACCAAACTGATAATCAAAACCAAGCACTTGTGATCCAAAAGGATGAAGGTTTTGATTGGACTGGAATGCAATTGGGGGTGGAGGAGATCACTGCTGGGAATGTAGCTTGTGTAGCACAGCAGATGAGTTTGGATGAGAATGAGGAGATTGAAGAGGAGGTTGTGATTGAAAAAGTGTCGGAGTTGAAGATTGAAGAAGTGAATGAGGATGTGATTGCTGAGAGTGAAGACAAGAGATCGGGGATGATTCTTGATTCTGTCACTGATGTTGTAGACCAAGACGATTCAGCTTACTCGGACATGGAGAGTGAATCTGATTCAGAGGCTAGTGTGAATTCACTAGACATTGACCAACTGTTAGCTGAAGCTGATTTCCTGATGACCCGCAAGTCATGTATGGTGGATGATGCGTGCACCAAGATTGACTACTCCAAATTCTTCGCAGGGAAGGAAGCTCACTTCGCTTTGATGGCCATGACAGAACCTCCTAAGCCGGTAAGTTCTGAAACTCAATCTCAAGCGTGTGTTAAATGTGATAAATGTGCTGATTTTGAAAAACTAACTGATGAAAATAAGCTTCTCAAGGTTCAACTTGAGAGTGCCAAAATCAACTGTCAGATTTATCAAAAGGACTTAAAAGATTTCAACAAAGTTCTTGATGGTTATAAAAAGGATGTGTCTGAACTTAAAAAGACATTGTCAATCAAACAACTTGCCATTAATAATTACATCAATGAAATGGAAAACACTAAATTGGAAATGGCAACCATCAAGTGCTTTGTTGAAAAAGTAAACAAAAAGTTAGAAAGCTACAAGCACATAGCATATGTAGTCGACCATATCATTGAAGAACCCTCCCAGTCAAATAGTGCAAACTATAAGTCGGTCCCATCTCCGGTATTGTTTGAGAATCACACTTTACATGCAATACCACCGGAGACTTTAATCAATCCTGATTCCACATCAGAAAATGAGCCTAACACGTCCAGTGTCGGGGATCCATATTCTGATGTGAGACCAGTACTGGGAAATAGTGAGGGTGTGGTCGCTACTGATGATTCAGATGAAGAAGATGAACCATCTGAGATGGTTGAAAGTGATAGTGATATCCCTGATGAAAATCATATAATCACTACTGAGCCAGTCTCACCGTCTCAGATCATTCATCCAATGGCAAATGCTCATCGTGAAAATAAGGTTAAGAAAAATGAAAAGTCTGTTGGTAAGAGTTTTGAAAAGAAAGAGGTAAAGAAGGTTGAGAAAAATGTGGTTAAATCGGTTGAAAAGAAAAATGAGCTTAAATCTGAGAAAACCAATGCTGTGAGCAACGAATCGTGTGACAAACCTGTCAAAATCTTTTATCGGATGCAAGGCTCCGATAAGATTTTATCCGATGATGAATATCCGATTAAGTTTGTCAATTATTCAAAAATAGAAAAGATCTGGCAGGAAAGTACGATTTGGTTTCCAAAATTTGAAAGAACCAATGACATTCCTCAAGAGATTTTAGACAAAATTTATTCGGATAAAGAGGCTAAGGTCAATGTCACACAATTTGTTTTGCCTGTTCATAAAGAAAACAATTTTATTGAACCGACTTACTCAAAGGACCCAGCTCCTGAGAGTTTAAGGAAACAATGCATGGTCGATCGATATCCCATTGCTAGCTTTTCTAAGTCGCCGATCAAGGAAAACTATGAGGAATACCGTGCGTGTTATAAGTGCGGGGAACGGGGACATTTACTTGCCGCCTGCCCGTACGTACGACACAAAAGGCACGAGGTGGAGATGAGGAAACATCATGATTATCCGGTTGACAACTACGGTTATCAACAGAGACGGTATTACCCTCAGCAAGAACCATATTTTAATCAAAACAATTTTTATAACAAGAGGGAAAACCGTCCGATGATGTATGATAAACGCAACCGGATGACCACTGATAAATCTGTTAAGAAACCTGTGATGAACTCAACTGCTGATAACAAAAAGGTTGTTCCTAAACCTAATGGAAAACAAGCAGTTGGACCTGTCTCTGTTAAATCAGAGAAGGTAACCAAGAAGGTTGCTTTTAAAGATGAAGTAAAGAAACCGACTGAGACTTCAAAATCTCAGATTCGGATCTTGAAAAGATCTGAGCAATCTTGGTCATCTAAGGAATCTGAAGGAGCCTCTACTTCACAGAATGAGAAGAATGAGAAAAAGAAAATTGTGAGTGAGAAGAAAGGGGTTGAAGTAACCCAAGATGTTTGTGATTCAAAAGACTCTTTGAAACAACCAGTTCAAAGACCCAAGACCAAACAGGCTTGGGTCCCGCGAAAGAACTAACTGCTTTACTTTATATGTGCAGGGAGCTCCAGCTGGCCCTGTTAGCAGCCTATGGATTGTTGACATTGGAGCTTCTGGTCACATGACAGGGGACCTCACGCTACTCTTTGACATCAAAAACATTAACGGAGGTTATGTGGCATTTGCTGGTAATAAGGGAGGCTACATTACTATGGAGGGTAGTGTAAGCAATGGGGTCGTAACATTTGAGCGGATATCATACGTGAAACAGATAGACTATAATCTGCTCAGTGTTAGTCAAATTTGTGATAAACAATTTTCTGTGTATTTTGATGATAAATCCTGTTATATCTTGAAACCTGGGTTTGAGCTACCGAAAGAGTGGGTGATGCTGAAGGCTCCGAGAGTAAACAACTTGTATATTCTCGACATGTCCAAAGCAATGACCACCCATGGCCAAGTCTAGTGTTTCCTCTCCAAGGCTACAGAAAAAGAATCAATTATGTGGCACAGTAGAATGGGACACATCCATTTGCGAAAGATGAATCAGCTTGTGAAGAATGAACTTGTCACGGGAGTTAATGTTAAACACTTCCATTTGAATGACAAGTGTATCAGTTGCAAAAAGGGAAAGCAGCACAAACAATCCCATAGACCAAAGAAAGTCAATTCCGTTGAGCTGCCACTTGAACGTTTGCATATGGATTTATTCGGTCCAGTCAGACGTAAAAGTCATGCCGGGGAGTTATACTATCTTGTGGTGACTGATGATTATTCAAGATTTTCATGGGTAATGTGTTTGCATCAGAAAAGCGACACTTTTGACAACCTGAAGGTTCTGTTTACACGTCTGGAAAACATATATGGTCTGAAGATCAAACGAATCCGGAGTGACAATGGGACGGAGTTTAAAAACGCTCAGATGGAGGACTTTTATGCAAACAAAGGAATTCATCATGAATATAGCGCTCCGTATACACCCCAACAGATTGGTGTCGCAGAGAGAAAGAACAGGACTCTTATAGAGATGGCGAGAACTATGCTTGCGGATTCAAATCTTCCAGTCATGTTCTGGAACGACGCTATTTACGCGACATGTTATACTCTTAACCGTGTTTTGACAGTGAAGAAGTTTGGCAAGACTTCTTATGAGCTGTTGAACCGACGCAAGCCGAATCTGGAGTATCTAGAACCATTTGGTGCCCCATGTACAATGCTGAATCCTTCGGAGAAGTTTGCACCGAAGGCTGAAGAAGGTTATTTTGTTGGATATGCAACCCCATTAAAACGGGTATTCAACAAAAGAACTAGAAAAGTTGAGGAGTGGACTAATGTCGAAGTTCAAAGATATACACAAAATGTACAGGGTGGAGGACCAGATTGGATGTTTGATTACAAAGACTTCTTTGAATCATTCAATCTAGATAGCATGGTTGAAGAAGCTGTACTTCGCTTATATTACGAGGTCGAAAACGCCGTAACTTCACCGTTAGTGCGTCCAATCACGGTAAACCCCCAAACAGCTTCTAATGATACCACTGCTCCTGTGTTGGAAGAAGAGGTGTTCCAAGAGGCTTCTACATCGCTTAATTCATCCGAATCAGAATACGAAGACGATGATGCAACAAGTGAAGCTATTCTGGACAACGCTATAGTGACACCACTAGTGAACCCATCTAATACTGATGCTTCAACATCAAATGTGGGTAATGATCTGGTTTCTACAGAGAATTTGACAACTTAAACGGGAGTACAAGTACCTGATTATCCGGAATCTCGGATACATCGGATACACCCGCTTGAACAGGTTATTGGTGATCCTGGTAGTAGTGTAATGACAAGAGGGCAGCTGAGAAATGCTCAAGCACCAGCAAACATTGGCAACCTTGCTTTATATGCCAAAATACAGAAATCTGGTTTTCAAAATGACTGGTCATTTGCTTGTTATGTTTCGCAGGTCGAGCCGCGGACTTACAAGGATGCTCTTTTGGATGACGCCTGAGTGGAAGCAATGCAGGAGGAGTTATTACAATTCCAGAAACTTGGTGTATGGACCCTGCAGATTTGCCCCTTGGAAGAAAGAAAATTGGAACCAAATGGGTGTTTAAATGCAAGAAGGATGACAGAGGAGTCATAGTGCGAAACAAAGCTCGTTTGGTCATTCAAGGTTTTCATCAGGTTGAAGGAATCGACTACAATGAAATCTATGCACCGGTTGCACGCTTGGAAGCTATCCGAATGTTCCTAGGGTTTGCATCATGGAAGAAATTTAAGGTGTATCAGATGGATGTAAAGAGCGCTTTTCTTTACGGTGTGGTCAAAGAGGAAGTTTACGTAGGTCAACCGCCAGGCTTTGAGGACCCTATTCACCGGGATAAGGTTTATGTGTTAAACAAAGCTCTCTACGGGTTGCACCAGGCTCCGAGACAATGGTATGAGGAGCTGAGCACGTATCTTCTCTCGAAAGGATTCAAACGTGGACTGGTAGACTGCACACTGTTTACGAAACGAACAGGAGATGATTTGCTTCTCGTACAAATTTATGTTGATGATATTATTTTCGGGTCAACTAACGAACTTCTGTGCAGGGAATTTGAACAAGTTATGCAGGAAAAGTTCGAAATGAGCGCAATGGGAGAAATGCAGTTTTTCCTCGGCTTGCAGGGGGAGCAAAGACCAACGCGGATCTTTATTCACCAAACGAAATACGTTTCTGAAGTCTTGAGCCGATTCCAGATGGATGATTCGAAGCCGATGGATACCCCGATACAGCCCAATCAAGGGATTGGAGTTGACCTTATGGGGGAGCTGACTGATCCATTTACATACAGAGCAATCGTCGGATCTCTGATGTATCTCACAACATCAAGACCTGATATAATGTTTGCGACATGTCTTTGTGCGCGATATCAATCGAAGCCGAAACAGAGTCATCTAGCAGCTGGCAAGCGTATCCTTAGATATCTGAAGGGTTGTCCATCGAAAGGACTTTGGTACCCTCATGATGATAATTTTGACCTAATCGCTTTTAGTGATGCAGATTGGGGCGGCTGTGACAAAGACAGCAAATCCACAACGGCTGGATGTCAGTTTATGGGGAGCAGGCTCGTGACCTGGAAATGCAAGAAACAAACCGCAGTTGCACTATCCACATGTGAAGCAAAATACGTTTCAGCATCGAGCTGCTGCTCACAGGTTCTTTGGATCCAACAGCAGATGGTGGATTACGGTTTGCAATTTCTTAAAACCCCTATTTACTGTGATAATGAGGCCGCAATCGCATTAACAAAAGACTTAGTAAATCACTCAAAGGCTAAACATATCCGGATTAAATATCATTTTATCCGTGATTGTTATTCTAAAGAGTTGATCGATATGGTCAAAATCCACACTGATTACCAACGCGCAGATCTTTTTACCAAAGCTTTTGACAAATCCAGATTTGATTATCTTTTAAAAGCTAATGGTATTAAAGAAAAACAGGACTGATCACCACCTCAGTCTATCACTTTTTAGTTTAAATTTTTACTGCTTTTCAGAAAAATTTCGAAAATACAAAAACATTGAAAAATTTCAAAAACCATAAAAAATTAGAAAATTTCTTTGCTGACTGCTATATCTTCTTCCCTTAGATTAATGCCGTCAGATTTCTGTGAAAAAACAATATCTGGGCAGTCACATATTTGAAATGCTCCAGCTTATCCTTGGGAACAGTAAATTCAAAAATCTATAAAAAATCAGAAAATTCTAAAATGATTTCCTGGAGTATAAAGGGAAATGATAGTACATCAGTGGGGATCTGACACATTCTAAATAATGTAATGCTATATAGGGCGTGTGTCTGAGTTTGTGCGATGTGCTGATAGGCTTCGTAGACCTATTACTGCGTGCCTGATACATACATATCAAACGAATTGTTGTGTGGATGAACTCCTCATGGGCATATGGTCTTAGTACCGTAATTTCGTTTGATAGGGTATCTGTACAAAACTCGGAGGTTTAGGGTTGTTATGTTATTAGTTGTCTGGGGATAGCCTCTCTGATCTTTTGCTGTAAGTCATTACGGACCTAGATCAGACAGGGTGTCTTTATAAAAGAGCTAGATGCCAAATCCTAAAGTTACCGAATTGAGGAACTTTCTATGTTATATGATGATCAAAGATTATCTATTACATCGTATTGATCATTGATGCAAATCATGATTAATATCAGTCCTCAACCTGGTATAGTGCATATGTTACTTTGCTGCATTAATTTGCTGACCTGTATACCTCTATGCATTATATCTTGTACAATTACAGACAGCGAAAGCATAATCACGCTTTACAATGAGTCTTTGTGCTTTTACTTCTTGATACGGGAGTATGTCGTGTGCGTGGGAACCACAGACAATTGCGTTTATACTATAACTATCAGTATCAGTATAAAGCACTACACAAAAGTCTGCATGTTAGTTTATGTGGATCACAATATCAGCAATTGCCAGATCACACATTGTCTTTAATGATAATAATTTCAAAAAGATCAACGGTGTGATCAGATTTCTCAATACCTGATATGATCCCTTTACAGGAAATCCCAAAAACATTTACAGTTTTTCATTTACATTTCTGCATTTTATTTTCTCGTCAAAAATTACAAAACTCAAAAAAGATTTTAGGTGTGTTTTAGCATAAACTTTAGAAAATCCAAAAAGATTTTTCTTTTTCATCTTATTTTTGATAACTGATGGTGGTTGATGTCGATTTTCTAAACCTTGATACACCATTTGAGCTTTGTAACTTTTAAAATGTGAAAACATGAATGTTGGATGCTTAAAAGTTGGAAAATAATTGGACCGGGACTCGTTTTTGAGATTTGGAAAATTTTCAAAAATCCCAATTCTCATTCGCCCATTCGGTTGGTCGAATGTGGGATTTTATCTGTTCATTCGTATGTTTTGATTAGGCGAAGGAGAGTGTTCATGAACATTATCACATTCGAACCCTTTTGCTTCATTCGTACCCTTTCATTAGGGTCGAAGGAAACAAAAGTTTCTCCTTCGTATGACCAAAACGGGCGAAGGGACAAGCTTATATATATCCATCTTCTCATTCGAACCCCTTCATAATTTTTTCCAGATTTTTAACTGTAAACTCACCTTATTGCTCGTTCGTTTAAAATCATTTCATTGTGTTCGTGCATTCACACTGATCATTTTGCTATCATTTTAACAGGTTATCATCATGGATTCAGCGTTTAATCTCTGTTTTACATTTCGAAGCCCTAACTGTCCTAAATCGTATAAATATATCATAATAATCACAATTGATGCTCAGGGTTTATTGTGTATGTGTTTTAGGGGGAGAAATAACCAAAAACATGGTTTCAAACTTGTCAGATTGATCAATCATGGTTTAAACCCTAGTTTTTGGGTGAAAATACAAACACAATCTATAATTGTTGAAACTGTTGGTTTAGAAATGTTTATCGGCATTATTAGGCCTGATTTCAATCAAATGGACATGTTTAGAATCATTAAATTTCAAAATTGATATTTCAAATTTATGAACTGCTTCCTTCGACCAGATCGAATGGGCGAAGGAAGAAAATGAAATGGTCGAATGAGGATTAGTTGGGCGAATGAAACATTTTATCAAAACCATTACATTCGTACCTTGTATTTCTCATTCGTACCTTTACAAAAACTCCTTCGTACCCCCGTTTGGGCGAAAGAGGAGTTAATGACCAAAAATTTTCAATTTGAAATTTTGACGATTTTTAACGTGTGTTTTTGTTTGTTTTGCAGATTTAACAATGTCTGAACAACAGAAGACGACGGAACAAGCAGGATCCTCATCACAGCCTGCTAAACAGCTAGACTTTGAAAACGCACACAACTGCTGTGCGTATCTTGGAGATGTGAAGAAGCACACAGAATTCGTCGGAATCATTGATTTTCTGAAGAGAAGCAGGGTAATTGATGCCATTGCCACGCCGACAGTTATTTACCAGGATATGATTCAAGAATTCTGGACGAACGCTAAACTTGATTTCTGGAAGTGTGAATCCTGTTTGACCAGCAAAATTCAAGGACAACGAGTAATTGTTTGCGAAGAGGATTTGAGAGAAGCATTGAATCTGAATGATGATCCGAAAGATCCAAAGGAGTTTACATTCATGGATCAACGAAAGTGCTTCCTCAGGATGAAGTATAACGGACCTATCACTGACGGTTCGTTGCATAAAGAAAAACTGTGCCCACAATTCAAGTATCTGGCACATGTTTTGATTCACGTTTTCGGATCTGCAGCAGGAGGTTATGATTTAATGAGGAAGAGCATCAGTTCTATGATGGTTGCTTTAGTATTGAACAAACCGTTCAATGTCTCTGGCATGCTGATGTCTCATTTACTGGAGCCTGTTAATGGCACGAGGAACCTGAAGTTTCTTTTATATCCTCGTTTTCTTCAAATGATATTTGATCACAAGTATAAAGAGCTAAAGAGAGATCCTAAACACATTGTTGTTCAGGAACACATGTCGCTGAATACACTCGCTAGGATGAAAGCTTATAAAGGTTTGTCTGTTGAAGAACGTCCTCCAGTTAGACGTTTGTTTGGACACCTAGCTAGAGTGGATTACACAGATCCGGGTGAGGGGCTTGTAAGGAATGTTAACAGTGATTCTGATCAGGATAATCCTTTACATCATGTTGATCCTGACGCTAAGTGCAAGAGACAAGTTGTGAATGTTGGCGCAAAGAGTGGTAAGACAAAGAAACCAGAGATAAGGATAGAGGTTTCTGAACCAGAAAAGAAGAAAAGTACTCAGAGAAGAAATAAGAGAATGGCGAAAAAGGGATTGAATTTAGTTGATGAAGCGTCTATTGATTCAGAAGAGACGATAGAGGAAGAACAATGGAATTCTGATGCTGAGACAGTAGAGACGACCATGCCCAAGGCCACTGAGGCTGGTGCGTCTGCTAGCCAGAATGTTGAGGATCAAGGGAACAAAAGTCCTATTCCCGTTTATGAAGAAGAGCTGGGTTTTAATGTTGATGAGACGTTTGTTGGATCTCCTGTGCAAGCTGCTAGAAAAGAGAAGAAGAAACAGGAGAAGCCGAGCATTAAGAGGAAGAAAGAGATAGAATCTTTGATTGCTGGCAAGAAACTGCCACCAGCTACAAGTTCTAAATCACCGGTTACTGCACCAGCTCATAAGAAGCAGAAGACTGCAACAACATCAAGTATCCCACAGACTGAAGAAATACCGATGGATGATGTTAATGAGGCATTGGATAATGTGCTAAAGAAGATCAGAAAAGGTAAATTGCCTGATGCTGTTGAACCACCAAAGAAGACAAAAGTATCGGTGGACAGTGATATTATGACTGCTGTGAATCAGAGACTGTCTGAGATGATGAATCTGATTAACAAACAACAAACGGAGATTGAGCAGTTAAAGTCTAATGATAAGAAGATGTTGGAGGTCATGGTCACATCGGCAGATGATAATGAGACTTTGAAGAAGACAATCAAGAGATTGAAGAGAGAAAATAAGAAGTTGCTGAAGCATGAGCAACGTAACACCAGAAGAATCATAGTTTTGAAGGAGGAGAATAAACAGCTGAAAAAGAGTAACAAGCATCTGGATGATCTGATCAAGAACTTGTACTCTCAAGCTCCTCAACTTCAAGCTGGTGAAGTAGAATAAGAAAGAGAAGAAGAGCAAGTTGATTATGAACTGTCTGATGAAGAAGAAGATGATGAACTTGATGAAGATGCTGGAAATGATACAAAGAAGAAGAAGAAGGATGATAAGGATGATGGAGGATCGGATGATGGTTCGAGTGATGGAGACGGCTCTGCATTTGATGATAGTAGTGATGATGATGATGATGACGCTGACAAATTTACTTATGAGAAGCGTGACTCAGATAAGGGTGGTGAATCGAGCTCTAAGGCTCCTGGTGAGAATGTTGATGATGATATATTCTGGAACGAGAAATTGCAGTTACTGTCTGAAGAGGATAAGAACAAGTATCGCCAGATGCTCACTGATCGGGTCTGGACGATCGACATGACTAGCAGGTTTCCAGAAATATTTGAATCGAACAATAAACTATTCGAGTTGGAGTATGATGACCCTGATCTTGAGGATGGGGAAGTTTCTGCGGCTATTTCGAAAGAGATTCTTGAAGGTTTAGCAAAGCAAGTGGGCAAGACTTTGGAAGAATTACTTGCAGACAACTTCATTCCTAAGATACCTGAGAAGGAAGCCGGGAATCATTCTGATGACCGTGACGTTCCTGCATTCGAGGAAGTTGAAATGGAAGATATCACGAGTGAAGAATATCCACAATATTTCAGGACAAATCAAGATTGTGGATTTTCTTTCTCAGATGAACTGCTAAACCATGCCGAGAAGCTAGCAAAAGAAAAGAGCAAAGTCTTTGAAGACGAAATATTTAAAGGGCATAACAAGCCACGGTTCGAGCAGTCAGAAAGCTTGAAAGAGTTGTTAAAGAAGTTGAAAGAAAAGGAAAACAATCGCCCGAAACCTGATATTCAAGGAAGCTTTTACAAACTTCACAATAGGATTTTCAAAGGTCGTGCATTGGCCTGGAAGTTTGTTAAAGAGTTGAGATGCTTCGCAGTAAAGTGGGAGAAGGGGATCTTGTATTTCGACAAGTTTCATCACTTGAAGACCCTTCCTTATTGGGCAATCAGAGATATTTGTCGTCACCATTTAACGGGAGCGTCAAATAGTCAGATTACGTACTTTGCTGAGAAGATGACTAGAGAAAGCCGAACCAAGTGGGACTTGTTTACACCACAATATCCAAAGCGAATTTTTCATAAGAAGGATATTGATTTGATAACTGGTATGTAACATCGCAAAATTTTCCCGAAAATTTTAATACATAAAAAGCCCTTATATATATATATATTTTTTTATTATACCTTTATCATTAATATTATACAAATGTGCCTAAGTCTTTATTTATCCTAACTCACAACTTATATACATACATAAATGTATATAAATAATAATAATAATAATAATATGGTTCTAAATTCTTTTTTTTTTCTTTTTTCACATACAAGATTTTTTTTTTTTTTTTTAATAAAGCCTTGAGTCAAATAGTCAAAGTCCTAGTCAAAGTCTTAGTCAAACAGTCAAAGTCTTAGTCAAATAGTCAATTCATCATAAAACCTTACTTTATGGTGTTGACCAATTTTAATGGCTAATTGACTCCAAAACTAGTATAAAAACCCACCTATGACCCATTATACTTTGCACCTCTAAATCGATTGTTTCAATCCGATTAAACTTTCCCTCATACCTTTCTTCTATAGTCTATTACTTCTACAATTGAAGCTTTGATTATAAGCTCTTGTAATTGGCGAATTGGAAGCTTGATATTCTTTCTTTTTCGTTTTCTTCAATTTGGACTAGCTACGTTGTTGAGTCTTTGGGATTCGCCTCGCATACATTCACAACACATTATTCTATTTTTTTACGAGACATAACATTTTGCTAAGGTGAGTTTTACATAGCCCCTTTTCTATTTATCACCGTTTTTGGGGTGAAACATGTTACAACATTATTTATGCAATTCAATCATCAATGTGTCTATGTGTATTTCTATGTTGCATTATGTCTTGAACATGACTAGGGTAAGCACAATTCTAGCATAAACATTCATCAGCCAAACGGTATACATTGATAGATCTATTGGACTGACAATCCCACCCGGATACGTGCCTCCTACAAAGGTAGCGTGGGTGTTTGTTACTGCAATTTAAATGAGTGAACCATGAGCGTATGGGATGTACCACAATACAACAGTCACAAGGGTTGATTATGCACTCGATTTACTTCTAGTATGTTTTCACATATGGACTAGATTGCCATGACACATGAATTGCACAGCAATTTTTATTCGATTATCAAAACCTATGTAATTCTCACCAACTTTTGTTGACCCAAAATATTTTCAAACTTAACATGTTTCAGGTTCTACTTGCTTGAAGATTTGAATTAATGCTTGAAGATGTGTGCATAGTTTTATTCAATTTGATGTATGAATTCTTGTAGAACAATTGTATGTAATTTATCTAAATCATATAATGAGAATTATTATTTACCATGAGCTACTGAACAATCATCAATACGTGACATCCCGATGTTTCCGCCATCGGTTGGGGTGTTACATGGTATGCCCAAGGTGACTTTAAAATACAAACCACCGCGAGTGTTGAAAAAGATTCCTTTGATGCCTATTCCACAACACTTCGCCAAAGACTTCATCTGGTGGTATTATGATTGGAAGATTGCAGAGGCCGTGATTGTGTTGAAAGATGGAGAGACGAATTACAAGAAAGTGCATATCTTTGATCCCATGTGGTTGATAAACTGTTCACATGAGGATATTATCATGCTGTTCTATAATCCAATCTATTCAGATGCAAAAGATGCTGAGCAAGCAGGAAAGTACCAACGCGTGGTATTTCTATGCTTTGCGTTTGATATCAATGCTGGGTGTGACTATGATGAAAAGTTGGGAAAGTTTGTGGAGAAGCAAAAGGTGCCTGAGTTGAAAACGAAGAAGCAAAAACAATTTCATGAACCGGTGTTGACAAGAGAACAAAGGATTCAAAGACACATCACACTGATGAACATAAGGATGGACGAACAACGACGAACACAATCCAAGCAATAGTCGAGGGGGAGTTTGTAGATGCAAAAGTGCGACTAAAGCTTTGGATTGTATAACATAATATGTTTTGGTATTATCGAAGGTGCGAAGGAGACTTTCAGATGGTGCGAAGGAAGTATGAAAGGTGCGAAGGAAGACAGCATGGACGAATGAAGACTTAGATTATAGTAGAACTTGGTTCGACCGATTGATTTGGGCGAACCTGCACATTCGCATGAACAGTTTGGGCGAATGTGCAGTCTATAAATAGACAAGTTTGATTTTTGAATGTAACTTTTGATCATTATTATTCCCTCCACTTTCAGAAACTCTCTCTAGTGTTTTTGTTAAACCTGTTTATCGTTCATACCTTGATTGTATCTATATTTCAACGTGTAAACAAGTGTTTTATTAATGAAAACGTTTGAAAATGATGATCTGTGTGTTTGAATCTGTTTGATTATTATTTTGTGATAGTTTTAGGGTTTCCGCACCTGAAACTAACTTGTTTGATCAATCTTTGTTTGTTATCGATCCTTTCACGCACATACACAATCTGAGAAGGTGTGTGATATTCCTGCTGAAAATCACATAATTACAAACGAACCTGTGTCACCATCTCAAATTGTGCATCCCATGGCTAACGCTCACAGAAAGAATCAATTAGTTAAGCCTGTTGTAAAGAAAAATGAATCTTGTGACAAACCCGTCAAGATAATGTCTGATGTGGAATATCCAATCAAATTTGCCAATTATTCAAAGATTGAAAAGATTTGGCAGGAGAGTACCATTTGGTTCCCAAAGCATGAGCGAACAAATGATGTACCTCCAGAGGTTTTAAAGAGAATTTACTTGGATATTCCAAAAGAACCGAAAGTTCATGTCACAGAATTTATAAAGCCAAAGAATAAGGCTAACAGTTTTCTTGAGCCGACTTACTCTATGGATCCAGCTCCTGAGAGTCTTAGAAGGAAATGTGTGGAGGATCAATATCCTATCACTACATACTCTAAGTCGAACGCCAAGAATAATTTTGAAGAATATCGTGCGTGTTATAAATGCGGGGAGAGAGGGCATTTACTTGCTCACTGCCCGTATCTTAGGCACAAAAGGCAAGAGGTGGAAGTGAAGCAAAATCATCAACGTCCAGTCGATAATCAATGTTATCCACAACAACGTGTTGTCCCTCAACAAACACATTTTTACAATCAAAATCATTTTTATCAAAGAAGGGATAATCGTTCGATGACATATGATCGTCGTAGCTGGATAGCAATTGAAAAATCCCTTAAGAAACAGATGGTGAACACAACTGTTGACAAGAAAAAGGTTCCTGTAAAACCTGCTGTCAAACCAACAGTTGGACCTGTCTCTGTTAAATCAGAGAAGGTAACCAAGAAAGTTTCGTTCAAAGACGAAGTAAAGAAACCGGTTGAGACCCCAAAATCTCAAATTCGGATCTTGAAACGTTCGGAACAGTATTGGTCACCTAAGGGTTCTCAAGGTGCTTCATCTTCAAAAGAGAATGAGAATGTGAAAACTGAAACTGAAAAAGATTTAATTGATCAGAATAAGATCAATTCAAATCAATCTGTTTGCAAAAAAGCTTCTTTGAATCTCAAAGTTCAAAGACCCAAGACCAAGCACGCTTGGGTCCCCCGAAAAATCTAATCTTTTACTTGATATGTGCAGGGAGCTTCAGCTGGCCCTGTGATCAGTCTTTGGATTGTTGACAGTGGAGCTTCTGGTCACATGACAGGGGATATATCGCTACTGTTCGATATTAGAAATATTAATGGAGGTTATGTAGCGTTTGCTGGGAACAAGGGTGGATACATTACCATGGAGGGTAGTGTAAGTAATGGGATAGTGAGTTTTGAGAATATCTCGTACGTGAAGCAAATCGATTATAATCTGCTCAGTGTCAGTCAGATTTGTGATAAGCAGTTTTCAGTATACTTTGATGACAAATCTTGCTATATACTCAAGCCGGGATTCGTTTTACCAAAAGAGTGGGTGATGTTAAAGGCTCCAAGAGTGAACAATTTGTACATTCTCGACATGTCAAAAGCTATGACTACACAAGGCCAAGTTACGTGTTTCCTATCCAAGGCTACTGAAAAAGAATCAATCATGTGGCATAAGAGGATGGGACACATTCACCTTCGAAAGATGAATCATTTGGTGAAGAATGAACTTGTCACAGGCGTGAATGTTAAACATTTTCATTTGAATGACAAGTGTGTGAGTTTCAAGAAGGGTAAGCAGCACAAGCAATCCCATAAGCCAAAGAAAGTCAATTTCGTTGAACTGCCACTTGAGCGTTTGCACATGGATCTATTTGGACCTGTCAAGCGTAAAAGTCGTGCTGGTGAATTGTACTGTCTTGTGGTTACCGATGACTATTCCATATTTTCATGGGTTATGTGCTTGCATCATAAGAGCGACACGTTTGATAATTTGAAAGTTCTGTTAACTCGTTTGGAAAATATCTATGGTCTTAAGATCAAGAGAATTAGGAGTGATAATGGGACGAAGTTTAAGAATGCACAGATGGAGGCTCTTTGTGAAAACAAAGGAATTCATCATTAATACAGTGCTCCGTATACCCCCCAACAGAACGGTGTCGCAGAACGCAAAAACAGGATTCTAATTGAAACGACAAGAACAATTCTTGCGGACTCCAATCTTCCAAAAATGTTCTGGAACGAAGCAATTTACGCAGCTTGTTATACTCTTAATCGTGTTTGAACGGTGAAGAAGTCTGGCAAAACTTCTTATGAGCTGTTGAATCGACGAAAGCCGAACTTAGAGTATCTAGAACCGTTTGGAGCTCCATGTACAATGCTTAATCCATCTGAGAAGTTCGCACCAAAGGCTGAAGAAGGATTCTTTGTTGGATATGCAACCCCGCTCAAACGGGTTTTCAACAAAAGAACTCATCAGGTCGAGGAGTGGGCTAATGCCGAAGTTCAGAGATATACTCAGAATGTACAGGGTAGCGGTCCATACTGGATGTTTGATACAAGGATTTCTTTGAATCATTCAATCTAGATAGCTTGGTTGAAGAAGCTGTATTACGATTATATTACGAGGTCAAAAACGTAGTGACATCACCGTTGGTGCGCCCGATCACTGTAAACCCCCAAACAGCTTCTAATGATACCAATGCTCCTGCAGCCGAAGAAGAGGTATTTCAGGAAGCTTCCACAACTCTTAATTCATCGGAATCTGAAGATGACGATGATGTTACAAGTGAAGCTGTTCAAGATGTTGCTATAGAGACACCACCAGTGAACCCAAATCCACATGGTGCTTCATCATCGAACGTGGGCAATGATCTGGATTCAACAGAGAACTTAACTACTCAGACGGGAGTGCAAGTACCTGATTATCCGGAATCTCGGATACATCGAATTCACCCGATCGAGCAGGTTATTGGTGATCCTGGTAGCAGTGTGATGACGAGAGGTCAACTGAGGAATGCAAACTCACTAGAAAACCTTGGCGCTCTTGCTTTATATGCCAAAATTCAAAAATCAGGTTTTCAAAATGACTGGTCTTTTGCTTGTTATGTTTCGCAGGTCGAGCCGCAGACTTACAAGGACGCTCTTTTGGATGACGCTTGGGTAGAGGTTATGCAAGAGGAGTTATTACAGTTTCAAAAACTCGGAGTGTGGACACTGACAGATTTACCTCCAGGATGGAAAAAGATAGGAACGAAATGGGTGTTCAAGTGTAAGAAGGATGACAGAGGAGTGATTGTTAGGAACAAAGCTCGTTTGGTTGTACAAGGCTTTCATCAAGTTGAGGGAATTGATTACAACGAGATTTATGCACCAGTTGCACGCTTAGAAGCTATTTGAATGTTTCTGGCGTTCGCATCATATAAGAAATTCAAGGTGTATCAAATGGACGTCAAAAGCGTGTTTCTTTACGGTGTGGTCAAGGAGGAAGTTTACGTAGGTCAACCACCAGGCTTTGAGGATCCTATTCACCGAGATAAGGTCTACGTTCTAAACAAAGCTCTTTACGGGTTGCACCAGGCTCCGAGGCAATGGTATGAGGAGCTGAGCACATATCTTCTGACAAAAGGATTTAGACGGGGTTTGGTAGATTGCACAATGTTCACAAAACGAACAGGGGATGACTTGCTTCTAGTGCAGATTTATGTTGATGACATTATTTTTGGTTCTACTAACGAACTTCTGTGCAGAGAATTTGAATGTGTTATGCAGGAAACGTTCAAAATGAGTGCGATGGGAGAGAAGCAGTTTTTCCTAGGCTTGCAGGTGGAACAAAGACCAACGGGGATCTTTATTCACCAGACTAAATATGTTTCTGAAGTCTTGAGCCGATTCCAGATGGATGATTCAAAGCCGATGGATACCCCAATACAACCTTATCACGGGATTGGTGTTGACGCTAAGGGGGAGCTAACTGATCATTTTACATACAGAGCAATCGTCGGATCTCTGATGTATCTCACCGCCTCCAGACCAGATATAATGTTTGCCACATGTCTCTGTGCACGTTATCAGTCGAAGCCGAAACAGAGTCATCTTGCAGCTGTCAAACATATCCTTAGATATCTGAAGGGTTGTCCATTGAGAGGACTATGGTACCCTAATGATGATAATTTTGACCTAATCGCTTTTAGTGATGCAGATTGGGGTGGCTGTGACAAAGACAGCAAATCCACAGCGGCTGGATGCCAGTTTATGGGGAGCAGGCTCGTGACCTGGCAATGTAAGAAACAGACAGCATTTGCCTTATCCACATGTGAAGCAGAATACGTCTCAGCATCAAGCTGCTGCTCACAGGTTCTTTGGATACAACAACAGATGGTGGACTACGGTTTGCATTTTCTTAAAACCCCTATTTACTGTGATAATGAAGCCGCAATTGCATTAACAAAAGACTTAGTAAATCACTCGAAAGTTAAACATATCCGGATCAAATACCATTTTATCTGTGATTGTTATGCAAAAGAGTTGATCGATATGGTCAAAATTTACAATGACTATCAACGCGCAGATCTTTTTACCAAAGCTTTTGATAAATCAAGATTTGAATATCTTTTAAAATCAAACGGTATAAAAGAAAAACAAGACTGATCACCACCTCAGTTTATCGCTTTTTAGTTTAGTTTTTATTGCTTTTCAGAAAAATACAAAAATCCAAATATATGTTTTACAGTTTTAGATAGAATTTATTTTCAGAAAAACCAAAAACATTGAAAAATTCAAAAACCCATAAAAATTAGAAAAACCCAAAATGATTTCGTGGAGAAAAAGGGGAAATGATAGTACATCAGTGGGGATCTGACGCATGCTAAAGAAATGTAATGCAATATAAGGCGTTTGTCTGAGTCTGTGTGATGTGTTGATAGGCTTCGTAGATCTATTACTGCGTGCCTGATACATACATATCAAACGAATTGTTGTGTGGATGAACTCCTCATGGGCATATGGTCTTAGTACCATAATTTCGTTTGATAGGGTATTTGTACAAAATTCGGTGGTTTGGGGTTGTTATGTTATTAGTTGTCTGGGGATAGCCTCTCTGATCTTCTGCTGTAAGTCATTACGGACCTAGATCAGATAGGGTGTCTTTATAAAAGAGCTGTAAAGCCAAATCCTAAAGTTACCGAATTGAGGAACTGTCATGTCTGACGATAATCAAAGATTATCTATTACATCGTATCCAATCACTGATGCAAATCATGATTGATATCAGTCCTCAACCTGGTAGAGTCCACAAGTTACTTTGTTGCATTGATTTGCTGACCTGTATACCTCTGTGCCTCATACCTTGTAAATTACACATGACGAAAGCATAATCACGCGTTACAATGAGTCTTTATACATTTATTTCTTGATACGGGAGTATGTCGTGTGCGTGGGAACCACAAACAATTGAGTTTATACTATAAATAATAGTATCATTCTAAAGCACTGCACAACAGTCTGCATGTGAGTTTATGTGGATCACAATATCAGCAGTTGCCAGATCACACATTGTCTTTAATGATAATAAATCAAAAGATCAACGGTGTGATCAGATTTCTCATTAACTGATATGATCCTCTTACCGGAAATCACAAATCATTTACTACTTTCTTTTTACATTTTGTGCATTTTATATTTCTCGTTAATAATACAAAACTCAAAAAGATTTTAGGTGTGTTTTAACAAAAAGTTTAGAAAATCCAAAAAGATTTTACATTTCTATCTTATTTTTGATAGCTGATGGTGGTTGATGATGATTTTCTAAAACTTGATGGACCATTTGAGCTTTGTCATCTTTAAATGAGAAATAATGAATGTCGGATGCTTAAAAGTTGAAAAATATTTTGAACGGGACTCGATTTTGAGATTTGGTAAAATTTTCAAAAATTCCAATTTTCATTCGCCCCTTCGTTGGGTCGAAGGTAGAATTTTAACTGCTCATTCAAACCTTTTAAATGGTCGAATGTGAGTGTTCATGTGACATTTTCACATTCGAACCCTTTTTCTACATTCGAACCTTTCAATAGGGTCGAAGGTGGAAAAAGTTTCACATTCGCCCTAGTCAATCGGTCGAATGTGGAGCCTATATATATCAGATTTGTACATTCGACCCTCACTTTCAAAATTTTTCAAAATTCTGAGCTAAAGTGATCTTGTTGCCTATGTATTAAAAATCATACCATTGTGTTCGTCTTGATTCACTGATCATTTTGCCATATTATTTGCAGGCTATCATCAATTATACAGATCATAATCATCGATTTTGTGACTAAGCCCTAACTGACATTAAAACTCAATTTTAACCTATTAAATGCCAAAATTTTTGATAAGGATTCATTGCTTATGTGTTTTAGGGGGAGAATAAACAAAAACTAGAGTTTAAATCAAATCAGATTGGTCAGTTGATGTTTCAAAACATTCGAACCCTAGTTTTTATTAGAAAACACATAATCAATGGATAGTAATTGAAATTGTTCATTGGAAATGATTAATCGGTCATGTTAGAGTGTGTTCAAATCAAAATGGCACGATAAAACAAACCAAATTAAAAATTTGATAATGAAGAAGATGAACAGTCTCTTTCGCCCAAATTCAAACGGTCGAATGTGACTTTTTGGACGAATGTAGATGTTCAATTGGTCGAACCTGGAAACAAACGATCGAATGTACACTTTTACAAAATGTTTTTCACATTCGAACCTTTAATTTCACTTTCGAACCATTCTGATTTCACATTCGAACCTTCGAACGGTCGAATGTAGAATCTGGAAATCAAAAATTTCAAGTTTTGTTTATTTTGTCCGTTTTTAACATGTTTTCTTGATTTGTTTTGCAGTTTGATAATGTCTGAACAGGAAAGTGCTGATATTCCCGCTGGATCTTCTGAAAAGGCAACTGGAAAGGAACAGATGGAAGAATTACCATTTGAACCGGCGCACAACTGCTGTGCATTCATTGGCGATTTGAAGAAACATCAAGAGTTCACCGGCATCGTAGGGTTCTTGAAGAGAAGCCGAGTGATTGTTGCACTTGCTACCCCCGCCATCATTTATAAGGATCATCAACAGGGTTCTGGAAGAATGCAAGAATAGACTACTAGAACAATGAATCTGCTGTGGTCAGTATGATTCAAGGGGAGCTGGTAATGATTTCTGAAGATGATATCCGTGAGGCACTGAAGTTGTATGATGAGAAGAAGACAGATCCTAGAGAACTTTCATGGATAGAACAGAGAAAGTGCTTCCTACGAATGAAGTACAACAGACCGATAACTGATGGTTCGTTACACAAAGGGAAGCTATGCCCTCAGTTCAAGTATCTCGCTCACGTTATGTTGCACGTATTTGGATCAATGAGTGGAGGGTATGATGTGATGAGGAAGAGCATTAGTACTTTGATTGTTGCTCTTATATGGAACAAGCCTTTCAATGTATCCGGTATGATACTTGAACATTTGTTGGAACCACTTAGAGGCTTGAAGAACAAGAAATTTTTGTTATATTCGAGATTTATTCAGATGATACTTGATGAGAAACATAAGAAGTTGAGAAGAGATCCTACCCAGATCATTATACAGGATCACATGAACCTAAACACACTTGTTAGAATGAAGGGTTATAAGGGTGTGCCGTTGAATGAAAGACAACCTCACAAGAACCTGTTTGGTCATTTGATCAACCCAGGGTATGTAGATCCAGAAAAGGATAAAGTCAGACATGATAACAGTGATTCATATCTAGATAATTCTCTTTGTCCAGTTGATCCTGATGCGAAGAGAAAGCGTCAAGTTGTGAACGTTGGTGCAAAGACAGGGAAAGGTAAAGAGAAACAAGATGATACTTGTAACATTTCACATTTAATAATTGTACGTGACGTATAATTTGGATTAAAACGACAAGTTCTATTATTATAAATTACATTTAATTATTTTGTAGCATTTTATATATATATATATATAAAGATTTATACTAATAATAATAATAATAACAATAATAGAACTAGTTTGTTAAACCTTAACCCAACAAACCAACACACTCTAAACCCAATATCCCCTCTTATTTTCCAGCCCAACCCAAGCCCAAAGCCAGCCCATCTGATCTGTTTAAAAAAAAAAAAAAAAAATTGTCCCAGCCGGGTTTCGAACCGGAGACCTTTTACACACAAGACACGCCACTAACCACCTGGGCCACACCCTTCAATTGTTTTTAACCCAGCTTTATTTATATTTAAACCCACTTCTGTCCTCCTTTTCTCCTTCCTTGGCTGTTCGCGATCAGCAGCAGCATAGATATATTTTTTTTTTAAATCGTAAATGGCCATATTAAGCCATGTTTAATTATCGTTGACCTTTGATACGTGATTTCCGGCCTATTCATCATCAAATACACGTTAATTATCAATTAATCGATACCAAAATTATCAAGAACGCGTGTAGCTTTCAATGCTTGGTCAATTCTTGCCATTTCTTCGATCCAGTGCATAGCTATATAAATTGGACGTTCACAAGCATTCACAACTCGCCAATCTTCTTCTCTTAACCCCTCAATTCTTCACTCAAACGCTGTTCTTGATCAAACGATTTCAGATTGACTTTTAAGTTTGACCGAGCATTCGAGATCGATTAAGCACTGTAAGTTTAATTATTGTTGTGGGTTTTGTTAATCGGCATCTGCACAATGTTTGCCCTATGGTTAATTAGATTAACATTGTGTGGATTGTCTGATTTGAAATTCTAGGGCTTGATGTAGTGTATTTGGGGAAGAACAACTGTTACGCGATCCTTTATAATTAATTCAAAAGGAAAATGTTAACCAACAGATCCATGGATCAGTTGGTTATGTCTGATGCCCACTATCCAAGCCACGCAGGTTCGAGTCCTGCTGTGGCGATTTCTTTTCTTTTTTTTGTTGTTTTGTTTTCAAAACAAATAAATCAATATATGTATATAATTACTAGTATTTTAAAATTAGTTTTAAAATACTAAAACTCATTTAATAATTCTACAAAAAATTACTTTTAGTTAATCTGATATAAATGTTCCACCTACAATTTTTAGTTTTTTTAAAATTTATTTATTTAATATATATAATAAATAAATCAAGTTTATTCTATTTTATTTATAAAAATCTATAAAAATATCAAAACGATCTTATTAATTTCCACAAAAATTATCCTGAGTTTTTATAACATTTAGCTTTTCAGAAATGATTTTTATTTCTGAAAAATCATTTATTTAATATTTTTAATCAATTTTTGTTAGTTTTAATCATAATTAAATCATAATAAATCCAATTTTTGGTATTTTTGCACCAAAATTTTATACAAATTATTTCTGAATATTTAGAACAGAAATATGAATTTTAAACTAATAATTCTTTAACTTTTGTATTTTTAAATATTAAAGTTAAATTTTGACAAATTTTTATAAATAGAATTAATATTCTATTTTAAATAAAATAATTTTATAAAAATTATTTTTATACTTTAAACACATTATTGTGACCATCTTAAATTAAAATTCTTATAAAAGATTTTTGGTTATTTATTTACTAATATTCTCTCATTTATCAAACAATTTTCATATTAATCAAACAAGCATTTATCCCCAATTCGAAGCCCTAGAAACTTATACATTTGTAGACTTGATAGACTTAGACATATTTATTACCTTATTATAGGGTGATACTTGACATATTTGGGCAACACACTATTCTATTTATCAACAAATACAACATTTTGCTAAGGTGAGTTTTACATAGCCCCTTTTCTATTTATCACCATTTTTGGGGTGAAACATGTTACAACATTCTATATGCAATTCAATCATCAATGTGTCTATGTGTATTTCTATGTTGCATTATGTCTTAAACATGACTAGGGTAAGCACAATTCTAGCATAAACATTCATCAGCCAAACGGTATACATTGATAGATCTATTGGACTGACAATCCCACCCGGATACGTGCCTCCTACAAAGGTTACGTGGGTTCTAGTTGCTTGAAGATTTGAATTGATGCTTGAAGATGTTTGCATAGTTTGATTCAGTTTGATGTACAAATTCTTAGAACAATTGTATGTAACTTACTTAAATTATTTAATGAAATTTATTATTCACCATGAGCTACTGAACAATCATCAATACGTGACATCCCGATGTTTCCGCCATCGGTTGGGGTGTTACAATACTGAACCTGCTCAGAAGAAGGTTTCGAGGAGAAAGAAAAGTGTAGCTAAGAAAGGTTTACATTTAGTCGATGAAGTGTCTGTCGATTCTGAAGAGACATAGGAAGATGAGAGATGGGATTCGGAAAATGAGACTTCAAAGAGCACCACGCCCAAGGCCACTGTGGCTGGTGAGTCTGAGAGTCTTAATAAGTCTATTGAGGAGCAAAGGACAAAAAGTCCTATTGCATTGGATGAGACAGATGAAGGTTTGGGATTGGGATCCAAAGACTTTGTAGGATCGCCAAAGACAAGTGAGAAACAGAAGAAACCACAATACAAGAAGAAAGAGAAAGTATTGAAGCCGATGGAGAAAAGGGCTAGAGATATTGAGCATTTGGTTGCTGGAAAGAAATTGCCTCCAACATCTAGTTCCAAATCACCTATCACATCCCCAGCAGCAAAGAATCAAAAGACATCATCTGCTGCTAAACAGACTGAATTGCCAACTGATGAATTCAACAGTGCACTGGATAGAGTGTTAAAGAAGTTGAAGAAAGGAAAGATTCCTGTTGCTGAAGCTTCGACACCTAAGGTTACTGTAGACAGTGATGTTATGACTGCAGTGAACCAGAAGCTTGCTGACATGAAGAAAATTATTAATCAGCAACAAGCAGAGATTGAATAGTTGAGAAACAATGACAAAAAGATGTTAGACGTTGTTGAAACTTCACATGAGAATCATGAGGCTCTGGAAGCTAAGATTAAGCAACTTTAGAGAGAAAACAAGAAGTTGTTGAAGCATGAACAAAGAAACACCAGGAGATACATTGCTATAAAAGCGGAGAACAAAAAGCTGAAAGAAAGTAACAAGAGTATGGATAATCTGATTAAAGACTTGTACTCTAAAGCTCCTCAATTACAAGCTGGGAAGAAGATAAAGAGCGTGATGAAGAAGAAGTTGATTTTGAACCATCTGATGAAGAAGAAGAAGAAGATGACAAGTTGGATGAGGATGCTGGTAATGCTCCTAAGAAGAAAAAGAAAGATGATGGTGATGATGATGATTCGGGAGATGATTCAGGAGAAGGTAATAGCTCTGCTAGTTCTGACAGTGATGATGATGATGATGATGACATTGATAAGTACAAGTGTGAGAAGAGAGGATCGGGAAAGATACAGGAGAATCAAGTTCAAAAGCTCCTGGTGGTACAGTTGACGATGATAATATCTTCTGGAATGAGAAGATTAGATCTTTATCTGATGATGACAAGAACATGTATCGCCAGATGTTGACTGACAGAGTCTGGACGATCGAGATGACTGGCAGATTACCTGAGATATTTGAGTTGGAATACAATGATCCTGACTTAGAAGATGCAGAAGTTTCTGCAGCCATGTCTAAGGAGATTTTGGAAGGACTGGCTAAACAGGTTGGTAAGACTCTGGAGGAGTTGATGGCTGATAATCAGATTCCAAACATACCTGAGAAAGAAGCAGGTAATCCCTCCGATGACATAGACGTTCAAGTATTTGAAGAGGTAGAGATTGAGGATATCACTAGCGAGGAATATCCAGAATACTTCAAGAAGAACAAAGATTCTGGATTTCCTGAATTCACTGATGAGCTGTTACGCCAGGCTGAGAAACTTGCTCATGAAAAGAGTAAGAGGTTTGTTGAAGAAGTGTTTCCAGATTGTAATAAGCCAAACACTGAACAATCTGACGCTTTGAAAGAACTCTTGAGGAAACTTAAAGAGAAAGAAGCTAACCGTCCAAAGAGAGAAGTTCAAGGTAGCTTTTACAAGTTTCACAATGACTTGTTTAAAGGGAAAGCTCTTGGATGGAAGTACGTGAAACAATTGAAATGTGTTGCTGTGAAATGGGAAAAATGAATACTGTACTTCGACAGATTCCATGACTTGAAGACACTACCATACTGGGTTATTCGTGATATATGTAGACATGAGATGACAGGTTCTGTAAATGATCATCTTGCTTACTTTGCAAATCGTATGTCGAGAGAAAGCAGAACGAAGTGGAACTTGTTTACTCCACAATATCAGAAAAGAATTGTACATAAGAAAGAGAAGGATGATATTATTGGGATGCCTAAGGTGACGTTGAAGTATAAACCACCTAAAGTGTTGAAACATATTCCATTGATGCAGATACCACAACACTTTTCTAAAGATTTCATGTGGTGGTATTACGATTGGAAGACTGCAAAGGCTATTATTGTGTTGAAGGATGGTGCAAAGGACTTCAAGAAGATTCACATCTTTGATCCAATGTGGTTAATTAACTGTTCGCATGAGGATATTATAATGCTCTATTATAATCCGATCTATTGCGAAGCTAAGGATAGTGAACAGGAAAGCAAATACCAACATGTGGTATTCTTATGCTTTGCATGGGATGTGAATGTTGGGTGTGACTTTGACAAGAAACCGGGGAAGTTTGTGAAAGTTCAGGAAGTTAAAAAGAAGAAGCCGAAACAAACTTATGAACAAGCCGATGGACCAAGAACGAAAACTCAAGCAATCCAAGCAATAGTCGAGGGGGAGTTTGTAGATGCATATAATGCGACTAATGCTATTGGATTGCGGATTACAAATATTTTGTCAACTGTCGAACGGTCGAATGAAGAAAGATGAATGGTCAAAGGTGGAGCTAAAGGGTCGAAGGTACACAGGGAGGTCGAAGGAAGAAATTAGATTTATGTATGTCTTGGTTCGACCATGACGAATGGTCGAACCTGCACATTCGACCAAGTGATTTGGGCGAACGTGCAGGCCTATATAAGGTCAAGTCAGTTTTTGAATTGTAACTTTTGATCATTTTGTTTTCCCTCCCTGTGTGTGTTCTCCCTAGGTTTATTATTGAGTCTGTAAAAGTGTTTTAATCATTATAAACTACATTTTCAAGTGTAATTGATTATAAAAGTGAATGAATTGAATATGTTTATGATGATTTCCGTGTTTTGCTAGTTTTATTATAATTTTGTGATCAATTCAGGGATTCCGCACCTGAATTGAACTTGTTTGATCATTATCTCTGTTGTTTAGATGATCCTACGCGCATACAATGCTGAAGCTTAAACTTTGTTCTACACCTATCCTGTCTTTACCTGAGGGTACGGATGATTTTGTTGTGTACTGTGACGCTTCTATTCGTGGTCTCGGTTGCGTGTTGATGAAACGCGAGAAGGTCATTGCTTATGTTTCTCGTCAACTTAAGGTTCATGAGAAGAACTACACTACCCATGACTTGGAGTTGGGTGCAGTGGTTTTTGCGTTGAAAATCTGGAGACATTACTTGTACGGTACCAAGTGCACCATTTACACCGATCACAAGAGTCTCCAACATATTTTCAACCAGAAGGAGTTAAACATGCGACAGCATCACTGGGTTGAATTCCTTAACGATTATGACTGTGCTATCAAGTACCATCCTGGCAAGGCGAATGTTGTGGCCGACGACTTGAGCAGGAAGGAATCCGCGAAACCTCGCCGTGTTCGAGCTTTATAGCTCACCATCACTTCTTCTCTGCCTGACCGAATTCGTTCTGCCCAACTGGAATCTTTGAAGGAGGAAAATCTTAAAGCTGAAACCATGCACAGTGCTGATAAGCAGCTTGAACATAGGTCCGATGGCCTACACTACTTTGCAGGACGTGTTTGGGTTCCTTTGTTCAGGGGTTACGGTAGCTTCTCTTTGATGAGGTTCACAAATCCCGGTATTCTGTTCACCCTGGCTCCGACAAGATGTATCAGGATTTGAAAATACTCTATTTGTGGCCAAACATGAAGGCGGATATAGCCTCCTACATGAGCAAATGTTTGACTTGTGCTAAAGTCAAGGTGGTGTATCCGAAGCCGTCTGGTCTCCTGCAGCAACCTGAAATTCCTGAATGGAAGTGGGGGCGAATCACGATGGATTTTATCACCAAGCTACCGAAATCACCAAGTGGTTGTGATATGATTTGGGTGATTGTTGATCGGTTGACAAAATCGGCACATTTCCTACCTATTAAGGAAACGGACGGACTGGAGCGGTTAGCTCGCATTTACCTTAAGAAAGTAGTCTCTCGGCACGGGGTGCCTGTTTCTATCATCTCTAATCGTGACTCTCGTTTCGCTTCGTGCTTTTGGAAGGCCCTGCATAAGGCCTTGGGTACTCAGTTGGACATGAGTAGAGCTTATCATCCGCAAACTGACGGTCAGAGTGAACGGACGATTCAAACCTTGGAAGACATGCTTCGGGTATGTGTTATCGATTTTGGTAAAAGTTGGGAGATTCACCTACCGTTGGTGGAGTACTCTTACAACAACAGTTACCATTCTAGCATCAAGGCAGCTCCGTTCGAGGCTCTTTACGGGCAGAAATGCCGGTCTCCTCTTTGTTGGGCTGAGGTGGGTGAGAGTCAGCTCACTGGTCCGGAACTGGTGTACGAAACTTCGGAGAAGATCGTACAAATTCGTAACCGTTTGGCAGCCGCGCAGGATCATCAGAAGAGTTATGCCGATCGTCGTCGCAAACCTTTGGAGTTCCAGGTTGGGGACAAGGTACTTCTGAAAGTTTCACCATGGAAGGGCGTCATACACATTAGAAAGCGTGGAAGTCTTAACCCACGTTATGTCAGACCGTTTGCAATCCTGGAACGGATTGGACCGGTGGCATACAGACTTGACTTACCGGCAAAGCTCGGTAGTGTTCACAACGTCTTCCATGTGTCTAACTTGATGAAGTGTTTGGCTGATGAATCTCTTATTTTACCACAAGAAGAGATCAAGGTTGATGATCGTCTTCGCATTGTGGAGGAACCTGTTGAGATTCTCGACTATAAGATTTGTATCCTTCGGCGGAGTAAAATCCGCATCGTTAAGGGTCGTTGGAACTCTGATGGTGGACCGGAGTTCACGTGGGAACGGGAGGATCAAATGAAATCTAAGTATCCTCATCTTTTTCCTAAGCGCGCGTTTGAATCTAGGCATGTTACCGCTGAAGCTGAGTGAATCTCGGGGCGGGATTCCTTTCAACGGGGGGATGATGTAAAAACTGGAAATTTCTAATAAATTTTCTTTCATTTTTGTCTTTTCGTCGCTTTTCTTTTTTTGGGCTCACTTTTCTTTTTGGGCATTCTGCAATTTTCGGGATGAAAATTTTTTCAACGTGGGGATGATGTGACACCCGACATGTTCAGCTTAAGTCTACCTTAGCGAAAAACAGTTAACATACTTAGCTGAGTCAGTTAAGTCTGGTCAGCTTAAGATTGTCCAGGGTTCAATGATCTGAGGGATCAATGGGGAGTCATTTGGTAGTTACACTAGGCTTGGGTCCCGTTGTTGGTGAAATTACACAAAGTGAATCAAGTATGATATGTAGATTATTAACATACGTGTAACATAACATGATAATACGTGCTACAAAGGTGTGAACATGATTATACGTGCTTATATATGCTTAACCTGTGTTAGAATTGCATATTCATATGTTAGGATGTGTTTAAATGCGTTAAAACGACAAAACTGGAAAACCTAGAAAACATGGGTCTTGGTTCGACCCATAGCGTGGGGGCGAACCTGGGATGGGAAAACAACATAAAGTTCATTCGACCTATATGAGGTCGAATGTGGGTACCTTCGACCTTGTACAGGGGGCGAATGTGGACCAGTATAAATACCACATTTTTGTCATTTTTTACCATTTAACAAACCCTAGACGCCTCTAAACACTCTCTAACGATTTTAATCACTGAGGAAGGAGTTTTTGCTCTTGTTTTTCATAATCTAACCTACAAACATCATCTAATCAAGGATCCAAGGTGTGTTCTTAATCCAAAACCCTTTTTAATACATTTTGATTCGTTTTCATCTAACCCTGAATGTCCAGATCTGCTCTAAGGATGTTTTATGACTTAAAAACCTTTCAAACATCTTTCTAAACAATACCTAATCAATTAACTTGGGTTTTCACGTAAATAAACATGTGTTGATGTTGTATTTTGTGATATTACGTGTTGTTCATTGGTTTGTTGCTGTATAGATGATAGAAACATGATCTAGGACTGCTATTGATAGTGGTTTATGCTTGGTTTAAGTTATTATTGGATGAATGTTGATATTATGTTAGTTTTGGGGATTTTGATGAACTAGGGCTTGCTATATGATATGATTATTGATAAAACGATTTAGGGATTTTCATAAACATGTAAAACTGAGTGTTTTGAGATGAACATGAAAAGATTTCAACAAGTTTCCAAATCGGGTAAAGTTTTCATGCACGATGTGACATTTCCATAATCTTTACCATTTTGGGTAAGTATTAAAACGGATTGATTTTCAGGGGAAATTGGTAGGGTTTTATGGGGATATGTTATTCATGATTGACTGCTGTGTTTAGTGATGTTTCGTGATGTTTTCGAATGGTTTTGATGCGTTTTAGAACATTTGGAGCAGGGGAGGTTGAACCTGGCCCACGTTCAACCAGCGGGGGGGGGGGGGGGGGGGGGGACGTGGAATCAGGGGTCGAACCTAGAACAAAAGGGGCGAACGTGGAAACCAGGGGTCGAACCTGGACTAAAAAGGGTCGAACCTGGAACAAAAGGGGCTAACGTGGAAACCAGGAGTCGAACCTGGACTAAAAAGGGCCGAACCTGGAACAAAAGGGGTGAACTTGGACTTGTAAAACACTGGTTCGACCCTTTGCAACTTAAAATGAGATTTTTAATGCAAACTAAGTGTTTTATGCTTGAACCTTGTGTGTAATCTATGTATACTTGATTAGTTTAAGTAATGGGTTACCAACGGGATGTCAGGTCAGTTTAGTGTGTTGTTTTAACAGTCAAACGTATTTTTAAACATACTTAGTCATGATCTGGACAATCGGGGACTAGATTACCTTATGGTTATTAGTCGGAACACTTATGTGAACATTTTGATAGATCTCCAGTAGTTGGGATTATCAAAGGCTTGGCTTTTCTTAATATATTTGAAGAACACAATCTCAGGTGAGTTCACGGCCCCACTTTACTGCTTTTACTTTTTGGGGAGAAAACATGCGCTAAACTTATTATGGTAACATATGTCATACTATGATTTAACTTTGCGTTGCTATACGATCTTTGAAAGTCCCGGGGGAAACCATGAGTATGCGGGGATGCACAATGGGGGAAATGTGGATAGATCTATTGGGCTTGACAGGCCCCACTCGACGGCTTGGAGGGCCGGGCGGGTGCATTATGTCTCGAACTTGCTAAACATTGCTGAACACACAATCGGGCCGAACATTGGTAACAGTCTAGTAATGGTTTTCCAATCGTAGTAGTAACAAAACATATGCCTAGCTAGCATAATTGGTAACATTGATATAGTATTGATAGGTTTTGGATTTGGTAACATTTGGTAACACTTGGTAACATTTTGAACAAACCTGTGAATTTACCAGCATTATTTGCTGACGTCGTTTTGGCATGTTTTTCTCAGATCGCTAAGGTAGCAACACACGGACTAGGCGCATGGGTCTGCATGGCGTCTAGGGCTTAGTTTCAAGGTTTTGAAATAAACATTTTGAACATGTTGGTACTTGGTTTTGTAACACGACAATGCTTACGCTACAGTTTTTTTATGATATAAGAAAGTTGTTTTGAGTTTACGTGTTTCATATAGTGTTGTTTATTGTGACCGTTGACTTGGATTCTAGTATGTCATGCGCCTCGCGGTAAAACCGCAAGCGAAAATTTGAGTGTGTGACAGCTATTTTAACAAAATTTGTTGTCAAATAATGACAGTTTTGAGAACAAATCACACACTCTCTATTTTTAATGTTACGATTCTGAACATTAACGGTGTTGAGTGCCAAATAATAAGTTTTTTTAGACAAAATATTTTTATTCTTATTATTATTAATTAATTAATTAATTGATTTATATAAGATATAACATTGCAAACTCTAAGTGAAATTCTATTTGATGACACCTGTTTTAATATCTGTTGACAAGTTAACAGTTGTTGTAAAACAGATCTTCCAATTATAATAATAAATAATACATCTAAGCCCAAGTTTTAAATATTTAACATGGAACTTTTTAAATTATGATAGGGAAGCGTATTTACGATTCTGAACATTAACTGTGTTGAGTGCCAAATAATAAGTTTTTTTGTTTAGAAATATTTTTATTGTTATTATTATTAATTAAATAATTAATTGATTTATATAAGATAAAACATTGTATCAATTTTTATATAGTTGGTTGTATTGTTCAATAATATTCTGGTTGAGAGCTTATTTTATAAAAAAAACCTTTTTGAAATCGGCTGGTTATTTTCTAAAGATTTTGTATGTAGCACCATTTCATTTTTATAATTAAATGATTATCATAATTATTTTAAAACTATCTTTAATAAGTAAGCCCTAAGTTTTGAATTTTTAGAAAGGAAAGTTTTAAATCACATAGGGAAGCGTGTTTAGAAATTCTAACATTAACAGGGTCAAGTTGCAAATAATTACAGTTGTGAGAGCAAATATTGATATTGTTATTATTATTATTATTAATTTATTAATTAATTCATCTACGTGACATATTGCAAACTCTAAGTGAAACTCTATTTGATGACAACTGGTTTAACAACATTTGTTGGAAAATAATGACGTTTTTAAAAAAACAAATCACACACTCTCTATTTTTATTGTTACGATTCTAAACATTAACAGTGTTGAGTGCCAAATAATAAGTTTTTTGAGACGAAATATTTTTATTCTTATTATTATAATTTAATTAATTAATTGATTTATATAAGATATAACATTGCAAACTCTAAGTGAAATTCTATATTATGATAGTTGTTTTAACAACATCTGTTTACAAGTTAACAGATGTTGTAAAACAGATTTTCCCATTATAATAATAAATAATACATTTATGCCCAAGTTTTGAATATTTAAGAGGGAACTTTTTTAAATTATGATAGGGAAACATATTTACGATTCTGGACATTAACAGTGTTGAGTGCCAAATAATAAGTTTTTTGAGAAGAAATATTTTTATTGTTATTATTATTAATTAAAAAATTAATTGATTTATATAAGTAAAACATTGTATCAATTTTTATATAGTTGGTTATATTGTTCAATAATATTCAAGTTGAGATCTTATTTTATAAAAATCCTTTATAAAATCGGCTGGTTATTTTCTAAAGATTTTGTATGTAGCATCATTTCATTTTTATAATTAAATAATTATAATAATTATTTTAAAACTATCTTTAATAAGTAAGCCCTAAGTTTTGAATTTTTAGGAGGGAATGTTTTAAATCACAAAGGGAAGCGTGTTTAGAATCTTAACATTAACAGGGTCAAGTTGCAAATAATAAGAGTTGTGAGAGCAAATATTGATATTGTTATTATTATTATGTTTAATTAATTAATTAATTCATCTACATGACATATTGCAAACTCTAAGTGAAACTCTATTTGATGACAACTGGTTTAACAACATTTGTTGGAAAATAATGACGTTTTTAAAAACAAATCACACACTCTCTATTTTTATTGTTACTATTCTGAACATTAACAGTGTTGAGTGCCAAATAATAAGTTTTTTGAGATGAAATATTTTTATTCTTATTATTATTAATTAATTAATTGATTTATATAAGATATAACATTGCAAACTCTAAGTGAAATTCTATTTGATGATAGATGTTTTAACAACATCTGTTGACATGCTAACAGTTGTTGCAAAACAGATTTTTCAATTATAATAATAAATAATACATTTAAGCCCAAGTTTTGAATATTCAAGTGGGAACATTTTAAATTATGATAGGGAAGCGTATTTACGATTCTGAACATTAACTGTGTTGAGTGCCAAATAATAAAATTTTTAAGACAAAATATTTTTATTTTTATTGTTATTATTATTTTTATGTAAATAATTAATTGATTGATTGATATAAGTTAAAACATTGTATCATTATATATATAGTTTGATGTATTGTTCAATAATATTCAAGTTGAGAGCTTATTTTATAAAAAAAACCTTTTTAAAATCGGCTGGTTATTTTCTAAACATTCTGTATGTAGCATCATTTCATTCTGATAATTAAATAATTATAATAATTATTTTAAAACTATCTTTTGTAGATACACGAAGTGCGACTAATGCTATTGAATTGCGAATACTATTTTGTTTTGTCACTATCGTACGGTCGAAGGTGAATACAGTTTGGTCGAATGTAGATATAACTGGTCGAAGGGAGAGCTCAAGACGTCGAATGAAGATTTTGTATATGTATTGTGTTGATTCGCTCACTTAGTTTGGTCGAACCTGCACATTCGCCCATTCGATTGGTCGAATGTGCAGGTCTATATAAAGGCTTAATTAGTTTGTAACTTTAACTTTTGGTCATTTTGTTTTCCCTCTTTGAGTGTGTTTTCTCCCTAGGGTGTCTTTGAGTCTGATATTGTTATCTATCATTGTAAACATCATTTTGTAACAATTATCAAGTTGATTATCAATGAAATGAAAGCTTTGAATGAGATTTGTATGTTTTGCTAATTATATTATCATTTCGTAATCGATTCAGGGATTCCGCACCTAAATTGATAGACTTGTTTGATCATAGTCTTTGTTTGACAATCCGATCCTTCACATACAAAGTGGTATCAGAGCCATAAGGATCAAACAACTACGAATTGATAATATCAGAGCTGATTTGGACCCAATTTTGATCAAAACTTTTCTACATTCATTGAACATTTGAAATTGATGAATAATTGATTGATTTGAACTAGTTTTCATGGATAAAATCTAAAATTCTCTTTGTTAAACTTGTTCCAAATCTAATCCGAAGCAAAACCTGTATAAGATCATCAAATTTCATCAACATTTGAAAATTTTGGATCAAAATAACTGATTTTCAAAGAATAACCGTTTTTCAAAATGAAAGGGTCGAACCTAGGGAGAAACGGTCGAGAGAGTGGTTTTTTAGGTCGAACCAGGAGTTTTTAGGTCGAACGTGGAGTGAATTTCGGTCGAACCTAGATATTTTTAGTGTGTTGTTGTTCATTCGACCATTAGTTTTACATTCGACCATTAGTTTTACATTTGACCAATCGTGAGGTCGAAAGAGGATAGTTTTGGTCGAATGTTAGAAGAGTCTGTTACATTCTACCTTCGAGTCTTTAGAAAAGGTCGAATCTGGACATATTTCCACATTTGCCCCCACGCTTTGTGACAAAAGGTCGAACGTAGAAATTGTTTGAAAATTTTTCTAATCGTTTCGTGTTTTATACTTTGCAGACAATATGTGGAACTTTCCAACAACACCACGACCTAATACAACACCACAACAGCAAGTTACAATGGATCTTTGGTAGGTAGCTGCTCAGAAGATGACTAGTCAATCATCTCAACCAATCAACTACTTGGCGATGACTAGTTCGATGCCCCAACAAGTTGCACAACCACCACAACAACCCATGGCTGATTACTAGGGAGTTGCAGCAGCGACGGTACACTTTCAAACTACCAATGCGATTTCTACGCTAATTCAAGACTTATCTTCGGGCAGTGGGAGTCATCCACCAAAGTTAATGGAAATGGCAGATTACAACCACTGGAAGACCAAGTTCAAAATTCATTTGGAGGGAATGGGAATGGAAGGTACTGAAGCTTGGCAAATGATTGCTAAGGGGTATGTAGCTCCGATTTTGGAGAACACTGGTGAGCCGATTCCATTAGAGAGTCTAGCTGAGGATGAGAAGAAAAAGTTTGCTGTGGAAAAGAAGGCGTTCTCACAACTAGCCTAGGCCATTAACACCGATCTTTTACATCAGTTCGTATCGTGCACTACTTCGAAGCAACTATGGGATATGTTAAGGAATCATCATGATGGGAATGAGAAAACAAGGAAGCTTATAATGGAGGAGTTGAGAAAAGAGTTTGAGAACTTTAGTTATATGGGTAATGAAACACTAAAGGAGTTGATTCCAAGGTATTGCCATTTGTTGACTGAACTTTCAAGTTATGAGATCAACATACCTATGTCTGAGCTGATGGGTAAGTTCGCTGATGCATTACCACCATACTGGAATCAACACATTAAGGTCCTTAAGGAGAAAGATGCATACCAATATTGGACCATCAATGAGTTCATTTAGAAGCTTGAGAATAAAGAGATGGAGGAAAAGAGGAAAGCTAAAAGAGCTCAATTTCCTCAGAATCCAGAGTTATATCATGGTGGTACATCTTCATCTTTGACTAGTTCAAGTTCTAGTAGTACTGTTGCTCCACACATAGCTTGTGTTTCAAGCATTGTTGAACCAACCAAAACCCCCATAAACTATCTTGCTCAAACATCATCTTATACCCCACCATCATATCCTACTACTTACATCCCACCATTTTCACCTATGCAACAAGCTGCATGCTATTCAGCTAATTTGAACCAACCTCAACAACAATCCTATATTCCTCAAATGAACCCAACTCAAATGAACCCAAGTCAACCAAACCAAAGCCTAATTGTGTTGGAGACATCAAACTTGAATAATGTTATTTTTGACGTTGCACAGCAACATGTAGCCTTGGTTTCTGCTATGGTCGCTTCGTATAATGGGTTAGTAGCTAGTCAAATTGGTAACAACAACTTAACCAGTGAAGACTACCCTCAAATTGACAAAGAAAAGATGGAGCTCATTGACATACAGTGGGCATTTGCTAGTGTCATGAGGCGAGCGACTGAGTTTATAGAGAAGACTGGCAGAACTGATCTTTCTATATCTCCCAACACCACATATGGCTTTAACAAAGCCAAAGTCACATGTTTTAACTGTGGTGGGAATGGTCACTTCAAAAGAGAATGCACACAGCCAGCACAATAGGGAAACAGGAATCCTTTCAACACTAATTACCAGAACCGTCAATCACAAAATCACGTATCTTATCGAAGCCAAAACAACTCCAACTTTCAACCACAAAATAATTACCAAAACCGACAAAATGCCTCACCAAACAACTCTGTTAGACAAACCACTACACAAAACCAGAACCAAAACCAAACACCACACAATCCAACCAGAACAATCATTCCAATTTCTACACTAAATAGCCAAACCCAACCAGATAACCAGAACCAGGCTTTGGTAATCCAGAAAGATGAAGGATTTGATTGGACTGGTATGCAACTTGGTGTTGAGAAGATCTCTACTGGTAATGTGGCGTGTGTTGCACAGAAGATAGATTTGGAGGAGCCGGTGTTAGTTGAAGATGATTTGGAAACTGAGAAGAAATCTGAGGTGAAGATTGAGGAGTTGGTTGACGAAAATGATGTTTGTATTGAAGAGAAGTCAGGATTGGTTCTTGAATCAGTCACTGATATTCCTGAACAGTGTGATTTAGTTTATTCTGATTCGGAGAGCGAGTCTGATTCTGAAGCTAGTGTTAACTCACTAGATGATGACATTGATCAACTTCTAGCAGAAGCTGATTTTCTTATGACCCGCAAATCGTGCATAGTGGATGATGCTATTACCAGGATTGACTATTCTAAATTCTTTGCTGGAAAGGAAGCACACTTTGCTTTGATGACAATGACAAAGCCTCCGAAATAGGTAAGTTCTGAATCTACTTTAGATATGAACAGTGATAAGTACTGTGGTGCATGTGATAGATTGACAGAGGATAATAAGCAACTCATGGTTCAGCTTGAGAGTGCTAAGATCAACTGTCAATCGTATCAAAAAGAAGCACGTGAATTCAATAAGGTGCTTGATGGTTATAAGAAAGACATTTCTTAGCTTAAGAAAACATTATCTTTAAAACAACTGGCCATTAACAATTACATCAATGAATTGGAAGAAACAAAACTTGAAATGGCGACCATCAAATGCTTTGCTGAGAAAGTCAACAAGAAGCTTGAAAGCTACAAACATATTGCATATGTTGTTGACCATATTATTGAGGAACCTTCACAACCGAGTAGTGCAAACTACAAGGCCGTCCCATCTCCAGTGTTGTTTGAAAATCATACTTTGCATTCAATAACACCGGAGAGTTCAGTTAAGTCTGACTCTACATCGGATGATAAGTCTAACACTTCCAGTGTGGGAGATCCTAATTCTGATGTTAGACCTATTTTGAGACTGAATGATGAAGGTGTGACAGCTGTAACTGATGATTCTGACTCTGAGGATGATAAATCTGAGAAAGTGAGTGATATTTTTGTTGAAAATCACATTATTACCAATAAACCAGTGTCACCTTCTCAGATTATCCATCCAATGGCTAACGCTCATCGAGTGAATCAGTCAGTTAAGCAGGATGAAAAGAATGAACAAAGTGACAAACCCGTCAAAGTGTTTTATCGGATGGAAGGATCCAATAAGAAAATTTCTGACGAGCAATATCCAATTAAGTTTGCCAATTACTCCAAGATTGAGAAAATTTGGCAGGAGAGTACCATTTGGATCCCAAAAATGAGAGAACAAATGATGTACCTCCAGAGATTTTGAAGAAAATTTATTTGGATGTTCCAAAAGAACCAAAGATTCATGTCACAGAGTTTATTAAGCCTAAGGAGAAGGAGAATAGTTTTCTTGAGCCAACTTACTCAAAGGACCCAGCTCCTGAGAGTCTTAGAAGAAAGTATGTGGATGATCAATATCGTATCACTACTTATGCAAAGTCGAACGCCAAGAACAACTTTGAGGAGTACCATGCATGTTTTAAGTGTGGGGAGAGAGGGCATTTACTTGCTCACCGCTCGTACGTTAGGCACAAAAGGCACGAGGTTGATGTGAACCAAAAATATCAACGTCCAGTCGATAATCATTGTTATCCACAGCGACACTTTGTCCCTCAACCAACACCTTTTTACAATAAAAAACATTATTATCAAAAGAGGGATAATCATCAGATGACATATGATCGTCGTAACCGGATCGCAATGGAAAAACCTTTTAAGAAACCTGTGGTGAACACAACTGTTGAAAAGCAAAAGGTACCATTAAAACCTACAGTGAAATCAACAGTTGGACCTGTCTCTGTTAAGTCAGAGAAGGTAACCAAGAAAGTTTCCTTCAAAGATGAAGTAAGGAAACCGACTGAGACCCCAAAATCTCAGATCCGGATCTTGAAATGTTCGGAACAATTTTGGTCACCAATGGGATCTCAAGGTGCTTCAACTTCAAAAATGAATGAGAAATTTGAAAATGAAAAAGGATTTAATTGACCAGAAAAAGATCAATTCAAATTCAACTATTTGTGATAAAGATTCTTTGAAACAAAATGTTCAAAGACCCAAGACCAAGCAGGCTTGAGCCCCCCGAAGGAACTAATCTTTTTACTTGATATGTGCAGGGAGCTTCAGCTGGCCCTGTGAGCAGTCTTTGGATTGTTGATAGTGGAGCTTCTGGTCACATGACAGGGGATTTATCGCTGCTGTTCGACATTAGAAATACCAATGGAGGATACGTAGCATTTGCTGGAAACAAAGGAGGATACATTACTATGGAGGGTACTGTGAGTAATGGTATCGTGAGTTTTGAGAAGATATCGTATGTGAAGCAAATAGACTATAATCTGCTCAGTTTCAGTCAAATCTGTGATAAACAGTTCTCTGTATTCTTTGACGACAAATCTTGCTACATTCTCAAGCCAGGATTCGTACTTCCAAAAGAGTGGGTTATGCTGAAAGCACCGAGAGTGAACAATCTGTACATTCTCGACATGTCAAAAGCCATGACAACCCAGGGCCAAGTAACGTGTTTCCTCTCCAAGGCTACTGAAAAAGAATCAATCATGTGGCATAGGAGGATGGGACACCTTCACCTTAGAAAAATGAATTATCTGGTGAAGAATGAACTTGTCGAAGGCGTAAATGTTAAACATTTCCATTTAAACGACAAGTGCGTGAGTTGCAAGAATGGAAAGCAGCACAAGCAGTCCCACAAACCAAAGAAAGTTAATTCAGTTGAATTACCACTTGAGCGTTTACACATGGACCTATTCGGACCAATTAAGCGTAAAAGTCATGCTGGCGAATTGTACTGTCATGTGGTTACCGATGACTATTCTAGATTTTCGTGGGTTATGTGCTTGCATCATAAGAGCGACACATTTAACAATCTGAAGGTTCTGTTCACTCGATTAGAAAACATCTATGGTCTGAAGATCAAGAGAATTAGGAGTGATAATGGGACGAAGTTCAAGAACGCACAGATGGATGCTCTTTGTGAAGACAAAGGAATTCATCATGAATATAGTGCTCTGTACACCCCTCAACAGAACGGTGTCGCAGAACGTAAAAACAGGACTCTAACTGAAGCGGCTAGAACAATGCTTGCGTATTCCAACCTTCCAGTAATGTTCTGGAATGAAGCCATTACGCAGCTTGTTATACTCTCAATCGTGTTTTAACAGTGAAGAAGTTTGGTAAATTTCTTATGAGCTGTTGAACAGATGAAAGTCGAACTTATAGTATCTAGAACCATTTGGAGCACCGTGTACAATGCTTAATCTATCTGAGAAGTTCGCACCAAAAGCTGAAGAAGGATTCTTTGTTGGATATGCAACCCCACTCAAACGGGTATTCAGCAAACGAACTCGTCAGGTAGAGGAGTGGGCTAACGTTGAAGTTCAGCGGTATACTCAGAATGTACAGGGTAGTGGTCCAGATTGGATGTTTGATTACAAAGATTTCTTTGAATCATTAAATCTAGATAGCTTGCTTGAAGGGGCTGTATTAAGATTATACTACGAGTGTGAAAACGCAGTGACATCACCGTTGGTGCATCCGATCACTGTAAATCCTCAAACAGCTTCTAATGATGCCAATGCTCCTACAGCTGAAGAAGAAGTGTTCCAGGAAGCTTCCACAACTCTCAATTCATCAGAATCGGAAGATGATGATGATGTCACAAGTGAAGTTGTTTCAGTTATTGCTACAGAGACACCTCTAGTGAACCCAAATCCAAATGGTGCTTCATCATCCAACTTGGGTAATGATCTGGATTCGACAGAGAATTTGACTACTCAAACGGGAGTGCAAGTACCCGATTATCCGGAGTCTCGGATACATTGTATTCACCCGCTCGAGCAAGTTATTGGTGATCCTGGTAGTAGTGTTATGACGAGAGGACAACTGAGGAATGCTAACTCATAAGAAAATCTTGGCACTCTAGCCTTATATGCTAAAATACAAAAATCAGGTTGTCAGAATGACTGGTCATTTGCTTGTTATGTTTCACAGGTTGAGCCGCGGACATACAAGGATGCTCTTTTGGATGACGCTTGGGTAGAGGCAATGCAAGAGGAGTTATTGCAATTTCAGAAACTGGGAGTATGGACACTGACAGATTTACATCCAGGACGGAAAAAGATTGGAACAAAATGGGCGTTTAAGTGCAAAAAGGATGACAGAGGAGTGATAGTTAGAAACAAAACTCGATTGGTCGTACAAGGCTTTCATCAAGTGTAAGGAATAGATTATAACGAGATTTATGCACCGGTTGCACGCTTAGAAGCTATTCACATGTTTCTAGCGTTTGCATCTTACAAGAAATTCAAGGTGTATCAAATGGACGTTAAAAGCGCGTTTCTTTATTGTGTGGTCAAGGAAGAAGTTTACGTAGGTCAACCACCAGGCTTTGAGGATCCTATCCACAGGGATAAGGTCTACGTTCTCAACAAAGCTCTCTATGGGTTGCACCAGGCTCCACGGCAATGGTATGAGGAGCTGGGCACGTATCTTCTATCCAAAGGATTCAAACGAGGTTTGGTAGATTGCACACTGTTCACAAAATGAACATGGCATGACTTGCTTCTAGTGCAGATTTATGTTGATGACATTATTTTTGGATCTACTAATGAACTTTTATGCAGAGAATTCGAAAAAGTTATGCAGGAAAAGTTCGAAATGAGTGCGATGGGAGAGATGCAGTTTTTCCTAGGCTTGCAGGTGGACCAAAGACTAACGGGGATCTTTATTCACCAAACCAAATATGTTTCTGAAGTCTTGAGCCGATTCCAGATGGATGATTCAAAGCTGATGGATACCCCGATACAACCTAATCACGGGATTGGTGTTGACGCTAAGGGGGAGCTGACTGATCCTTTTACATATAGAGCAATCGTCGGATCTCTGATGTACCTCACCGCATCCAGACCAGACATAATGTTTGCCACATGTCTCTGTGCACGTTATCAATCGAAGCCGAAACAAAGTCATTTAGCAGCTGTCAAACAGATCCTAAGATATCTGAAGGGTTGTCCGTCGAGGGGACTATGGTACCCTAATGATGATAATTTTGACCTAATTGCTTTTAGTGATGCAGATTGGGGAGGCTGTGACAAAGACAGCAAATCCTCTACGGCTGGATGTCAGTTTATGGGGAGCAGGCTCGTGACCTGGAAATGCAAGAAATAAACTGCAGTCGCCTTATCAACATGTGAAGCAGAATATGTCTTAGCTTCAAGCTGCTGCTCTCAAGTTATGTGGATACAACAGCAGATGGTGGACTACGGTTTGCAATTTCTTAAAACGCCTATTTATTGTGATAATGAGGCCGCCATTGCATTAACTAAAGATTTACTCAATTACTCAAAAGCTAAGCATATCCGGATTAAATACCATTTTATCCGTGATTGTTATGCAAAAGAGTTGATTGATATGGTCAAAATCCACACTAACTATCAACGTGCTGATCTTTTTACCAAAGCTTTTGATAAATCAAGATTTGACTATCTTTTAAAAGCTAATGGTATAAAAGAAAAACAAGACTGATCATCACCTCGGTTTATCGCTTTTTAGTTTTAGTTTTTATTGTTTTTCAGAAAAATTCAAAAACCCAAAAATATATTTTTCATTTTAGGGGGAGTTTATTTTCAGAAAAACCAAAAACATTGAAAAATTCAAAAACCCATAAAAATTAGAAAAACCCAAAATGATTTCCAGGAGAAAAAGAGGAAATGATAGTATATCAGTGGGGATCTGACACATGCTAAAGAAGTGTAATGCAATATAAGGCGTGTGTTTGAGTCTTTGTGATGTGTTGATAGGCTTTGTAGACCTATTATTGCGTGCCTGATACATACATATCAAACGAATTGTTTTGTGGATGAACTCCTCATGAGCATATGGTCTTAGTACCATAATTTCGTTTAATAGGGTATTTGTACAAAATTCGGAGGTTTCGGGTCGTTATGTTATTAGTTATCTGGGGATAGCCTATCTGATCTTCTGTTGTAAGTCATTACGGACCTAGACCAAGCAGGGTATCTTTATAAAAGAGCTTTAAAGCCAAATCCTAAAGTTACCGAATTGAGGAACTTCAATGTATGACGATAATCAAAGATTATCTAATGCATCGTATCCAATCATTGATGCAAATCCTGATTGATATCAGCCCTCAACCTGGTAAAGTGCACAAGTTACTTGTAGCATTGAGTTGCTGAACTGTACACCACTATGCCTCATACCTTGTAAATTACAGATGACGAAAGCATAATCACGTGTTACAATGAGTCTTTGTGCATTTATTCCTTGATACGGGAGTATGTCGTGTACGTGGGAACCAAAAAAAATTGAGTTTATACTATAAATAACCGTATCAGTCTAAAGCACTGCATAACAGTCTGTATGTGAGCTTATGTGGACAACAATATCAGCAATTGCCGGATCACACATTGTCTTTAATGATAATATAAATCGAAAGATCAACTGTTTGATCAGATTTCTCAATAACTGATATGATCCTCTTACCGGAAATCACAAAACATTTATTGCTTTACCTTTACATTTCTGCATTTTACATTTCTCGTCAAAAATACAAAACTCAAAAAGATTTTAGGTATGTTTTAACAAAAATTTTCAGAAAATCCAAAAGATTTTACATTTCTATATTCTTTTTGATAACCGATGGTGGTTGATGATGATTTTCTGAAACTTGATGGACCATTTGAGTTTTGTCATCTTTAAATGAGAAATAATGAATGTCGAATCCTTAAAAGCTGAGAAAATATTGAATGGGACTCAATTTTGAGATTTGGTAAAAAGTTCAAAAATTCCAATCTCCATTCGCCCCTTCGATGGGTCGAATGTGGAATTTTGCTTTTACATTCGAACCTTCCAAACGGTTAATTGTGAGTGTTCTTATGTCTGATTGCACATTCGAACCATTTTTCTTCATTCGATCCTTTAAATAGGGTCGAAAGTGGAAAAATTTTCACATTCGCCCACCTAAAAGGGTCGAATGTGAACCCTATATCTACCCCTTCGACTCCCCATTTCAAAATTTTTTCAAAATTCTGTGATTACCACCCCTTGTTGCTCGTTCGATTAAAATCTTATCATTGTGATCCTCGTACTTTGCTGATCATTTTAAGCCTATAATTGCAGGTATCCATTCCATATTCAATTCAGAATCAGTGTTTATAGGACCAAACCCTTGATTGAATCGAACTATGAATTCTGGACTATAATAGATGAAATTTTTGATAGGGATTCAATGTTTAAGTGTTTTAGGGGGAGAAGATAACCAAATTAAGGGTTATTACACAATAGATCATTGAATTGATTATTAAAACCTTCGAACCCTAAATTTTAGGGTAAAACACTTAAAAATTGAACAATAATAACAATTGTTTGTTGATAAAGGTTAATCGGACATGTTAGAAGCTTTTCAAATCAAAATGGCATGTTAAATCATTCAAATTCAAAATTTGATTATTAAGAAGATGAAAAGCCATATTCGACCATTTCAAAAGGGTCGAATGTTGTAACACCCTAAAAATTAGGACGTCATTATAAAATGATATTAGATTAATTAATTATAATTATGATTGGGCCACCTAGGGTGAAGCCCAATAAACCTTACCCGGATTATAAACCCGGCCCAATAACCAATTTCATATGGGCCGAATTAATTTAGAACCCGAACATTATCCAAGAACTCAAATCAATTATGGGCCACCTGTATTATAAGTTCCGGCCCACTATATATTATGGGCTTATGTTTATCTAGAATTATAAAAAGCCCACTTGTTAGATAAAATAATTAAGCCCAATACCCTTTTTATCAAATAATCTGCCCATCCTTGTATTAATGGTGCCACCACTTTCTTGTATAACACCTAAGAAATTAAAGATTCCATCTCCCTTACACTCAACCTATCTCTTATGTTTACACCTCATACCATCTACCTATAGGTAATCATGTACATGCATGCATCTTTAATTATATAAGATACTCTATCTAGATTGCATGAATCCTTATAAAACCATCTGCCCTTTTCTTACCATTTCAAAAAACCACTCACAATCCATTAAAACAATATCCTTTCACCATGCAAAAACCACCCCACCTTGAAAACTAATCGGCCCAAATAAACCATCAAGATACCCCATTCTTTTAATCTATACCAACTTATTAAACTTGAAGAAATGTTCGGCTCTTATAGTTAGCCGAAAAGTGTCCAAGCCAAAACTATTATCCGGGTAAGTATTTTTGTCTAAACTTTAGGAACCGAGCGCAAAGCTGTAATGGCCAGCTTTAGTTAGGATACACGCCTAAGCTGTAACGGCCAGCTATACGATTATATTTTCTTGTTATAACTTGATTTATCATTAACAGGAACTCGAAGAAACTAGTAACTCTACCGCTTGTGAAATAACGCAATCCGAAGTAACAAACGTGAGTGTGTGTACCCCATATTTGTTTATAATGTTTTCGGGGTAAATGCATGTTGGTCGAGTAATTGTGTTTGCATTGTGTCATGATCATGAAAAACCATAGAATTCGATCATATAGAAATAACGAGAGTGGATCCATTCGGTATTAAAAAGAATGTATTCCGACCACCTAGAGGATCGGACCATATAACATATGTCAAAATGTTCCATCGATATACATTATACCTTAGAAAAGATCAAACCATATGAAAGTTGCATGTTTATAAAAAGAAAAGTGTTAATCAGTCATTTTTTGCACCACTCACTAGCATCGCTAACGTATCTTCGACATGCGTTTAAGGTTTATGAATGAAACGGTGAAACCCGAGCTCAACGTAGTCTAAAAAGTATCGACGCAAAGTTTATAAATAACCGGCCCAGTGGGCCGGATTTGTGTCCAAATGGGCTTCGGCCAAGTTGTTATGTGTAATGGTTAAGTTGGTTTAAAAAGACTTGTGGTTATGTATTTGGACGAGGAAGTTGATGTTTTGTAATATAAAGTAATGATGTTTTTTTTTTTTTAATATAAAGTAACGAAGAAGTGATTACCAATCCGTATTGACTCGGTAAATTCCGGGTCGTTACAGGTTGGTATCAGAGCTCGGGTTCGGAAATAGTGGGTATAATTAGAACTAACTTAAATTATTTGTTTGAAAATTTATGTGTAATAGAATGGCAAATGAAGGAGAACAAGTTGAAGTTATGATGGAAATTGAAGAAGGGGAGATTCAAGAAGTCGTCATGGAAAACGATGCGCAAGAAATTCCAAGTACGGAAGACTTGATAAACGAAATACCGGGATTGGAGTGGAGTGAAAATGGGTTGGAACTAAATCTAGGGACAATCGACATCATAGGGCCACTACCCGAGCCGATCTACGCCCCATCCGAACCCATCCACCCATACCCGTACGTTGAGCCAACTTCCCACTATTATCCCGACCCGACCTTTGGAGATTTCCTTAGCTCCTCTAGTAACCTTTCAATGGAGGGATCAAGCCAAACAAACCCATACCTTTCGGCATATTACCCGACTTATCCCCCGGTTACTCCCATGACCCCCGTTATTGATCCCTAGATAGAAGCGACCATAGTTAATCGCACTGACTTAGCATTGCAACCTCAAGACTATGTGAGCAAACAAGAGCATATGGCATTGGTGGAAAATTATTACAAGATGAAAGCTCAACGCGACCAAGCGTGTGACATGGTGGAGGAACTCAAAAGGGTGATAAGGAGATTTGGGCATCAAACTAAGCAAATTATAGAGGAATCAAAGTACCCTTCGGTGCTTTGAGTGATGGGTCGAAAAGATGGTGGTGGAAGTATGAAGGAGTTGCATGTAGGAAAGTATGAAATAATGTTATGTATTTGTGGTAATTATGTGGTCATCTAAGTAGTAGTTGCATGTGGAAAATTTTAATTAGTAAGTGCATGTGGTAGTAGTAGCAATGTAATCCAAATGGGATGAAAAATTGGATGTAACATCTAGACATTTTGATATAATATATATCTAGATGTTTTATTATTTGTGTTTCCAGCAAAATAATTAAAATAAAAACTAAACTATAATGGATTACTAATTAAATCAAATTTGTATTTATAGAGAAATGCCTCGTGGAAAGACTAGTCCTAGACGATCCGAGCGAAAAGCAAAAACTATGCCAGAAGTTGAAAATGACTTAAGGTCTAAACAGAAAAATTGTGCTTCTTCACCTAAACCTACCGAACCTATTGAAGAACCAATCCTAGAAGAACATCCTACCTCAACCGAAACAACCGAGTTAGAAGAAAAGATGAAAAAGTTAGTATTAGATGGAATTCACGATTCACTACCCTCTTTGATAGACATGTTAGGAATAGAAAAACAACCTACCTCAAAAACTCTCGTTCTTAATAGAGAAGAAGAATATGTTAATCTAGAAAACAATTCAGGAAAAACTTGTGATTATAAGTCCTTCATGGCATGTAAACCCGAGTCTTTTGACGGTAGTTCAGGGGCCACCGGAGCCACTAGATGGCTAGAAGAAATGGAAGCAATTTTAGAAATAAGTAATTGTGCACCCCGTGACCAAGTGAAATTCGCCACCCATTCCTTAAAAGCTGAAGCTTTAAATTGGTGGAACATGATTAGACAAGTAAGGGGAAAAAGTGTTGTGGCAAATATGACCTGGGTGGAATTTAGAACCCTGATAACCGAGAAATACTGTCCTATTAATGAAATGGAGAAAATGGAGATGGAATTTTTAGTACTAGAAATGAAAGGATTAGATTGTGTAAGCTATATCAATAAATTCAATCAACTTGCTCGCTTAGTACCACACCAAGTAACACCTGAACCTAAGCGAATAAGAAGATTTATTTGGGGTTTAAATCCACATATCCAGGGGATAGTCAGAGGTGCCAAACCTATTAAGTATGACGTTGCATGTGAATTAGCTTTAAGCTTAACAGATGACATAATTCGTCATAGAGAAAAAGATAAGCTACAAGTAGGCAATAAAAGAGGTTGGAGTGAAACCTTCCGTCCCACCAATTATAACACTTCGGGAAAAAGCCAAGAAAATTCCCGAGAGGAAGGGAACCCAGGAAAGAGACCTTATAGGGGAAGCAACCCGTTCTGTCAGAAATGTAAATTTTACCATACGGGTGACTGTAAGAAAAGGTGTAACCGATGTGGATGATTTCACTTTGGTGAATGTAAGGGACCACATTGTCAAAAATGTAACAAAGTAGGACATCAAACCAAGGAATGTAGGTTCGATCCCAATCGCCCACGGGTGTGTTACGAATGTAAAGAACCCGGCCATTACAAAGTTGATTGTCCAAAACTCAAGAATTCTCCACAGAAAGAGCAAGCACGGGGAAGGGCTTTTGTTATGAATGCGGAAGAAGCACGTGAAGAACCAGATCTAGTGACGAGTATGTTTTATCTTGATCACTTACCCGTTTATGCTTTATTCGATACCGGGGCTAATCTTAGTTTTATTTCAAAGACTTTTATAGAAAAGCTAAACGTTTCCCCAGAATCCTTAATCAAACCCTATGAAATCGAAATAGCTGATGGTAAAATTTTAAAAGCTACTGAAGTATTTAAAAATTTTACATTAACTATTGAAACCTGGGAATTCAAAATTAATCTTATACCTATGAACCTAGGAGAATTCGATATTGTAATAGGGATGGATTGGTTAGCTTCTAATCAAGCCGAAATTGTTTGCAAAGAGAAGTTGGTAAAAATTCCATTACCTAACCAAGAAACCTTAACCATTTACGGAGAAAAACCTAGGGGAACGTTAAACCTAATTCCGAGTGCTAAGATGTTAAAATATTTAAAAAAGAGACATCAAGCTTTCTTAGTACACGTGAATTTAGGAAATGAAGGGAAAGGATTAGAAATGGATAAGATTAAGATTGTTTCAGAATTTAGAGATGTATTTCCAGATGAATTACCCGGTTTACCCCCACCTCGTCAAGTGGAATTCCAGATTAACCTAATTCCTGGAGCCGCACCCATTGCTAGAGCTCCATATAGGTTAGCCACTACGGAATTGAAAGAATTAACAAATCAATTAGAGGAACTCATAGAAAGAGGGTTTATTAGACCAAGCACATCCCCTTGGGGAGCACCTGTGCTTTTTGTTAAGAAGAAAGATGGGTCTATGAGAATGTGTATAGACTATCGGGAACTAAACAAGTTAACCATTAAGAACCGATATCCGTTACCTAGGATAGACGATCTTTTTGACCAATTGCATGGGTCAAAATACTTTTCAAAAATCGATCTTAGATCAGGTTATCATCAACTGAAAATAAGAGATGAAGATGTTTCAAAAACCGCTTTTAGAACTAGGTACGGACATTATGAGTTTTTAGTGATGCCTTTTGGATTAACCAATGCCCCTGCAGCATTCATGGATTTGATGAATAGAATTTTCCGACCTTATTTGGATAAGTGTGTAATTGTGTTTTTGGATGACATACTAATTTATTCAAAATCCGAGGAAGAACATGAGCAACATTTAAGAGAAATTCTAGAGACATTAAGAAAAGAGAAACTTTACGCCAAGTTTACTAAATGTGAATTTTGGGTAAAAGAAATCAAGTTTCTAGGACATGTTATCAGCAAAGACGGAATTCAAGTAGATCCTGCAAAAATAGAAGCCATTCAAAAATGGGAAACTCCCAAAAATCCTACAGAAATTAGACAATTTCTAGGATTAGCAGGATATTATAGAAGATTTATAGAAAATTTTTCTAGATTAGCACTACTTCTCACATCCTTAACTAGAAAAGCTTCTAAGTTTGAATGGAGAGAAAAACAAGAACAAGCATTTCAAAGTTTGAAAGAAAAGCTATGTGAAGCTCCCGTGTTAACTCTACCGAAAGAAGGAAAAGCATTCACAGTATACTGTGATGCTTCCCTACAAGGATTAGGTTGTGTATTAATGCAAGAAAATCACGTTATCGCATATGCTTCCCGACAACTAAAAAGACATGAGCAAAATTATGTTACTCATGATTTAGAAATGGGAGCTATAATATTTGCATTAAAAATATGGAGACACTATTTATATGGGACCAAGTGTACCATCTACACGGACCATAAGGGCCTACAACATATTTTTGATCAAAAACTCTTAAATATGCGACAAAGAAGATGGGTAGAAATTCTAAGCGATTATGAATGTGATATAAAATACCATCCGGGAAAAGCCAATATTGTAGCTGATGCCCTAAGCAGAAAAGATAAAACTCTAGGAGCAAAGGGTTACAAAATTTCCATAATCAACGAATTTTTATCACAATTAAGAAACTTTCAAAGAAAAGCCTTTGAACCTGCCTTCATAAAAGCCGAGTTACTTAACAGAGAAGAAGACAGATTGATAGAAGGGACAGACGGAATACTAAGATATAACCAAAGAATTTGGATACCTCAGTATGGAAATCAAAGAGAAATAGTTTTAAGAGAAATGCATGGTTCCAAATATTCTATTCACCCAGGAAGCCATAAAATGTACCGGGACCTTAAAAGAAACTTTTAGTGGCCCGGTATGAAAAGAAGCGTGGGTGAATTTGTAGCCAAATGTATAATTTGTTCTAAAGTCAAGGCTGAGCATCAGAAACCTAGTGGTTTATTAATCCAACCAGAAATCCCAGTCTGGAAATGGGATCAAATCACTATGGATTTGGTAACAAAGTTACCGAAAACCCAAAAAGGTTAGGATACCATTTGGGTTATTGTAGACCGTCTAACTAAATCTGCTCATTTTCTGCCTATACAAGAAAATTTTAAGATCGAAAAACTGTCCAGAATTTATTTGCATGAAATAGTATCTAGACATGGAATACCCCTCTCAATAATCTCAGATCGTGATAGTCGATTCACATCTAGATTTTGGGAAGGCTTCCAAGATGCTCTAGGATCTCAAATTAAAATGAGAACAGCATACCACCCACAAACAGACAGCCAAAGTGAAAGAACTATACAAACACTAGAGGATATGCTAAGAGCTTGTGTCCTGGAATTCGGTGGCAGTTGGGATACTCATCTACCATTAATAGAATTTTCTTATAATAATAGTTATCATGCTTCCATTCAAGCTGCGCCATTCGAAGCTCTATATGGTAGAAAGTGTCGATCTCCGATATGTTGGAACGATGTCGGAGAAAACCAACTCACGGGCCCACAAATTATCCAAGAAACGACAGATAAGATTGTGCAGATTAAGAAAAATTTAGAAAAAGCAAGAAGTCGCCAAAAGAGTTACGCAGATAATCGGAGAAGGCCATTAGAATTTCCAGAAGGAGATTATGTCCTATTAAAAGTATCACCCTGGAAAGGGGTAATAAGATTCCAAAAGCGAGGAAAACTAAATCCCCGTTTTATAGGACCTTATCGAGTGAAGGGTAGAATAGGACCAGTAGCCTATAGATTGTAGTTACCCCCAGAATTAAGCGAAATTCATGATGTCTTTCATGTTTCTAATCTTAGAAAATGCGTAATAGATGCACAAGCTATAATTCCGTTAGATCATGTTAAGGTGAATCCTCAACTTCACTTTACTGAAGAACCCATAGAAATTATGTCACGACAAGAAAGGAAGTTGAGAAGAGGAAAAATCCCCATTGTACAAGTTAAATGGAATGCTAGACAGGGACCAGAAATTACTTTTGAAAGAGAGGATGTGATGAGAGCAAATTACCCCCACCTCTTTAAAAATCAGGTACTGTAAATAAAATTTCGGGGACGAAATTTCCCAAGGGGGAGAGAATGTAACACCCTAAAAATTAGGACGTCATTATAAAAAGAGATTAGATTAATTAATTAGAATTATGATTGGGCCACCTAGGGTGAAGCCCAATAAACCTTACCCGGATTATAAACCCGGCCCAATAACCAATTTCATATGGGCCGAATTAATTTAGAACCCGAACATTATCCAAGAACTCAAATCAATTATGGGCCACCCGTATTATAAGTTCCGGCCCACTATATCTTATGGGCCTATGTTTATCTAGAATTATAAAAAGCCCACTTGTTAGATAAAATAATTAAGCCCAATACCCTTTTTATCAAATAATCGGCCCATCCTTGTATTAATGGTGCCGCCACTTTCTTGTATAACACCTAAGAAATTAAAGATTCCATCTCCCTTACACTCAACCTATCTCTTATGTTTACACCTCATACCATCTACCTATTGGTAATCATGTACATGCATGCATCTTTAATTATATAAGATACTCTATCTAGATTGCATGAATCCTTATAAAACCATCTGCCCTTTTCTTACCATTTCCAAAAACCACTCACAATCCATTAAAACAATATCCTTTCACCATGCAAAAACCACCCCACCTTGAAAACTAATCGGCCCAAATAAATCATCAAGATACCCCATTCTTTTAATCTATACCAACTTATTAAACTTGAAGAAATATTCGGCTCTTATAGTTAGCCGAAAAGTGTCCAAGCCAAAACTATTATCCGGGTAAGTCTTTTTGTCTAAACTTTAGGAACCGAGCGCCAAGCTGTAATGGCCAGCTTTAGTTAGGATACACGCCTAAGCTGTAACGGCCAGCTATACGATTATATTTTCTTGTTATAACTTGATTTATCATTAACAGGAACTCGAAGAAACTAGTAACTCTACGGCTTGTGAAATAACGCAATCCGAAGTAACAAATGTGAGTGTGTGTACCCCATATGTGTTTATAATGTTTTCGGGGTAAATGCATGTTGGTCGAGTAATTGTGTTTGCATTGTGTCATGATCATGAAAAACCATAGAATTCGATCATATAGAAATAACGAGAGTGGATCCATTCGGTATTAAAAAGAATGTATTCCGACCACCTAGAGGATCGGACCATATAACATATGTCAAAATGTTCCATCGATATACATTATACCTTAGAAAAGATCAAACCATATGAAAGTTGCATGTTTATAAAAAGAAAAGTGTTAATCGGTCATTTTTTGCACCACTCACTAGCATCGCTAACGTATTTTCGACATGCATTTCAGGTTTATGAATGAAACGGTGAAACCCGAGCTCAACGTAGTCTAAAAAGTGTCGACGCAAAGTTTATAAATAACCGGCCCAGTGGGCCGGATTTGTGTCCAAATGGGCTTCGGCCAAGTTGTTATGTGTAATGGTTAAGTTGGCTTAAAAAGACTTGTGGTTATGTATTTGGACAAGAAGTTGATGTTTTGTAATATAAAGTAATGATGTTTTTTTAATATGGATGATAATTAGTAAAGAATTATTGTAGTGATTACCAATCCGTAATGACTCGGTATATCCCGGGTCATTACAAATGTGACTTTTTGGTCGAATGTAGCTTGTTCAAATGGTCGAAAGTGGACAAAACGGTCGAATGTAGATTTTTATAACTGATTTTTCACATTCGAACCTTATTCCACATTCGAACCTCATATTTCTCAAATTCGAACCCACGTTTGGTCGAATGTGGAATTCCAAAATCAAAATTTTCAAATTTTGAATATTTTGTCCGTATCTAATGCATTTTCGTGTTTTGTTTTGCAGATCAATCTTGTCTGAGCCTCAAAGTTCTGATATTCCCGCAGGTTCATCAGACAAGGCAGCCGGGAAGAAGCCAGAAGAAGACCTACCATTCGAAGAGGCACATAACTGTTGTGCTTATCTTGGCGATTTAAAGAAACATATAGAATTCACCGGTATTGTTGATTTTCTGTAGAGAAGTCGAGTTGTTGATGCTATTGCTACTCATGCTATCATATATATAGATCATCAGAAGGAATTCTGGACGAATGCAAGAATGGACTACTGGAACAATGAAACTACCATTGTGAGTAAGATTCAGGGGGAGATGGTGATAGTATCTAAAGCTGACATCAGGAAAGCTTTGAAGTTTAGAGACAGTCCGATAGATCCAAGAGTTTTATCATGGATAGAACAGAGAAAGAGTTTCTTGAGGATGAAGTACAACGGACCGATCACTCATGGATCATTACATAAAGGTAAACTGTGCCCACAGTTTAAATACCTTGCTCACGTCATGTTACATGTTTTCGGATCTGTGAGTGGAGGTTACGACGTGATGAGGAATAGTATTAGCTCTTTAATGGTTGCTTTGATTCTGAACAAACCATTCAACGTATCTGGGATGATACTTAATAATATGCTTGAACCATTGAGAGATTGAAGAGTAAGAAGTTCTTATTGTTTCCAAGATTCCTGCAGATGATCTTTGATCAGAAGTACAAGAAGTTGAGGAAAGATCCTACTCAGATTGTGGTATAGGATCACATGAGTTTGAACACTTTAGTGAGAATGAAGGGATACAAAGGTGTACCTGTGAATGAGAGACCACCTTTGAAGAACTTGTTTGGTCATCTGATCAATCCAGGTTATGAAGATCCAGGTGTTGATAAAGCTAGGAATGTTAAAAGTGATTCTGATGAAGATAATCCTTTATGCCCTGTTGATCCTGAAGCCAAAAGAAAAAGGAAAGTTGTTAATGTTGGTGCGAAGAGTGGTAAAGGGAAAGGTAAGGATAAAGAGGTTGATGCTGAACCGCCTAAGAAAATATCTAGGAGGAAGAAAAGTGTTGCTAAGAAAGGTATACACTTGGTTGATGAAGAGTCTTGGATTCTGAAGAGACTCATGAAGAGGAGAGATGGGATTTTGATAATGAGACTATCAAGACCACCACGCCCAAGGCAACTGTGGCTGGTGAATCTGAGAGTCTGAATCAAACCTTGGAAGAACAAAGGATGAAGAGTCCAATAGTTATGGACGATATTGATGCTAGTCTTGGTATGGGTTCTGAAGATTTTGGTGGATCACCAATGGCTGGTGAGAAACAGAAAAACCCAACTTACAAGAAGAAGGCTAAGGCTGTTGAGATTGAAAAGCCAATGAAAAGAAGAGCTAAGGATATTGAAAGCTTAATTGCAGGAACGAAAGTTCCTGTAATATCTAGCTCTAAGTCTCCCGTGACATCTCCAGCAGCCAAGAAATAGAAAACATCTGCTGCTGAGCAAAACATTCCAACTGACGATTTTAATGCTGCGTTGGATAGAATCTTGAATAAGTTGAAGAAAAATACTCCAGTTGCTAAGGATTCAACTCCTAAGGTTACTGTATCAGGAGATGTGATGGATGCAGTGAACCAGAAGCTGACTGAAATGATGAAAATCATTAACCAGCAACAAACTGAGATTGAGCAGTTACGAAAGAATGATAGAAAGATGTTGGATGTAGTTGAATCCTCACAAGAGAGCCGGGAAGAATTAGCAGCTAAAATCAAGTTACTCCAGAAAGAGAATCAAAAGTTATTAAAGCATGAACAGAGAAATACGAGAAGGTACATGGCTTTAAGACTTGAAAACAAGCAGGTGAAGAAAGATAACAAAGGGCTTAGAAAGTTGATTGATGATTTGTATGAGAGAGCTCCACAATTGAAAGAAGGAGAAGAGGATAAAGAATGAGATGAAGAGCTTGTTGATTTTGAACCGTCTAAGTCTGAAGAAGAAGATGATGATGAACTTGATCAGGATGCTGGTGATGCTCCTGAGAAAAAGGATGATGATGATAAAGATGGTTCAGGTGATGATTCTGGGGATGATAATAGTGCTGCTAATGATGATGATGATGACGATGATGATGACACAGATCGGTATAAGTATGAAAATAGAGAATCAGGAAAAGATGCAGGAGAGTCTGGTTCGAAAGCTCCTGGTGGTAATACTGACGATGATGATATTTTCTGGAACGAGAAGATCAGATCTTTATCTAAGGAGGATAAGAAGTTATATCGCCAGATGTTGACTGATAGAGTCTGGACGATTGAGATGACAGGTAGATTTCCAGAGATATTTGAGTCAGATGACATGCGATTTGAGCTTGAATATAATGATCCTGATTTGGAAGATGGAGAAGTTTCTGCAGCTGTGTCTAAAGAGATACTAGAAGGTCTGGCTAAGCAGGTTGGTAAATCTCTTGAAGAGCTGATGAGTGAGAATAAAATACCGAACATTCCTGAGAAAGAAGCAGGAAATCACTCTGATGATAGAGATGTTCCAGTATTTGAAGAAGATGAAATTGAGGATATTACTAGTGAGGAATATCCAGAATACTTCAAAAATGATAAAGATTCTGGATTTCCCGAATTCTCTGAAGAGCTGTTGAGCCAAGCTGAGAAACTTGCTCGTGAGAAAAGCAAGAAGTTCGTTGATGAAGTGTTCAAGAACTCAGATTGTCAGAAGCCGACTGTTGAACAATCTGACGATCTGAAAGACTTGCTGAGGAAGCTTAAAGAAAAAGAAGCTAACCGTCCTAAGACTGAAGTTCAGGGTAGTTTCTACAAATTCCATAATGAACTATTCAAAGGTAAAGCTCTCAGGTGGAAATATTTGAGGCAGCTGAGGTATGTCACTGTGAAGTGGGAAAAAGGAATTTTGTACTTCAACAGATTCCATGATATAAAGACACTACCTTATTGGGCTGTTCGCGATATCCGCGGACACACGATGTCTGGTGCTACAGTAAACAACGATGTTGTTAGTTACTTTGCAGATCGCATGGCGAGAGAAAGTAGAACTAAATGGGATGTGTTCACTCCGCAGTATCCTAAAAGGATAGCTCACAAGAAGGAGAAAGATCAAATAACGGGGTTGAACAAGGTTACTTTGAAATATAAACCACCGACTGTTCTAAAGCATATACCTTCAATGCCTATTCCACAACATTTCTCGAAAGATTTTATGTGGTGGTATTATGATTGCAATACGGCAGAGGATATTATTGTATTGAAGGATGGGAAGAAGGATTTCAAGAAGATACATATCTTTAACCCGATGTGGTTGATTAACTGCTCTCATGAGGATATTATCATGCTATATTACAATCCGATATACTGTGAAGAGAAAGATAGTGAACAGGAAGGTAAATACCAACGTGTGGTATTTTTATGTTTTGCATGGGATGTCAACGTGGGTTGCGATTATGATAAGAAGTTGGGGAAGTTTGTTCAAGTTCAAAAGACTGAAAAGAAGAAACCAAAGCAAACTCATGAACCAGTTATGACAAAAGAACAGAAGAAGTTATTGCATATCAAGTTGATGAACAAGAGATTGGATGAAGAAAGAAGGTTGAAGCAATTCAAGCAATAGTCGAGGGGGAGTTTGTAAATACACGAAGTGCGACTAATGCTATTGAATTGTGAATACTATTTTGTTTTGTCACTATCGTACGGTCTAAGGTGAAAACTGTCACACCCTCAAAATCCACTTGCGGAGTTTTACCGCGAGGCGCATGACAAACCAGGATCCAAACCAACGATCACAATAAACAAGTCTAAATGTAATTAATGCAATACCAAAACATAGTTTTAAAATCCCGTTTACAGCGGAAGCTTATTCAAAATAAAGTTCAACATAAATAACCAAAGTTCAATGTTTATGAAATCATGCAACTCTATCTAGACGCCGTGCAGACGCGTGCGCCCTAGTTCCATGTGCTACCTTAGCGACCTGAGAAAACATGTAAAAGTTTACGTCAGCACAAAAATGCTGGTGAGTTTACAGGTTTGCAGTTCAAGTACCAAGTTCACCTGTCCATACTATAACAAATAGAAAACCAGTATACGCTAGCTAGGCGTACGTTTTGTTACTACCACGACTGGAAAACCATTACTAACTCGAATACCAGTTTTGTGCCCGAATAGTTCCAAATGTTCCTGTTGTTCCTGTTTGAGACAATATGCACTCGCCCGGCCCTCCAAGCCGACGAGCGGGGTTGGTCACTCCCAATAGCGCTATTCACATTTCCCCGTTGTGCAAACCCGCACATTCATGGTTCCCCCCGGGACTTCCAAAGATCGTGTAGTATACGTTAGAACCCATAGTATGACAGAATTTACCAAACAATCGTTTTAACACATGTTTTCTCCCCCGAAAGTATAAAACCAGTTTAAAAGAGGGGCCGTAAACTCACCTTAAGTTGCTTTACTCCTAATCCCGAGTAAACTCAGCTGCTATGTTAGTCCCGTACAGTGGCGACCTAACATACGACAGTTACAAGTACTTAGACTAATAACCCGCAGGTTAATTAGTCCCTAGATGTCCAGACCATAACCAAGTTCGTTTTGAAAATACCGTGACTGTTTAACTGACCCAATTGACAAGACTCGACATCCCATTGGTGACCCGAGACTCCCCGTGTTATGTTTACGCTCCAAAACATACAATAACGCAAGTACACTTAACATACGTTAACACACAACAAGTTATAGCACATAGTTCACGTATCACCGGAATACATCCAATTATATGTTACCAAGTCATTAGACATGTTACGGGGTTCCTAGCATGTTACTACATGTCAAATCAGGTCTCGGTATGCTAATATACACTTACAGCAGCAGTACACGCGATTAGGGAGGCTAATCGCATGAAATGTCACGTGACTAGGGCTAATCGCCCCTTACGGCACGCGATTAGGGGCTAATCGCCCCTGTTGTCAGGCGATTGGGCTAATCGCCCTTGTTGTTATGCGAGTGGGCTACTCGCCTGTATTGTTATGCGAGTGGGGCCTACTCGCCTGTAATGTCATGCGAGTAGGGCCTATTCGCCCCTAGCACAGGTGATTAGCAAGGCTACTCGCCTGTAACCTTGCTGTTCCGGTTTTTCGCGCGTTTAACGCTCCAAATCAGATCCAGAGCGTGTGTAACTACCCAATATCATCCCAAACACTATCCTAAACATGTTTAACCCAAAACCCTTCGTTCATCCTCGTAAAATCAGTCCTGCATGCAACCAAAGCAATCCAAACACATACACGTAGCATGCAATCATCATACCAACATACATAACAATAACCCTAATAATCAATTAATCAGGTTTCTATCATCATACTATCAATATTAATTCTGACCTAGCATGATAACACATCAAAACATCATCAAGATTCATAAAAATCCTATCTTTCTAATCATACATACCCATAATGCATGTTTATTAATTATAATCCGATTAATAACTCTTATTGACGATTTTCAGAAAGCCTTTTTGTTTATGAACAGGTCTGGACCATTAGGGATTGATTAAAAACGTTTACAAAGTGTTATGGATGAGAATCAAACCTTGGAATTGTAAAAGATTGATGGTTAGACCTTGAAACCTTGTGTTTTTGATCAAAATCGCCTTCCAGAGGTTGTTTCAGTGTTTGGGGCGGTTATGGGACGACTAGGGTTTGTCTAATTGAGTTTAGGAGGTTAAGTGTTGCATTTATAGGCGTTTCTAGTCGTCCAGCCCGTTCCAGGCGATTATGCAGGTTTATACGCGAGTAGGGTGCCTAATCGCATGACTGTTCATGCGATTAGCCCTATTCGCCTGTAGGGATCCTCCTACTCGCCCCAAAGTCATGCGATTAGGCTATCCCCCAAGCCTAATCGCCTATAGCCCCTATGTTGGTGTGTTTTGCGCGTTAAACCCCGTTTTAACATATGTTAATGCATATTCATGTACCGACAAGTCACATAATGATTGTAAACACATAACACAAGTAAATACACATATTTACACTCGTTCACCAATTCCCGGGACTCGAGACTCGTACGTTCCGTATGCCCTGACGATCCTACAAATCGTCACCGTTTGTACACTTGGTTAAGGACCGACACCTAATGAACCTCTAGACCAACATCCAATGATCTTCTAGACTAACTAATAGTTCCCGAACCATAACCCGACTTAACTAACCTAGTTAAGTACAATATACGCGTGACTCGCTAAGGTAGACTTTCATCTAGACAACGTTGTTAACCCGAATTTGCCAGGTGTCACATCATCCCCACGTTAAAAGAATTTTCGTCCCGAAAATTGCGTAAGTAACAAAAGAAACAACGAAGGGAATAAACAAACAGATAGGAATCAATAGAGAGTAGAACTCAAGAGAGAGATTTACCCGAGGTGTCACATCATCCCCACGTTAAAAGGAATCTCGACCCGAGATTCATTCAGCTGCCGAAGAGACATGTCTCGACTCGAACGCTTCCTTAGGAAAGAGGTGAGGATACTTAGACTTCATCTGATCCTCCCGTTCCCATGTATATTCCGGTCCCCGGTTCGAGTTCCACCGAACCTTAACGATACGAATCTTGCTGTGACGTAGGCTACGAATCTTGTAGTCAAGGATCTCCACAGGTTCTTCCACAATCCGAAGACGATCATCAACCTTGATCTCTTCTAGTGGAACGATGAGAGACTCGTCAGCCAGACACTTCTTCAAGTTTGACACGTGAAAGACGTTATGTACGTTCCCGAGCTCCGTCGGTAGATCAAGTCGATACGCCACCGGCCCAATCCGTTCCAGGATCGTAAATGGGCCGACATATCGCGGATTGAGTTTGCCACGCTTTCCAAAGCGTATGACGCCCTTCCACGGTGAAACTTTTAGAAGTACCTTGTCATTGACTTGGAACTCCAGTGGTTTGCGACGCTGATCAGCATAACTCTTTTGCCGGTCCCGTGCCGCCGCCAACCGATTTCGAATCTGTACGATCTTTTCCGAAGTTTCGTACACTAGTTCGGGCCCAGTGAGTTGACTCTCACCCACCTCAGCCCAACAAAGAGGAGAGCGGCATTTCCGTCCGTACAGTGCCTCGAACGGAGCAGCCTTGATGCTCGTGTGATAACTGTTATTGTACGAGAATTCTACTAACGGCAGATGAGCTTCCCAACCCTTGCCAAAATCGATCACACACGCCCGCAGCATGTCTTCTAAAGTTTGAATCGTACGCTCACTCTGACCGTCAGTCTGTGGATGGTAAGCCGTACTCATGTCTAGTTGGGTACCCAAAGCCTTGTGCAAAGACTTCCAGAAGTGAGAAGTAAAATGGGAGTCACGATCCGAGATAATAGAGACTGGTACCCCGTGCTTAGAAACAACTTCTTTCAAGTAAAGACGAGCCAAACGATCCATAGTGTCGGTCTCCTTAATAGCAAGAAAATGGGCTGATTTCGTTAACCGATCGACAATCACCCATATCTTGTCGTTCCCGCTTGGTGACTTAGGAAGTTGTGTGACAAAATCCATAGTAATCCGTTCCCATTTCCATTCCGGAATTTCAGGGTGTTACAGATGGTATCAGAGCCACTCCTGTGCCGTTCGGGATGGTGGGTGCACACCTCATCAGGGACGATGAGACTCTAACAAGGGGTGAATGTGAGACCCCAGGAACACACCTCATCAGGGACGATGAGACTCTAACAGGGGGTGAATGTGACACCCCAGGAAAATCCCACATCGGCCGTGGCCAGGAGAGATCCTTGGTTCATAAGTAATGTCTTGCCTCTTAAATCACCAACGCGTTTTGGGGCTTAATGTTAGTGGATGAGAGGAGAACTCCACAGTTAAGCGTGCTCAGGTGGGAGAAATTTCAGGATGGGTGACCTCCTGGGAAGTCTCCACTTGGGCAACCAAAAACAAATCCGTGAGCTCTGGATGGGCAAAGCGGACAATATTGGTGATGAGAGGGGCGGGGTGTTACAAAAACAGTTTGGTCGAATGTAGATATAACTGGTCGAAGGGAGAGCTCAAGAGGTCGAATGAAGATTTTGTATATGTATTGTGTTGATTCGCTCACTTAGTTTGGTCGAACCTGCACATTCGCCCATTCGATTGGTCGAATGTGCAGGTCTATATAAAGGCTGAATCAGTTTGTAACTTTAACTTTCGCTCATTTTGTTTTCCCTCTTTGAGTGTGTTTTCTCCCTAGGGTGTCTTTGAGTCTGATATTGTTATCTATCATTGTAAACATCATTTTGTAACAATTATCAAGTTGATTATTAATGAAATAAAAGCTTTGAATGAGATTTGTATGTTTTGCTGATTATATTATCATTTCGTAATCGATTCAGGGATTCCACACCTGAATTGATAGAGTTGTTTGATCATAGTCTTTATTTGACAATCCGATCCTTCACATACATCTTTATTAAGTAAGCCCTAACTTTTAAATTTTTAGGAGGGAAAGTTTTAAATCACATAGGGAAGCGTTTTTAGAATCTTAACATTAACAGGATCAAGTTGCAAATAATAAGAGTTCTGAGAGCTTAACTTATAAAAATATTTTTAAAATCGGCTGGTTATTTTCTAAAGATTTTGAATATAACATCATCTCATTTTGATAATTAAATAATTATAAAAATTAGTTTAAAACTATCTATAATAAGGAGGTCCTAAGTTTTGAATTTTTTGAAGGGAAAGTTTTAAATCATATAGGGAAGCGTGTTTAGGAATTTTAACATTAACAGGGTCGAGTTGCAAATAATAAGAGTTGTGAGAGCAAATATTGATATTGTTATTATTATTATTTATTAATTAATTAATATATCTACGTGACATATTGCAAACTCTAAGTGAAACTCTATTTGATGACAACTGTTGTAATAACATTTGTTTTTAAATAATGATAGTTTTGAGAACAAATCACACACTCTGTATTTTTATTGTTACTAGTCTGAACATTAACGGTGTTGACTGCCAAATAATAAGTTTTTTGAGACGAAATATTTTTATTCTTATTATTAATAATTAATTAATTAATTGATTTATATAAGATATAACATTGCAAACTCTAATTGAATTTCTATTTGATGACAGCTGTTTTAACAACATCTGTTGACAAGTTAACAGTTGTTGTAAAACAGATCTTCCAATTATAATAATAAATAATATATTTAAGCTCATGTTTTGAATATTCAAGAGGGAACTTTTTAAATTATGATAGAGAATCGTATTTACGATTCTGAACATTAACAGTGTTGAGTGCCAAATAATAAGTTTTTTGAGAAGAAATATTTTTATTGTTATTATTATTAATTAAAAATTTAATTGATTTATTTAAGATAAAACATTGCATCAATTTTTATATAGTTGGTTGTATTGTTCAATAATATTCAAGTTGAAAGCTTATTTTATAAAAATCCTTTTTAAAATCGGTTGATTATTTACTAAAGATTTTGTATGTAGCATCATTTCATTTTTATAATTTAATAATTATAATAATTATTTTTAAAACTATCTTTAATAACTAAGCCCTAAGTTTTGAATTTTTAAGAGGGAAAGTTTTAAATCACATAGGGAAGCGTGTTTAGGAATTTTAACATTAACAGGGTCGAGTTGCAAATAATAAGAGTTGTTAGAGCAAATATTGATATTATTATTATTATTATTAATTAATTAATTCATTTACGTGACATATTGCAAACTCTAAGTGAAACTCTATTTGATTACAGCTGTTTTAACAACATTTGTTGACAAGTTAACAGTTGTTGTAAAACAGATCTTCCAATTATAGTAATAAAGAATACAATTAAGCCCAAGTTTTGAATAGTCAAGAGGGAAATTTTTAAATTATGATAGGGAAGAGTATTTACGATTAATTCTTCTACGTTACATATTGCAAACTCTAAGTGAAACTCGATTTGATGACAGATGTTTTAACAATATTTGTTGACAACTTAATAGTTGTTGTAAAACATATCTTCCAATTATAATAATAAATAATACAATTAAGCCGTAAGTTTTGAATTTTAAGAGGGAAAGTTTTGGTTTTTTAAGATGAACGTTTTAAATTATTATTGGGAAGCGTGTTTATCAATTTTGAACATTAACATTGTTATTGTTATTAATATTATTAATTAATTGATTCATATAGGATATAACATTTTATGATTATATATATTTGGTTGTATTTTTCAATAACATTTAAATTGAGAAGCTATCTTATAAGAACCCTGTTCAAATCATGTTTTTATATCTAAAGATTTTAAGTTATGTACCATAGTTTGATTTTGCTAAATAAACAAGATTAATAAATATTTTAAAACCATCTTCAATAAATAAGTTCTATGTTTTATATTTTTAGAAGGGAAAGTTTTAAATCTACATAGGGAAGCGTGTTTAGGAATTTTAACATTAACAGGGTCGAGTTGGAAATAATAAGAGTTGTGAGAGCAAATATTGATATTGTTATTATTATTAATTAATTAATTCATCTATGTGACATATTGCAAGCTCTAAGTGAAATTCTATTTGATGACAGCTGTTTTAACATCTGTTGACAAGTTAACAGTTGTTGTAAAACATAACTTCCAATTATAATAATAAATAATACATTTAAGACTAAGTTTTGAATATTCAATATGGAACTTTTTAAATTATGATAGGAAAACATATTTACGATTCTAAACATTACTAGTGTTGAGTGCCAAATAATAAGTTTTTTGAGATTAAATATTTTTACTGTTATTATTATTAATTAAATAATTAATTGATTTATATAAATAAAACATTGTATCATTATATATATTGTTGGTTGTATTGTTCAATAAAATTCAAGTTGAGAGCTTATCTTATAAAAAAAACTTTTTAAAATCGGCTGGTTATTTTCAAAAGATTTTGTATGTAGCATAATTTCATTTTGATAATTAAATAATTATAAAAATTATTTTAAAATTATCTTTAATAAGTAGGTCCTAAGTTTTGAATTTTTTGGAGGGAATGTTTTAAATCATATAGGGAAGCATGTTTAGGAATTTTAACATTAATAGGGTTGAGTTGCAAATAATAAGAGTTGTGAGCGTAAATATTGATATTGTTATTATTATTAGTTAATTAATTCATCTACGTGATATTTTGCAAGATCTAAGTGAAATTCTATTTGATGACAGATGTTTTAACATCAGTTGACAAGTTAACAGTTGTTGTAAAATTGATCCTCCAATTATAATAATAAATAATACATTTAAGCCCATGTTTTGAATATTCAAGAGGGAACTTTTTAAATTATGATAGGGAAGCGTATTTACGATTCTTAACATTAACATTCTTGAGTGCCAATTAATAAGTTTTTTGAGATGAAATATTTTTACTGTTATTATTATTAATTAAATAATTAATTTATTTATATTAGATAAAACATTGTATCATTATATATAGTTGGTTGTATCGTTCAATAATATTCAAGTTGAGAGTTTATCTTATAAAAATATTTTTAAAATCGGCTGGTTATTTTCTAAAAATTTTTTATGTAGCATCATTTCATTGTGATAATTAAATAATTCTAATAATTAGTTTAAAACTATCTTTAATAAGTAAGACCTAAGTTTTGAATTTTTAGGAGGGAAAGTTTTAAATCACATAGGGAAGCGTGTTTAGGAATTTTAACATTAACAGGGTCGAGTTGCAAATAATAAGAGTTGTGAGAACAAATATTGATATTGTTATTATTATTATTTATTAATTAATTAATTAATTCATCTACGTGACATATTGCAAACTGTAAGTGAAACTCTATTTGATGACAACTGTTTTAACGATATTTGTTGTTAAATAATGACAGTTTTGAGAACAAATCACACACTCTCTATTTTTATTGTTACGAGTCTGAACATTAACGGTGTTGAGTGCCAAATAATAACTTTTTTGAGACGAAATATTTTTATTCTTATTATTAATAATTAATTAATTTATTAATTGATATATATAAGATTAAACATTGCAAACTCTAATTGAATTTCTATTTGATGACAGCTGTTTTAACAACATCTGTTGACAAGTTAACAGTTGTTGTAAAACATATCTTCCAATTATAATAATAAATAATACATTTAAGCTCAAGTTTTGAATATTCAAGAGGGAAATTTTTAAATTATGATAGGGAAGCGTATTTACGATTCTGAACATTAATAGTGTTGAGTGCCAAATCATAAGTTTTTTGAGAAGAAATATTTTTAATGTTCTTATTATTAATTAAAAACTTAATTGATTTATATATGATAAAACATTGTATCAATTTTTATATAGTTGGTTGTATTGTTCAATAATATTCAAGTTGAAAGCTTATTTTATAAAAATCCTTTTTAAAATCAGCTGATTATTTTCTAAAGATTTTGTATGCAGAATTATTTCATTTTTATAATTAAATAATTATAATAATTATTTTAAAACTATCTTTAATAACTAAGCCCTATGTTTTGAATTTTTAGAAGGAAAGCTTTTAATCACATAGGGAAGCGTGTTTAGGAATTTTAACATTAAGAGGGTCGAGTTGCAAATAATAAGAGTTGTCAGAGCAAATATTGATATTATTAATTAATGAATGCATCTTCGTGACATATTGCAAACTCTAAGTGAAACTCTATTTGATTACAACTGTTTTAACAACATTTGTTGACAAGTTAACAGTTGTTGTAAAATAGATCTTCCAATTATAATAATAAAGAATACAATTAGGCCCAAGTTTTGAATATTCAAGAGGGAAAATTTTAAATTATGATAGGTAAGAGTATTTACAATTAATTCATCTACGTTACATATTGCAAACTCTAAGTGAAACTCTATTTGATGACAGATGTTTTAACAACATTTGTTGACAACTTAATAGTTGTTGTAAAACAGATCGTCCAATTATAATAATAAATAATACAATTAAGCCCTAAGTTTTGAATTTTTAATAGGGAAAGTTTTGGTTTTTTAAGATGAACGTTTTAAATTATTATTGGGAAGCGTGTTTATCAATTTTGAACATTAACATTGTTATTGTTATTATAAATATTAATTAATTGATTCATATAGGATATAACATTTTAAGATTATATATATTTGGTTGTATTTATCAATAACATTTAAATTAAGAAGCTATCTTATAAGAACCCTGTTCAAAATCATGTTTTTATATCTAATGATTTTAAGTTATGCACCATAGTTTGATTTTGATAATTAAACAAGATTAATAAATATTTTAAAAGCATCTTTAATAAATAAGTTCTAAGTTTTGAATTTTTAGAAGGGAAAGTTTTAAATCTACATAAGGAAGCGGGTTTAGGAATTTTAACATTAACAGGGTAGAGATGCAAATAATAAGAGTTGTGATAGCAAAATATTGATATTTTTAGTATTAATTAATTAATTAATTCATCTACGTGACATATTGCAACTTCTAAGTGAAATTCTATTTGATGACAGCTGTTTTTACAACATCTGTTGAGAAGTTAACAATTGTTGTAAAACAGATCTTCCAATTATAATAATAAATAATACATTTAAGCCCAAGTTTTGAATATTCAAGAGGGAACTTTTTAATTTATGATAGAAAACCGTATTTTCGATTCTGAACAATAGCAGTGTTGAGTGCCAAATAATAAGTTTTTTGAGACGAAATATTTTTACTGTTATTATTATTAATTAAATATTTAATTGATTAATATAAGATAAAACATTTTATCATTATATATATAGTTGGTTGTATTGTTCAATAAAATTCAAGTTGAGAGCTTATCTTATAAAAAAAGCTTTTTAAAATCGGCTGGTTATTTTCTAAAGATTTTGTATGTAGCATCATTTCATTTTTATAATTAAATAATTATAAAAATTATTTTAAAACTATCTTTAATAAGTAGGTCCTAAGTTTTAAATTTTTTAGAGGGAAAGTTTTAAATCATATAGGGAAGCGTGTTTAGGAATTTTAACATTAACAGGGTCGAGTTGCAAATAATAAGAGTTGTGAGGGCAAATATTGATATTGTTATTATTATTAATTAATTAATTCATCTACGTCATATTTTGCAAGCTCTAAGTGAAATTCTATTTGACGACAGCTGTTTTAACATCTGTTGACAAGTTAACAGTTGTTGTAAAACAGATCATCCAATTATAATAATAAATAAAACATTTAAGCCCAAGTTTTGAATACTCAAGAGAGAACTTTTTAAATTATGATAGGGAAGCGTATTTACGATTCTTAACATTAACAGTCTTGAGTGCCAAATAATAAGTTTTTTGAGACGAAATATTTTTACTATTATTATTATTATTAATTAAATAATTAATATATTTATAAGATAAACCATTATATCATTATATATAGTTGGTTGTATTGTTTAATATTATTCAAGTTGAGAGCTTATCTTATAAAAATATTTTTAAAATCGGCTGGTTATTTTCAAAAGATTTTGTATGTAGCATCATTTCATTTTCATAATTAAATAATTATAAAAATTAGTTTAAAACTATCTTTAATAAGTAAGCCCTAAGTTTTGAATTTTTAGGAGGGAAAGTTTTAAATCAAATAGGGAAGCGTGTTTAGAATTTTAACATTAACAGGGTCGAGTTGCAAATAATAAGAGTTGTTAGAGCAAATATTGATATTGTTATTATTATTATTTATTAATTAATTAATTTATCTACGTGACATATTGCAAACTCTAAGTGAAACTCTATTTGATGACAGCTGTTGAAACAACATTTGTTTTTAAATAATGACAGTTTTTAGAACAAATCACACACTCTCTAATTTTATTGTTACGAGTCTGAACATTAACGGTGTTGAGTGCCAAATAAAAACTTTTTTGAGACGAAATATTTTTATTTATATTATTAATAATTAATTAATTAATTGATATATATAAGATATACCATTGCAAACTCTAATTGAATTTCTATTTGATGACAGTTGTTTTAACAACATCTGTTGACAAGTTAACAGTTGTTGTAAAACATATCTTCCAATTATAATAATAAATAATACATTTAAGCTCAAGTTTTGTATATTCAAGAGGGAACTTTTTAAATTATGATAGGGAGCGTATTTACGATTATGAACATTAACAGTGTTGAGTGCCAAATAATAAGTTTTTTGAGAAGAAATATTTTTATTGTTATTATTATTAATTAAAAAAATTAATTGATTTATATAAGATAAAACATTGTATCAATTTTTCTATAGTTGGTTGTATTATTCAATAATATTCAAGTGGAAAGCTTATTCTTTAAAAATCCATTTTAAAATCGGCTGATTATTTTCTAAAGATTTTGTATGTAGCATCATTTCATTTTTATAATTAAATAATTTAATAATTATTTTAAAACTATCTTTAATAACTAAGCCCTAAATTTTGAATTTTTAGGAGGGAAAGTTTTAAATAATATAGGGAAGCGTGTTTAGGAATTTTAACATTAACAGGGTCGAGTTGCAAATAATAAGAGTTGTCAGAGCAAATACTGATATTATTATTATTATTATTATTAATTTATTAATTCATCTACGTGACATATTATGTGACACCCGGTAAATTTTCTTTTCTTTTCCTTCTTTCCGTCTCTTTCATTTTTGGGCTTTGTGCAATTTTCGGGACGAAAATTTTTTCAACGTGGGGATGATGCATGTTTGGCTTAAAAATTTTAGTAACACCTAAGTCTACCTTAGTGAGAAAACAATTATAAACGGACTTAACCAGGTTAGTTGAGTCAGGTCATGATAGGATTGTCCAGGGTTCAATGATCTGGAGGATCATTGGGAGTCGTTTTGGGAATACACTAGTACCGGGTCCCGTTATTGGTGAAATTACATAAACTAATTAAGTGTTATGTGTAGATTAATTGTTATATGGTGGATTATATGCAAAGACGTGTTTAAATGATGTGTTGATAATCAGCCATGCTTAATACGTTAAACATAGATTAAGGTTGCATGTTCATGTGTTAGGATGCGTTAAAATGCGTTAAACACGACAAACTCGAAAACTAGAAAAACATAGGTCCAGGTTCGACCACAGCGTGTAACACCCCGAGGTGTTACGGGTCTCTTAAACGGGTCGGGTCGTACCCGACCACCCGATTACTAAATAAAATATTCAAGTTCGAATCTCGCGGCCAAACGTTTCAACCGATTATATAAATAATAATTATTGGATTTTTATTATCTCGGTTAAACGCTCCTTATCTGCTATTAAATCGCTGCCAAACGTTCCTTATTTTATTGTTATACTCGTTACCAAACATCGCGAGTCCTAGTTGTTATCCCCGTTGCCAAACACCCTCTATTTAAATCTTGTTATAAAACCCCTCTCTCTCTCTCTCTCTCTCTTTGTCTCTCGATGCTCTCTCTCTCTGAACATTTTATACACACACAAAGTGTGTGATGCTCTGACCAAAGAAGCCTTTGACCGGAGAACCATGGCGGCTACCGCCGCCTCCATCTCTGGCACCACCGCTGCTCCTCTCCGGCGCCGTCGTCTTCCCTCCGGTAAGCACTATCAACCTTCTCTCCTTTTTACTCGATAACCCCAACCCGGTAACCCTTTCTGTCCGACGATCCCAAACCTCCTCCTCTTCTGATTCGGATAACAAGCAGCTACCAACATCATTAACCATCATCATCGCTAATCCTTGTTGCTGTTATTGAAGCTGAGACAGTCACCGGGTTTGGGTGACTGTCGTCGGACAACCAAAACCACTGCCATCGGATCTGTTAAACTATCAAACGAACCCAAGCCCTGTTACAACTATAAACCCGCTGATTCAGTTGTTCGGGTACCTGTTTTGAGCTCCGACTCAGACAGTCACCGCGTTCGGGTGACTGACAGCAGTCTCCGAGGAGTTCCGACGAATGTCCGGTCATAACCAAGACCATATTAACCTCCTGATTAAACCATCGGGTAGCATTGATTGGGTTCTTCTTATCAACCGCTTATAGATTGGTTATTAATAATTATCTTTGTGATTGTTATTATAGGTACCAAATACGGAGAACAGATCCAATACCCGGTTCTATACCACTTCCGGTCATGCTTCGACATGTGTCCGGTTACGATAGGATTCGGAATAAGAACCCGAAAGGTATAATCTTAACAGTTATTATATACATATTTTGGTATTACTATTTGATAACTGAGTATAATACTGTTTTTATTATTGTGCGAGGTACCGTTAACCGTATCGAGAAATAGAGTCGTTACCGAGTCGACTCAGTGACTCGGTCAACACCCGGAATAGAACCCGGTCCAATAACTAGACGAGGAGTATTATTAGAATTATACGATTATATATATAATACGAATAACGTACGGACTTGATAATAATAATAAGAGAATAATAATTATATATAAAATATATACGTTTATATATATACGATTCGATATATAAAACGATATACTAGACTCGGGTTAATAATAATATGCTCTGCCGAACCAGCATCCGGGTAAGTTCGTGTCTAGAATTCTCTAGGTTCGTGTGCCAAGCTGTAATGGCCAGCTAGATTTTAGGATGTCCGTGTCGTGTCAACAATAAACCCCGAGTTTAGGACTATCTAATATATACCGAATTCTATATATATAAATTGTATATATGATATATATCCTAAATATTACAATCTAACAAGTCCCACGCGTAAAACGTATCATTATATATATATATATATATATATATATATATATATATATATGAAATATAATTGTAATAAGAAGATTAGCTAGAGATATAACGCAAACCTGTGAGTATCGTGAACTCCCCACTTTTACTGTTTTATTAAGTGTTTTCGGGGGAATACATGTCATTTATAAGAAAACATAATAATGCTTTACATAAAAGAATGATTACTAATAAAAGTTATATAATAAAAAGGGGGTAATAGAAACGACAAGGACAGTACTGGACGGTATCGCCATTTTCTTTCTTGTCCAACTAGAGGACAAGAACCAGTTTTACCCGAGTAGAGGGGAGAAATAATTATATTTATCACAAGCAGAGTGGTACCATAGATAGGAATGACAACCAATATAATATAATCGGAATAATATATTAGAATTGATATATAATCGAATTGATATAATAGAATATATTTTCCCCTCCAGAAGTTATAACTGTAAAGCATGTTTATAAAAGAATATTTTAAATAAAAGAATTATCAATAAACGAACTGGTCATTCACTTTATAAAATACACGACCTCACCAACTTTATGTTGACAGAAACTATTTTTGGCATGTGTTCAGGTAACCCAACAGATATGATGACGTGGATCCTGGAAGACTAAAGACTGTTATTATCCTGAATTCCGCTGCGTAGCTCCGATAACCCGACCCGACGACCCGTTTAAAAATTTAAATAAACGATTTATTCAAATTTATAAGACTGCGAAAAATCCGTCAATACTATAATTTTCTCTTTATCAAATCTATTAGTGAAACTCCTTATATTTTTAAAAACGTCCTCCGAATCTGTTTAATTTGACTATCACGTTTTCAGATAATTCAGTATAATCCCTTTAACAGTAAAAGTTTGACGTCAACATTTTGAGAAAATCTATTTTATCTTATTTTCTGTTACATAATAAGAAACCCAGTTATTGAAAATTCAAGTATTTTGATTAAATATTGTTATTATAAATTCTTTTTATTACATATGAAAATCGTATTGAATCACGACCGTATTATTTTACTGAAACATAATTCATATCGCATTTAATGGTATTTTTATGAAGATTTATTAATCGAATCCGTATTCATATATATATATATATACATATATATATCAAGAGCCTTTTCGGTATAATTTTATATCTATGTTCGATTGTATAATTCCTCGATATTATTCCAATATAGACGATAAATATTATACATATTTTGTCTTATAATCTAAACCCGTATTTGTACTTATATAAAAATCTCAGTTATATGACATCCTCGATCCTTTCCAGAATTAAATAATATTTTGGACAAAGATATTATTCTCAAAATTCGTGACAAAAATACTTTGGAATCTGTCGGACGAAACCGAATTCTTACTCGCTCGATTATATGTCACACCACGCCAATGGCGGAAACACGTGGCGCAACGCTCGAAAGTATATCAAAGTCAAGATTAACACAAACTATATTTAATTAGAAAAGATCAATTTATTAGAATGTCGGAAATGAGTATCTCATTACAATATTGCACAAGGCATTACTTAAAACGATGAACATTAAGTTTCAATGTGGGTATTTCCGTTTATGTTCCAACCCGAAGGTAACAATGAATGAAATCCCGACCAGTATCCGACATCCCGAATTCCACCGCACTAGCCCCATATCTATTCAGCACTTAGTTACCTGAAAGATATGTTTAAAAAGACGTCAATATATAAAATATTGGTGAGTTCACAGGTTTTAGTTTCATAACAGCAACATTTTCACAACCATCGACTCGACTCACTTTACCGTATAATTACTTTCCCATTAAGTAATTATACTAGGATCTTGTCGATCGATATTCCGTTTTTACAACATGTGCGAAACCTGCACAACTTGTGGCCTTTGTAAGGAGTAGCTAGCTCCTACAAACTATAATGATGAGCAATCCCTTGAGCCCCATAACCAAACCAAGACTAGTAATAATGCCCCGCTCCAAGTCGTTACTCGGTTTTCCCACGACTTAAGTTCAGAATATATGCACCCCAGGCATAACCTAATGCATAATCGACGCTATCGATTAGGGGTGGGCCTTGTCAGGCACCAATAGTACTATCCAAATATTCTTTCGGTTTCATTTCCCTGAATTAATGATTACGGAAGAGAGGACTCAACCCCGAGTGGCGATCACTGCTCAAGTACTCATCATACCACTTATCACATCTTATCCTTTGAAAACCTTTTCAACATGTGACAATATTTGACAAACATATCTTTCCCCCAGTTAAAACAGTAAAATGGGGCCGTGAAACTCACCTGAACACTGTCTGGCTCACTAGGTAGATAGCATAGAGGGTCTCGCACCTACAAACGTCCTGGACGTATGAGTCACTATTCCTATAGTGCATGTGCCTTGGCAAGTTGTACACCCAACTCCCGACCACAAGTTATTCCAAATCCCGTTTAATTAAGCGCGTATCCTAGGTTTCGTTGGCGTTACATTACCCTTTGTGTTACAAGTTATATATTACTCTTGTTAATATTTCCTTAACTTGTATTTTATTATCATCGACTCGACTTCACTTAACATATAATTATTTTCCCATTTAAATAATTATACTTAAGATCGCATCGCTCGATATAATATATATTTCAACATTCGACCCGACTCACTTTGCCACACATTTGTTTTCCCATTTAAACAAATATGCTAAGATCTTGTCGTTCGATCGTATATTTTTAACATCCGATTCAACTCACCATACCGTATATTTATTTTCCCATTCAAATAAATATACTAGGATCTCGTTGGTACGGCATACACATGTATATATCCTCGTCTACTCGTCTCGTTTTCCTTCCCACATATCTACTTTCCCATTAAGTAGATATACTAGAATTTTGTCGAGACGAGCGTACATATATATAAATGTGTAATTTTTCTTGTTAAGTATATACGTTTGTTTAACGTCTTATTGGTTTATGTCATGTGTTTCTCCCACGAATAATTCCTTTAACACTTAGGAAAGTGTTTGTTAGTTTTCACCCATGTATGTATATATATATATTTTACTTCCTTAAAATATATATTTTTCTTATCTTGCCGCAATGGCATTTTTCTCATGATTTGTCCGTGTACGGTTTGTTAATGCGTCTTAGTTCGATACCTTGACTCGATTAGTCAATTTTCCAAGTCTTTCCCAACATGTGTTTTATAGAAATATTATCCACATTTCTAACCCATGTTACTTGGAAGGTTTGTATTTTAACCCAACTTGTTAACTTAGATACAAAAATGCTTCCAATACTTTTATATTCCCATTTATATAAAAGTATTCATCCTTGTATAAGTTTCTCAAGTTTGCTTAACATTTTTATAAAATCTCTATTTTATAAAAATCCTTATTTTAAAACCCTTTGTATTTTTATAACTTCCAAAAATACACTTTTATACAAAATACCCAAGTATTTCTACTAGTATTTACAAAAATCATCCTTAGACTTTATTACTTACATTTTTGACACCAAACTTTCCATTATTGCATCTTTGGACTAATAGTTTCTAAAATATCCATTTTAGTCCTCTAACTTTCAAAGTTACAATATTAGTCCCTTAACTTCCAAAAGTTGCATTTTTCCACTCTAACTTCCAAAGTTAACATTTTTCACTCAAAATAGTAAACTTTGAAGATTCAACTTTTTATTGGTAAGTTATTTTTGTATCAAAACACTTATGTTAGTCTTGTATTTCATGTGGAAGACTACTTATGTGTGTGTTTTATGTATTTGTCCATTTTAACAAAATATCATTCATCTAAGTAAGCTAACTTAGATTTTCCATCATCTTCATTCATGAACCTCTAACATGTTTTACCACATATTACCCCATGAATGATCATAATAAGATGATTTAAAGTCACTCTTAACATATTCAAGTTTATCCTACAATTTTAACCAAAACATCATCCTACTTAGTTTTAGATGCAAACTTTACATATTTTCAAGATTAATACATCATCATCCGCAAATCCATGGTTTATTTTCATATCTTTAATCTTCCATTTTACACATGTAAAACCTATTAAAGATTATGTTCAAAACCATTTTTAAACCCTTCATGTACAACTTGCTACTAGGAACACATACATGAATAATAACAATCAAAAACAAGATTAAGAAGCTTACTACTAGCACAAGGCTAGGGAAGACAAAAACCTTGAATTTGAGAGGGGTTTAGTGTGTTCTTCCTAGTGGTTTAGCTCCAAGCTCTTGAAACACACAAAAGGGGTTTGGATGATGGATTGTTTTAAGTATTTTGGAGATGTAGAAACTTGTAAAAATGAGGTATGGGATGGGTATGAAACTCACGGCTCTAATGAAGAAAGAAGAGGAATTGTTTTTGCTTTGTTATCTTCAAAGGACTAACACATGTTATATACTACCATCAAATCTTCCATGGATTGCATGTGATCTTTGATAATGATTCAAGAGATTTGACAAGTATATAAGTGATCTTTGGAATGATATATGAGTGTGTGTAGCCGTGTATATGTGTATGGATGTGAGAGGTTTCTTGCAAAACTTGTTAAGTATTTGTGACCCATCATAACCTTTCACTAGATATTATACTTGCATGTGTGCACATGAGTGTATCATTAGCTTTGGTCTTGTCTTGGATTATAGGGCCTAAGGGCCGAAATATGCAAGGGAGGGGGACAAAAGGAGAGCATGCTTTGTACTTATGTCTTTCTTACATCTTTTGTCCTTAGTAATGCATGCCTTGTCCCCTAGGTTACTAGCTTATGATTATAAACATGTGCATGGACTCCCCAAGACCTCTTTAGGCCGGCCCCTTGGGTGGGTTTGGTGGGGTCCACAACTCCAAATAATTACCCATTATTTGTTATGTTTAATCCCTCGTCGTTCGGGTGCCGTTCGGGTATTTTTCGGGTTTTAATTGCGCGTTATTCGGACATTAAAAATACCTTTAATAACCCTTAAATATAGTCTAATTTAAGCGTTGATAGGTTATTTAGGCCTTTACCAGGTGAAATTATGAGTTATACGCGTATCGGGTGCGATACGCGCATTTTATTCGTTACCGGGAGATTTGTACAAGACGTTTTCATTTATGGTTTTGGAGTTCCAAAACTCATTATATCTTATGAAAATACCCTTTTATTTTATATCCTGGGTGTCCGGGATCCGTTTCGTTTATTTAATTATTACCGGGTAATTGCCAACGTCCATACCGGATAGCTTATTCGCACATGATCCAATCATGTTTTACCATTAAACGTATGCATTCCTATGCACTATTTGGAAATTGCTATCTCCCAAGGCCTTGATAATTAAATCACACATAATTGCAGTTAATTACGTTAATCATATATTAATTAATCTGTACGGAATTACCTTATTTTGCCGGTTGTTACATTCTCCCCCCGTTAAGAGAATTCCGTCCCGGAATTCAATTCAAGTTACTCATCACAATAGTATCCTTGAACAGGGCGGGATGTTTGCGCTTCATGAGATCTCCTGTTTTCCTAGTGAGCCCAGATTCATGCTCGGCTCACGCTTAGTGCTCTATCAAACACAGTGTCATAGTTCAACTACGACTAGGCTCTTGGTCATCCCACCTTGACACATCTATCGGTTTTCCCGAAATAGTAGAGCTTATCGTCAACCGGACTTCCGTCGATCGAGGAATTGACCAAAACTTCCTCAGTCTGGGCTTGCAGGATTCGCCTAGAGTCCCACCAAGCTCTTACGATAATCCGAGCTTAATCATTACGAGACCAATTTCGATTGATATCTCCGTATCACCGAAGTATTAGGAACTTGGTCTATCACAATCTCTAAGCTCATTGACACCTTCTCGGAGTATGATTCTCCGTGAAAACCTATTATTAGACCGAAGTTCTCAAGGCCTATGCCTTGTCTGTATGACTTCTTAATAGGTTCACATCTCATCCAAACAGTCTTTAATCTGCAAGATCTACTGGCCATCTCTCGAATAACCTAAACCAGGTTATGCATCTATCTCCGTCTGTCAATCGACGCACTGGAGATTTACACGTATGCCCTCCAAGGGCTTTGAGTAGTACACCCCGAATACTGGGATGCTAATTCCTATCACATAGGAAATTTTGGCGATGAAGCTCATGGGTTCAATCTGCCACGAACATCAATCGTGTCAACACGGAACAATTCCGTCAAGTACATTCAATTTGTTCGAGGATGACAAACCATACTCGTCTCCAATCGAGTATCCCATGCTTGTGTACAGAGTTTGTCGAACTTGAGGTAGGGTGACCACTATAATCCGATATAATGTAAGTCGGCAATTTGGTGTCTAGCCACGACTCTCTCCGAGAGTGTAGGTAACTGTCCGTATGCCTCATCTCGAAGCCACAGATGAGTACGGAATGAGAGGGTTCCAAACAACAATCAATCATCACTTGGGTCACATCTGCCCCTGGGACACCTCGGGTGTCATGGTGATGTCAAGCAGGCAATCTTACCGCACCTCATAAAAGTCCCCTTGGAAACCTCGTCGGGTATCCCTTTTTTTTTTTTATCCCTCGGCTCGACTCACTTTACCGTATATTTACCTCCCCATTAAGATAAATGTACTAGGTTCTTGTCGACCGAACAACCACATTCACAATGGGACTTTATTTCCGTAGAATCCTCTAGGTACTGAATTGCTGCTTTCCTCTTGAGCAATTGTGGTTAATGGTACTAGGACGCTTAGTATGGACTGATGGAGGTCGAAAGTTTTTGCGTCGCTTTCACCCCTCAGTTCCCTGACATTAAGCAGTGTATACATGACACCCGGGCCGTACAATTCCACAATCCTCGAGTAGTACGAGTCGACTCATCACCAACGACAAGATGCTTCCAGCACATAGGTCTATGCCGAAAAGAGATACATGAAACATCATAAATTGTTATCGCAATGAACAACGTATAAGGTTTATTAAGACATATCAATACGTTGGCCCCCACTGCGACAAATATACAGAACACCAGTAGCTACCCTAGACCTGGGTATCCAGTACTAGTTCTGTTATCTGTGCTTCCTGTGCACTAGTGTCCTATCGTCATTAGCAACCTAGTGAGTCAATTCTGAATAATACAGGCCACACGCCCTTAAATTGACCTTCTGATCCTTGGCGGAGATCTGAGTGAAAAGAGTCCTGAAACCGGAACCCTCACTCATCGAAGGTTCCATTTTTCCGGAATCTTTTGAGATAAAAGGTGAAATTGAATCATCGATGCATGCCTTTGGCATAGACTTCACCTTTGGGTTTGACGGCTTCTTGCGCCCAAGGTCGTTACTTAAAACAACAAACGAATGACTGAGATCGCACCACAAGCAATGGTCCTGAGCCTCCCCATAAGGTATCCTACTCAACGACCCAGTTAGTCACACATATGGCACAATATGTAAGCCTTCAAGATCATCTTGATTAGTTAGGTACCATACGTCCTGACCTGGCAGCTCACATTACTATGGTGTCTCCAACAGTGTCTGTCAAAGACGCGGGATTTTGCTCCAACGCGAGCAATGCTTCCTAAGGATAACTGGGAACACCACAATCGACTCAAGGTCGAAATTGTTCCATTGTTCCAAGAATCTATGCCATGACGCCAAGGTAAGATAAACCTTCCATCAGAGGAGTAGTAGAAATAATCGAAGGGCCGAGATGTCCAAACATCTCAACACGATAGGGTATCACTTTTATAGAGTAGACAATGCTACACGCCCTTCTGGATTCAGGGTTCATAAAACTTCCGAATCATATACTAGGGACTTTCACCAACGCACGCCCATGGGTAGGTCCACAATGGTATTTCCATAATCACCAGCATGACACGTTGGCATGAATGACGTCAACGAATTCACTGGGATGAGCAAATAAATGAATTGAACCTTTCAACTCTTGCTAGTCCCAAAGGTATAGATCATAATATCGCTCATAATTACTCGATACCTTCAGGTTCGAGACGTATTCGAAATCCCTTATCACAAAGGCGAGTCTCGCCTTGTTACGTGCAGATCACAGGGTTTCTTCCCGACATTGATTTGCATAACCGATCGTTGGGCGACCAAATTGCACGTAAAAGGTTAGGGCTGGACATAGCGTCACTGGTGCCTCAGATTCTGAAGATGTACCGCTCACGAAATGCGTGAGCATATACAGGGGTCGACACATGATGCGGTCACCTACTCAGACGACCACGAGATTCAGACTTTAGGGGAATACATACGTAATCACTAAGGCTAGAGTGTCTAAGCACGACTCTTAGAAAGTCCGTTGGACACCTGAAATTCTACATAATCAATGTCGGCACTACACAATCAACAAATAGAACAATGACGGCACGAGGGGTTTAGGTGATGTCTCCATTCCGAGAGAAACAAGAGCGATGCATACGACAAATCATCACGTCATCGGGGTAATCCAATAGCTGTAGCAATACGCCCTCTGAGCAACACGACAGTAGAAACAACATGGCAACGCCAGCAACATATCCACGAAGTACATCAACTAGGGAACACCACACAGGAGCAACATGACAACAGAGAAGTATGACGACAAGGCAACGCCGCAATAGGAACCGTACGACACAGAGAAATACGACGGCAAGGCTACACTACTGCAGGAGCAGTAAACAACAGGAATGCATCATTGACAATGCAGCGTAACCACCTGGATACGCAACTAGCAAAAATAATGCAACTGCAAGTATGCACAATGGCTGGGGGGGTAACACAGTAGCACGAATGCGCTCAACATGGAGAACCCATAGTCCACACTACCATAAAGCTCTGTTATGGTGAGCACGCATCCCCGTGCGTCTCAGATCACTTGTGGAGGTGGGATTTGCATTCGTACCTTCAGCCTCGAGTCTATCCTCCATAGGCCCAATGGTAGGAATGGTTAGGTTGGCCGGCGCATCAATCGTCATAACATGAATGGGAACAACGGGTTCCACATAATTTAGCTGACTTCTAAAGCCGATATTGTTCATGGAGAGGACGACCATAGGCTTGTTATGAGTTACTCAAACAATGGCAACAGAAGCATCGACAGTTTCCACTGAGGCTTGAGAACCATTGACAATGTTAGGCTTCCTAAGAGCCTAAGGAATGATGACTAGTAGTTCAATGAAAGCCTCAAAGAGAATGGAATTAATAACAACAAACTCCACAAAGATACATAGATGGTTATAGCGGCCTGGAAAGGGTCATAGAGACGTCTTCGTTAATATCATTCACTTCTGCAGGAGCCTTAAATAGATCAACAATGTCAATCCGGGCAGAGTCATCGAACAACATCATCAAGCCCAACCTAAACTGTACGGACAACGACAACAATGAACTCAACAACAATTAAAGAAACGATGATATCTAGCTCGATAAGTGCTATCGAACCACTGACAACAACAAACTCAGCGAGAGCTACCCACTTAATAGCGTCAACAGGACTTGCTCGAGCCATAGGACAATAACAGGAGTAACAATGTCAGGCTCGACTGGAGCCTTAGACTCGTCGTAGCTATTATATGTGTGGTGACTGGTATCCATAGGACCTGGAAACCAACCTACATCTTTCCCGATACAAGGGTAGTGGTCACAACGAGCATAGTAAGTAGCGGTAGAAGAATCACGATTTATCGATACACCACGATAAAATGAAAGCGATACCGACTCTGGCAAACCAGACGAGTTATTCTTCTCATTAGGGTCTCCTTACATGCTATCTAACGCCGATAGTAATTAGCTGGAATCCCTCTCTGTCACCCAAGCGAGGCCGGTGGACTTTCTTCCTGATAGGCCACGCCGTGAGAGTATCGAAGTATGGCAAGAGATTAGACAGGTCACCGTGTCCACAACGAATGGACCTTGCATCCTTAGCTTATGAATCACCGTAACGAGGGAACGCAACATCTCAGTATCTATGGGGATTGATGGAAACACTTCGCATCAATTTTCACCCCACAGATATAACTAGTCTCGTCGTCGTGACAAAGGTGACGAATGTTATTGCAACAAAAGCAATGGAATTGTCGTCCCATGGGTATGTTCAATTTAACAAAATAACGTGACCATTTCCAGTAGTCCGTCATTTGATTTTTGAGGGGGATTTCAATGTCAGCAAAAAGCGTCTTGCAACGTTCTGACAATCACAGAACACTCCTACGATTACGATTCCCAAAGTGTGGTTCCACTTTCTAGGATTTATGACGAATTCAGGCACAGTACATGTAACGAGCCTACTCTGGCGTTCCTCGACTGAAGCGAGACTACCATTAACCCTTGAAAAACAAACAGGAGGTAGATAGAGGAGTCTTATGATAACCTTTGCACCTCAGGAAAGTAGTATGACATAAGTACCAATATGCTAAGCCCATCACAAATCACCTTCCGGAATACGATCCAGCGCTACTGCAAAGGGTGTTAATCCATACTTGAACACTCTATACATCAAGCAGTGGCTTCCCATGAGTTAATCGTATGCACTTCCGAGTGAGTCCATTGCCAAACGCCGACTGGGGCTTGTTTGTTCTACTATACGCCGTCATCCTTTTACTGGCAAACCATGTCGCAGTCATGATTAGTGGCCGGAATTCTGACATCATCAGAGTTTAACAAAGCACTCATGTCTTGTGCAATGCGGCATGCTGCTTTCATCAGCAATCCATGACTGCATGGGAACAACCAATACTGTTGTTTCAGACAAGGGCTACCGAGCTTTCCGGGTAACAATGATCAAGCTTCCTAATCCCGTAACTTCGATTCTGTCTTCCTACCGGAGAGGAAAAATATCCAACCCTTGAAGACAACCTGGGCATGCGTTAGGTCGAACATGACTTATTCACCATGATAACACCGCAGCACACGGCCGCGAGTCTCATATTTAATCCACGCAGGGTCCCGCTCTCTAGACGCACTAGTCTAGCAGGGACGCACCCTAAGTCTTCACTGGGTTCCAAGTTTAGCATTCCTCGCATCGTTCCGGGCATTTAACTCCCATGCAAGGATGTTTTCGTCTCCCGTCTCTATCCGATGCGAAGATTTACGGCAGATTGCTTCAAATGAGTAGACGTTCGAACTCTTCCGTGCTCGTACCTTAAAGGTGATGTCGAAGAAAGCTTATTAGGTTAGCTAGGATCGAAATAAGGGACCTCGGCGAGGCCTCCCATTCAACCCATTGGTCGATCAAAACTAAGACTGAATCTAAAGAACAAAAACAACGAAGACAAGGAGTGATCACCAATCCCGGCCCTAGCGCCCACCAAGGTTACCGTGCACCCCAAACTATTATTACGTGTGCACCCGTAATGATAATTTGTGTTGCCAGGTAATCTTGTTGCCCGCTAGTTCCGAGCTTCCTGATCCAAAACCGAGGTTTCATACAACAAGAGACTTGATCTAGTTTCGCCTCCAAATCACCAACAACGTGGCGACATCCATTAACGCGATAAAGATTAGTCCTTCCGATCATCCCGTCTACAGGCAAGCAGGTAGGCTCCTCGTAGACCACAGTGTCCTTCCTCTTGGCTGGTACCGGTGATCGATGCAGGAGTGTGGACTAATGTGAAGCGTGACACAACAACCTTACTGGCAAAATATCCGTACTACGTATATGTATTAACTTAATCTTAGAAAATCGGATTCCTATGCAACGTAAACATCTTATCCGCATTTTCTAATACTTCATATATTGACACACAAGGCTAGTCGGTCGGAATTTCCCCTTGTACAATCCATGTACAATCTTCTTTCTTTTCTGAAAATATTTTGTTGTGTTTTATTTTTGAAAACTTCGTTTTCGAGCCAAAACCGGTTATAGTCTAGATTTTTCAAAAATGCTAGTTCGCTACAACCTTGGCTCTGATACCACTGCTGTCACACCACGCCAATGGCGGAAACACGTGGCGCAACGCTCGAAAGTATATCAAAGTCAAGATTAACACAAACTATATTTAATTAGAAAAGATCAATTTATTAGAATGTCGGAAATGAGTATCTCATTACAATATTGCACAAGGCATTACTTAAAACGATGAACATTAAGTTTCAATGTGGGTATTTCCGTTTATGTTCCAACCCGAAGGTAACAATGAATGAAATCCCGACCAGTATCCGACATCCCGAATTCCACCGCACTAGCCCCATATCTATTCAGCACTTAGTTACCTGAAAGATATGTTTAAAAAGACGTCAATATATAAAATATTGGTGAGTTCACAGGTTTTAGTTTCATAACAGCAACATTTTCACAACCATCGACTCGACTCACTTTACCGTATAATTACTTTCCCATTAAGTAATTATACTAGGATCTTGTCGATCGATATTCCGTTTTTACAACATGTGCGAAACCTGCACAACTTGTGGCCTTTGTAAGGAGTAGCTAGCTCCTACAAACTATAATGATGAGCAATCCCTTGAGCCCCATAACCAAACCAAGACTAGTAATAATGCCCCGCTCCAAGTCGTTACTCGGTTTTCCCACGACTTAAGTTCAGAATATATGCACCCCAGGCATAACCTAATGCATAATCGACGCTATCGATTAGGGGTGGGCCTTGTCAGGCACCAATAGTACTATCCAAATATTCTTTCGGTTTCATTTCCCTGAATTAATGATTACGGAAGAGAGGACTCAACCCCGAGTGGCGATCACTGCTCAAGTACTCATCATACCACTTATCACATCTTATCCTTTGAAAACCTTTTCAACATGTGACAATATTTGACAAACATATCTTTCCCCCAGTTAAAACAGTAAAATGGGGCCGTGAAACTCACCTGAACACTGTCTGGCTCACTAGGTAGATAGCATAGAGGGTCTCGCACCTACAAACGTCCTGGACGTATGAGTCACTATTCCTATAGTGCATGTGCCTTGGCAAGTTGTACACCCAACTCCCGACCACAAGTTATTCCAAATCCCGTTTAATTAAGCGCGTATCCTAGGTTTCGTTGGCGTTACATTACCCTTTGTGTTACAAGTTATATATTACTCTTGTTAATATTTCCTTAACTTGTATTTTATTATCATCGACTCGACTTCACTTAACATATAATTATTTTCCCATTTAAATAATTATACTTAAGATCGCATCGCTCGATATAATATATATTTCAACATTCGACCCGACTCACTTTGCCACACATTTGTTTTCCCATTTAAACAAATATGCTAAGATCTTGTCGTTCGATCGTATATTTTTAACATCCGATTCAACTCACCATACCGTATATTTATTTTCCCATTCAAATAAATATACTAGGATCTCGTTGGTACGGCATACACATGTATATATCCTCGTCTACTCGTCTCGTTTTCCTTCCCACATATCTACTTTCCCATTAAGTAGATATACTAGAATTTTGTCGAGACGAGCGTACATATATATAAATGTGTAATTTTTCTTGTTAAGTATATACGTTTGTTTAACGTCTTATTGGTTTATGTCATGTGTTTCTCCCACGAATAATTCCTTTAACACTTAGGAAAGTGTTTGTTAGTTTTCACCCATGTATGTATATATATATATTTTACTTCCTTAAAATATATATTTTTCTTATCTTGCCGCAATGGCATTTTTCTCATGATTTGTCCGTGTACGGTTTGTTAATGCGTCTTAGTTCGATACCTTGACTCGATTAGTCAATTTTCCAAGTCTTTCCCAACATGTGTTTTATAGAAATATTATCCACATTTCTAACCCATGTTACTTGGAAGGTTTGTATTTTAACCCAACTTGTTAACTTAGATACAAAAATGCTTCCAATACTTTTATATTCCCATTTATATAAAAGTATTCATCCTTGTATAAGTTTCTCAAGTTTGCTTAACATTTTTATAAAATCTCTATTTTATAAAAATCCTTATTTTAAAACCCTTTGTATTTTTATAACTTCCAAAAATACACTTTTATACAAAATACCCAAGTATTTCTACTAGTATTTACAAAAATCATCCTTAGACTTTATTACTTACATTTTTGACACCAAACTTTCCATTATTGCATCTTTGGACTAATAGTTTCTAAAATATCCATTTTAGTCCTCTAACTTTCAAAGTTACAATATTAGTCCCTTAACTTCCAAAAGTTGCATTTTTCCACTCTAACTTCCAAAGTTAACATTTTTCACTCAAAATAGTAAACTTTGAAGATTCAACTTTTTATTGGTAAGTTATTTTTGTATCAAAACACTTATGTTAGTCTTGTATTTCATGTGGAAGACTACTTATGTGTGTGTTTTATGTATTTGTCCATTTTAACAAAATATCATTCATCTAAGTAAGCTAACTTAGATTTTCCATCATCTTCATTCATGAACCTCTAACATGTTTTACCACATATTACCCCATGAATGATCATAATAAGATGATTTAAAGTCACTCTTAACATATTCAAGTTTATCCTACAATTTTAACCAAAACATCATCCTACTTAGTTTTAGATGCAAACTTTACATATTTTCAAGATTAATACATCATCATCCGCAAATCCATGGTTTATTTTCATATCTTTAATCTTCCATTTTACACATGTAAAACCTATTAAAGATTATGTTCAAAACCATTTTTAAACCCTTCATGTACAACTTGCTACTAGGAACACATACATGAATAATAACAATCAAAAACAAGATTAAGAAGCTTACTACTAGCACAAGGCTAGGGAAGACAAAAACCTTGAATTTGAGAGGGGTTTAGTGTGTTCTTCCTAGTGGTTTAGCTCCAAGCTCTTGAAACACACAAAAGGGGTTTGGATGATGGATTGTTTTAAGTATTTTGGAGATGTAGAAACTTGTAAAAATGAGGTATGGGATGGGTATGAAACTCACGGCTCTAATGAAGAAAGAAGAGGAATTGTTTTTGCTTTGTTATCTTCAAAGGACTAACACATGTTATATACTACCATCAAATCTTCCATGGATTGCATGTGATCTTTGATAATGATTCAAGAGATTTGACAAGTATATAAGTGATCTTTGGAATGATATATGAGTGTGTGTAGCCGTGTATATGTGTATGGATGTGAGAGGTTTCTTGCAAAACTTGTTAAGTATTTGTGACCCATCATAACCTTTCACTAGATATTATACTTGCATGTGTGCACATGAGTGTATCATTAGCTTTGGTCTTGTCTTGGATTATAGGGCCTAAGGGCCGAAATATGCAAGGGAGGGGGACAAAAGGAGAGCATGCTTTGTACTTATGTCTTTCTTACATCTTTTGTCCTTAGTAATGCATGCCTTGTCCCCTAGGTTACTAGCTTATGATTATAAACATGTGCATGGACTCCCCAAGACCTCTTTAGGCCGGCCCCTTGGGTGGGTTTGGTGGGGTCCACAACTCCAAATAATTACCCATTATTTGTTATGTTTAATCCCTCGTCGTTCGGGTGCCGTTCGGGTATTTTTCGGGTTTTAATTGCGCGTTATTCGGACATTAAAAATACCTTTAATAACCCTTAAATATAGTCTAATTTAAGCGTTGATAGGTTATTTAGGCCTTTACCAGGTGAAATTATGAGTTATACGCGTATCGGGTGCGATACGCGCATTTTATTCGTTACCGGGAGATTTGTACAAGACGTTTTCATTTATGGTTTTGGAGTTCCAAAACTCATTATATCTTATGAAAATACCCTTTTATTTTATATCCTGGGTGTCCGGGATCCGTTTCGTTTATTTAATTATTACCGGGTAATTGCCAACGTCCATACCGGATAGCTTATTCGCACATGATCCAATCATGTTTTACCATTAAACGTATGCATTCCTATGCACTATTTGGAAATTGCTATCTCCCAAGGCCTTGATAATTAAATCACACATAATTGCAGTTAATTACGTTAATCATATATTAATTAATCTGTACGGAATTACCTTATTTTGCCGGTTGTTACATTATACGACAATATAAATACCGTTTTAATCCTACGACTCGAACAAGTCAGGGATATTAAAAAGATTGGATTGTTATATTGGACATCTTTTGACGCGATCAAATCCTTGAACGATTGATAGTCTATTTCGTTAGACTCAGATCAACATGTTTTCTTCCAAAATATATATAATTTCAAACCCAAGAGAAAATAAAGAACAGAATATCGAAATAATATGTAAAGGACACATACCTATTGTGATTAAAATAAACGAATACTGTAATGTTAGGTGAGGTGGAATACTAATTATGGTTGCAAACATAATTATGAATGCCACAGGCACAGGAACATTCGAGTAGGAGTTTATCAAGATCACAGTATGTTTGGGTCACAAACATATTAAGAGAAATAATAAGAAAATAAATAATAAGAAGAAATATAAATCTGAATTATCAGCATATCATATGTGGAGAATACGACCACAAAACTGGCAATGTAGTTGAAATTCCTTCGTGAATACGACTGAGAATGTATTCGCAGAATAAAAACCATCGATTGGTTAAATTCTATGAATCAAAGAAATCAATATATTGATTTTTGATTGCCAACCAAAGCTAGTTGTATGTCCTATATGCAATCCCTGTGGCAAAGGATATCCGGACCCTTACAGAAGGTATATCTGGACATTTTCCACCAAGCCATCTTTAAAAGGATATATATACTACTAGGGACAAATCTTCGCAGTCACTTCTGTATAAAAACTCACGTGAGTTATAGTACAATCAAATTGGTAAAACGGTCAAGTGTTACCAAGTTTGAAATTTTCGAAGTCATGGAAGAATTGTTAAATTCTTAAGAATATAACAGATAAAAATCTATATGGATTCAGAAACGAGAAATGGTGGAATCCAACGATTTATCCACAAGAAAATAATTTATAACGTATATATATCAAAATATAATTGATACCAAGCAGAATCGCGTAGAGATTCGCAAGGTATAATCGAAATGAAAACGAAAAATGAATAGAATTATGCTCATTTTTCCAGTGAAACTCTCTGGCCAAAGAAGGATGGATTTCCTATTTCGAATAACGGCTTGTGAGAGTTATTATAAGAAATCACTGTTCTGGCAAGAACTATCTATACAAATATTCCGATGAAATAAGCTTCGCTTATGATAAGTTGGATTAAGAACATACGATAGATTGCCAATATATAAATTACTTAAAAGTTTATTCAGACACTGAAAGTATAGACTTTAATCAAAACTATAAACGAATATAAATAAATAAATAAAAGAATATAAATCGACAATAAAAATAATTATAATTTGAAAAGACATCCGATATGTCTGAATAATAAAAAGGCACTGGAAATGCCATATACCACGAGAAGGCAATTGAAGTACCAAATAATATCAGAAGGCATCCGATATGCCAAAAGAAATAAACACAAAAATAAAAATATATATATTGAAAGAAATTAACAGAAAAGAATATAAGTCGTAAGAAGAACAACTAGAATTTTACGAAGAATATTTTACGAAAAGTAATTATAGAGTATTTTATCGAGAGTGTCAACGAATCCCCGAACTAGAATTAAGAAAGAATTTTATAGAAATAGTTAATGCAATAAGTATATTAATCCCGAATGATAATCATGATTTTGAGAAGGAATAATTGATGCATTACCATAAGAATCTTAAAGTCAAAGAATTGTAACAACAATTGTTACAAGTAGATTCAAAGACTATAAAGATAAATTTACATATATTGACTGTAGAATTGTGAAAGACCTCATTCACGATAATACAATAAGAAAAGTCAAATAATATGTATTAGATACAATGCAGTCAATCATCAATGAAATAGTCAGTAAGATTATTATAGATGATTTAAGAGAAATCTCAATGGCCAATAGATCAAGATAATGAAAAGAAATTGTTGAAACCGTGTAATTCAACAAGTTCAATTAGTCTTTTCCGGTACCTTTAGACTTCAGATAAGATACGTCTAATGATCTGAAAAACCTCCTAAGTCTATCTACGAATAGAGATAACCTAGAGATCAACTATATTACATCGATATAGATAGAACTTAAAGGATAGAATTTGTAAGAATTAATTCGATAGTTACCAAAGGTTATTCCTACTCTTTAAGAATCGAAATTACAATGATGGTAAATTCTAAAGTTCGAATAAAAGAGGTAGTAGCTCGGATTCCGTTCAAGTCGTGATAATGAAGGGACTTCCGTATCTATCTCCTAAGAACTATCTAGAATCCATCATTGTAAATGAATCCGAATATCAAACGATGAAAATATAGTATCAATATGAGAACCTTTAATAGTCATATCGAAATAGTACAGATAATCCATGTATCTAAAGTAATATGACTATAGCAAGAAAGGTTAAAACGTGATTAATAGAATGATCAAGCTGTAGTCTTACAGATTGACATTTCTAATTAATTATAATATTGGATTGATATGAGATCGATTTCCTTGCAAACCATAAGAACCGATCATGTCTCGACGACAAGTATTTTGGTTCTAATTGTAACATCCTTATAGATTAGGGTGTAAAGGACAAGATCATTCAAATTTTGTCACACCCTCAAATTACCACTTGCGGGGTTTTACCGCGAGGCGCATGACAAACCAGGATCCAAGTCAACGATCACAATAAACAACTCTATATGAAAAACGTAAAGAGACATAACCATAAATTTTATAAGCGGAAGCGTTAACGTAGCATTAAATCAACTATGCTATCATCAAAAATTATTCAAAATACTTTTTATTACAAAACGTGCAACTATGCCCAGACGCCAATGCAGACCCGTGCGCCTAGTTCCATTCATTGCTACCTTAGCGACCTGAGAAAAACATGCCAATAAGATGTCAACATATAATGCTGGTGAGTTCACAGGTTTGTTCAATATGTTACCAAAACGTTACCATGTCCATACTATATCAATGTTACCAAGTACGCTAGCTAGGCGTATGTTTTATTACTACAACGATTGGAAACCATTACTAGACACGTTTAGCAATGTTTAGCATGTTTAAGCAGCCCGTATGTTCAGCATGATAATGTTCCTGTTCGAGACAAAATGCACCCGCCCGGCCCTCCAAGCCGACGAGTGGGGCAGGTCACGCCCAATAGATCTATCCACATTTCCCCCGTTGTGCATCCCCGCACATTCATGGTTTCCCCCGGGACTTTCCAAAGATCGTATAGCAATATAAAGTTAAAAACCATAGTATGACATATGTTACCAAAACAGTTTAGCGCATGTTTTCTCCCCCAAAAGTTAAAGCAGTAAAAGTGGGGCCGTGAACTCACCTTAGATAGCGTTCTTCAATTACAAGTAAAGATGTTTAGCCCTTGATAATCCCTCTACCGAAGATCTATCAAAATGTTCACATAAGTGTTCCGACTAATAACCATAAGGTTATCTAGTCCCCGATTGTCCAGATCGTAACCAAGTATGTTTTAAAATGTGTTTAAATGTTTAACCGACACACTAGACCGACCCGACATCCCGTTGTTGACCCATTACCCTAACTAATCAAGTACCCATAGATTACACACAAGGTTCAAGCATAAAACACTTAGTTTGTATCAAAAATCTCATTTCTGCATCAGAACGGTCGAACCAGTCAGTTTTAAGTCTCCTTCGCACCTTTTCAATCTCCTTCGCCCGTTTTACATTTCGTTCGACCGTTTGATGCCTCCATCGCCCGTTTTACCACATTCGCCCAACAAAAACCCAGGTTCGACCCTGGTTTTCCTCCTTCGCACCTTCGATCGGTCGAAGGAGGCCAGGTTCGCCCCTGTTGTGCAAATTTTTCCTAAAAACGCTTCAAACACATTCAAAACGACTCGAAACATCATCAAACACAGCAGTCAAGCATGGATAACTTATTCCTACAAAATCCCACCGATTTCCCCCGATAATACGTCCGTTTCAGCCCTTTCCCAAAATGGTAAAGATTATGGAAACATCACTTTCATGCATGAATAATTTACCCAATTTGGAAACTTTTGAAATCGATTCATATTCAACTTGAAATGCTCAGTTTGTCGAGTGTTCGATCTTTTCTTATCAATTCTATTGATCATAAATATCATGCATCAAGTTTAGATCCAATAAAACCCCCAAATACCCATAATATCCTCATATCCAATCCTAACCCTAAACAACAATATTCCAACATCAATAACAATCCTATATCATGTTTCTATCATAGATATAGCAGCAAATCGTTGAACAACACACAACACCACATAATATACAATTTACATATGTTATTCACCATGAAACCTATGTTAAATGATAATGTTTTGATTTAGAAAGATGTTTAAAAGGTTTTTAATCATAAAAACACCCTTAGAACAGATCCGGACAATTAGGGTTAGATGAAAACGAATTAAAATGCTTTTAAAAAGGTTTAGGATTATGAACACACCTTGGATTCTTGTTTAGATGTTGTAGATAGGTTAGATTATGAAAAAGAAGAGCAAAAACTCCTTCCTTAGTGTTTTAGATCGTTTGAGAGCATTTTGGGACGGTTAGGGTTTGTGAAATGATGAAAAATGACAAAGGTTGGTATTTATACTAATCCTCCTTCGCCCCAATTCATTGGTCGAAGGTGGTCTCCTTCGACCCTTACACAGGGACGAATGAGCCCTGTCCTGGTCGAAGGGAATTCCTTCAATTCCACTTCCCTGGTTCTCTCATTTACAAAGGGTCGAACCAGACAATTTCTCTCCTTCGACCACTCGAAGTGGTCGAACCAGGATTCCTTTTTAACTAGTTTTCCAGTTTGTCGTGTTTAACGCATTCTAACACATCTTAACACACAAGCATGCATCCTTAGTCTATATTTAACATATTTAAGCATAGATAATCATTTACACATCATTCAAACGCATCTATGTATATAATCCACCACACGACCCATAATCTACACATATACTTAATTAGTTCATGTAATGTCACCAACAACGGAACCCGGTACTAGTGTATTACCAAAACGACTCCCAATGATCCTCCAGATCATTGTACCCTGGACAATCCTAACATGACCTGACTCAACTAACCCAGTTAAGTTTGTTTATAAACGTTTCTCGCTAAGGTAGACTTAGATGTTACTAATATGTTTAAGCCAAACATGCCGGGTGTCACAAATTTCGGGGACGAAATTTCCTAGGGGGGGAGATTGTAACACCCCGAGGTGCTACGGGTCTCTTAAACGGGTCGGGTCGTACCCGACCACCCGATTACTAAATAAAATATTCAAGTTCGAATATCACGGCTAAACGTTTCAACCGATTATATAAATAATAATTATTGGATTTTTATTATCTCGGTTAAACGCTCCTTATCTGCTATTAAATCGCTGCCAAATGTTCCTTATTTTATTGTTATACTCGTTACCAAACATCGCGAGTCCTAGTTGTTATCCCCGTTGCCAAACACCCTCTATTTAAATCTTATTATAAAACCCCTCTCTCTCTCTCTCTCTCTCTCTCTCTCTCTCTCTCTCTCTTTGTCTCTCGCTGATCTCTCTCTCTCTCTCTCTGAACATTTTATACACACACAAAGTTTGTGATGCTCTAACCAAAGAAGCCTCTGACCGGAGAACCATGGCCGGCTACCGCCACTTCCATCTCCGGCACCATCGCTGCTCCTCTGCGGCGCCGTCGTCTTCCCTCCGGTAAGCACTATCAACCTTCTCTCCTTTTTACTCGATAACCCCAACCCGGTAACCCTTTCTGTCCGACGATCCCAAACCTCCTCCTCTTCTGATTCGGATAACAAGCAGCTACCAACATCATTAACCATCATCATCGCTATTCCTTGTTGCCGTTATTGAAGACTAAAGACTGTTATTATCCTGAATTCCGCTGCGTAGCTCCGATAACCCGACCCGACGACCCGGTACATTCGACCCTTAGAAAGGGGCGAATGTGGGTACGTTCGCCCAGGTGAAAGGGGCGAATGTGGACTAGTATAAATACCAAACTTTGTCATTTTTCACCATTTCACAAACCCTAACCGTCTCTAAACACTCTCAAACGATTTTAATCACTAAGAAAGGAGTTTTTTCTCTTATTTTCATAATCTAACCTATCAACAACATCTAATCAAGAATCCAAGGTGTGTTCCCAATCCTAAACCTTTTTCAAGCATTTTAATTCGTTTTCATCTAACCCTAAATGTCCAGATCTGTTCTAAGGATGTTTTTATCAATAAAAACCTTTTAAACATCTTTCTAAGCCAAAACCCTATCATTAAACATAAGTTTTCATATCAATAAACATATGTTAATTATGTGTCATGTGATAGTATTTGTTGTTTGATGATTTGCTGCTGTACTAATGCTAGAAACATGATTATGGCTGATATTGATGTTAATATAAGATTGTTTATGGTCACAATTAGATGATTAATAATATCATGTCTAAATTGGGGGTTTTAATAAAGCTAGGGCTTGATGCATGCTTGTATGATCAATAGGACTTTTTGAGATGATTAAACACATGACAAACTGAACACTATTAAGATGATTATGGATTGATTTCAAAAGTTTCCAAATTGGGTAAAGAATTCATGCATGATGTGATGTTTTCATAATTTTTGCCATTTTGGGAAAGGTCTAAAATGAACATGTTTTGGGGTAAAAATGGTTGGGTTTTGTGGCGATATGTTAATCATAATCAACTGTTGTGTTTGGTGAGGTTTCGCGATGTTTCAGATGTTTTTGAAGCGTTTTTGGAAAAAGTATTCTGCCAGGGTCGAACCTGGGCACATTCGACCGATCGGGTGGTCGAACGTGGAATCCTAGGGTCGAACCTGGACAGTTTGGTCGAATCAGTTCAAGAGGTCGAAGGTGGTTTCCAAACGGTCGAATGTAGATTAAAAAGGGGCGAAGGTGGATTAATTTTCCTGGTTTGACCCTATTGATTCAAAAATGAGATTTTTTATACAAACTAAGTGTTTTATGCTTGAACCTTGTGTGTAATCTATGTGTACTTGATTAGTTAGGGTAATGAGTCACCAACGGGATGTCGGGTCGGTCTAGTGTGTCGGTTGAACACTTAAAACGTTTTAAAACATACTTGGTCATGATCTGGACAATCGGGGACTAGATAACCTTATGGTTATTAGTCGGAACACTTATGTGAACATTTTGATAGATCTCCGATAGTGGGATTATCAAGGGCTTGGCTTTCTTTTATTACTGAAGAACGCAACTTAAGGTGAGTTCACGCCCCCACTTTTACTGCTTTAACTTTTAGGGGAGAAAACATGCGCTAAACTATTTTGGTAACATATGTCATACTATGGTTTTAACTTTGCATTACTATACGACCATTGGAAGTCCCGGGGGAAACCATGAATGTGCGGGGATGCACAGCGGGGGAAATGCAAATAGATCTATTGGGCGTGACCTACCCCACTAGACGGCTTTGAGGGTCGGGCGGGTGCATGTTGTCTCTAACTTTGCTAAACGTGCTGAACATTATTCGGGCTGCTTAAACATATGCTAAACTTTGTTAAACGTGTCTAGTAATGGTTTTACAATCGTAGTAGTAATAAAACATACACCTAGCTAGCGTACTTGGTAACATTGATATAGTATGGACATGGTAACACTTTGGTAGCACTGGTAGCATTTTGTACAAACCTGTGAACTCGCCAGCATTATATATGTTGATGTCTTTTTGGCATGTTTTTTCTCAGGTCGCTAAGGTAGCATCGGTTGGACTAGGCGCACGGGTCTGCATTGGCGTCTAGGCTTAGTCGCATATTTTAAATAAGTGTCTTGGATATTTTTGAACACAGTTTTGTAGTTGATTAAATCTTTAAATGCTTCCGCTATGGTTTAATGGTTTGATAACTAAGTTTTGAGTTTACGTATTTCATATAGTGTTGTTTATTGTGACCGTTGACTTGGATCCTGCTTTGTCATGCGCCTCGCGGTAAAACTCCGCAAGTGGAAATTTGAGGGTGAGACATATTGCAAACTCTAAGTGAAACTCTATTTGATGACAACTGTTTTAACAACATTTGTTGACAATTTAACAGTTGTTGTAAAACAGATCTTCCAATAATAATAATAATAAAGAATACAATTAAACCCATGTTTTGAATATTCAAGAGGGAAAATTTTAAATTATGATAGGGAAGAGTATTTATGATTAATTCATCTACGTTACATATTGCAAACTCTAAGTGAAACTCTATTTGATGACAGATGTTTTAACAACATTTGATGACAACTTAATAGTTGTTGTAAAACAGATCTTCCAATTATAATAATAAGTAATACAATTAATCCCTAAGTTTTGAATTTTAAAGAGTGTAAGTTTTGGTTTTTTAAGATGAACGTTTTAAATTATTATTAGGAACCATGTTTATCAACTTTGAACATTAACATTCTTATTTTTATTATTATTATTAATTAATTGATTCATATAGGATATAACATTTTATGATTATATATATTTGGTTGTATTTATCAATAACATTTAAATTGAGAAGCTATCTTATAAGAACCCTGTTCAAAATCATGTTTTTATATCTAAAGATTTTAAGTTATGTACCATAGTTTGATTTTGATAAATAAACAAGATTAATAAATATTTTAAAACCATCTTTAATACATAAGTTATAAGTTTTGAATTTTTAGAAGGGAAAGTTTTAAATCTACATATGGAAGCGTGTTTAGGAATTTTAACATTAACAGGGTCGAGTTGCAAATAATAAGAGTTGTGAGAGCAAATATTGATATTGTTATTATTATTAATAAATTAATTCATCTACGTGACATATTGCAAGCTTTAAGTGAAATTCTATTTGATGACAGCTCTTTTAACAACATCTGTTGACAAGTTAACAATTGTTGTAAAACAGATCTTCCAATTATAATAATAAATAATACATTTAAGCCCAAGTTTTGAATAATCAAGAAGGAACTTTTTAAATTATGATAGGAAAGTGTATTTACGATTCTAAACATTATAGTGTTGAGTGCCAAATAATAAGTTTTTTGAGACGAAATATTTTTACTGTTATTATTATTAATTAAATAATTAATTGATTTATATAAGATAAAACATTGTATCATTATATATATAGTTGGTTGTATTGTTCAATAAAATTCAAGTTGAGAGCTTATCTTATAAAAAACCTTTTTAAAATCGGCTGGTTATTTTCTAAAGATTTTGTATGTAGCATCATTTCATTTTTATAATTAAATAATTATAAAATTTATCTTAAAACTATCTTTAATAAGTAGGTCCTAAGTTTAGAATTTTTTGGAGGGAAAGTTTTAAATCATATAGGGAAGCGTGTCACACCCTCAAATTCCATGTGCAGGGGTTTAACACGAGGCGCATGACAAACCAGGATCTAAGTCAACGGTCATAATAAACGACACTATATGATACGTAAAAACGACTAAACAAACCATTACGTTTTCATAAACAATCCATCGCTGCGGAAGCGTAAAACTTTATTACAATTCAAAAGTAAAAGCATAAAAGTCTGAAAATGCTAAGTAAGATGCATATGAATCCTAGACGCCGTGAGACTCCGTGCGCCTATGCAATGCTGCTACCTCAACGACCTGAGACAAACATGCTAAAAACGCCAGCAAATAATGCCGGTGAGTTCACAGGTTTTATAGTAAACATTTAAGTAATGAAAGCCATCATGTTATCACTATGTTAGAAATGATAGCGTTAGCTAGACGCATGAATGATACTACTATGACCTGGAAACCACTACATACAACAATATATGAGTTTGCCCGAAGCGATATGCACTACCGTCCCACGGTAGCGTTATGACCGAGATAATATTCACCCGCCCGGCTCCCAGCCGACGAGTGGGGTTTGTCAGTCCCAATAGATATATCCACATTTCCCCCGTTGTGCCCCGCACATTCATGGTTTCCCCCGGGACATTACGTATCGTATAGTATGTCAATGAATTAACACTAGTATAACATGATAATTTATGAAATAAGTATAAAGCATGTTTCTCCCCCGAAATGTAAGGACTTAAAGTGGGGCCGTGAAACTCACCTTATACTGCTTCCCCTCTAAGACAAGTAAACCCGCTCAATAGACGGCACCAAGTAGCGGTGACCTATCATGACGAGCGTATAAGATGTTAGACTAACAACCCATAGGTCGATTAGTCCCCAACAATCCAGACCATAACCGTGTACATTTGAAATGATGTTTAAACGTTTAACCGACCACACCAGACAAGACCCGACATCCCATTGGTGACCATCCCACGTGTTAGCCGAATGCAAGATATCATGCAATCATATGCAATCAAACACTTAGTATACACCACAGTTTACTATATCTAGCATGACGCCTAATTAACGCATAAACAGGTCCGAACACGTATAACTAAGTTATTGGACATGTCACGGGGTTCCTAACATGCTCCTAGGTTTCAATCCGTGTTTCGGGGTGTTAAGATACACATATAGCAGCAGTGCACGCGATTAGAAATCAAACATGCAATTAGGAAAAGTCAACTGGTGATTAGGATGGTCAACTGGTGATTAGGATTGTAATCACCAGACATACTAGCGATTGGGCTCCCAATCGCCTCATGTAACACGTGATTGGGGCCAATCGCCCCTGCTATGCAGCATTCCGCCTTTTTGCGCGTTTAACCCTCCAAATCAGATCCGAAACATGTGGAAACACCCAATATCAAACCCAAAACATTAATCCAACTATTTCAAGCAAAAACCCCTAATTTATTATCATCCTAGTCGTCCCGAATGCAAGCGTTTTCCCAAAATAGCATAACTAGCATGTAAACATCACATCAACATGCATAACTTACCCTAAATAGCAAACATTCAGATTTCATCACATAATGACGTTGTCGGACAATATCCTACTGTTCTAGCATCATCCTAGAGTAAATCCTAACCTTAAACAATCAACAACACACAACATATCATCATCAATCCTTCATAATCATTCAAACGGGTCAAAACGCCTAATATCAATAATACACATCTATGAACCTTCAAACTCCTAGGTTAACATCATATCAACTCATTTAGATCAGAAACATATCAATAACACAAGAACAACCATGTTTAATCGATAAAAATCCTATCTTGCATGAATACATCACATATAACAAGCATAGAGGTTTGGGTTTGTTTAGAAACTGATTTTAATGAATTTTCAAAGACACAAATGTTTAGAAACTAGGTCTGGACCTTTAGGGAGCAAAACAATATCATTACAAAGGTTTGGGATGAAGAACACACATTGAAATGGTAAGATTATGAGGTGTAAAGCTTGGAAATGTGATTTCTTGATCAAAAATGTGTTCTAGAGGTTGTATAAGGTGTGGGATGGCTTTGGGGTATATTAGGGTCAGCTTCCCGTCGTGGTCTCGGGCTCATGGTTTCGTTTTGTTGTCGGGTCTTGGTTCGAGTCAGACCTGGATTATGGTGGTTGGTCAGGTTCGGCTCAGGATTTCAGTTACGAGTCAGATCTGGATGGTCAAGCCTCGGTCAAAACGCGGTCAAACTGGTCGAACTTTGGTTTTGGTCAACACGGCGTTCGAGGCAGATTCGGGTTACGCGCGTACGATTTGGTATACTTAAACTCGTATTTATTTCAATATTTCATTTTTATAAACATTGTATTTTTATATAAATATAGATACAAACGTAAATGGTATTAACTCGTGAACGAACCGACAATATTATTATTGATAAGTATATGTCACACCCTCAAAATCCACTTGCGGAGTTTTACCGCGAGGCGCATAACAAACCAGGATCCAAGTCAACGATCACAATAAACAAGTCTAAATGAACATATGCAATTTCAAAAACATAGTTTAAAATTCCCAAATACAGCGGAAGCTTATTCTCAAAACATAATCCAAAAGTAAACCAAATTGTTTAATGTTTGAAAACCATGCAATCCTAACTAGACGCCGTGCAGACGCGTGCGCCCTAGTTCCATAGTGCTACCTTAGCGACCTGAGAAAACATGTAAGAGTTTACGTCAGCACAAAAATGCTGGTGAGTTTACAGGTTTTGTAATCATAGTACCAAGTTCAACCTGTCCATACTATAACAATTTGCAAACCAAAGTACGCTAGCTAGGCGTATGTTTTATTACTACCACGATTGGAAAACCATTACTAACTCGTAAACCAGATGTCGTGCCCGAATAGTAAACCTGTTCGTGTTTGAGACAATATGCACTCGCCCGGCCCTCCAAGCCGACGAGCGGGGTTGGTCACTCCCAATAGATCTATTCACATTTCCCCGTTGTGCTAACCCGCACATTCATGGTTTCCCCCGGGACTTCCAAAGATCGTATAGTAAACCATAGAAACCCATAGTATGACAGTTGTTACCAAAACATAAGTTTAACACATGTTTTCTCCCCCAAAAAGTGAAACCAGTTAAAAGAGGGGCCGTAAACTCACCTTAGGTTGCGTTACTTCGAAACACGAATAATATCAGCAAGCTATGCTAGCCCCGTAAAGCGGCGACCTAACATATGACAGTTACAAGTACTTAGACTAATAACCCGTAGGTTAGTTAGTCCCTAGATGTCCAGACCATAACCAAGTTCGTTTGAAAACACCGCGACTGTTAAATTAACCCAAAGTACAAGACTCGACATCCCATTGGTGACCCGAGACTCCCCGTGTTATAATTGTACTCACAAACATACAATCATGCAATACACACTTAACATACGTTAAAGTCCAACAAGTTATAGCACGTAGTTCAAGTATCACATAAATAAGTCCGAACACATGTTACCAAGTTATTAGATATGTTACGGGGTTCCTAGCATGTTCCTAGGTGTCAAATCGGGTCCCGAAATGCTAAATTACACTTACAGCAGCAGTACAGGCGATTAGGAAAAGTCAACTAGTGATTACGTGGGTCAACAGGCATTTAGAAATGCTAATCGCCTATAGTATAGGCGATTAGGGCTATCTGGTATACAATTTATGAGTTTATAGGCGATTACGTCGTAAAGCATGCAATTCAGGGCTTAACTAGCATTTAGGATCGTAAATGTCTGAAGTAAAGGGGAATAGGCTCCTATTCGCCTATACTATAGGCGATTAGGGCTTCCCATCAGGCGAATAGCCTCCTAATCGCCTATAGTATAGGGGATTAGGGTTCCTATTCGCCTATAGCACAGCTGTTCCGGTTTTTCGCGCGTTTAACACTCCAAATCAATTCCAGAACGTGTGTAAACATCAAATAACAATCAAACAACCATATCAAACATATTTCAATCAAAATCCTTCGTTTAACCTCGTTCTATCAGCCCTGCATGCAACCATGTATCCCAAAAACAACACATATAGCATGAAACATCACATTAACATGCATAACCCTAACCCTAATGAACAATTACTCAGATTTCATCAACATGCTATCATTACTAATCTGTAACTACCTTAATATCATGTTACTAATCCTTCTTGAATCATAAAAACCCTATCTTTTAATCATAAACTCACATACAACAAGCATGATAGTTAGAATCCAATTAGCAACGATTATTAACGAATTTCAGAAGACATTTACGTTTATAAACAGGTCTGGACCATTAGGGATTTAATAAAACATTATTAAAGATTGCATTAATGAAAACCACACCTTAGATTTATGATAGATTGATGTAATAGGCTTGAAATCTTGTGTTTTGATCCAAAATCGTGTTCCAGAGGTTGTGTGTGTGTTGGGACGAGTTGTGGGACGACTAGGGTTGTTATAATGAAGTTTAGGAGGTCAAGTATTGTATTTATAGGCGTTTTTAGTCGTCCAGCACGTTATAGGCGATTACGCAGCATCATCAGGCGAATAGGGATGCTAATCGCCTATAGTAGGGGCGATTAGCATGCTATTCGCCTATAGCATGTCCCTATTCGCCCCCCTATAGGCGATTAGGACTCCCTATTCGCCTATAGGGGTTGATTCCGTGTATTTTGCGCGTTAAACCCCGTTTTAACATATGTTAACACATTTTCACATACCGACAAGTCACATAATGATTGTAAACACATAATACTTGCAAACAAACATATTCACACTCGTTCACCAATTCCCGGGACTCGAGACTTGTATGTTCCCTATGTTCTGACGATTCTACGAATCGTCACCCTTTGTACACTTGGTTAAGGACCAACATCTAATGAGGCTCTAGACTAACATCTAACGATCCTCTATACCAAACTAACAGTTCCCGAACCGTAACACGACTCAACTATCCCAGTTAAGTATAATATACGCGTGACTCGCTAAGGTAGACTTTAATCTAGACAGCGTTGTTAACCAGAATTTGCCGGGTGTCACATCATCCCCACGTTAAAAGAATTTTCGTCCCGAAAATTGCACAAGTACCAAAGGAATAACAAAAGAAACAGACAAAAGATAGAAACCAAGAGAGAGATTTACCCGAGTTGTCAAAGTATATAAGGCGTGACTTATAATATCGATATTGGACACATGGAAGACGTTATGTACGTTGCCGAGCTCCGTCGGTAAATCAAGACGATATGCCACCGGTCCAATCCGTTCCAGAATTGTAAATGGACCGATATACCGAGGGTTGAGTTTGCCACGCTTCCCAAAGCGTATGACGCCCTTCCACGGTGAAAATTTCAGAAGTACCTTGTCATCAACTTGGAATTCCAATGGCTTGCGACGCTGATCAACATAACTCTTTTGCCGATCCCGTGCCGCTGCCAACCGGTTACGAATCTGTACGATCTTTTCCGAAGTTTCGTACACTAGCTCAGGCCCAGTGAGTTGACTCTCACCCACCTCAGCCCAACAAAGAGGAGACCGGCATTTCCGCCCGTACAGTGCCTCGAACGGAGCTGCCTTGATGCTCGTGTGGTAACTGTTGTTGTAAGAGAATTCTACTAACGGTAGGTGAGCTTCCCAACCTTTGCCAAAATCGATCACACATGCCCGCAGCATGTCTTCTAAAGTTTGAATCGTGCGTTCACTTTGACCGTCAGTCTGTGGGTGATAAGCTGTGCTCATGTCTAGCTGGGTACCCAAAGCCTTGTGCAAAGACTTCCAGAAGTGAGAAGTAAAATGGGAATCACGATCCAAAATAATAGAAACCGGCACCCCGTGCTTAGAAACAACTTCCTTCAGATAAAGACGAGCCAAACGATCCATGGTGTCGGTCTCCTTAATAGCGAGAAAATGGGTTGATTTCGTCAACCGATCAACAATCACCCATATCTTATCATTCCCGCTCGGTGACTTAGGTAGTTGCGTGACAAAATCCATTGTAATCCGTTCCCACTTCCACTCCGGAATCTCAGGTTGTTGCAAGAGACCCGACGGTTTCTGGTATTCCACCTTGACCTTAGCACAGGTCAAGCATTTGCTCACGTATGAGGCTATATCCGACCTCATGTTTGGCCACCAGTAAAGCACCTTCAGATCTTTGTACATCTTATCCGAACCAGGATGAATAGAATACCGGGACTTGTGAGCCTCATCTAAAACAAGCTCCCGAAGTCCCCCGAATAAAGGAACCCATATGCGTTCTGCGAAGTAGTGCAGGCCATCAGGCCTTTGCTCGAGGTGCTTGTCGGCACCGTGCATAGTCTCAGCATTAAGGTTTTCCTCCTTCAAAGCTTCTAACTGGGCAGAACGGAGTTGGTCAGGTAGAGAGGAATGAATGGTGAGTTGCAACGCCCGGACGCGACGAGGTTTAATTGATTCCTTCCTGCTCAAGGCGTCTGCTACTACATTCGCCTTGCTAGGATGGTATTTAATGGCGCAATCATAGTCATTCAGAAGTTCAATCCAACGACGTTGTCGTATGTTCAAATGTTGTTGGTCGAAAATATGTTGAAGACTCTTGTGATCGGTGTAGATGGTGCATTTCGTACCGTACAAGTAATGTCTCCAAATTTTCAACGCGAAAACCACTGTACCCAACTCCAAGTCATGGGTGGTGTAGTTCTTCTCGTGTACCTTGAGTTGACGAGAAGCATACGCAATCACTTTCTCGCGTTGCATCAACACGCAACCGAGACCATGAATAGAAGCATCACAGTAAACAACGAAATCATCAGGGCCTTCAGGCAAGGACAAAATAGGAGCAGAACAAAGTTTATACTTCAGTTCTTGAAATGCCGACTCTTGTGGTTCACCCCAGTCGAATTTTCTATCCTTCTGAGTAAGAGTGGTGAGGGGTTGGGCAATCTTCGAGAACCCCTTAATGAAACGACGATAGTAGCCCGCAAGGCCTAGGAATTGCCGCACCTCAGTTGGCGTCTTGGGTGCTCCCCAGTCCTTGATCGCTTCGATCTTAGCTGGATCGACATGAATTCCTAGTTCATTAACCACATGTCCTAGGAACTGAACTTCGCATAACCAAAAGTCACACTTTGAGAACTTAGCGTAAAGTTGTTCCCGTCGCAAAAGTTCTAAAACCAAACGCAGGTGTTCCTCGTGTTCGGTCTTGTTCTTGGAGTAAATCAGGATGTCATCAATAAATACAATGACGAACTTGTCAAGATATGGTTTGCAAACGCGGTTCATCAAATCCATGAAAACCGCCGGTGCGTTCGTGAGACCGAAAGGCATGACCAAGAATTTGAAATGGCCATAACGTGTACGAAAGGCAGTCTTTGCAACGTCAGCTTCCCTTACGCGCAATTGGTGATAACCGGACCTTAAATCAATCTTAGAGTAGTAGCTGGAACCCTGGAGTAGGTCGAATAGATCATCAATACGTGGAAGAGGATAACGGTTCTTGATGGTCAATTTGTTCAATTCTCTGTAATCCACACACAATCGGAAACTTCCATCCTTCTTCTTAATGAATAGAATCGGGGCTCCCCAAGGGGAAGAACTTGGTTTGATGAAACCCTTGTCCAAGAGTTCCTGTAGCTGACTGGACAATTCTTGCATCTCGGGAGGTGCAAGACGGTAGGGGGCCCGAGCAATAGGAGCAGACCCCGGTACAAGATCAATACCGAACTCAACCTGACGATGGGGAGGAAGACCAGATAAATCATCGGGAAATACATCAGGAAACTCGCGTACAACAGGAATATCGTCAATCTTCTTCTCATCGGTAGAGGAAACAGATAAAAGTGCCAAAATGGCCGAATAACCCTTTCGAAGATACTTAAGGGCTTTCATGCTGGAGATGAGATTTAGCGGAGCACCGCCCTTGATACCGTACACAGAAAGGAATTCTCCATCAGGGAGAGGAATCCGAATAATCTTGTCGTAACAAACGATCTCCGCGCGATACAAAGACAACCAATCCATGCCTACCACAACGTCAAAACTACCCAAAGGTATCGGCATAAGGTCGATGGGGAACGACAAACCCGACAACTCTAGTTGACACTCCCGAAGGATACAAGTAGCTTCAATCTTTTTACCGTCAGCCAACTCAATTATATACTTAGCCTCTAATGGTACGGGTACTACCTCTAGCAGTCGACCAACTTCCATGGATATAAAACTTTTATTGGCACCGGAATCAAATAAAACACTAACAGAGCGATTATTGAGAAGGAACGTACCGGTAACTGTGTCAGGATCCTGTCTAGCCTCAGCGGCTCCAATGACGAAGGCACGTGCATTCCTGCCGCCGCCCCCGTTGTTCCCGTTACCGTTGTTCCCGCCCTGCTTTAGTTTCGGGCACTCCTTCTTGTAATGACCAGTCTCCCCACAGTTGTAACATCCCTGTCTTCCCGTAGTTCCTTGAGTAGTAGGAGCCGAGTTAGTAGTTGGGGTGTAACACCCCAACCGATGGCGGAAACATCGGGGTGCCACGTATTGATGATTGTTCAGTAGCTCATGGTGAATAATGATTTCATTAACTGATTTAAATAATTTACATACAATGATTCTACAAGAATTCGTACATCAAATTGAATAAGACTATGCACATATCTTCAAGCAAATCTTCAAGCAAGTAGAACCTGAAACATGTTAAGTTGAAAATATTTTGGGTCAACAATTGTTGGTGAGAATTACATAGGTTTTTGAGAAATAGTTGATAACAATAGTTTGTACAACACTCAGGGTTGTATGATGATAGAGTATGATACCGACATGCAACAGTGCGTCTTTGTACAACCAAACCTTGTGTCGACTGATGACTAACTCGCAAGTTAGTTAAATGTTATTACTGTTATCGATCATCCCTGAGTATATGCGGGGGATGGGTTTGTCAGACCTATAGCGCTATAATCTAAACAGGCGGCTTGATCATTGTTAATGATTGTACTGTGTCTTTTTGTTACAGTCAAATGATAGAATGATGATGTACTTGAATCACAAGTAAATATGAGTAAATGATAGTATAAAATATTTGAACATGTTTCACCCCAAAAATAGTAAAAATAGAGTAAAAGGGGCTATGTAAACTCACCTTAGCAAAACGTTATCTCTTGAAAAATAGTGTGTTGCCCAATGTATCAAGTATCACCCTATAATGAGGTAATATATATGTCTAAGTCTACCAAGTCTATAAATGTATAAGTTTCTAGGGCTTCGAATTTGGGGATATCCAATTGTTGAATTTAAAATAAAATGTTAATTAAATAAAGGGAAATTTGATATTTAAATAAAAGAAAGCCTTTTTATAAAATTTGAATTTAGAATGCTCACAATAATTTGTTCGAAGTATAAAAATAATTTTTATAAAATTATTTCTTTTAAAATAGATTTTTAAATCTATTTATTACAAATTGCCAAAATTTAACTTTAATTTTCGAAAATACAAAAATTAAAGAATTATTATATTAAAAATCATATTTCTGTTCTAAATATTTAAAAATAAATTGTATAAAATTTTGGTGCAAAAATAATAAAAATTGGATTTATTATGATTTAATTATGATTAAAACTAACAAAAATTGATTAAAAATATTAAATAAATGATTTTTCAGAAATAAAAATCATTTCTGAAAAGCTTAATGTTATAAAAACTTAGGATAATTTTTGTGGAATTTAACAAGATCGTTTTGATATTTTAATGGATTTTTATAAATATAATAGCATAAAATTGATTTAATTATTATAAATATTAAATAAATAAATTTCAGAAAACTAAAAATTGTAGGTGAAACTTATACATCAGATTTGTTAAAAATAATTTTTTTAGAATTTATAAAAAGGTTTTAATAATTAAAAATGAATTTACAAGTTTTAATGTAATATATATATATATATATGGTTTGTGTAAAAATGAAAACAAAAGAAAAATGGCGTCCAAGCCGGGACTCGAACTCGGGTCCCCTTGGTTACAAGCAAGGATCACAACCACTTGGCCTAGGCCTGTGGTTGTGATTTAGACCTGTTTTAATAAAATAAATACACTTATCCCAAAAGTTTATCCCCAAATCAGATTTACAAGCCCTAGCTTTTCCAATCAAGCGATCCATACATCGTTAACCAGATTAATGTTAGGGCTTTCGATGTATGATTGCCGATGAACAAAACCCACAAAAAAAGATTGGACTTACAGTGTAGTATCGTGTTCGATTGAATGGTCAAGTTAAAAAGTCAAACAACGATCAAGAATAAGAACAGAGTGATTATTGTGGAGAATTGGAGGTTGAGAAATGATTATGAGCGAGTTGTGAACGTTCGAAGTAGATCAATTTATAGTGTGGATCAAGGTATGGTTTAATTGGTAAGTTGACCTAGATTAATTGTCAAACGCGTATGGGTTTTGAAAATTGGTCAACGATTGAAGTTAATTGGTGTGTATCCGAGTCATACAGGGCCGATAATCACGTAAACTTACCATGTTTGCCTAATTGATTACTAAATCGAAGGTTTGTAAAAAGGAATTATACTCTGCTGCTGCTGCACGCTGTTAAGGAAAAGAAGAAGGAGAAAGGAGGCTGGGCTTATATGTAAATAAGGTTGGGTTTAAACCAACTAAGTGGTGTAGCCCAGGTGGTGTTACGTGTGGTGTTAAGCATTGAACCGGCTCCTGCCCGGGTTCGATTCCTGGGAGGAGCATGGTTTTCTTTTTTTTTTTTTTTAACAGACAAAGGCTTTGGGTTTGGACAGTGGGCCGGCTGATGGGCCATGTCTGGGCCTTTGTACTGGGCTTCAGGAAACAAAGGATATGGTTGGGTTGGGTTGGGTTTAGATAATGGTTTAATAGTTCTAAATAAATAAAATCTGTTTTTAACTTATAAAATCTGAAATTTGTTTTTAATATTATTATTATTACTATTATTATTATTATTATTTTAAACTTTTATATATATATATATATATATATATATATATATATATATATGTGTGTGTGTGTGAATAAAACTTGTCGTACACTTATTAAATGCGAAATGTTACAGTCTCCCCTACTTTTAGGAACTTCGTCCCGAAGTTAAGAGAAACACTAGGTTTACAATTGGCCAACTACTGAAAACCTTGATAAAATTTCACACTACCTTAATGTACCTGTAAATTCATGATTACGTTCCGGACCGTAATTACCAATTTACCTTACATTAGGGTTTTGCGTCCTTTTATGACTTTACCGATTGTTAAGCAGGTCTGATAGTCTCCGCCAGTCGTTGAGCAGGTGGTAGGGCCTCTCCCGACTGTTGGAAAGACATGATGACCTCTACCAATCGTTAAGCTGGTTGTTTGGTAGTTAACTAATTGTTGTACAAATAAGCAAGTATGATTATAGATATAGCAATTAGTTCACATTCAGACAAACATGCACACAGATGTTATGATAATACTTGAATTTTATTACTTGAATCAAATAGCGTCAATACATAGAATAAAAGCAACCAATAGTCAAATGGTGAGACTTGCGGTTAAGTAGCTGGAGGGTCTTGATCTCTGTTTAGTTTAGGGCATCGGTTACGGAAGTGATTTGGGTCTCCACATTCATAGCATTGACCATAGTTGTATTGATTAAGGTTAGCAGCTTGAGCAGGGTTGGTGGGTTGGTTGGCATTTGGATTTGGGGTCTCACGACACGTGTTGACCAGATGGCCAAACCTTCCACAATTGGTGCACAAGCGACACGCTGAAGCAGTGGGATGATGTCGGTTGCAGGTATTACATAATGGGTGGTTTCCTGTATAAGGTTTCTTCTTAGAAGCTTGTGGAGGGAGGCTTGCATCAGGATCCCTGGTCTTACGTTTCTGGTTCTCAGTGGTTACCGGGGCTACAATACTTGTTTTATTGCCTTTCCGAACTAAGGTCCCGTTCTTTACGTGATTATCAGTTAAGGTAGCTGCTAAACGTTTGGCTTCCTCCAAGGTGGCAGGATTCCTTCCCCACACCGTGTCCTGGGTTTGCATGGGCAGACCACCGATGTACTTCTCGATGGCTACCGGCAGGGGAGTGACTTTGTGGGGTAACAATAAGCTAAGCTCGTGAAAGCGGGTATTGTAGGCAAGGTTTTCCCCACTATCCTGAGCAAGGGTGTGGAACTCGTCTTCTAATTTCTTGACCTCGTTTCGTGGGCAAAATTCATCTCTCATTATCTCCTTGACTTGATCCCATGTCATAGTAAGTGCAACTTCAGCTCCTCGGGTACGCTTTTCCTCATTCCACCAAGTGAGTGCTCGTTTGTGAAGAACACTCATAGCATAACGGACCTTAAAGTTATCGGGACACTCACTGTTGATGAAGGTATTTTCAATACCCTCAAACCATTGTAGGAGTCCTGTAGCTCCTTCTTCTCCACTGAATTTTGGGGGATTGCAAGAATTAAAGTGCTTGAGAGTACAGGCTGGAAGTCCATTCCCATTGTGGTTTCCATTTCCATTCCCGTTGCCGTTGCCGTTGCCGTTCAACTGGATGACTTGAGCTAGTAAGTTGGGAACCAGAGTTGCGATTTGCTGCGCCATTTGTTGAGAAATGATTGCAGCCAGTTGGGCATCGACACCATTGTTGTTGTTGTTGTTGTGATGGTTAGTATCGTGGTTGTGGTTGTGATTGTTACTTCCTTCATCATGATTTTCACCACTGTTAAGACGAGCACTGCGACGTGGAGGCATGATCTGTAAGAGACACAGTGAAATGAATGAGATTATATAAGGAATGTAATCATTTATTCATTAATTATAACGAATAAACGAAAACGTTGACTTATCAAAGATTCTAAGTTCTAATAACATATGAAGACGTGCTTTAGCCTATAAGTGAACACTCATCCCGAGAATTCCCAGGTAGGCATCTGGGTCCCTCGTCTGATTGGGATATATGCGCAATGCCAGCCTAGACAGAAGACTCAGAATACAGGCGTTCACCCTTCCAGATTGCACGTGTTCGTTATTAAAATCTAGAACTTCGACGAGATCTTAAGGTAGTTCAGGTTAAACCTGAGGATTTTATCCTATTAGTCTAAGAGTAGATCCACTGTTGGAGAGCAGCCTTCTTGTAAGGATGAAAGTAGGGATAAGAAGTAGAAGGAAGATAGAGAATAGCAAGTAAAAGAAGCAAGTACTGATTAAATCCTATGGTTATAGACTAGATTATTTTTCTAATAACCTAATTCCCTATAACCATGGCTATGATACCAATCTGTAACACCCCAACCGATGGCGGAAACATCGGGGTGCCACGTATTGATGATTGTTCAGTAGCTCATGGTGAATAATGATTTCATTAACTGATTTAAATAATTTACATACAATGATTCTACAAGAATTCGTACATCAAATTGAATAAGACTATGCACATATCTTCAAGCAAATCTTCAAGCAAGTAGAACCTGAAACATGTTAAGTTGAAAATATTTTGGGTCAACAATTGTTGGTGAGAATTACATAGGTTTTTGAGAAATAGTTGATAACAATAGTTTGTACAACACTCAGGGTTGTATGATGATAGAGTATGATACCGACATGCAACAGTGCGTCTTTGTACAACCAAACCTTGTGTCGACTGATGACTAACTCGCAAGTTAGTTAAATGTTATTACTGTTATCGATCATCCCTGAGTCTATGCGGGGGATGGGTTTGTCAGACCTATAGCGCTATAATCTAAACAGGCGGCTTGATCATTGTTAATGATTGTACTGTGTCTTTTTGTTACAGTCAAATGATAGAATGATGATGTACTTGAATCACAAGTAAATATGAGTAAATGATAGTATAAAATATTTGAACATGTTTCACCCCAAAAATAGTAAAAATAGAGTAAAAGGGGCTATGTAAACTCACCTTAGCAAAACGTTATCTCTTGAAAAATAGTGTGTTGACCAATGTATCAAGTATCACCCTATAATGAGGTAATATATATGTCTAAGTCTACCAAGTCTATAAATGTATAAGTTTCTAGGGCTTCGAATTTGGGGATATCCAATTGTTGAATTTAAAATAAAAGGTTAATTAAATAAAGGGAAATTTGATATTTAAATAAAAGAAAGCCTTTTTATAAAATTTGAATTTAGAATGCTCACAATAATGTGTTCGAAGTATAAAAATAATTTTTATAAAATTATTTCTTTTAAAATAGATTTTTAAATCTATTTATTACAAATTGCCAAAATTTAACTTTAATTTTCGAAAATACAAAAATTAAAGAATTATTATATTAAAAATCATATTTCTGTTCTAAATATTTAAAAATAAATTGTATAAAATTTTGGTGCAAAAATAATAAAAATTGGATTTATTATGATTTAATTATGATTAAAACTAACAAAAATTGATTAAAAATATTAAATAAATGATTTTTCAGAAATAAAAATCATTTCTGAAAAGCTTAATGTTATAAAAACTTAGGATAATTTTTGTGGAATTTAACAAGATCGTTTTGATATTTTAATGGATTTTTATAAATATAATAGCATAAAATTGATTTAATTATTATAAATATTAAATAAATAAATTTCAGAAAACTAAAAATTGTAGGTGAAACTTATACATCAGATTTGTTAAAAATAATTTTTTTAGAATTTATAAAAAGGTTTTAATAATTAAAAATGAATTTACAAGTTTTAATGTAATATATATATATATATGTATATATATATATATGGTTTGTGTAAAAATGAAAACAAAAGAAAAATGGCGTCCAAGCCGGGACTCGAACTCGGGTCCCCTTGGTTACAAGCAAGGATCACAACCACTTGGCCTAGGCCTGTGGTTGTGATTTAGACCTGTTTTAATAAAATAAATACACTTATCCCAAACTAGTTTATCCCCAAATCAGATTTACAAGCCCTAGCTTTTCCAATCAAGCGATCCATACATCGTTAACCAGATTAATGTTAGGGCTTTCGATGTATGATTGCCGATGAACAAAACCCACAAAAAAAGATTGGACTTACAGTGTAGTATCGTGTTCGATTGAATGGTCAAGTTAAAAAGTCAAACAACGATCAAGAATAAGAACAGAGTGATTATTGTGGAGAATTGGAGGTTGAGAAATGATTATGAGCGAGTTGTGAACGTTCGCAGTAGATCAATTTATAGTGTGGATCAAGGTATGGTTTAATTGGTAAGTTGACCTAGATTAATTGTCAAACGCGTATGGGTTTTCAAAATTGGTCAAGGATTGAAGTTAATTGGTGTGTATCCGAGTCATACAGGGCCGATAATCACGTAAACTTACCATGTTTGCCTAATTGATTACTAAATCGAAGGTTTGTAAAAAGGAATTATACTCTGCTGCTGCTGCACGCTGTTAAGGAAAAGAAGAAGGAGAAAGGAGGCTGGGCTTATATGTAAATAAGGTTGGGTTTAAACCAACTAAGTGGTGTAGCCCAGGTGGTGTTACGTGTGGTGTTAAGCATTGAACCGGCTCCTGCCCGGGTTCGATTCCTGGGAGGAGCATGGTTTTCTTTTTTTATTTTTTTTTAACAGACAAAGGCTTTGGGTTTGGACAGTGGGCCGGCTGATGGGCCATGTCTGGGCCTATGTACTGGGCTTCAGGAAACAAAGGATATGGTTGGGTTGGGTTGGGTTGGGTTTAGATAATGGTTTAATAGTTCTAAATAAATAAAATCTGTTATTAACTTATAAAATCTGAAATTTGTTTTTAATATTATTATTATTACTATTATTATTATTATTATTATTATAAACTTTTTTATATATATATATATATATATATATATATATATATATATATATATATATATATGTGTGTGTGTGTGAATAAAACTTGTCGTACACTTATTAAATGTGAAATGTTACATGGGGCCTGGGTCGATGGAAGTGTCGCCCGACAATCTTTAGCAAAATGCCCAAGTCGCTGACAGTGATGGCAACGATTACGGTCGCAGTCCCCATGATGATGACGCCCACACTTGTTGCATTTAGGTAATTTCCCCGCATAACCACCCTGTTTGTTACCAGTAGAAGAAGAACCCCCGCTATCGAACCTCTTACCCTGCTGTGCTGGCACAGATCCTTTCCCCTCATTATCCCATTTACGCTTGTTATTCTCCGGGGCCTTGACAGTCGAACCCTTAGCAGGCAAAATACCCTCATTCACCTTCAAGTTTGTCATCCTGTGAGCCGATCTGACCACCTCTGAGTATGTAGGATGATTTCCCGCAACCACCAATCTTGCGATCTCTGGTACTAGCCCCGAGATATAGTGTTCAATCCTCCTATATTCTGGCACATGCAGATCAGAACACAGCACTACCAACTCATTACGCCTTACCGTATACTTTTCAATCTCAGACCCGGTCATCTTGAGGTTCCACACCTCATGCTCTAGCTTCTGAACTTCTTCCCTTGGACAGTACTCTCGCTTCAACAGTTGAACAAAATTTTCCCAAGGCATAGCATACGCCTCCCCTATACCCATATTCTGGGTGATGTTATTCCACCAGGTCAAAGCAACATCCTGGAATAACGCAACAGCATACTTGACTCGATCCTCTGGGAGACAGTTGCACATCAGAAACACTGACTCCACCTTTTCCAGCCACCTGAGCAAGCTCACCGCACCCTCAGTGCCAGAGAATTCCTGGGACTTACAGTCCCGAAACATCTTGTAGATACACATGGGTGGGGGTGGATTAACAGGACCACCTGAAATAAAACGCATGAGAAACCACGAAGGATGTAAACAAGATTCACCAAATGAGGCAAAAGTGGATAAATCAACTTACCAACACCATTGTGCCCTAACTGAAAGGCAGCTTGCAGCAAGTTGTTCAGATTTTCTTGTGATAGGTTTACACCTCCACGACCACCACCACCGCGACCACCACCGCGCCCACCATTGCGGCCACCTCCACGTCCTCCTCGTACTCCAGACATGATTCTGACAGAAAGAATGAGAAAATTTAGTTTCACAGCTAATGGTAACCACTAGCATTCACAAGATCAAAGCTAGATCCAACTCAGGAGTATCCATTCAAACCCAGAGCTTACTAGGGCTTTCATGCATTTCGGTTTATGATTTTGTGTGCACCCAAAATGATAAACCGCTTTACATGATCCTCCAAGTGTTCTCCTAGTTCAAAGTTCAAATCACCGAACATAGACTCTTAGCTATACACCGTAATGCTACGGTAGTTTATGGCGAGTGTTTCTATTGGAGCATGAAAGGGAGATGTCCGAGCCTTGGACAAACCTCAAGAGTACACGATTTACCCCAATATACCACACTGCCTAGAAAGCAAGTAACTCGACCTAGGATAGAATGGATGATGTAACATAGGAAGGTCAGATGATTTAGAGACACCCCGACAAGCCCATACGTAATCCACCATACTGTTTAGTACTAAGTGATCGTCTAGTGTGTGCGACTCGGCTATAGTCTAGACTCTACATGCAGTCCTAGTTCACTATAACCATTGGCTCTGATACCAATCTGTCACACCCTCAAAATCCACTTGCGGAGTTTTATCGCGAGGCGCATGACAAACCAGGATCCAAGTCAAAGATCACAATAAACAAGTCTAAATGAACATATGCAATTTCAAAAACATAGTTTAAAATTCCCAAATACAGCGGAAGCTTATTCTCAAAACATAATCCAAAAGTAAACCAAATTGTTTAATGTTTGAAAACCATGCAATCCTAACTAGACGCCGTGCAGACGCATGCGCCCTAGTTCCATGGTGCTACCTTAGCGACCTGAGAAAACATGTAAGAGTTTACGTCAGCACAAAAATGCTGGTGAGTTTACAGGTTTTGTAATCATAGTACCAAGTTCAACCTGTCCATACTATAACAATTTGCAAACCAAAGTACGCTAGCTAGGCGTATGTTTTATTACTACCACGATTGGAAAACCATTACTAACTCGTAAACCAGATGTCGTGCACGAATAGTAAACCTGTTCCTGTTTGAGACAATATGCACTCGCCCGGCCCTCCAAGCCGACGAGCGGGGTTGGTCACTCCTAATAGATCTATTCACATTTCCCTGTTGTGCTAACCCGCACATTCATGGTTTCCCCCGGGACTTCCAAAGATCGTATAGTAAACCATAGAAACCCATAGTATGACAGTTGTTACCAAAACATAAGTTTAACACATGTTTTCTCCCCCAAAAAGTGAAACCAGTTAAAAGAGGGGCCGTAAACTCACCTTAGGTTGCATTACTTCGAAACACGAATAATATCAGCAAGCTATGCTAGCCCCGTAAAGCGGCGACCTAACATATGACAGTTACAAGTACTTAGACTAATAACCCGTAGGTTAGTTAGTCCCTAGATGTCCAGACCATAACCAAGTTCGTTTGAAAACACCGCGACTGTTAAATTAACCCAAAGTACAAGACTCGACATCCCATTGGTGACCCGAGACTCCCCGTGTTATAATTGTACTCACAAACATACAATCATGCAATACACACTTAACATACGTTAAAGTCCAACAAGTTATAGCACGTAGTTCAAGTATCACATAAATAAGTCCGAACACATGTTACCAACTTATTAGATATGTTACGGGGTTACTAGCATGTTCCTAGGTGTCAAATCGGGTCCCGAAATGCTAAATTACACTTACAGCAGCAGTACAGGCGATTAGGAAAAGTCAACTAGTGATTACGTGGGTCAACAGGCATTTAGGAATGCTAATCGCCTATAGTATAGGCGATTAGGGCTATCTGGTATACAATTTATGAGTTTATAGGCGATTACGTCGTAAAGCATGCAATTCAGGGCTTAACTAGCATTTAGGATCGTAAATGCCTGAAGTAAAGGGGAATAGGCTCCTATTCGTCTATACTATAGGCGATTAGGGCTTCCCATCAGACGAATAGCCTCATAATCGCCTATAGTATAGGGGATTAGGGTTCCTATTCGCCTATAGCACAGCTGTTCCGGTTTTTCGCGCGTTTAACACTCCAAATCAATTCCAGAACGTGTGTAAACATCAAATAACAATCAAACAACCATACCAAACATATTTCAATCAAAATCCTTCGTTTAATCTCGTTCTATCAGCCCTGCATGCAACCATGTATCCCAAAAACAACACATATAGCATGAAACATCACATTAACATGCATAACCCTAACCCTAATGAACAATTACTCAGATTTCATCAACATGCTATCATTACTAATCTGTAACTACCTTAATATCATGTTACTAATCCTTCTTGAATCATGAAAACCCTATCTTTTAATCATAAACTCACATACAACAAGCATGATAGTTAGAATCCAATTAGCAACGATTATTAACGAATTTCAGAAGACATTTACGTTTATAAACAGGTCTGGACCATTAGGGATTTAATAAAACATTATTAAAGATTGCATGAATGAAAACCACACCTTAGATTTATGATAGATTGATGTAATAGGCTTGAAATCTTGTGTTTTGATCCAAAATCGTGTTCTAGAGGTTGTGTGTGTGTTGGGACGAGTTGTGGGACGACTAGGGTTGTTATAATGAAGTTTAGGAGGTCAAGTATTGTATTTATAGGCGTTTTTAGTCGTCCAGCACGTTATAGGCGATTACGCAGCATCATCAGGCGAATAGGGATGCTAATCGCCTATAGTAGGGGCGATTAGCATGCTATTCGCCTATAGCATGTCCCTATTCGCCCCCTATAGGCGATTAGGACTCCCTATTCGCCTATAGGGGTTGATTCCGTGTATTTTGCGCGTTAAACCCCGTTTTAACATATGTTAACACATTTTCACATACCGACAAGTCACATAATGATTGTAAACACATAATACTTGCAAACAAACATATTCACACTCGTTCACCAATTCCCGGGACTCGAGACTTGTATGTTCCCTATGTTCTGACGATTCTACGAATCGTCACCCTTTGTACACTTGGTTAAGGACCGACATCTAATGAGCCTCTAGACTAACATCTAATGATCCTCTATACCAAACTAACAATTCCCGAACCGTAACACGACTCAACTATCCCAGTTAAGTATAATATACGCATGACTCGCTAAGGTAGACTTTAATCTAGACAGCGTTGTTAACCAGAATTTGCCGGGTGTCACATCATCCCCACGTTAAAAGAATTTTCGTCCCGAAAATTGCACAAGTACCAAAAGAATAACAAAAGAAACAGACAAAAGATAGAAACCAAGAGAGAGATTTACCCGAGTTGTCACAGTATATAAGGCGTGACTTATAATATCGATATTGGACTAAATTGGTTGGACTATATAGGTATATAAATATAAATAAGTGTAGTTTATATAAAGCGTTGAAACGTATAAGTCTCGTTTGATTTGGAATTTGCGATAAACAAATTGTAGTCTTGTGTTTTGAAGATGATTTTGGGAATTTTTAGACAACTTGTGTTGTCTGGTTCGTACAAAGACAGAGGAGACTCTGCCGAAATTTTATAAAATCCAAAGCGCGACTAAGTTAATACCGCGGTGTATGTTTTAATAAATGAATTTCCAAGTGTTTTAATAAAGTATTTATATATAAAATCGCGACGCTTTGACAAAGATATTTGTAACAATAATATGTAAATTCCGGACAATATTTTGAAACAAATATATATAGTTTTGCCAAACATCAAGTATGACGAGCTTTTGAAAGGTTTCAACAACGAAACTAGGTTTATTGTTCGTATTCAAAAATATATAAACGTCTGATTTACTTGGGAAAGCTTTATGCAAAACAAAGTTTTGAATACTTTAAATGTCGGATTTTGGGAATTAATGTAGCATTTATTATTACCTGGAAATTTATAACAATAAGAATTGTATTTTGCAAAGTGTATTTTCCTAAAAAATAATCGTACAAGACAAATGAATTTATCCGACTAACGAGACGAGCTACGGCTCAGGGTAAGTTATACATTTCGTAGTAATAGTCCAACGTGGTATACACACGAATAGTGACAAGTGCGCAACTTGGGTACTATGTCGTGTGTTAACGCATAAGTAAGATAAGTCATGATCGGTTCGTCGAGTTAAAGAATATTAAGACTCGAGTTAGTACACACGAGTTTAGATAGTTGGGTAAACTATCTTTTAGCCGGATAATAGGCTAGGTTTATATGTGTTAGACTTTAAGGTGTCCTTTGTTGTAATAGGGCACGAGGAAGTCGGTCAAGGCTTCGGGCTTTGTTCGCTAGCTAAGCAAGGAAATTAAGGTGAGTTTATACCCCACTTTTTTACCGTTTTATAAATGTTTTCGGGGGGAATACATGCTTCTTTTATGAAAACCTGAGGAATTTCAAACAAACAAGTTTTTGAGAAATGAAATGGGTGCGTGAGTGTCACGGCCCTACCTTTACTGGTTTTACTTTCGGGGAAGAAACATGCGTACTAGTTACATTATTTTAAAGATCATATTATACTATGGTTATGGTTGTTTACTATACGGGCGTTTCATCAGGGAAGTCCCAGGGGGAAACCATGAGTATGTGGGAACACATATCGGGGAAATATGGATAGATCTATTGGGGCCTGACAAACCTCACCCGACGGCTAGGAGCCGGGCGGGGGCATATTGTCTTTAATTACTTGGAGCCACCGATGATGACGGTGGTTCCTACTTACTGGGCATACATATCACGGATCCACGGGTCAGTAATGGTTTCCAACTCATAGTAGTAACGATACTTAACGTCTAGCTAACGTTCTTATAACATAGTATTAACGGGAATGATCTTTTCAGACTTACGGAAACTCTTTTCTAAAAACTTGTGGAATTATTTTTGCAAAACTTATGAACTCACCAGCATTATATGTTGACTTTTTAAGTATGTCTTTCAGGTTTAAACTTTGGTAACGGCACGGTTGGAATAGGCGACGTCTTGGGATCGGGGATCCTAGAGGGTTAGAAATGGCGTTCAGGAAATAAGAGTCTTAGATGCAACTTTCCGCTGCGTTGGCAAAGGCACCAAACGTCGCAACCGACGAGGGAAAAGTCGGGGTGTGACATTATTATTATTAATTAATTCATCTACTTGGCATATTTCAAATTCTAAGTTAAATTCTATTAGCTGACAGCTTTTTCATTATATCTGAATTTCTTTATGATCACATCTGTTTTGAGAACATCTTTTGACAAGTCAACAGTTGTTGTAACACAGATCTTCCAATTATAATAATAAATAATACAAATTAGCCCCAAGTTTTGAATGTTTAAGAGGGAAACTTTTAAGTTAATGATAGGGAATCGTGTTTAGGATTTTGAACATTAACAGTGTTGATTGCTGTTGATTAGTGAACATTAACAGTATTGATTACAAAATAATAATTACATATGAAATTCTTTTCTATGACTGCTGTTTCAGAACATCTGTTGATTACCTAACAGTTGTTGTAGAACAGATCTTCGTATTATAAAAATAAATAAATAATAAATATAAGGCCCAAGTTTTGAATAATTAAGAGTGAAAGTTTTAATAATAAGAGTTTTGCGTGCAAATATTGTTATTTTTATTATTAATTAATTTCTTTATTTACGTGGCACATTATAAATTCTATTGTAAAATTGTATTGGATGAGAGTTTTTTCATTATATCTGAATATTGAAGTTGTCTTAGATTACTGTTTTTTTGGGAAGATATGTTGAGAACTCAACAGTATTTTAAAAATAGATCTTTCGATTAATAAATTATAAAATTACTTGTAAAATACATAAAATTTGTTTCTTCTATCAATATTGTTGTAGTGTTGGTTAAATAGAACTTCCCATTAATATTAATAAATAAATAAATAAATAATCATACAACCGACTGTAAAATCAAATTTTAAAATCAATTATTCGTACCATCAGATACTGTATCAGCTTAAATACAATACAATATATAACTATAGACTTTATTTGTAGCCTCATTTTTCCACATAAATAATAAATAATAATAATAATAAAATTTTAAAAGTATGTGTTAAATTTTCAACTTTTAAGCGGGAATTTTTAAATTAACGTAGGGAGTGTAGTTCTTAGTTATGTTGCAGTGGTAAACATATCAATAAGTTTCCTTTATAAATATATCCTATTAGCACATAACAATACAAACCTTCTAAATTTCTTCAAAGTGTCTTCTAATCTTTGTGGACTTGTCTCATCTTTGTATACATAAATCAATATATCGAAACTCTATCAATGGAAGTTGTGAACAATAGTCTCAGTTTTATTTCTGATCTGAATCCAGGGAAAGATATGTGGAGAATGAAGGGACGTGTTATATGAAAATGGAAACAAAATTATAAGATGGAACTCATATTGATCGATGCGAAGGTATGGTCATGGAAATGATTGTTTATGTTTTTTTATACTATTTTAGGTTAATGTTATTATCTTACGTTCATGTTATATACTGATATCTGTATTTTGAAAAAGTTGTTATGTTTGAAGTTTATCTTTTATTTTTTATTATTTACATGGTGATAAGACTCAGGCATCTATTAAAGGTCATTTGGTGCAACATTTTGACACTAAAGTTCATGAGGATGATATTGTTGTTCTCTCCAAATTCTATGTTGCTGAAAACAAGGACCCATATACTGTTGTTGCCCATGCTGTTAAAATCGTTTTTTATCGATGTACTACTGTGAATCGTAATGTCGGGTGGGAAGGTGTTGAGTATGGGTTCAGGTTCATTCCATTAAAAAATATTCTGAGTGGAGAAGCAAATAAGCTACTGACTATTGGTTGGTCTATTCACATATTTTATGTTACTCAGGTTTTGGATGGTTTAATTTGTATAGATTTTTTATATAGTTGTATTTTATACTTTTGTTGCAGATGTTGCTGGTAGTCTTATTTGGTATGGCGATTTGAATGAGTTTGGTAAAGGTCCAAAAATAACCAAACGGATGAACTTTGATCTTCAAGATTTGGAGTAAGCATTGACTTTTATTTTTATAAACATTGTTTTTTGTTGTGTTTCCGAAACATAATACATACAATCATTATATTTTATGTAATAAATGTTAAGAATTAATGAAGTTGTATAGTAAATGTAATGAAGAATATTCTCTTAAATTAATCAACTTGTATGTTATTTAGTGACGTAATATATGTGGTATTTGAAATGTTGAGTCCCCGTTTTTTTAGGGCTTTGGGTGTGGAGGAGGCCCATCATCCATGATGGTCCTCTACCTCAGCTGCCACGTCAGCGTGGGGTAGGAGCATCATGGGGATGATGGTCCTAGGGTGTGGAGGAGGCCCATCATCATTTAATTTTTTTCTTTATTTTTTTTTGGTTTTTTTAATTAAATAATTTTATAATATTAATATTACAATAAAAAAGTTAATATTCTAATATTAATATTAAAAAGTTAACATTACATTAAAACCATTACAAATAATTTAAAAAAAAAACACAACTAAAATTAAATTAACCTATTCGACATAAAAAAAATTACAAATAATCTACTCTTGTCCGTTGTTCCAAATATATTCTACCAAGTCCGCTTGAAGATTGTGATGCCTGATCTCGATATGTAACGAGAACTCGTTTAAATCTTGTTGATGTGGGTCAACAGGCACGGTATTCTCTGGCGGGACATTCTCGTCATACTCATAGATGGTGGAGCCTTCGTCTTTAAGTATCATGTTATGCAACAAGATACAAGTGTACATACAGTAACGCAACCTTTTTGGGGTGAACATACGTGCCGGGTTTGCAATAATGTGCCATCTTTGTTTTAGAACACCAAATAACCGTTCGATGTCCTTTCTTGCCGCCTCTTGAAACTTGGCATATCTCTTTCTTTTTTCATCGAACGGGTGGTGAATACTTTTAACAATCGTCGCGTAAGAAGGGTAGATCCCATCAGCAAGATAACAACCGCGCCTATACTCCACCCCCAATACTGTAAAGCTGGTATCTGGACCGGTTCCTTTTATGACATCATCAACAATCTCCGATTGGTTAATGACATTAATGTCGTTGTTCGAACCAGGAATGCCAAAGAAAGCATGCCAAATCCATAGATCTTGTGAACACGCAGCCTCCAAAATTATTGTTGGATGTCCTTGATCCCCTCGTGTGAACATTCTGCGCCATGCATTCAGACAGTTTTTCGAAGGACAATGCATGCAATCAATGCTTCCGAGCATTCTTGGAAAACCATGTCTTTGGTGGTGGAACTGAAACAACTGTTGGACCTCACTTGAGTTTGGTTTTCGCAAATATTTCTTGCTGTAGAGCTTCACTACACACTTGCTAAACTTGTAAAGAAATTCTCATGCAGTTCTTTCCGACATCCTTAAATACTCATCCCACGCATCCGCCATAGTCCCGTACGTTAGTTGCCGAAGTGCAGTTGTGCATTTTCGTATTGTGGCGAACCCCGTTTTCTTTCTAGCATCGTATCGTAAGGTAAAAAATGGGTGAAAATTCGCCACATCATCGGCTATACGTAGGTAAAGTCTTCTACTCATTCGGAATCTACGCCTAAATAGTTTCGCCGAGTATAAGAGTTCATCGGAAAAATAATCGGCTACCAATCTATCATGGGCACCTACACATATTTTAACAAATATAAACACAATAAAAATCTATACTTTTAAAAAATTTAAATATACATAAATAATCTAAAAAAAATATATGAAACTTACTTTCTCGGTCTCTATTTATAGCCGCTTGCCTAGTTCGAGGTACCGATTGAACTTCTTCGCCTTCCTCCTCGGCAATGATCTACGCCGCTTGCGCCACGACGTTTACAACAAACATTACGGCTTTATTCGTAGATGATGAACCCGAAGAAGACGAATACGAAGAAGAAGATGATAATGACATGGTTTTTTGAGGGTTTAGTTTTTTTAAAAATAATGGGTTGGTTTAAATATATTGAGAGTGTTTGAGAAAGTGTTTAAAAATTTTTGGGTGAAAATAGAATGATTTGGTTGTTTAAATAAATAAAAAAACGTTTTTTTTTTTAATTTCCAACGGTCCAAAAATTTTTCCCAACGGTCAAATCAGAGCCAACGTTCAAAAAAATGAGCCCCGGCGTCACAGTCAAAATCCTGCCACCCATGCCGTGCCGGGCCAAGGGGGCCGGTGTTTGCCGGGCCGGCATGGGCAAACCCTTCCTTGCCGCCCCTGATGCTGTTACCATACCCATTGGCCTTCTATGTATTTACAATCTTCAAATTATTGTTTGCATGTAGAGGTATTATTTTAAGATGTACAATGTGGAATGATTATGCAGTACTGTTTAACAATCTAATTGCTAATAATCCTGCTAATGAGCATGTGATGGTTGTTATACAGCATGATAAAGTTAGGGTCTGGAAAGGTAACTGTGTCTTAATTTCATGTTTTTTAAGATAATTGTTAACATGAAATAAAGTCACTAAGTATATGTATATTGTTATATATAGAACAAATTTCTGTACAAAGCGACAAGTATGGAAGTCGACTGTTTCTGAATGTAGAAATTGATGAAGTTAACCAATTAAGGAGGAGGTACAATATTTAGAACAATTTTTTTTTACAAAAAAGGGCAATGTTTTTTAATTTTTTTTGGTCATTCTTTTGAGTCTTGTAGGTCATTTTTTTGTTCATTCTTTTTTCCATTTTTAGTCTTCTTAAGAAGCAAGCTCAAGAATCTGGTTCTACTTCACTAACACTACGTTCCTCTGACTCTGTTTACTCATTGCATCAAGAATTCGTTGTTTCAACTCCAAAGAAAGATGTTGCCGAGCTTAGCGACATAGAAACGGTGTCAATATTTTTTAATAAATTCCATATTTGTTTATTTCTTTTTTATATTTAATTTATTTTTTATATTCTGATTAAAACAATGATCAATATATTGTTGGATTGCAGGTAATGTGTTGTGTTGTGGTTGGAACTATAAAAGTTGTGCAACAAGGTTCTGGTTGGTTTTATGTTTCTTGTAGGAAATGTTTCAGGAAAGTGCAAACTAAATCAGAGTATTTACAAACTGCTGCAAAAGTTTCTGAAGAAATTCTCGATTTGCCTGTTACACCTTTTGTTTGTCCTAAATGCGATTGTCAATGTAAATCTATCTCAACAAAGTAAGATAAATTGTTTATTTATATTTTTTTAACATTACAGTCAACTTATTGTAAGGTATTTATTTCAGGTTTAAGGTTTAAGTCAGAGTTCAAGATAAGACTGGTAATGTGTCCTTTATGTTGTTTGAGAGAGATGTGTGCAGTATTGATGGTTCATCTGCAAGTGATTTAAGAGAAAAACAGTTGAAGCTTGATGATAGTGAAGGCTTTCCGCAAGAGTTATTTCGACTATTAGATAAGCTTTTGGCTTTCAAGATTGAAGTTTCAGAATACAATCTTAAAAATAAATACCTTGAGTACACTGTTCAGAAGATATGTGATGATCCTGCAATAATTGTTGACTTGGTTATGGGCAGTGATTATGAAAATGATAATGCTGGAGAGGTATTTATTACTTTTCGCTTGTGTTCTTAAATTTGAAATTTACAAAGATTTTGAAGTTCATTGTTATTTTTTTCATTTTTTTTGTTTGATCACTTATTAGGTTAGTCAGGATGATGGTGAATACGAGTTGTCAAAGGTGAGTATACATTTTTGCAACTTCTTTAAGCTATCCATAGAGTTTGTTTACTTCATTTTAATAGTTCAGTAGTATTTTGTTATTTTTTTCAAGGATGTTTTTTGTATTGCTACCGACTCTTCCGTCGATGAAGTTTTAAAGGATTGTGTTACAAGCCCTAATGGAAAAAGGAGTATTGAAGATGATGATATTTTAAATGTTGATGACCTATCATCTACTACCAAAAGAACACGGAGAAGATTATCTAGGATGAAAAATTATGTAGTTATAGAGTAACAGGTTGTATGAAACTTTAGTAGAAAGTTTCATTTTTTGGCATGTTTAAACTTGAACCATGTGTATGCGGTTTTACCAGAAGATATTAATATTTTAAAACATGCCAATTCATTTCAAGTCATCTTTTTTTTACCCGAAGTTTTTAATATCAATATTATTTATCATTACTTTTTGTCTAAACCCTTTAGTGTTTTGTTTGTAAACTTTGTTTGTTGAAGTAAATATTGGCCATTTAATTAGGATTCAGATGTTTTTAATATTGATCTCTTATCAAGTACATTATAAATATTTCAAATTCCCAAAGTACTCTCGAGAAACAACTATTAGCAAACATGTTTTTATTAATAAGGTTGAAAGTGAATGTTTGTATCATAATAATTTGCTATTCAAAGCTCTCCCGTTTCATTTAATATGAAAACGTTTTAATCATAGTTTTTAACTTTGATATATTATCAGAAATATAACATATGTTCTTATAAAAAACATTCTACTATAAACAAACAGATTTTTTATGAAATAAGTTCTTTAATCCTTGACAGATATTTATTCTCAACGCTCAACTGTTAACTAAAGTTCAGTCTTCACCTTTTTGATTTCTTTGATGGTCTGTTTAGTAAGATTGGTTGCTGAGGAGCTACGCTTCTGTTGAATCCTCTGCTCAGTAGATTGCTGCTCATCAGGATAAATTGGTTTTTTTAGGCAGAGTTGGATCCTTTTCTCTGTTTATCTCCAGTAGTTTGTAGGTTTCTACCAAAACTAATTCAGACCATCTGGCAACATATCTCATTTCACCGTATTTTGCCGCAACTAACTCTTGTCTCATTCTCTTCAATTTTAAAGCTCTTTTAGATTTACTTTCTTTGTCCGTCTTCGAGTCAGTTGGATTTTTTTTCTGATTGTTACGGTCTTTAAGCAATTCTTCAATTTTGTATATTTGAGCCCTGAGTTCTTCAGAAGACCAACTAGCAAATTAAGATTAATATATTTTATATTGACAGATGATATACTTATATTTATTATCTTTAATTACATAAATAAAAAATCAAACAACCTTTTCATGTTCAAATTATATAAACCATAAATTCAACAATGATTTATAATACTAGTCAGGTGCCCGCGTGTTGCGGCGGGAAACAACATTTAGTTAACATGTGTATTGTGTGTTATACTTTAAGTAATTATACTGTAAAACTTAAATTTAAGAGGTCAATAAGAAATGTATTATAATATAGTATAGATGATTTCAGTTCATTTTCGTTTGTTTTCGTTTTGGTTATTGCTTAACCATAACATATCATTTTTAAATTTAAAAAACTCTAGCTTTACTATACTCAAATTAAAGAGAAAAACATGTTCGTTTGTACGGTGTAATAAATATTACAAAAATATTAACGTATAAAAAAATTATGGACATTTAAAAATCGTGGGGGTAGTTGGTTAAAATAAGGGTGAAAAGTGTAATTGTTATTTAAATAAAAAAAATTAAGTAAAGTTGAGGGAAAAATGAGTAAGTATTGTATTAAAGACATATTTGCCCTCAAAAAGTAGTTAACATATGCATTGTGTGTTGTACTCTAAGGAATTATGTTTGTAAAACTTAAATATTAAGAGGTTCTTGTGAAATGTATTATAAGATAATATAGATAAAAAACCTAAATATCTCATGTTCATATTTCTACAAATATTGTTAAATAGTATTTCTTTTTATCTTGGAATTTCTATTTAAAAAAAAGAAAAAGAATTTGAAAAAATTTTTTAGTGGGAAAATAAACGAATTAATACGGTGTGTATCCAAGATTAATAAAAGTTCATTGTAATTAATAAATTCATTATAGTTAATTCACTGCAGTTAATAGATTCATTATAGTTATTTGATTTTTTCTACTATAAAACTCGATTTTCATTTCTTTGTATAGCACACTATTCAAACATATTTTCTACAACTATATAGATTTATCTGTGACACCCGGCATATTTGGCTTAAACATTTTAGTAACACCTAAGTCTACCTTATCGGTAAACATTTATAAACGAACTTAACTAGGTTAGTTGAGTCGGGTCAAGTTAGGCTTGTCCAGGGTTCAATGATCTGGAGGATCATTGGGAGTCGTTTTGGGAATACACTAGTACCGGGTCCTGTTGTTTGTGAAATTACATAAACTAATTAAGTGTATGTGTAGATTAATTGTCGTGTGGTGGATTATATGCATAGATGTGTTTAGACGATGTGTAGATAATCATCCATGCTTAAATATGTTAAACATAGACTAAGGTTGCATGCTCATATGTTAAGGTGCGTTAAAATGCGTTAAACACGACAAATTGGAAAACTAGAAAAACATAAGTCCTGGTTCGACCACATCGAGTGGGCGAACCTGGAAAATAATTATGGTTCCACCCTTATCAAAGGGGCGAACTTGGAATGTGGAAATGAAAAAGTTTCATTCGACCAGAACATGCACATTCGACTCTGTGAAAGGGGCGAATGTGGGTACATTCGCCCAGGTAAAAGGGGCGAATGTGGACTAGTATAAATACCAAACTTTGTCATTTTTCACCGTTTCACAAACCCTAACCGTCTCAAAACACTCTCAAACGATTTTAATCACTAAGGAAGTAGTTTTTGCTCTTAATTTTTATAACCTAACCTATCAACAACATCTAATCAAGAATCCAAGGTGTGTTCTTAATCCTAAACCTTATTCAAGTATTTTAATTCGTTTTTATCTAACCCTAAATGTCCAGATCTGTTATAAGGATGTTTTTGTTAATAAAAACCTTTTAAACATCTATCTAAACCTAAACCCTATCATCAAACATAGGTTTTCATATCAATAAACATATGAAAGGTTATAATTAGATAGATGATGATATCAAGTCTAGTTGAATCTAGGGCTTCTTGCATGTTAGTATTATCAATAAAATGGTTAGGGGTTTTCGATTACATGATAAACTGAGCATTTTTAGATGATTATGGATTGATATTGAAAAGTTTCCAAATTGGTTAAAGATTACATGCATGATGTGACACTTCCATAATCTTTGCCATTTTGGGAAAGGGCTGAAACGGATAGGTTTTGGGGCAAAATTGGTGGGGTTTTGTATGGATAAGTTATACATGCTTGACTGCAGTATTTGATAATGTTTCGGGATGTTTTCGGATGTTTTTGAAGCGTTTTTGGAAAAAGTAATCTGTCAGGGTCGAACCTGGGTACATTCGACCGGTCGAGTGGTCGAATGTGGAATCCCAGGGTTGAACCTGGACAGTTTGGTCGAATCTGTTAAGAACGGTCGAAGGAGGCTTTCCAAAGGGTCGAAGGTGGGTTAAAAACGGGCGAAGGTGGATTAATCTTCCTGGTTCGACCCTTCTGATTCAAAAATGAGATTTTTGATACAAACTAAGTGTTTTATGCTTGAACCGTGTGTGTAATCTATGTGTACTTGATTAGTTAGGGTAAGGAGTCACCAACGGGATGTCGGGTCGGTCTAGTGTGTCGGTTGAACACTTAAACACGTTTTAAAACATAATTGGTTACGATCTGGACAATCGGGGACTAGATAACCTTATGGTTATTAGTCGGAACACTTATGTGAACATTTTGATAAATCTCCGGTAGTGGGATTATCAAGGGCTTGGCACTTTACTATTTACTGAAGAACGCAATCTAAGGTAAGTTCACGGCCCCACTTTTACAGCTTTAACTTTTTGGGGAGAAAACATGCGCTGAACTATTTTGGTAACACATGTCATACTATGGTTTTAACTTTGCATTGCTATACGATCTTTTAAAGTCCCGGGGAAAATCATGAATGTGCGGGGATGCACAACGGGGGAAATGTGGATAGATCTATTAGGCGTGACCTGCCCCATTCGTCGGCTTGGAGGGCCGGGCGGGTGCATATTGTCTCGAACTGGTAACATTGGTAACATGCTGAACATTCGGGCTGAACATTGCTAAACATTGCTAACGTGTCTAGTAATGGTTTTCCAATTGTAGTAGTAATAAAACATACGCCTAGCTAACGTACATGGTAACATTGGTATAGTATGGACATGGTAACGCTTTAGTAACTATTTCGGTAACATATTGAACAAACCTGTGAACTCACTAGCATTATATATGTTGACGTCTCTTTGGCATGTTTTTCTCAGGTCGCTAATGTAGCATCAGTTGGACTAGGCGCACGGGTCTGCTTTGGCATCTAGGCTTAGTGGCATATTTTAAATAAGTGTCTTGAACATTTTGGAACACAGTTTGTAATTGATTAAATCTTTAAATGATTCCGCTATATTTTAATGGTTTGATAACCAAGTTTTGAGTTTACGTATTTCATATAGTGTCGTTTATTGTGACCATTGACTTGGATCCTGGTTTGTCATGCGCCTTGCGGTAAAACTCCGCAAGTGGAAATTTGAGGGTGTGACATTATCAATCTTCTAAAAATATTAGCAACATGGATTCCAGCAGCAGCCAGTGGTCTAAAATGTCAGATGTTCAAAAAATCGTTTTGGATTGTTTTAAAGAAGATGAAGAATTGGAGATTCTTCAAGTTATTCAAGGTGCTACACGCATGTTGGAACATCACATATGGAAGACCAGTCTCAAATTGAATCAAGTCATTGCTACTGATGTATCAAGGGAAAGATCGAATGCCTCTTCATTTCTATTGGAAAACTTAAGGACAAATGAAAAGTTTAGTGAGGACATACAAAAAATATGTATGTCCTACAAAAACTTTGTTAAAGAGAAGAACAAGACATTGAAGGAATTGTTGAGTACCACAGAATAGTTATTTAAATGTATTTTATATTTTTATGGCTATAATTATAATTATAATGAAAATTTTATTTTATATATTGTCTTTTTTATTTAATTGTTTATACTTATATGATGAAAAATAGCGATTAGAATATATCAATAGTCAATTGTTAAACTGAACATATGATTGGTATTTAGCAAAAAAAAAAAAAAAAAAACCATTATAATATATGTGATGTCATTGTTAGTAAGATCTGTTTAATGCAACAACTGCTTTGAAAGAAACCGTTGAATTAACAACTGTTTGAATCAACAGTTTTTTACAAACAGGTGTTTTAAAAAACATGCTTAATTGATATAATGAACAGAGTTGCGAAACAAAAAGATGTTGAACTACAAACCGTTGAATAACAAACGATCTATTGCCTCAGTATATTATTATTAACTGATGTTGTGAAATGAACAGACGTTACAAAACTTTTAACGATAGATTGAGTGTTTTAGAGGGTTTGCTCTGTTGATTTGCCACTGCCTACCAGATAGCAGATAAGGCTTTGCCGAGTCCTCCCGTGTGTTTCCACACGGGATCTCGCCTAGTATATAAATGAAAGCAAAGTTGGGACACATGTCATTATATGAGAGCATAGTTTTTGTTTTTCCCGCTCATTTGGACACTTGTCAATTGAATAATGCAAGTTCAATTTTATTCAAACTCTCATTAAGCCACATAGCACATCTATAGTATAACTTCAATTTTATTCAATCTCTCATTAAGCCACATGGCACATCTACTATTAAATTATTTTTTTTCTCTCATGTGTAGAGCAAATGCACTTTCCCCCATTATTTTTAAACATTAATAACTTTTTTAAATGTCATTTTTTTTTGAAAAAAAACTGCACCAAATTAACGAGCGTTTTATTATCTTTCCAACGAATACCATATTGCTATACAAAAAACGGAAAAAAACGAGCGTTTTATTATCTTTCTAAATCAAAAAGTAAACCATCTGTTGCAAGCAAAATTTGTTTACTAAAGTCTATTCCAGAGCAGTGAGTCTATTAAGGAGATTTGTCAAAAACAGCTATTGCTTCAAACATATGATGCTTCAACAGTTTGCTTGTAATAGCTATTTGAAGCAAACTGTTGAAGCAACATCTGTTTTAAGCAACAGCTGTTTCAGACAAATCTTCTTAATAGACCTACTGCTCTAGAACATACCTTATTAAACAAACTTTGCTTGCAACAGATGTTTGAATTCTTGCTTTGGTATTTAGTAAACAGACCTTAAAAATGATATAGACTTCCCGTGCATCGCACGGGATTTCACCTAGTATTGTTTATAAAGAAAGCCAAGCTTTATGTTATAAAGTTACATCCTTACTTGATTAAATTATACTAATTTAAGATTTTAATATATATATATATATATATATATATATATATATATATATATATATATATAGGGTAGGGATCATACGAGAACCAACTTTAGGGAGAAAACCAAAGAACCAATGTGAACAGGGGGCATTATTCTAAATATCCAATTAAATTAACAAAAAAAGAACCTCTTCATCAACAAATTACCTTCTTCTTCTTCTCTACTTCACAATCTCCTTCTAATTTCCAGAACATTCTTCATCAACAATTACCTTCTTCTTCTTCTTTTTCTTCTCCACTTCACATTCCCCTTCTAATTTCCAGAACATTCTCTGCAAATCTCTTCATTATCAAGACCTAGTATTTGATCCCATTGCTCGTTGCCAGCTGTTGATATATAAATAACAGATTATTATTATTCACACACACTCTGAACACACACAGAGATCGAAATCAAGATTAATGGCATCATCATCACCATCGTTGCTTCTTCACATTTCCAGCATCACTACAATCATCACAACCGTCATGATAATAATCTCTATGAAGCAAACCCTTTTTCAACTGAAGATCTGTCAGCTAAATCCTCACAGATATTGGTTCAATCGAGTTTTGATGGTTTCGAACGTCCAACGGCGGTATATGGTATTGAAAATATGGAAGCTGGTCGGTCTGTGGTTGTGGTGGCGTACTGATCTCACTGAATCCCTTAAATGGATGAAGGGTAATTTAGGAAATTTATATCATGATTTTAAAGTAGAGGTTCTCGGTAGTGGTTTGTCAGAAGTCTGTGATTTAATTTTGGATTCGTTAATGGTCACTTCTGGTAATAGTAGTCTTGTTGGAGTTTCTTTAAATGAGTTGATGACGGTTATTCATCCATTTTGATTTCACAAAGGGATGGAGTTCACAGGTTTCGGATGGAAGTTTCTGGATGCAAACATGAAACGGTTTCTGCTCGTTGGATTTTTTCCTCTGATTTCATGGTGATTAACTTGTTGAACATCGATTGAGCTTTCTCTTCGTTAGGAGCCATGGTGCAATTGGACTGGATACAAACCCTATCTTGATTGTGTTGATATTGAAGGTATAGTATACTTATTTTATTTATTTTTTATACCATTAAGGTTGTTTATTAGTTAATGCACATGTGCATAATGTAGTTGGTAATGATGAAATTGATGTTAACGCCCATGTGCATTAAGACTGTTATCACTAATGTCATTAGATATAACGCACACGTGCATATGTTGTGGTAATTAACAAAGTAATGTTAATGCACATGTGCATTAAGATTGAAATTCAGGTTTTCTTATATTTTTTTAATATTTGTAGTTAAATAATGGGAAAAAATCGAAGAAAGTAACATTTGTATTAGAATAGAGGGAGAAATGGTCAAAAAAGTTGTCGGGTGCGATTGAAGATAATGACATAACCGTTGATCAGGAAGTAAAATCAGGTTGGTATTAGTTATTTAGTCCATTTAGAAAGATATGCACATGTGCATATATGTATATTTTTCATGTCAAATGATAATTGTTGTTTGTTTAAACACACGAACTATCCCATATGCAGATATAGAAGTAAAAAGAATAATACGAACAAGGTTAAGTAAGCGAAAACATAGTGAAATGGTGAATAATGATGGTATGTGTTGTGCACAATGTTTAACATACATAGTTGAATATACACATATGCATAATTATGGATGAACATGATATATAGTTGAGTATACACATGTGCATGCAGATTCAGGTACCAGAAAGAAAAAAACTGTCAAGCGATGTTAAAACGATGGCAAGAAAGTCAACCCAAAATGAGGTTATAAAAAAGGACAAGTTGCGTTTGATACGAACACTACCACACCACATCAATTTTGGTTGGGGATCAACAAATTCTCGAATAGACAAAAAAAGGCGTGGTTATAAGAATGGGATTTGGAAGTATTTTGCATATAAAAATAGGTGGTTCACAGACAAAGTTGGCACACTACATTGTGGATAATTTCTTAGGTAGGTGGTCGGTGGTTTTATGGTTGGTAGATATTATAGATTTTGGTGTTATCGTTTTGTTTTGGTGTTTTGATGCGTTTGACAAAAAGTAATGTGTAGTTGAATGATGAAAGCAATTGGGTACAAAAAGTTTGGTAGTTGGATGATGTTGAATGCAACTATGAATATTTTTTGTAGGTATTATATGGTAGTTGTTGAACTAATTATATTGGTGATTTGTTTATTTTTTTAGCGTATGTAAATTGGTATGATAAGAAGATTGTCATATGCATGTGGGCATAGTTATAATTAAACCCCCAACCCCAAAAAAAACATAAACCCCCTACTCCATGCACACGTGCATTTAGTACACTTGTCTTATTTATAATTTTTTATATAGAGTTTCTTTTATTTTATTCATATTTGTTGTCATACACGTGTTTTATTTTCAATTTATGTTATAATATGCATGATTAAACACTTGACGAGTTCGAGTGTATTGTATATCTCACTTTGCGTCCATTTAATGATCATCGAATAAAATTTGTTACCCCTTATATATTTGTATCGCGTCCATTTAATAATCATTTAAGTATGGTAATTGACAATTCATTCAAAAGTGCGATTTAATAGTGAAATGCACATGTGCATACGGTGTATTTCTGTATATATAACATCAAAATGCACATGTGTATCAGGGATGACGCTATATGACGTCATATCAGCCATTTTTTTTATTTTTTTCGAATTATTAATGCAAAATAAACATTTTGGTGTTTTTACTTTTTTTTATTTTTTTATTTATTTAGGTTATGTAATTTTTTTATTATTATTTTTTTATTTTTTGATGGAGGGGTTTTTGTAGACACCCTTCATATTTACAAAAATGTCACCTTTTCACACTGGTTCTTTGGTTCTCTCTCTAAATTGTGGTTTTTAAATGATCCAGATTTTATATATATATATATATATATATATATATATGGTAAGTTAGGGTACAAAAGGTGTGTTTTGTGAGAAGGGTAAGAAAACCTATGGTTGTGACAAGTGACAATACTTATTTTTAATGACATGGGTATTTAGATAAATTACATACTAATCTTATTTTTAGGAAATATCGTGATATTATTAATTTTGAGAGATTATAGGAATCACCGATCACATATGTATTATGATTATTAATCAAAAAAATTCAGATCTACGTTTTTATTTTCTTTTTCTTATGTATGTGTTTTATATGTATATCAATATTATATATCTAAATAATTAACAATCTTAAATGTGACAGGCGTATCCTATGTGGTGGTATGTGTACTCATTGTTTATGCCACATTGCCACGTACAAAAACCACTGATGCATACTCTTCACTTTCATTTTACATCTCATCTTTAGACAACAACCCATGTCTCATTATCTCTAACTCTCTTTTTTCTTCTCTCTAATCGCTATTATATATATATAATATAATCACTATATACAGAGTTTACATCAACCATTCTTGCCAATTGACACCTTCCTACTCTAGCCTTCAACAACATTCTACGCTGCTCCCATGAACCATCGGATGTTCTATACTTAAATTCATTTTTTATTAAGAACATTCAACACATTGTGTTATATATTCATGTTAAGCAAAAAATAAATATATAAAAAATGTGTTTTATACTTAAACACATATTGTTAACAACCCAAATAAACGCTGAGTACAAAACTCATTGTGTTTTATATTCGTGTTTAGCAACAAATGTAAAACATATTGTGTTTTATATTTAAGTTCCTTATTGGTAAGAACATTCAAAATAAAACACATCTTTACTAACAACCAAAATAAATGACAAGTAAAAAACACATTTTCATACACAATCAGTAACCCATGATCAGAAAACACACTAGATTGTACAAATCAGACAAAAAACATCTTTATAAAACGTCGTTTGTATGCTATTTCAAAGCGTTGATCAAAATCCATGATCATTTGAGATTCTTGTTGCAGAAATTGGGCTTGTTTTGGGTTTTAGGAAGTGTTAGGACAAAAAGGATTGAGGAAACCACTTCTGTAAACCTTAGTCTAATTCATACTTCTGCAAATATTCTAAGTATAGAACTACTGAAGAAAGAAGACCAAAGTACTGAAGAAGGATTCAACAAGTATTAAAGAAGAAGTATCAGAAGTTCTAAAGTCTAACCAGACAAGTTCACTAAAGAACTACTGAAGACAAACTACTCATTAGTAGTTTGTAATTCATTAGCACTTGTACAAGAATCTTTCCACCGCCTTATGTTTCAGTAGTTTATTTATTTAGTATTACTCTATCTTTTTGTGCAAGTTCCAAGAATGCAACTTGTTGCAACTTGTTTCAGAGTTGCTTTTTGGCAAGGTTCATGTATATGTAAAGTCTATAAATAGATGGGTTCATTCCTCTGTTTTAGACATTGATTTTTATTGAAATAGAAATCCTTCAAAGCTTATTATTGTTATTTCCATTTCATTTATTGAGAATCTGTTTGAGTATTTATTATCATTCACATTCAATAATTAGATTCTCATTAAACATGTCTTTAGTTTTCAAACATCCAGGGGGAGTAATAACTCATGTTGATAGTGTAACTTTACTTACTCATTCCGCTGTGCTAATCTGATTGAACTTGCTAAGCACATAAGTGTTCACTAGCAAGCAATACATCAAGAGCATTACTGATCCAACAATTAGTATCCGAGCGCTGGTTTATCTGATTACCTATCAATCTAACACATTGAAAATCAGACACAGGCTCTTATTGAAATTCAATAAAGGATTAAAAGTTCACTTTTATCAACATCCATCACTTTAAGAGATATTTGACAAATCAATACTCTTTAAAATGGATCCTCATAATACTGGTTCTACCAATAAACCTGCTATGCTAGTTAGAAATGAATACAATATCTGGCAAAGGAGAATGGCACATACATTATCACAGACCAACACTGGTTGCTGGAAATCTGTGATATATGGTCCTCACAAACCAGTAGATATTAATCTTGAAACTAAAGAAGAAATACCAAAAGACCCCAAAGACCACACAGATGATGATTTCCTAAAACTTGAGCTTGATGCTAAAGCTTTCTCTATGTTGACAATGGCACTCCCAAATGAAATCTACTCTAGACTATTACATTGTGATAGTGCGAAAGAGCTTTGGGACTGCCTAAAAGAACAGTTTGGAGGAACTGAAGAGGTGATTGCCAACACCAGAGAAATCCTGGCTCAACAATATGAAAGTTTTGCTCACATAAATGTGGAAACTTTAACTCAACAATTTGAAAGATTCTCCTCATTAATATCTGAGCTAAAATTAAATGGGTAGACCTACACAACTGTTTCTATGCTTCATAGATTTTTAAGGTCTTTACCTGAAAAATGGGAAACATACTCTATAGTCCTTAGATCCTCACCAGACTTTAGCTCCCCCACTCTTACAAAATTGCATGGGAGATTACTAACTTTTGAAAGAGAAATCGATCAAAAGAAGAAACTTCAAAGTTCTGGTAAAACTGCTGATGACTATCTACCAGGTAGTACAACACTATTGGGACAAGATTCACCTACTTGTTCAAATAATTTTGGATCTTTTGACCACATTGGCATAACTGCTGGGATCTCCTCAGAAAGATCATTCCCAGGCTATTACAATGATGAATATTTTCACACCCTCAAATTTCCATTTGCGGAGTTTTACCGCGAGGCGCATGACAAACCAGGATCCAAGTCAACGGACACAATAAACAACTCTATATGAAAATACATAACATTCAAAAGACATAGTTTCGTAAACTAAAAACCAGTAGCGGAAGCATTAGACAAGTTACAAACCATAAACCCAAATGTACCAAGTGTTTGTTACAAAACATGATCTAAACCTAGACGCCAATGCAGACCCGTGCGCCAAGTTCCATTTGTTGCTACCTTAGCGACCTGAGAAAAACATGACAAAAGAAGTCAACATATAATGCTGGTGAGTTCATAGGTGTTCAATAAATTACCAAAGTTACCAAAACGTTACCATGTCCATACTATACCAATGTTACCAAGTACGCTAGCTAGGCGTATGTTTTATTACTACTACGATTGGAAACCATTACTAGACACGTTTAGCAATGTTTAGCATATGTTTAAGCAGCCCGAATGTTCAGTATGATACCGATGTTCCTGTTCGAGACAATATGCACCCGCCCGACCCTCCAAGCCGACGAGTGGGGCAGGTCACACCCAATAGATCTATCCACATTTCCCTCGTTGTGCATTCCCGCACATTCATGGTTTCCCCCGGGACTTCCAAAGATCGTATAGCAATACAAAGTTAAAAACCATAGTATGACATATGTTACCAAAATAGTTTAGCGCATGTTTTCTCCCCCAAAAGTTAAAGCAGTACAAGTGGGGCCGTGAACTCACCTTAGATAGCATTCTTCGGTTACAAGTAAAAATGCTAAGCCCTTGATAATCCCTCTACCAGAGATCTATCAAAATGTTCACATAAGTGTTCCGACTAATAACCATAAGGTTATCTAGTCCCCGATTGTCCAGATCGTAACCAAGTATGTTTTAAAACGTGTTTAAATGTTTAACCGACACACTAGACCGACCCGACATCCTGGTGGTGACTCATTACCCTAACTAATCAAGTACACATAGATTACACACAAGGTTCAAGCATAAAACACTTAGTTTGTATCAAAAATCTCATTTCTGCATCAGAACGGTCGAACCAGTCAGACTAAGTCTCATTCGCCCGTTTTAAGTCTCATTCGCCCGTTTTATGCTTCGTTCGACCGTTTGATGCCTCCTTCGACCGTTTGATCACGTTCGCCCAAATTTTCCCAGGTTCGACCCTGGATTCTCTCCTTCGCCCACCCGATTCGTCGAAGGAGTCCAGGTTCGCCCCTGTTGTACAAATTTTCCTAAAAACGCTTCAAACACATTCGAAACACCTCGAAACATCATCAAACACAGTAGTAAAGTATGAATAACTTATCCCTACAAAACCCCACCGATTTCCCCCAATAATACGTCCATTTCAGCCCTTTCCCAAAATGGTAAGAATTATGGAAACGTCACAATCATGCATGGATTCTTTACCCAATTTGGAAACTTTTAAAATCGATCCATATTCAACTTAAAATGCTCAGTTTGTCGAGTGTTCGATTTTCCTTATTAGTTCTATTGATCATAAATATCATGCATTAAGTCTAGATTCGTTAAAACCCCAAAATACCCACAACATCATCATCTATCCAATTCTAACCCTAAACAACAATAACCTAGCATCAATAACAATCCTATATCATGTTTCTATCATAGATACAGCAACAAATCATTGAACAACACATAACACCACATAATACACAATTTACATATGTTTATCATTATGAAGACCTATGTTTAAATGATAGGGTTTTGGATTAGAAAGATGTTTAAAAGGTTTTTAATTATGAAAACACCCTTAGAATAGATCCGGACAATTAGGGTTAGATGAAAACGAATTAAAATGCTTTAAAAAGGATTTAGGATCAAGAACACACCTTGGGTTCTTGTTTAGATGTTGTAGATAGGTTAGATTATGAAAAAGAAGAGCAAAAACTCCTTCCTTAGTGATTAAAATCGTTTGAGAGTGTTTTGAGACGGTTAGGGTTTGTGAAATGGTGAAAAATGACAATGTTTGGTATTTATACTAATCCTCCTTCGCCCCCTATCAGTGGTCGAAGGTGGCCTCCTTCGACCCTTCCACAGGGTGGAATGAGCCCTGTCTTGGTCGAAGGGAATTCTTTCAATTCCACATCCCAGGTTCGCCCATTTACAAAGGGTCGAACCAAACAAAATTCTTCCTTCGACCACTCGAAGTGGTCGAACCAGAACCCATGTTTATCTAGTTTTCCAGTTTGTCGTGTTTAACACATTCTAACACATCTTAACACATGAGTATGCAACCTTAGTCTATGTTTAACATATTTAAGCATGGATAATCATTTATACATCATTTAAACACATCTATGTATATAATCCACAACACGACCCATAATCTACACATATACTTAATTAGTTCATGTAATGTCACCAACAACGGAACCCGGTACTAGTGTATTCCTAAAATGACTCCCAATGATCCTCCAGATCATGGAACCCTGGACAATCCTAACTTGACCCGACTCAACTAACCCAGTTAAGTCCGTTTATAAACGTTTCTCGCTAAGGTAGACTTAGATGTTACTAAAATGTTTAAGCCAAATATGCCGGGTGTCACATCATCCCCACGTTGAAAGAATTTTCGTCCAGAAAATTGCACAAAGCCCCAAAGTGAAAGAAACAAAAAGAACGAATACGAAAAGAAAATTTACCGGATGTCACATCCTCCCCACGTTGAAAGGAATCTCGACCCGAGATTCATTCCGCTTCAGTAGTAACATGCCATGATTCAAACGCGCGTTTCGGAAAAAGATGAGGATATTTAGCTTTCATCTGATCCTCCCGCTCCCACGTGAACTCCGGTCCACGATCCGAGTTCCAACGAACTTTGACAATGCGGATTTTACTCCGACGAAGGCTACGAATCCTGTAGTCGAGAATCTCGACAGGTTCCTCCACAATGCGAAGACAATCATCGACCTTGATCTCTTCCAGTGGTACAATGAGAGATTCATCAGCCAAACACTTCTTCAAGTTAGACACATGGAAGACGTTGTGCACACTACCGAGCTCCACCGGTAAGTTAAGTCTGTATGCCACCGGTCCAATCCGATCCAGGATTGCGAATGGTCCTACATAACGAGGGTTAAGCTTGCCATGCTTTCCAAAGCGTATGGCGCCCTTCCATGGTGAAACTTTTAGAAGTACCCTGTCCCCAACCTGGAACTCCAAAGGTTTTCGACGGCGATCGGCATAACTCTTCTGACGATCCCGTGCAGCAGCCAAACGGTGACGAATCTGTACGATTTTCTCCGAAGTTTCGTACACAAGTTCCGGACCCGTGAGCTGGCTCTCGCCCACCACGGCCCAACAAAGTGGTGATCGACATTTCCGTCCGTAAAGAGCCTCGAACGGAGCTGCCTTGATACTAGAGTGATAGCTGTTGTTGTAGGAAAACTCCACCAACGGTAGGTGAAATTCCCAACTCTTGCCAAAATCGATAACACATGTCCGAAGCATGTCTTCCAAGGTTTGGATCGTCCGCTCACTCTGTCCATCAGTTTGCGGATGATAGGCCGTACTCATATCCAACTAAGTACCCAAAGCCTTGTGCAGAGCCTTCCAGAAACGCGAAGCAAAACGAGAATCACGATCAGAGATAATAGAAACAGGCACCCCGTGCCGAGCAACCACCTCCTTAAGGTAAAGTCGAGCTAACCGTTCGAGTCCATCGGTTTCCTTAATAGGTATAAAACGTGCCGATTTTGTCAACCGATCAAAAATCACCCAGATCATATCGTAACCACTAGGTGTCCTTGGTAGCTTGGTGACAAAATCCATCGTGATTCGCTCCCACTTCCATTCCAGAATTTCTGGTTGTTGTAGGAGACCAAACGACCTCTGATACTCCACCTTGACCTTTGCACAAGTCAAGCATTTGCTGACATAAGAAGCTATATCAGCTTTCATGTTTGGCCACCAATAAAGTATCTTCAAATCCTGATACATCTTATCGGAGCCAGGGTGAATAGAATACCGGGATTTGTGAGTTTCGTCGAACACAAGCTCGCGCAATCCCCCGAACATGGGACCCAAACACGTCCCGCAAAATAGTGTAAGCTATCGGTCCTGAGTTCAAGATGCTTGTCAGCACTGTGCATAGTCTCAGCCTTAAGGTTTTCCTCCTTCAAGGCTTCCAAATGTGCAGAACGGATTCGGTCAGGCAACGACGAATGAATGGTGAGCTGTAAGGCTCGAACACGGCGAGGATTCGCAGACTCCTTCCTGCTCAAGGCATCCGCCACAATGTTCGCCTTGCCAGGATGGTATTTGATAGCACAGTCATAATCGTTCAGGAGTTCAACCCAGCGATGCTGCCGCATGTTCAACACCTTCTGGTCGAAAATATGCTGAAGACTCTTGTGATCGGTATATACTTCACACTTGGTACCGTACAAGTAATGTCTCCAGATTTTCCACGCAAAGACTACCGCGCCCAGTTCCAAGTCATGAGTAGTGTATTTCTTCTCATGAACTTTGAGTTGACGAGAAGCATAAGCGATAACCTTCCCGCGTTGCATCAACACACGACCGAGACCACGAATAGAAGCGTCACAGTACACAACGAAGTCATCCGTACCCTCAGGTAAAGACAAGATAGGTGCAGAACAAAGTTTAAGCTTCAACATCTGAAATGCTGATTCCTGTGGTTCACCCCAGTCGAACTTTCGGTCCTTCTGGGTAAGAGTAGTGAGGGGCTGAGCGATCTTCGAAAATCCCTCAATGAAACAACGATAATAACCCGCAAGGCCTAGGAATTGGCGCACCTCAGATGGCGTCCTTGGTGCTTCCCAGTCCTTAATAGCTTCGATCTTAGCCGGATCGACATGAATTCCCAGTAAATTAACCACATGTCCTAGGAATTGAACTTCACGTAACCAAAAATGTTAGGATCTGAGTTTGATTGTTTTGATTATGTTTAACTAAGAATGATAAGAGTGATATGAATATAGATGGAAAGTGCAGCGGAATGATAAACTTTTAATCAAAACATGAGAGTAAATGTTTTCTGATCGAATGCTTTCATTTATCTAAAAGATTACAATCATACAAGTACTCCCCCTCAGCCTGATCACACAGTGATTGTTTGTCTGAGAGAATGTTTGTATGTGTGATGCAATAGAATAGTACAAGCACTGTTCTATTTATAGACAAACCTAAACCACTGATGACCTAGGCTGACGTCACCTTAAGACAGTGACCTCTAATGGAATAACAAACATAAAACATCTGCCTATTACAAACTACTGTTACATTGAAAACACTGAAGGTAAACTACTGTTGTAGGAAAACTCTGATGGTCTTGTATCCTCTGCTGGAGCCTAAGTGCTGTTGGCTCCAGCAGTGCTTTAGTCTTCAGTACTTGGATCAGCAGTTGTTCTTCATCAGTGTTTATTCAGCAGTCCTTTGTATCAGCAGTTGTCATAGCAGTTGTTTGGATGGAACAGTTGTTAGAGTCAGCAGTCTTTTGGGAGAAGTATGTTGTAAGGACTGTTTATTGTGTGGATCAACTGTTAGCATGTTTTGACTTTTCAATCATCTGTTCTTCTCCAGGTCAGTAGACCTAAAAATCTCCCCCTAGAATAGATGATGCCAAAACTCAGCTTTATTTACTGATCTTTATTCCTCATCAGACTTTCTCTGATTTGACCTTTGAATTGTAGTTCAAAGTTCAGAGCATATAAGTCTTCTTCATCTCTTTCAAGCTCTAGATTTAGCAATGTTTGAAGATCATTTGCACATAGGCTGTATGCATCATCCATGCTAATTTTCTGAACTCTTCCATCTGACCTGAGCAGAGTCAATTCATGGTTGTCTTTGTTGACTTTCCATTTTAGAATTTTTGAGTCAGTGGATTTGCTGAGATGAACTTTTATTTTGGATGAGTTAGGTGATGGAGGTCTCCCAATGAGTTCCCTGAGTTTCTCTGTTGTAGGATCAGAGAAGAAATGTATCTGATTGAAGAGACCTTCTTTTATAAATGTATCAGCAAACTTCTTCTGATCTTCTTTTGACATTTCTTTCTTTTTCTTGAACTGTCTTCTTGCAGCAGCTGATAGATCAGAAGTTTCAAGTAAGCTGTCTAAGGTAAAAGTCTGCTGGGGTCTCTTCAACATTGGCTCATCAGGATAGACAGATTTTCTAGGTAGGCTAGGATCCTTCTTTCTGTTTTCTTCAAGACTCTTGTATATCTCAACCAGCCTCAGCTCAGACCATTTAGCAACAGACCTCATCTCCCCATAATTAGTAGCTACTATCTCTTGTCTCATTCTTTTAAACTTTAAGGCTCTGGCTGGGTCTCTGCCTTTGCCAAAATTGGGAGTAGAGACTTTAGCTTTGGGGTCTTTGGCCAACTCTTCTATTCTGAGAAGTTCTTCTCTTAGTGCATGAGTGGTCCAGCCAGCAAACTGCTTTTTGGTTGCTTTATATGGCTTGGTTGCCAAGATCTGTTCCAGAAGAGAATCCCTAACCTCCTTTTCCAAGTCAACACTGAGAGGCATGGAAGACATGGAGTTGCTCAGGGTCTTAGCAAAGTCCTCAATCCTTCTGAGTTTGCTAAGCTCTGCTGAATGGATGCCCTGAGTAGTCCTGTCATCCTTCCCTTTGCATCTCTCCTTAATGATGGCATCTGCCTGTTCACCCTTGTATTTAAGATATGTATCAATGTTTAGGGGAACAGGGAAATTTGGGAGAAAAGGGAAAGATATGTCAGATGGCTGTTTAGTATTGTAGAAGGATTGTAATTCCCCCTTGAGTAGATCAAGTTCAAGGGGATACTGAACAACCAATGGTGTAATGGTTGGTGGTGGTCTATGGGATCTGAATTTGGATGTGTGTGGTGAGAATGATGAGAGTGGAATAGCTGTAATAGGGGTGGATTGTGTAGTTGAGGTGGTATTTGGTGATGTGTGTATGTTTTCATCCTGTACAACAAAGGTTGACTTTCTCTTCCTTGTGTACAAGACTTTAGGGGATGGTGATGTGGAAGCAGTGGTTGGATTAACATCTGTTGACCTTTTAGTCGGATCAGCAGATGTTTGGGATTTGGTTGTTGATGTAGGTTTGGGTGTAGGTTTGGTGGTTGTATGTTCAGATGTGTTTGTAGGTTTAGGTGTAGTGGTTTCAGTGGTTTGGGTGGCAGTAGTTTTATCAGTGGTTTGGGGAGCAGTGTTTTGGGTGGCAGTGGTTGTAGCAGCAGTGGTTTTGTCAACAGAGATTTTTAGCTTAGATGGTAGTTTTCTGACATGTCTAGCAGGCATTTTCATCCTTTTTGAAGATCCCACATCTTCAACCTCCTGCTGTTGTTCCTTCTTGAGGTTCACCAACAATTATGCTTTAGCTTCCAAGGTGTCAGCCCTTTTTTTGTTTGGCCTGAGCAACCTTTTCAGCTTCTTTGTTTGCAGAGTTGTCTACTGCCTTGCTTCTATCAGTGGTTTGTTGTGGTGCTGATGGTGTTGCTTGTTGTTGTTGTTGTGGTGCTGTTTGACTAGCCTCTGGTTTGTTGGCAGACTTGGCTTTACCCTTTTTAGAAGGTGGACAACCAAAGGGATCTAGCTTTGGTAGCCTATCTCTGCCACTCTCCCCCTTTTTGGCATCATCAGCCGTGAAGTCATCATTATCTTCATCCCTGAGAATGGTGGTAGGGGCAGAGCCAGTGGTCTTCAGCAGGTGATCTTTGATGGCTTGAATGTCTGCATGTGTATCTTTGTACCTTGCATCCACCATGTTTCTGATTTCAGCCATATATGTTTCATGGGTCTGATCAGCTAGTTTTCTGTGAGCTATGATGATGGGGGAAACGGATTTCCATAGCTCACTGGCTATATTAGTTGTTGATGGTTGACTTTTGGAAAGATCTGCTATTGAACCCAATATAAGCTTGACATCAGATTTGATGTCAGCTACAGAGGTTTCAATTGCTTGAACTCTGTCCGTCAATTCTTGGTATTTTGACCCATCTCCTAAGTTAATAGGATCATCTGAGTCCCTACCAGTGGTAGTTTTACCTGATTCAGTCCTAAGAGGTGAATCGGATGCCCCTTTTTCTTGGTTCTGGGGACTTCCAACTGATTTTGGAGACACTATAGTGGCCTCATCAGTTGTTGCCTTCAAAAAGTCTTAGTGATGTAACCACTGTCCTGAGGTGAGACAATGGTCTCTACTTCAGTAGTGGCTGCTTCATTTGAAAACTCACCTAGAGTTGCATTGAACTCAGGTGGTGTAACCTCCTCTACTGTTTGTGGGATGGCAGATTGAATGTTCTCAGGACCAGTTACTTGTGGGGGTATGCTCTCAATGATAGGTGAAAGAGAGGAACTGGGATTTTCCTGAGATTTCTCAATTGCCTCAAACAGAGGTTGAAAGGTTTGTGGAAGATGATGTGATGGTGAGGGTGGAGGAGTAACAAGAGAATTAGCCCTGGGAGAGGGGCTTGTGATCATATGGTCAAGTGACTCATATGTATCATGATGTGGTTCCCCTTGGCTTACAACATGATCCTTTTGTGAGGATTCATGAGGAGTTTGGTCAGGTTGAGGTATGTCCAACTGTTGTGAGGAAGTAACAACAGTGGTTTCTGGTTGCTTTGGTGGTGCAACAGAGTTATCTTCTGGTACCTCATCATCCAGAAGTCTCATTTGTGGTTGAGTGGTGGTTTTTGTGGTTGGACGTTTTCTTTTGGAAGTGGCTGGTGTGGGTTTCACAGCACTGGATGTAGTGCCTTGATCACCAGGAGCAGTGGGCTCAACAACAGAGGTTTTGACAATAGTTGTTGACTTTGTCCTCTTTGTTTGTGTTTTTGAAACTTTGGACACTTTTGACACTTTTTCTTGGGTGCTTCCACCCAGCATTCTAGTGAAAGTTTCATCAGTTAAGCTTTTCATTTGCATTGCCTCACCCTTTTTGAAAACTTTTCTGGTAAGGCCTTTTGTAGGATTACACTAAGAATTCTTGGGTAAATTAGAAAAGCATTGTTTGACCCAGACTTAATTGCTTTCACATTTGAAACTAGGTCCATAAACAATCCCTGGGAAAGATTGAAGTCAGAGTTTGATAACATGGCATAGCCCAAATATTGCATCCTTAATGGGATTTCATTGAAGGATGTGGACTTAGCGGAGACACATAGAAGGAGGGTATGGAAGAAAAATTTCATGACTGGTGGGAAAAACCTTTTGAAAAGTGTTGACCCAGTCATCTGACCATCATACCCTCGTTCTTGAAACTCAGTGTGAAGCTTTGTTTTTGTGAAGGAGTCCTTACCTGCCAGGTCATTGAGCGAGAAGGTTGTGGATATGAGTTCAGGGGTAATGACGACACTTGTTTCTCCAATTTTGGAAATAATGGAAGTAGGCTTTTTGTCTTGTAATAAGAACTCAGCATTCATCCAGAACTCTTGGAGAGTATCTATGTAGATGGGAGGGTCAGCGGTTAAGATGGGTAGATATTTGGAATTTAGGAGAATGTCAATGGTGGAATGGAATGATGTGTTATCATCTGTTTTAACCAGATATGGGAGACAATTGTGGGTGGCTTTGGCTTGAAGATCCATTTTAATGGATTCCGAAGGTGAAAAGGAATGAAATTTTGAGTAAGGGTTTGAGAGCGAAGAAGACGGTTTCTGTATTTTGAATACAATGAGACAGTGTAACATCTGTTGTGATAAAACAGGGTTTTTATAGGCTCAGGGGAAACCGCTGATGTGGCCAAACCTCTGCTTGTAGGAGCAGACGTGGCAATCATCTGATGGATAAACATCTGGTGGAGAACAGCTGTTTTGGCAAACAGCTGATGGAACCAACTGTTGTATATATATATATATATTTGATTATTATTATTATGTATAGGTATAGTATAGATATATGTAGATAACGAAACAGTTGTTTTATCTGATCAGATGTTTTGAAATAGATTTTTCAACCAACAGTGGATATGAATGAAACAGTGGTTGTTTTATCTGATCAGATGTTTGAAACAGATTTTTCAACCAAAAAGCTATTTTTAAGGAGAAATTTTGATTTTCTGAAACATTTTAATGCTTTTAAAAAAAAACATTTTTGTTGTTTAATCCATGTTTAACATACCAATTCTAGAAATCAGATTTGTAAAGGTAGATGTGTCTAAAGCTTTTGTCAACACATCTGCCAACTGATCTTCTGTTGGAACATGGTGTAGAGAAATCAAACCTTTTTCATAGCTATCTCTGACAAAATGATGTCTGATGTCAATGTGTTTGGTAGTGGAATGAGAGACTGGATTCTTGATGATATTTTCAGCAGCTTGACTATCCAACATAAGTGGAGTCTGTAGTGCAGTTATCCCAAAATCCAGTAATTGATTTTGAAGCCACATGAGTTGGGCTGTACAGCTTGCAGCAGCAATGTATTCTGCTTCAGCTGTTGAGGTTGAAACAGTTGCCTGCTTTTTGCTTTGCCAGGAGACTAAGGCATTTCCTAGAAATTGGCACCCCTCCTGATGTGGACTTTCTTGTGGTGTGACAGCCAGCAAAATCACTATCTGAATAACCTGAAAGCTTAATGTTTCCATTAGCAGGATACCAGATACCAAGTGTGGGAGCACCTTTGAGGTATCTGAATATCCTTTTCACAACAATAAGGTTTGACTTTCTGGGTGAAGCATGGGATCTTGCACAGACACAGGCGGCAAACATAATGTCTGGCCTAGATGCAGTTAAGTACAGTAAAGACCCAATCATGCATCTATAATGTGTATGATCAACCAGTTCATCTTTGTCATCAATAGTGAGTAGCTTGAGTGTACTCATGGGTGTACTACATGGCTTACAATCATTCATCTCAAATCTGGTTAATAAATTTTTTACATATTTGTTTTGGTGAATGAATGTGCCATTTTGCAGTTGTTTCACTTGAAGACCAAGGAAACACTGAAGTTCACCCATGGCACTCATCTCAAACTCTGCTGTCATGAGTTTTCTGAACTCTTCACACATTTGGTTACATGTGGATCCAAAAATGATGTCATCCACATATATTGGAACAATCATTAAGTCTTTCCCTTTCCATTTTAGAAATAAAGTTTTGTCAATTTTACCTCTTGTGAAGGAAATGGATAAGAGAAATGTGGAAAGAGTTTCATACCAGGCCCTTGGTGCTTGTTTGAGTCCATACAGAGCTTTGTTGAGCTTGTAGACATAGTCAGGATGGAATGTGTCTTCAAAACCAGGTGGTTGACATACATAGACTTCCTCCTGAATTTTTCCATAAAGGAAAGCACATTTGATGTCCATCTGATACACCTTTATGTTGTGGTTGACAGCAAAGGCTAAGAATAGTCTGATGGCTTCTAGTCTTGCTACAAGAGCAAAAGTTTCATCATAATATATTCCTTCTTCTTGTTTGAAGCCTTGAACCACAAGCCTGGCTTTATTCTTGACAACAATACCCCTTTCATCAGTTTTGTTTTTGAAGACCCACTTTGTTCCTATAGGACAAACATCCAAAGGTAGTGGTACAAGCTCCCATACTTGTTGTCTTTTAAACTGAAGGAGTTCTTCTTGCATAGCTTCTACCCAACTGTTGTCTTCCAGTGCTTCTTGGTACTTGACAGGTTGTGTGAGAGATAGGAATCCTGCAAAAAGACAGATATTGGAGGATTGGCTTCTTGTGAGCACACCCTCTCTGATGTTGCCAATGATCTGGTCTGGTGGATGAGCTCTTAGGTAGATAAGATCTCCCTGATTTGGTATGATGGCATTTTGAGGTGAAGGACAGAGATTTGGTGACTCTATTGATGTAACATCTGTTTGCACTTCTGTAGTGCCATCAGATGTTTGGAATGGAAGTGGAGGAATGGGTCCAAGTGGTGTAAAAGCGGACTGACTTTTGTCAACAGAGGATTGACTTTTGTCAACAGATGATTGTTCAGTGGATATGAGAGGTGAATCAGTGGTTTGAGGGTAAGACTGGCCAGCAGTGGTTGACTCAGCTGTGACAGAGTTTTGACAATTGTTTTGAACAGCTGCTCCCTCTGAAGCAGAATAGATTTTATAGTGACTGGGGATCACAACATCTGTTCTGTAATCTTGTTGTGGAGACTGTGGAATACCTGCATTGTTAGTTTTAACAGTAATATCTTCAAATTTGAATTTATCTAAATCAAATAGTTCAACAGGATTTGCTGGGATTTTTAGAGATGAAAGTTCATTGAACTTTACATTCAGAGTTTCTTCTATTGTCTTGGTCTTTGTGTTAAACACTTTATAAGCCTTGGCAGTAGAAGAATATCCCATAAAATAACCACAATCTACTTTGGCTGCAAATTTTGAAATGGAATCTTTGAGATTTAAAATGAAACATGGGCAGCCAAAGATTTTGAAAAATGAAATTAATGGTTTGATTTTGAACAAAATTTCATAAGCAGTTTTTTGATGTCTAGGGTTGATCAAAACTCTATTTTGAACATAGCAAGTAGTGTTTACAGCTTCTGCCTAGAAGGACAATGGCAAACCAGAATCTGCTAGTATGGTTCTTGCAGCTTCTATAAGAGTTCTATTTTTCCTTTCAACCACCCCATTTTGCTCTGGTGTTCTTGGGATGCTGTACTGCCTCACAATCCCTTTTGACACACAGAAATCATCCAACTCCTTATTTTTAAACTCTGTTCCATTGTCACTCCTGAAGACTTTTACTGGCAAGTCATATTGTTTTTCAACTTTGGTGACAAAGTCCTTCAATATACCTGCAGTCTCATCCTTGGAATGTAAAAAGTAAGTCCATGTAAACCTAGAAAAATCATCAACTATGACAAGACAAAATCTTTTTCTTCTTAGACTCATGATTTTAACAGGACCAAACAAGTCCATGTGCAACAATTGTAGACATTGACTGGTTTTGGACTCATCAATGGATTTGTAAGAGCTTTTATGTTGTTTCCCTTTTAAACAAGAAACACAATGCTCATCACATTTGAATTCTTTTGATGGTAAACCTCTGACAAGACTTTGTTTAGAGAGTGTATTGATAGTGTTAAGGTTGGTATGACCCAGTCTCCTATGCCACAATTCTGTCTCCTTTGTGGAGGCAGCAGAAAACAAACAGACATTTGCCATAGGATTGTCCTTTAACATATCAACAACATACACATTGCCACTTCTATGAGCAACAAGTTGTGCTTTGCTCTCAGCAATGATGGTATCAATCTTTTTCACCACTTCTGGCCCAATAATCTTGCAAGTTTTCTTTGTGAAGAATGAGCCATAACCTTTGTCACTCATTTGTGAAACACTCAGAAGATTAAACTTGAGATTATCAATAAGATTGACATTTTCAAACTTGAGTTTCCCAGCTTGCACAGTCCCTGACCCCAACACCTTACCTTTTGAATCATTACCAAAGGATATATCACCCCCTCCATGAGCTAAGAAGTCTAGAAGAAGGGCTCTACATCCTGTCATGTGCCTGGAGCCTCCACTATCTACATACCAAAGACTATCTAAACAAGCAGAAGCTCCCTGCACAGCAGTAATGGATTAGTTTTGGTGAGTGTCCAAAGCCAAGTTGGCTTTGGATGGGTCCTCAGACTTTTTAGACTCAAGCTTTGGAAGATGATCAGTGGTTTGAACTAATTTTTGAATCAAGTTCAACAACTGCTGCTGACCATTTGCCAGTGCTTGAATGTCAACACTTGGGGCAACAGTTGTTTGATCACTTCTAGACAGATGATAATACCCATAGGGATTTCTGTTCACTCTTGGTTTAGAGGGTCTCTTTGGCTCCTTATAAACATGTGACAGACTATGACTTGGTGGTTGTCCATGTCCTCTTGGGTATTTGCTTGTGGGTGGAGCATCTGTTACTTGGACATCCCTAGGAGCAGATGTTTCAAGACTTTTAGTAACAGATGTTTGGACAGGAGTGAAAGTCTGTTTGGGCTTTCCTTTTGAAGTACTTACCCCAGGATTTGCAAGAGTTTTAGCTTTGTATTCTGGTATTTTCACATCAAAATTTTTGAGATACAAGCACTCTTTGGTTTTGTGATTCTTTTTCCCACATATTGAACACGTGGCTTTGGAATCACATACACTTGTTCCTTTGTTAATGTCATATGCTTTTAGAAGAAAACAGTTTTTAGTTACATGATTCTTCTTTTCACAGAACTCACAGAACAAGTGGACAGTCTTTTCTTTCTTCTTCCCTTTTTCAGCCTTCTTTTCAGCAGATGTTTGCCTGAGGAGCTGTCTTTCCTTCAGGTGTTTTAAAATCAACAGGTTTAAAATTCTCAAGAGTATCACACTCATCAGACCAGGTAGGTTTAAATTCATACTTTTCATGTTTAGTGAATGATGAGGAACCTTCTGGTTTTTCAAGAACAATTTTCTTACCATTTGGTTCAGTGATTTTAATCTCTTGACCCTGCAGGTTTGTTGGAACTATCTCAACAGACTTTTGACCCCTTTTGTCAGTGTTTCCAAAAGCTGGAGCAGTAGTTTCAAAACCAAAACCAAACTTCACATGACTTTTGGTTTGTTTGTTGAGTAGCATCTCAAATCCTATACATGATTTCACCCATTTCTCACATTCAACTTGGGTGGACTCAAGCTCACTTTTACAACTCTGATATTTTGTTATCATAGTTTGGAGCTGGTCTTTGGTTATGGTTGCTTCATGTTTTAAGCAGCTTATTTCAGATTCCTTTTCAGTTAAACTTGTTTTTAAATCTTTTGAAAGTTTCTCAAATTTAACTTCATCATCTAAAATTTTCTTTCTAAGGTTTTCATTCACCTCTTTGATGTTAGCAAATGCTATTACACATCTGTCAAAACATAAATCCTTAAGAATTTGAGGAGATACCTTAGCAACAGCCATCAATGCACAATCACACTTGCACTCACAATCATCAGATGCACCCCAGGGATCTGAGAGATTCACAACCTCTTCTTCAGGTTTTTCACCTGTAAAAACTTCATCAACAACATCATCAGTCACAACATTAGATTCAGTCACCACCTCCTCAGATTCAACCTCATCTACCATAGCCATGAAACAAAAGTTTTCTGGTTCATTTTCAGCTTTGGCAACTAATGCAAAATTTTCATTTGTTAACTCATCTGGTATACTGCTCCAATCAACAAAGCCTTGTGTAAAGAAGCTCTGTTGACTGGTCTCTGCAGGAGCAGAGGATGGAGCAACAGTCGTTTGCACAGGTTCTTGAGCAACAGGTGTTTGCACATAGTGGATCTGAGGAACAGTGGTTTGGACATACTGGACAGGAACAGTGTTTGAGGACTGTGCAAAATGAGCAGTGTTTTGCACATTTGGTCCACGGGTATTATAGGAATTTTGATAAGTGTTGGTTTGAGGTCTTTGATTTGGATAGGTGATTATAGGTGTACCATGTTGACTCCTACATTCCCTAGCAAAATGACCAAGTCTATGACATTTGTAACACTTTATCTTTGATTTATCCAACCCAACCTTTGATCTGCCAGTTAACCCTGGAAACCTTCTCCCAGTTTTCTTGTAAAAATTGTTAGTTCTTACACTGAGAAGGGCCAATTGGTGCATAATGTCCATTTCTTCCAGATCATCAGGGTCAAAGTATTTTAGGTCATCATACTCAAAGGATATGTTATCAGATGCCTGGATATCACCACCACTTGCTGTGAAAGCATAGTTTGGTGAATAAGAATCAGAGTTAAAACCTGAGTTAAAACATGAAGTTATGTCAATGAAATGATCACAACTCTGATCCTTAATATTTCCAGGCACCTCATCATGACCCAAAAGTGCTGTATTCCCAAATACATAATCATCAGACACTTTTCCAGAGTCTTGGAGCTTCTTTTTCTGGTTAAGCTCTCTCTCATAGGTCAAGAGCTTACCATGAAGCTGGGTCAGTGATAGGTCCTTAAATCCAATCGAGTTTCTCATAACAATAGCAATAGTGTCCCATTTGTCTGGTAAGGATCTTAAAAACCTATGGTTCAGGGTTGAATGAGGGTAAGTAAGACCAAACAATTTTAATTCACTAATGAGACAGTTAAACCTCTCAAATTGTTGAGTTAATGACTCTCCCTTGACATGACTGAATGTTTCATATTGTTGGTTAAGTATTTCACGATTGTTTTCAATAACCTCCTCAGTCCCACCAAATTGTTCTTTCAGGGCATCCCACAACTCTTTTACACTGTTACAGTGTAACAGCCCAACATAAATGTCATTGGGTAGAGCCATAGCCACAATACTGAAGGCTTTAGCATCTAACTCAATTTTCTGAAAATCCTGGTCAGAGTAATTTTCAAGTTTCTTTGGCTCCTGAACCTTGGGATCTTCAGTACTCGGCACCATCGGAACATGTGGTCCGAAGATAACCGATTTCCAACACCCAGTGTTCTGTTGAGCTAGAACATGGCTCATCCAACGTTGCCAGATATTGTATTCAGATCTGACAAGCATCGGTGGCTTGTTGTTCGTGCCAGTGTTATGTGGATCGTGATTGATTGAAGCCATTCTCTCTGATTTTTCAAAAACAAAGTCTGTTTAAAAACGGTTGAATCGAAATTAAAGTAGTACTCTGTTTTAATCCGACAAACAAACGATATCAATATTTTTAGCTGATCTATTTATATTAAATTGATTGATTAGATCGAATTTAATTGACCAAGCTCTGATACCAATTGTTAGGATCTGAGTTTGATTGTTTTGATTATGTTTAACTAAGAATGATAAGAGTGATATGAATATAGATGGAAAGTGCAGCGGAATGATAAACTTTTAATCAAAACATGAGAGTAAATGTTTTCTGATCGAATGCTTTTATTTATCTAAAAGATTACAATCATACAAGTACTCCCCCTCAGCCTGATCACATAGTGATTGTTTGTCTGAGAGAATGTTTGTATGTGTGATGCAATAGAACAGTACAAGCACTGTTCTATTTATAGACAAACCTAAACCACTGATGACCTAGGCTGACGTCACCTTAAGACAGTGACCTCTAACGGAATAACAAACATAAAACATCTACCTATTACAAACTACTGTTACATTGAAAACACTGAAGGTAAACTACTGTTGTAGGAAAACTCTGATGCTCTTGTATCCTCTGCTGGAGCCTAAGTGCTAGCTCCAGCAGTGCTTTAGTCTTCAGTACTTGGATCAGCAGTTGTTCTTCATCAGTGTTTATTCAGCAGTCCTTTGTATCAGCAGTTGTCATAGCAGTTGTTTGGATGAAACAGTTGTTAGAGTCAGCAGTCTTTTGGGAGAAGTATGTTGTAAGGATTGTTTATTATGTGGATCAACTGTTAGCATGTTTTGACTTTTCAATCATCTGTTCTTCTCCAGGTCAGCAGACCCAACAAAAAATCACACTTCGAGAACTTAGCATACAACTGCTCCTGTCTCAAAAGTTCCAAGACTAACCGTAGATGTTCCTCATGATCCGCCTTGTTCTTAGAATAAACCAGAATATCGTCAATAAACACAGTAACGAACTTATCAAGGTAAGGTTTGCAAACGCGGTTCATTAAATCCATGAACACCGCCGGGGCGTTAGTGAGACCAAAAGGCATGACCAAGAACTCAAAATGGCCATAACGAGTGCGAAATGCAGTCTTCTGAATGTCAGCTTCCCTGACGCGCAATTGGTGATAACCGGACCGCAAATCAATCTTCGAGTAGTAGCTGGAGCCCTGGAGCTGGTCAAAGAGATCATCAATGCGAGGGAGAGGATAACGGTTCTTGATGGTCACTTTGTTCAGCTCACGGTAATCGATACACATGCGAAGACTTCCGTCCTTCTTCTTCACAAACAGAATAGGAGCTCCCCACGGGGAAGAACTCGGTCGGATGAAACCCTTTTCCAAGAGTTCCTGCAACTGGCTGGACAACTCTTGCATCTCGGGAGGTGCAAGACGATACGGAGCTCGGGCAATTGGAGTTGCGCCCGGAGTAAGATCGATACCAAACTCAACCTGACGATGGGGAGGAAGACCAGGCAAATCATCAGGAAACACATTGGGAAAATCACGAACCACCGGGATATTCTCGATCTTCTTCTCATCGTCAGTAGAAACGTTAACAAGTGCCAGAATGGCCGAACAACCCTTCCGAAGGTACTTACGGGCTTTCATGCTAGAAATGATACTCAGCGGAGCACCGCTTTTCTCGCCATTAACCGAAAGAGTCTCTCTATCAGGGAGAGGGATCCGAATAATCTTATCGAAACAAACGATCTCCGCACGATACAGCGATAACCAATCCATGCCGACAACGACATCAAAACTACCCAGGGGTACCGGCATAAGGTCAATGGGGAAAGACAAACCCGACAGTTCCAAGCGACATTCCCTAAGGGTGTGTGTCGCTTCGATTTTCTTACCATCAGCAAATTCTATTAAGTACTTAGCCTCTAAAGGTGTGGGTACTATATCTAGCAATCGACTAATGTCCATAGATACGAAACTCTTATCGGCACCAGAATCAAACAAGACAGAAACATAGCGATCATTAAGAAGGAACGTACCAGTAACTGTGTCTGGATCCTGCCTAGCCTCCGCAGATCCAATGACGAAAGCACGTGCAGTCCTGCCTCGGCCGCCGTTGTTCCCATTACCGTTTCCGCCCCTCCCATTATCGCCCTGCTTCAGTTTAGGACATTCACGCTTGAAGTGTCCCGTGTCACCACAGTTATAGCACCCCTGCTTTCCTGGAGTCCCCTGAGCAGCAGGAGTAGGAGCAGTGGCAGGAGAGTGAGTTGGGATGAGTGCGACCCTACAATCCTTAGCATGATGCCCCAACTGATGGCACCGATGACAAGCCCGATCACAACTCCCAGAATGATGAAAACCACACTTGTTGCACTTGGGATGCTTCCCAACATACCCACTTGATTTCTGCCCAGAAGAAGACCCAGATGAATCAAACTTCTTCGCCGGCTGAGATGGCGCTGGCACAACACTCTTCCCCGCACTATCCCACTTCCTCTTGTTCCCTTCAGTAACCTTCACAACAGCACCTTTAGGAGGCAAAACACCTTCTGCCACCTTCAGGTTAGTCATCCGATGAGCTGATCGGACGACTTCAGCAATAGTGGGAAGATTCCTAGCAGCCACCAACCCTGCAATCCCCGGCACTAGCTCAGACACATAGTGCTCGATCCTCCTATATTCGGGTGTGTGCAAATCAAGGCACAACACCGCCAGCTCATTCCTCCTCATAGTGTACTCTTCGATCTCAGACCCAACTATCTTGTAGCTCCAGACCTCATGTTCTAACTTCTGTATCTCCTCTCTCAGACAGTACTCACCTCTCAACAGCTGCACAAACTCCGCCCAAGGCATAGCAATAGCCTCCCCTAACCCCATGTTCTGAGTAGTAGCATTCCACCACGACAATGCAGGCCCCTCAAAAGTCGCAGTAGCATACTTCACCTGGTCCCCAGCAGGACAGTTACACATGACGAACACATACTCAACCTTCTCCAGCCATCGGAGCAGTCCCACCGCTCCCTCAGTTCCAGCGAAGTTATGGGGCTGACAGTCCCGAAACTTCTTACAAGAGCACTGAGGTGGGGGTGGATTGGCACCAACACCACCCATGGCATTAATCCCAGCCTAGAAATTAGCCATAGCCATGTTCACTTGCTGCTGTAGCAAGTTGTTCAGCTCAGCTTGGGTCATGTTGATGTTACCACGACCACCGCCACCGGCACGACCACCGCCGCCAGCACGGCCACTGCCGCCACCACGACGTCCACCACCGCGAGCACCAGACATGATCTAACAAATCAAGAAATCGAGGGATTCAGATTCACTTCTAGTGTCAACCACTAGAAATTTACAAGAGTTAGCTTAGGGACAAATCCAGGACTATACATCCAAACTCGAAGTCCATCGGGATTTTCATGCATTTCAGTTTATTATTTCGTGTGCACCCGAAATGATAAACTACTCTACATGGTCCTCCAGATGTACCCCTAATCCAGACTCCGATCACCGAATATCGTCGCCTAGTAACGTGTTACGATAGGTGCAAGTGTAAGAAGGCATGTGTGTGGTAGAACCAACAAATCAACCCTTTCTCCTTCAATCCCGAAGAAGAAGACAAGAGTAGGTAAGAACCCAAATAAAAGTGGATGATGTAACAGAGAGGTATGATGATGATGTAAGGACACCCCGACAACATTAGTACGTATCCCACAAATAGACTCAAAGTATGTGACCGTCTAGTGTGTGCGACTCGACTATAGACAAGACTCTACATGCAGTCCTAGTTCACTATAACCATTGGCTCTGATACCAATCTGTCACACCCTCAAATTTCCACTTGCGGAGTTTTACCGCGAGGCGCATGACAAACCAGGATCCAAGTCAACGGTCACAATAAACAACTCTATATGAAAATACGTAACATTCAAAAGATATAGTTTCGTAAACTCAAAACCAGTAGCGGAAGCATTAGACAAGTTACAAACCATAAACCCAAATGTACCAAGTGTTTGTTACAAAACATGATCTAAACCTAGACGCCAATGCAGACCCGTGCGCCTAGTTCCATTTGTTGCTACCTTAGTGACCTGAGAAAAACATGCCAAAAGACGTCAACATATAATGCTGGTGAGTTCATAGGTTTGTTCAATAAGTTACCAAAGTTACCAAAACGTTACCATGTCCATACCATACCATACCAATGTTACCAAGTACACTAGCTAGGCGTATGTTTTATTACTACAACGATTGGAAACCATTACTAGACACGTTTAGCAACGTTTAGCATATGTTTAAGCAGCCCGAATGTTCAGCAGGATACCAATGTTCCTGTTCGAGACAATATGCACCCGCCCGGCCCTCCAAGCCGACGAGTGGGGCAGGTCACGCCCAATAGATCTATCCACATTTCCCCCGTTGTGCATTCCCGCACATTCATGGTTTCCCCCGGGACTTCCAAAGATCGTATAGCAATACAAAGTTAAAAACCATAGTATGACATATGTTACCAAAATAGTTTAGCGCATGTTTTCTCCCCCAAAAGTTAAAGCAGTAAAAGTGGGGCCGTGAACTCACCTTAGATAGCGTTCTTCGGTTACAAGTAAAAATGTTAAGCCCTTGATAATTCCTCTACCGGAGATCTATCAAAATGTTCACATAAGTGTTCCGACTAATAACCATAAGGTTATCTAGTCCCCGATTGTCCAGATCGTAACCAAGTATGTTTTAAAACGTGTTTAAATGTTTAACCGACACACTAGACCGACCCGACATCCCGTTGGTGACTCATTACCCTAACAAATCAAGTACACATAGATTACACACAAGGTTCAAGCATAAAACACTTAGTTTGTATCAAAAATCTCATTTCTGCATCAGAACGGTCGAACCAGTCAGACTAAGTGTCATTCGCCCGTTTTAAGTCTCCTTTGCCCGTTTTATGCTTCGTTCGACCGTTTGATGCCTCCTTCGACCGTTTGATCACGTTCGCCCAAATTTTCCCAGGTTCGACCCTGGATTCTCTCCTTCGCCCACCCGATTGGTCGAAGGAGTCCAGGTTCGCCCCTGTTGTACAAATTTTCCTAAAAACGCTTCAAACACATTCGAAACACCTCGAAACATCATCAAACACAGCAGTAAAGTATGAATAACTTATCCCTACAAAACCCCACCGATTTCCCCCAATAATAGGTCCATTTCAGCCCTTTCCCAAATGGTAAGAATTATGGAAACGTCACAATCATGCATGGATTCTTTACCCAATTTGGAAACTTTTAAAATCGATCCATATTCAACTTAAAATGCTCAGTTTGTCGAGTGTTCGATTTTCCTTATTAGTTCTATTGATCATAAATATCATGCATTAAGTCTAGATTCGTTAAAACCCCAAAATACCCACAACATCACCATCTATCCAAATCTAACCCTAAACAACAATAACCTAGCATCAATAACAATCCTATATCATGTTTCTATCATAGATACAGCAACAAATCATTGAACAACACATAACACCACATAATACACAATTTACATATGTTATCATTATGAAGACCTATGTTTAAATGATAGGGTTTTGGTTTAGAAAGATGTTTAAAAGGTTTTTAATCATGAAAACACCCTTAGAACAGATCCGGACAATTAGGGTTAGATGAAAACGAATTAAAATGCTTTAAAAAGGATTTAGGATCAAGAACACACCTTGGGTTCTTGTTTAGATGTTGTAGATAGGTTAGATTATGAAAAAGAAGAGCAAAAACTCCTTCCTTAGTGATTAAAATTGTTTGAGAGTGTTTTGAGACGGTTAGGGTTTGTGAAATGGTGAAAAATGACAAAGTTTGGTATTTATACTAATCCTCCTTCGCCCCCTATCAGTGGTCGAAGGTGACCTCCTTCGACCCTTCCACATGGTCGAATGAGCCCTGTCCTGGTCGAAGGGAATTCTTTCAATTCCACATCCTAGGTTCGCCCATTTACAAAGGGCCGAACCAAACAAAATTCTTCCTTTGACCACTCGAAGTGGTCGAACCAGAACCCATGTTTATCTAGTTTTCCAGTTTGTCGTGTTTAACGCATTCTAACACATCTTAACACATGAGTATGCAACCTTAGTCTATGTTTAACATATTTAAGCATGGATAATCATTTATACATCATTTAAACACATCTATGTATATAATCCACCACACGACCCATAATCTACACATATACTTAATTAGTTCATGTAATGTCACCAACAACGGAACCCGGTACTAGTGTATTCCCAAAATGAATCCCAATGATCCTCCAGATCATGGAACCCTAGACAATCCTAACTTGACCCGACTCAACTAACCCACTTAAGTCCGTTTATAAACGTTTCTCGCTAAGGTAGACTTAGATGTTACTAAAATGTTTAAGCCAAATATGCCGGGTGTCACAAATATAGTCAAACTGCTGATAACATGTGTTTTATCATGGATGATTTAAAAAAGTTCAGCAATGATGGCTTAGAAGAAATAGACATCTTACACCAACTGGCCATGTTAAGTATTAAAACAAACAAATTTTATAAAAGGTCAGGAAGGAAATTTCCAGTACTAAACAGTTCAACAAAAATTGGTTTTGACAAGTCTAAAATTCGATGTCACAAGTGTCATAAGTTGGGACACTTTGCTAAAGAATGTAGAGGCTCTAGCTATAACCAATCTCAGTCTGGAAATCAGTTTAACCCTAGTTATAACAGGAATAATGGAACACAGGGGAGTACACATTTTGTACAGGCACAAGCTCCACAAATCCAATATGTTCCACAAGTACAATATGTATAGATGACTGCTCAACAGATGCAGAGCCAACAATCAATCCCTCCCATTCCAGCTGCTCAACAACCTCCACAGACTCAGCAACCCTCACAACAAAGCTTGTTCACCTCAGGATATGTTGACTGGAGTAGTCTTCCTTTTGACACTACTGAGTGCAATCCTGATGCAGACAACAAAATGTTTGACATCAACTGGGGAGAACCTGACAATGGCATTAAGAACTTTGCCTTAATGGCATTGGAGGGCTGCACCTCAAAATCTGCCCTGTCTCAGGTATCAAAGGAATCTATAACAAGACTTTGTTCAACTTCATGTAAAGAATCTTTTGCTCTCATAAGAGAGACTAATGTGCACTTACAAGGCAAAGCAAATAACTCTGAGAGAAAATTCACTCAGATGAAATGTGATTTAGAAAGAAAACTTGGTGCAAAAGCAAAAGTAAATTAACTAATAATGCTATTGAAACCCAAGCACAACTTAAAATCATGATAGATGACCTAGGAAATGTCAGAAAAGAGCTTGCTGACACCAAGTTTACTTGTGAAAATGGGTAGAATCTTGTAAAGGGTACCAACTGCTGCTTAACAAACAAAGTGCTTCAAATGTTAGGTTTGGCATAGGGTACAATCACACTGAAACACCAACAGATTTTTCCCCCAAAACTACTGAAGATGGGAGAAAAATTGTTTCAGGTGAAACTTCTGAAGAGAAAGAATGCACATCTTTCCATGAAAACTTTCTAAAAACTCACAAAGAAAGTTCTTCAGAAGTACTGATAAAATCTGACTTTAAGCCATCAGTAGTTTCATCTACATCAGGAATTGAGAACCTGAAAACTACTGATAACCTAAAACAAATCAAAACAGTCAGAAATTTGCCTTTAAATGAAAAAGAAAAGGCAAAAGAATGTGAAATCTGTGGTCTGTTTAACCAAAAGACAGATTGCAGATATAGAAAAGGAATTCAGTACAACAAGAAAATTTCACAACTGGTTGTGGGAAAACAAATCAACAAATGATTTTGAAGAAACTTTTTCTCCAAGAAACAACAACCAGCAAACACATTTTCTCAGAAAAATATAAAATCTCAACAAAAATCCTTTTCTCAAAATTCTCTTTCAGTAGTAAGACCTACATCATGAGCAGTTTCACAAACTGCTGAGATTAAAAATCTCATGCATATGGTAAAACTACTGATGACCAAGGTTGGTGGTAGTCCTCAAAAGGATACCACCTTTGCTCTTAATGAAAAATCCATTGCCAAAAAGACATGGATTCCTCAACCTGGTCAAGAACAAACTGTTAATGTTCTCAAGAGCAAACCCAAAGCCAAACTGGCTTGGGTTCCTAAATCTAACTAATTTGCTATTTTATGCAGAGGGTCTCAAGAGGCTTAAATAGCATTTGGTATGTTGACAGTGGAGGCTCAATGCACATGACAGGATGCAGATACCTGATAAAAAATTTTATTACTCAAAGAGAAGGATCTGTATCCTTTGGGAACAATGCCAAGGGATATGTGCTGGGACATGGCAATGTCTCCTCTGGCAAAATACAGTTTGACAAGGTCAATCTGGTTGAAAACCTTGAGTACAACTTACTAAGTTTGTCTCAAATGTGTGATAAAGGATATTCTTCCTTTTTCACAAAGACAGCATGCAAGATCATATCACCAGAAGGCCAGAAGTTGATAGAGAAGATCATTGAAGATCATACTTTGTTGATAGCCAAAAGATGTGGCAATATCTATGCAGTGGACATTGAAAAGGACAAAGTACTGAACAACACTGCCTGTTTCTTCTCAAAGGCATCAACTTCAGAGACTGATCTCTGGCACAGGAGACTTGGCCATGTGAACTTTAAAACCATAAATAAAGTCACAAAAATGGGCTTGGTCAGAGGTCTACCCTTGAAAGTAGACCAGTGTCAAGAACACTATGTATCCTGTTTAAAGAGAAAGCAACATAAGTCCTCCTATAAGTCTATTGAAGAATAAAAAACAACTGCATGTCTTCAACTACTCCATATGGACTTATTTGGGCCAGTAAAAATCATGAGCCTTGGTAAGAAGAAGTACTGCTTAGTCATCATTGATGACTATTCAAGATTCACATGGGTATTCTTATTATTCTCCAAGGATGAGGCAGCTGAACTCATCAAGTTCTTCATTCTACAAGTAGAGAAACAATATTCTCTATCTGTCAAAGCCATTAGGAGTGATAATGGGACAGAGTTCAGGAACAAAACTCTGGATGAATTCTGTTTGTCTAAAGGGATTATTAGACAATTCAGTGTTCCCAGAACTCCTGAACAAAATGATGTGGTAGAAAGGAAGAACAGGATATTAATTGAAGCAACAAGAACCATGTTAGCTGATTCAGGCCTACCATTGTATTTCTGGGCTGAAGTAGTTAACATTGCATGTTAAGTTCAAAATAGAGTCCTTGTCAACAAGAGACACTCCAAGACTGCCTATGAAGTTCTTCATGGCATGAAGCCCCTTATCTCCTTTTTCAGGGCTTTTGGATGTCAATGTTTCATTCTAAACATTAAAGACTATATTTCAAAGTTTGCTGCTAAAGTTGACTCAGGTTACTTTCTTGGTTATTCTTTCACTAGAAAAGCCTACAAGGTTTTTAATTCAAGAACCAAGATAGTAGAAGAAACACTGAACGTCAAGTTCAATGAGTCAAAACATACTCTTATTCCAGCACATCCTGCTGAACCCTTTGACCTTGACTGTAACATCGCAAAATTTTCTCCAAAATTTTAATACATAAAAAGCCCTTATATATATATATATATTTTATTACACCTTTATCATTAATATTATACAAATGTGCCTAAGTCTTTATTTATCCTAACTCACAACTTATATACATACATAAATGTATATAAATAATAATGATAATAATAATATGATTCTAAATTCTTTTTTTTTTTCACATACAAGATTTTTTTTTTTTAAAATAAAGCCTTGAGTCAAATAGTCAAAGTCCTAGTCAAAGTCTTAGTCAAACAGTCAAAGTCTTAGTCAAATAGTCAATTCATCATAAAACCTTACTTTATGGTGTTGACCAATTTTAATGGCTAATTGAATCCAAAACTAGTATAAAAACCCACCTATGACCCATTATACTTTGCACCTCTAAATCGATTGTTTCAATCCGATTAAACTTTCCCTCATACCTTTCTTCTATAGTCTGTTACTTCTACAATTGAAGCTTTGATTATAAGCTCTTGTAATTGGCGAATTGGAAGCTTGATATTCTTTCTTTTTCGTTTTCTTCAATTTGGACTAGCTACGTTGTTGAGTCTTTGGGATTCGCCTCGCATACATTCACAACACATTATTCTATTTTTTTTACGAGACATAACATTTTGCTAAGGTGATTTTTACATAGCCCCTTTTCTATTTATCATCATTTTTGGGGTGAAACATGTTACAACAATATTTATGCAATTCAATCATCAATGTGTCTATGTGTATTTCTATGTTGCATTATGTCTTGAACATGACTAGGGTAAGCACAATTCTAGCATAAACATTCATCAGCCAAACAGTATACATTGATAGATCTATTGGACTGACAATCCCACCCGGATACGTGCCTCCTACAAAGGTAGCGTGGGTGTTTGTTACTGCAATATAAACGAGTGAACCATGAGCGTATGGGATGTACCACAATACAACAGTCATAATGGTTGATTATGCACTCGATTTACTTCTAGTATGTTTTCGCATATGGACTAGATTGCCATGACACATGAATTGCACAACAATTTTATTCGATTATCAAAACCTATGTAATTCTCACCAACTTTTGTTGACCCAAAATATTTTCAACTTAACATGTTTCAGGTTCTACTTGCTTGAAGATTTGAATTAATGCTTGAAGATGTGTGCATAGTTTTATTCAATTTGATGTACGAATTCTTGTAGAACAATTGTATGTAATTTATTTAAATCATATAATGAAATTTATTATTTACCATGAGCTACTGAACAATCATCAATACGTGACATCCGATGTTTCCGCCATCGGTTGGGGTGTTACAGATTGGTATCAGAGCCATGGTTATAGGGAATTAGGTTATTAGAAAAATAATCTAGTCTATAACCATAGGATTTAACCAGTACTTGCTTCTTTTACTTGCTATTCTCTATCTCCCTCCTACTTCTTATCCCTACTTTCATCCTTACAAGAAGGTTGCTCTCCATCACTGGATCTACTCTCAAACTAAATGGACAAAATCCTCATGTTTAGCCTGAACCACCTTGAGATCTCGTCGAAGTTCTAGATTTTAATAACGAACACGTGCAATCTGGAAGGGTGAACGCCTGTATTCTGAGTCTTCTGTCTAGGCTGGCATTGCGCATATATCCCAATCAGACGAGGGACCCGGATGCCTACCTGGGAATTCTCGGGATGAGTGTTCACTTATAGGCTAAAGCATGTCTTCATATGTTATTAGAATTTAGAATCTTTGATAAGTCAACGTTTTCGTTTATTCGTTTTAATTAAATGAATAAATGATTACATTCCTTATATTACCTCATTGTCCTTCATTCAACCCATATCTTATTGAACATTCATTACCCAAATCACTTCCGTAACCGATGCCCTAAACTAAACAGAGATCAAGATCCTCCAGCTACCTAACCGCTAGTCTCACCATTTGACTATTGGTTGCTTTTATTCTATGTATTGACGCTATTTGATTCAAGTAATAAAATATTTGTCTGAGAGTTGTTACATGGTGCATGATTGTTTGAATGTGAACTAATTATATAAATCTATACAACTACAACTCATATACTGTGCTTGTTATACTTGCTTGCATAAACATGTTATCAATTTGCAACCTATGTGTATAATAAATGCTGCACTTAATAGAGGTCATCATGCCTTTTCAACAGTCGGGAGAGGCCCTACAACCTGCTCCACGACTGGTGGAGGCTATCGAACCTACTCAACGATTGGTAGAGGTCATTATGCCTTTTCAACAGTCGGGAGAGGCCCTACAACCTACTCCACGACTGGTGGAGGCTATCGGACCTGCTTAACAATCGGTGGAGATATAGAAGGACGCAAAACTTTAATGTAAGGTAAATTGGTGATTGCGGTCCGGAACGTAATCATGAATTTACAGGTACGTTAAGGTAGTGTGAAATTCTATCAAGGTTTTCAGTAAATAACCAATTATAAACTCTAGTTACCTGGTAGTTCATTTAGTCTTTCTATAGTCAATCAACTCATGCGTTTCTTTTAGGAGTCCTAAAACTTAAGATTTTTATTCTCCTTGCTATTTCAGATGAACCTAATCCAACCCTTAAAACTCACACATATCAAAACTCTTACCCAAATTATTCGAAACAGTTTATTCTGTTACCTATAAATTTATGTCATGCCTTAACTCGAAACTTCCCAAACCACCCTTGTCCTAATTTCTACCCAATCACCTTCAACCCTGTGTTTTCAATAAACTTCGGGACGAAGTTTCCAAAAGTAGGGGAGACTGTAACATCGCAAAATTTTCTCCAAAATTTTAATACATAAAAAGCCCTTATATATATATATATATATATATATATATATATATATATATATATATATATTTTATTACACCTTTATCATTAATATTATACAAATGTGCCTAAGTCTTTATTTATCCTAACTCACAACTTATATACATACATAAATGTATATAAATAATAATGATAATAATAATATGATTCTAAATTCTTTTTTTTTTCACATACAAGATTTTTTTTTTTTTTTAAAATAAAGCCTTGAGTCAAATAGTCAAAGTCCTAGTCAAAGTCTTAGTCAAACAGTCAAAGTCTTAGTCAAATAGTCAATTCATCATAAAACCTTACTTTATGGTGTTGACCAATTTTAATGGCTAATTGAATCCAAAACTAGTATAAAAACCCACCTATGACCCATTATACTTTGCACCTCTAAATCGATTGTTTCAATCCGATTAAACTTTCCCTCATACCTTTCTTCTATAGTCTGTTACTTCTACAATTGAAGCTTTGATTATAAGCTCTTGTAATTGGCGAATTGGAAGCTTGATATTCTTTCTTTTTCGTTTTCTTCAATTTGGACTAGCTACGTTGTTGAGTCTTTGGGATTCGCCTCGCATACATTCACAACACATTATTCTATTTTTTTTACGAGACATAACATTTTGCTAAGGTGATTTTTACATAGCCCCTTTTCTATTTATCATCATTTTTGGGGTGAAACATGTTACAACAATATTTATGCAATTCAATCATCAATGTGTCTATGTGTATTTCTATGTTGCATTATGTCTTGAACATGACTAGGGTAAGCACAATTCTAGCATAAACATTCATCAGCCAAACAGTATACATTGATAGATCTATTGGACTGACAATCCCACCCGGATACGTGCCCCCTACAAAGGTAGCGTGGGTGTTTTTTACTGCAATATAAACGAGTGAACCATGAGCGTATGGGATGTACCACAATACAACAGTCACAATGGTTGATTATGCACTCGATTTACTTCTAGTATGTTTTCGCATATGGACTAGATTGCCATGACACATGAATTGCACAACAATTTTATTCGATTATCAAAACCTATGTAATTCTCACCAACTTTTGTTGACCCAAAATATTTTCAACTTAACATGTTTCAGGTTCTACTTGCTTGAAGATTTGAATTAATGCTTGAAGATGTGTGCATAGTTTTATTCAATTTGATGTACGAATTCTTGTAGAACAATTGTATGTAATTTATTTAAATCATATAATGAAATTTATTATTTACCATGAGCTACTGAACAATCATCAATACGTGACATCCGATGTTTCCGCCATCGGTTGGGGTGTTACATTGACAGCATCCATTTTGGACCTGAAAAGACTATCACTTCATCTAAACCTACTTATTATGGTGATCAGAGGTTTGATGATGAGGATCCAGCACCATGGACTCCTCAAACAGTCATTAAGTCAACTTTCAAGCCTTCAGAAGTTTTACAAACTTCTGATTCAACAACTGCTGATGTACAAACTCAAACATCTGCTTCAGCTCCTACAACTACTGAAGATGTTCAAACAGCTGAACCAGACATTAGAAACCTCAGTGGTTTGTTTGATGAAGTACAAGAGGCACCTACACCTGTCAGTGGTTTACAACAACTGATTGAACACAAAGATCATCCATTGGAACAAATCATGGGTGATATTGCTTCAGGTGTTCTCATAAGAAACCAGCTTTCCAAGTTTTGCTTCTTCTCAGCATTCATTTCTCAGTTGGAACCTAAGAAGTACCAAGAAGCCCTCAAAGACAACAATTGGGTGGAAGCTATGCAAGATGAGTTGCTTCAATTCAAGAAGCAACAGGTTTGGGAAATCTGTCCCTTACCACCAAACAAGCTACCAATTGGCAAAAGATGGGTTTTAAGGAACAAACAAGATGAAGCTGGTATGATCATAAAGAACAAGGAAAGAGTGGTGGTACAAGGTTACTCTCAAGAAGAGGGAATTGATTATGATGAGACCTTTGCTCCAGTTGCAAGGCTTGAGGCCATCAGGTTATTTCTGGCCTATGCCATTTCCAACAAAACAAAAGTTTTTCAAATGGATGTTAAGAGTGCATTTTTGTATGGAAAAATCAAAGAGGAAGTTTATGTATGTCAGCCACATAGGTTTGAGGATCCTTCTCATCCTGAGTGGGTGTACAAACTGGACAAAGCTCTTTATGGGCTAAAACAGGCTCCAAGAGCCTGGTATGAAACACTTTCCAACTTTTTGCTCAAAAATAATTTTACAAGAGGCTCTATTGATAAAACTCTTTTCATTAAAAATGTTGGAAATCATGTCTTACTTGTTCAAATTTATGTTGACGATATCATATTTGGTTCAACAAACACAAAATTGCATGATGAATTTAAGAAACTCATGCAATCAAAATTTGAGATGAGTACAATGGGAGAACTGCAGTACTTTTTAAGACTGCAGATTAAACAACAAACAGATGGAACTTTTATACATCAATCTAAATATGTTAAAGAATTATTGAACAAATTTTCTTTACAAGACTGTAAATCATGTTCCACTCCCATGACACCTACCACACAATTTGAACTAGATGATCAAGGAAAACAGGTTGATCAAACCATGTATAGATGTATAATAGGTTCCCTTTTGTATCTAACTGCTTCTAGACCAGATATTATGTTTTCAACATGTGTCTGTACTAGATATCAATCAGCTCCTAGGGAATCACACCTAATTGCAGTCAAAAGAATCTTCAGATATCTGAAAGAAACTCCTTCACTTGGAATTTGGTATCCTCCTTCTAGCAATACCAAGTTATCAGCTTTTTCAGATAGTGACTATGCAGGGTGCAAAATGTCAAGAAAATCAACATCTGGTGGTTGTCAATTCTTGGGAAACTGTCTAGTGTCCTGGCAATCAAAGAAACAAACATATGTTGCAACTTCAACTGCTGAAGCTGAATACATTGCAGCTGCAAGTTGTACATCACAAATACAATGGCTCAAATATCTACTTCTTGAATATGGAATCAAAGAGACCAAGACACCATTGCTTGTAGACAACAAATCTGCCATTAGCATCATTCAAAATCCTGTTCAGTTCTCAAAAACTAAACATATTGAAATCAGGTATCATTTCATCAGGGATTGCTATGAAAAAGGCAAGATTGAAGTGAAACATGTGACAACAGCTAATCAGATAGCTGACATATTCACAAAACCCCTTGACACATCAACATTTCGAAGTTAGTATCCATGCTTGGGATGCTAAATTTGTAAGTGTTCTTTTACTTTTCCTGCACATATTTTATTTTTCACTTACATTTGTTCTTAGTCCAAAACGTCTGAAAAAACAAAAAGAGAGAAACTACTGATGAACATAACATCAGTATGGGAATATTTTCTGAAAAATGATTAACTTCTGATAAAATAATCTTCAGAAGCTATTGTTAACAAACTACTGAAGAGAAAATGGGAAATACTGATGATAATTGTTCTTCATCAGCAGTTTTGTCATTAAGAGCAAATCAGACATTTCCCACTTCAAAAGTTTGACCTAGGGCGGTTACAAACTTCTGATAAACACCTTTTTCCAACACTTATCCATTCAAAAAGCAAAATTCCCTCCTTCTCTCTCAAAAAAACTCTCAAACCCTTAACCTGCAGAAATACTGTTCGATCCACACAAACACAAACCACATGGCTCTAATACTGAAACAGGGACACAATCAAAGAGGCTACTTTGAGAAACATGAAGCCTGGTCCCAATACGACGAAATCATTGATTTAGTCGTTAAATCCCAATACTTCAGTACCTTCACCATTGATCCTCCAATCCACACTAAAACTCTAAATAAGTTATGGGCTAATGCGGAGACGGTGACAGTGAATGATCAAGTGATCTCCCTTAATTCAACCATCTAAGGGAGAAGAATGGCAATCACATCAGAAACTTTGGGGATTAGACTGGGTCTAGATGATGTGAATGCCCCAGATCAATTTCCAAACTCTGAAATTCATCTGACCATGACAGAATGTGGTTACCAAGGTACTCTCTCACATACAACTATTTTTAAGAAATATTTTGAGCCTAAGTACAAACTTTTGTTTCACTACATAATAATGTGTTTGAGTCCAAAAACTGGATCTTATGATCAGATGCCCTCTACTTTTCAACCTATTTTTCATTCCATTGTGAATGAAACAAAATTCAGGACATGAGCACTTTTCTTTAATAAGTTGGTGTTACATCATCTCAATTCTAAAAAGAAGTTTTTGTTGTATCCAAGGTTTATTATGCAATGCATAACAAAAGAACTTAGAGAAGAGGTTCTTGTGGGTAAAACAACAGTTTTAAGCCCATTAACCTCACAAGCATACTCTAGGCACAATAAACCGGCTGCCTGGCCAGAAGATGACCAAGGGGAACACACAACAGTCCCCAAGGAACCCTCATCTTCTAAACCTTCACCCAAAAAGGCCAAGAAACCTAAACAGCAAAAACAAAAATCCACCAGCCTTAAAAGAAAGGCAGTTTAGGAAGTTGAGATGCCTGAACTTGCTAATGTGCAATCTGCACTTGATAAAGATGTGACTGAAACATCCTCTCAGTCTCATCCATCTCAAACCTCCACTAGAGCACCAATCACAATTTTATTCAAAAGAAAGAAATTTAAGAAAACAATCCCCATTGACTCTTCTTTTGAAACTGCTGAACCATTAGCCCAAACTATTGAACCAGCACCACAAATTTCTAAACCTGAAGCCCTTGAAATTGCCAAACTTCTCTCTGGGCTAAAAGAGACCATCCCATCAGAACATGTCAGTCCCCAACAACCACATCAAACATGGGACATACCTTCAGAACTTGACATGGATGTGGATGTCCATAGCCCTAACCCAAGAGATGAGGATGAACCAGGGTCTCTAAGCCCAAACATAGAGACTTTAGGTACATTTGAGGCTGCTACTACTCATATACCACCCAGTGGTGGATCTGAGGAAAGAAGTAACATTCCTAAGACCTCACTTGTGGTAACTACTTATGAAGGCTTAATGCCTGAGGTAAGAAATCCTCTGAACCAAGAACAAGAGGTACATGAGACAACTGGGTTGGGCCCAGCTCATGATATAACTAATACTGTCCTCATTGAGGAAGTAAGCAGGGATTCAGATGATTCCATTGATTTGGATGATGATTCACACTCCACCAAAATTGAATTGACGGCTTCTAGTGAAGGTCCTGCACCTGGTGTCTCTAAGCTCAAAGAGCTGGTCACACCAGATCAGGTTAAAGTCCACTTGATCCCTGATTCCCCTTAAGTGGCATCTTCTGTACAACATGAAGATCACCCAAAAAACACACCCCTCACTAAATATGCCTACCCAATTCCCTGGGTCATCCAGCATAGACTTGAACCAACTATGCAGCCCAGATGGTCCCCTATACCAGTTGATGAAGACCCTCATTGCCAATCACCTCAAATCTTTCACAACTGCTTTGGAGTTGTCAACCAAAACTCAGTTTGAGGTGATCAACAAGAAACTTGGTGAGCTGTCCAACAAGATAGACAACAACTCAAGACAGCTTGCTGAACTCACTGGTAGAACTTCCAAACCTAGCAGGCTTCCACAAGTGGATGAAGCCAAAAGGGGGAGAAGATTAAGGAACCTAAGTAGTCACTGGAAGCCAGGATAAAGGCAAGAGTGGCTCTACAACAACAACAACTTCTAGAAAAAGCCCAAAAACAAAAAGAAGTTGAAGCTGAAACTTCCCAAGGCCATAATGAAGAAATTGCTGAAGACTCTGAAAGTACCAAAGACAATCCTTCAGTAGTTGACACTTCTGTCAATACTTCAGCAGTTAACACTTCCAACATACAAACAGCTCAAGAGCCTTCCAAAACAACTGAACAACAACAACCAATTCCTATTCCAAGGCATACAACAACTACAACAATGACTGTGCTAAACCCTTCTCCACATTCAATGTCCAAAGAACTACTAGAGAAGAGTTTGATTGCAGCCCAAAGAAAGGCTAAGGAAGAAGAGATCTGGAACAACTTGGAGGCAAGGGAAGATTTAAGCTTAAATGAAAAGCTTCAAGCTTATGAAGCAGAGTTGAATGGGCTAGCTGAAACAGAGAGAGTTGCTGAAGAAGACAAAAGACAACAACTGGTGTCTTTTATAACAAAGAACAGCAAAACAAAAGCCTATTCACTCAAAGGGCTTTCAATGGATGAGCTAACCAGAAGAGCTCAACTTGTTGCTGACAAACTTGCAACAGACAAAGATAGAAAAGCCAAGAGAGCAGAAATGATTGAAGAACTGGTAGCTAATGACTATGGTTCAAAAGCCTCTGTGTCAAAATGGAAAGAAGACAGACTACTGGACACATACAAGAAATACAAGGCTGCCAAGGATGCTAATCCAGAGAAGTTCAAAATTTTTTAAGTATCAACTTCAGTAGTTAGAACTTCTGGTGTTTAAAGACCAGCTACCAAGAAGAAACTAGAGGACAATACAAAGACTGACTTCAAGATGGTGCTGCTAGAAGGCAACACAGTTGTGCAAGGAGACTTTGATATTGAAGAGAAGCCTCTGTTAATTCAATTTAGGGATCCTTCAACATTTGCTTACCAAATTCAGAAGACTATCACTGACAGACTGCACACAAAGGTAGTTACTGAACAACATTTACCAACTTTCAAATTACCTGATGTAGTGTAAACAGAAGACAGAAGTGAATCCCACCTGAGAGTCATAGAAATAGAGAACAATTAACACTCAGGAACATCCCAGGGATCGAGCATGGTTCCCTATACTTTAGATTTTGACAAATCTAAAGTGCTGATCATCAGATGGTCCTTTACTGATGACAACTCAGTATTGGTGACAAGAAGAGATCTTACAAGCAAGGCCAACAAGTCCATGAATGAACTAAAGAATCTATCAACTCAGGACTTGCTTACAATTCAACACTTGGAACCTCAAAGAGGATCTCTCGTTGATGAACAGCTGAATCAACTGAAGAATTCCATGTTCAAGGAGATATGGAAGATTGTGAATGACAGAAGAAAACAACAAGGAATTAGAAAAGGTTTTGGCTTCATCAATCCAGGGGAGATTGTTAGGACAAATAAGATTGAGGAAACCACTTTTGTAAACCTTAGTCTAATTCATACTTCTGCAAATATTCTAAGTATAGAACTACTGAAGAAAGAAGACCAAAGTACTGAAGAAGGATTCAACAGGTACTGAAGAAGAAGTATCAGAACTTCTGAAGTCTAACCAGACAAGTTCACTAAAGAACTACTGAAGACAAACTACTCATCAGTAATTTGTCATTCATCAGCACTTGTACAAGAATCTTTCCACCGCCTTATGTTTCCGTAGTTTATTTGTTTAGTATTACTTTATCTTTTTGTGCAAGTTCCAAGAATGCAACTTGTTGCAACTTGTTTTAGACTTGCTTTTTGGCAAGGTTCATGTATATGTAAAGTCTATAAATAGATGAGTTCATCCCTCTGTTTTAGACATTGATTTTTATTGAAACAGAAATCCTTCAAAGCTTATTATTTTTATTTCCATTTCATTTATTGAGAATCTGTTTGAGTGTTTATTATCATTCACATTCAATACTTAGATTCCTATTAAACTTGTCTTTAGTTTTCAAACATCCAGGGGGAGTAATAACTCCTGTTGATAGTGTAAATTTACTTACTCATTTCGCTATGCAAATCTGATTGAACTTGCTAAACACATAAGTGTTCACTAGAAAGCAATACATCAAGAGCATTACTGATCCAACAGGAAGGCGTGTGAATGAAGCGATCGGATAAAACACCATGATTTCATCCTAGTTTCTTTTGAAATCGTGATTAATTTGAAGATTAAACCCAATATTTGTTTGGTTTCATCATTTGATTTGAAGTTTGAGGATCATATTCTTGATGTTTGTATGTTTTGATGAGAAAGAGAGAGAAAGAGAGAGTAAAAAAAGGAATTAATATGAAAAAAGGAGAATATGGTGGAAGAATTTTATCCATACATTTAAAAAAATGGTGATTTTACATTTATACCCTTAAACCATCTAATTAATCTATGTAATTATAACAATAATTACACATTTGCCATTCATTTAATCTCAACCCTAGATTAATCTAATCTAATGGACTCAATTACTTCTTACACTTCTCACAAAAAAACACCTTTTGTACCCGAACCTTTGTCTATATATATATATATATATATATGTATATATATATTGGGGTTAGGATACAAAGGATGTGTTTTGTGAGAAGGGTGAGAAATAACTATTGCCTTTAGATCATGTTGATTGATGGTTGAGATTAAATAGATAGTAAAGTTGTAAATTGTTTTATAATCTAATTAATAAATTGGGGCTTATAAGGGTATAGTTGTCAAAACACCAAAAAAAATAATTAAAAAATATCCTAGATTTAAGCTCCCTCTCTCTCTCTACTTGATATTTACTCTTATTCTCATCTCTCTTTCTCTTTCTCTTTCTCTCTCTTTCTATCTCTCTATCATCGATCAGTAACCTAGGCCATATTGTGTTTTATCTTCTTCTTCTCTCTCTTCCTCTCTTTCTCAGACCTTTTTTATTACCTGCGATTGAACCCAGGTTATGTGTGAATCGGAAGTAGGAGACACATTCGATACAAAATGATTTAAGGATATTGATAATAAAAATGAGAGGATGTCATAAAGATCCACAACAAAATCGTCTGTTGAAACATTTAGTTAACAGAAGATAAAATATGTGGTGATGGTGCAACCTCTACATAGGCGCTGTTCAATTTTGATTATTTTTGTTTTAGGGGCTGGTGGAGACGGTATTAAAAAAAAAGATACAATTTTGATTATTTTTGTTTCTTACAATTTTAGTTGGTATAGAGGCTTTAAAAAAAAAGGTATAGAGGCATTGGTTTTTATATGGAGATCCATCCATATTTTGAGAATGCTCCATGGTGACTTATTTAATGGGTTTCTATTTAATGCTCTAGATCCATCCATATTTTGATAATGCTCCATTGTGTTTTATTTTCAAAGAGATAGTGGGTTTCTATTTAATGTTTGTTTAGATTTTGTGTTTTACCTTCATTGTCTATTTAAATCTCTTCATTAAGGGTTTCTCTTTATGTTTGTTAGGGGAAAGCTCTTATTGTTCATGATTATGTGTTTTATGTTAATTGAAAGTTCGTATTTTAGGGGAAATTTCTTATTGTCCTTGATTGTGTGTTTTTTATGTAATCATTATTGTATAGAACACGCGGTTGTGTGTTTTAGGTTTAAAGTTAATTGATGAAACACAATGAAGAATCAATGTCACTTTTGTCCAGTAAAACACATCATTGAAAATGTAAAGAACACTCGGTTGTGTGTTTTATGTTTTAAAGTTAACTGATAAAACACAATGAAGAATCAATGTCACTTTTGTTCAGTAAAACACATCACTGAACTAGTTCTTTGAAACTCGTCTAATAACATACTTATTGATATTTTTAAATGTATTAAAGAGTTGATTAAATCCCTAAAAACTCTCTACAATTAAAACAATCAAAATAAAAATTAAATGATACATGTAATATTACATTTCCACCCTTGGTCTTAAAATACTCCATTGCCACATGTCAGCATGAGAATGTGTGACACCCGGCATGTTCAGGTTAACATTTTACAAACACATAAGTCTATCTTAGCGAAAAACACTTACCAAACATACTTAACTAGGTTAGTTAAGTCAGATTACATTCCGTATTATCTAGGGTTCAATGATTCGGAGGATTATTGGGTTAATCACACACACACGAGTCATGAGTCCCGTTGTTGGTGATTTACATTATTAGATTAAGTAACAAACATGAATTGATTTGTATGTGTTATATGGTATGAAAATACGTGTTTAAACGGTGTTAGATGATTATCCATGATTATATATGCTTAACATATGTCAGGATTACATGTTCATGTGTTAGGATGTGTTAAAATGTGTTAAAACGACAAAACTAGAAAAACTGGAAAACACTAGAACTGGTTCGACCTTAAGGGGGGGTCGAACCAAGTTCCAAAGTCATTTATATTTCTCATTCGACCACCTTATGGTCTCATTTGACCCCTGCAAGGGTCGAACCTGCAGACACTATAAATACCATACTTTGTCATTTTTCATCATTTCACAAACCTTAAACGCCTCTAAACACTCTCTCTAAACTTTAATCACTGGGGAAGGAGTTTTTTATCTTTATTTTCACAACCTATCCTTCTATGTCATAAAAAAGCAAAGTGCTAAGGTGTGTTCTTCATCCAAAATCCTTTTTAAACATTTTTTATTCGTTTTCATTAAACCCTAAATGTAACATTTCGCATTGAATAATATTTCGTGGCATTTTAAACTTTAAAACAATGATAATTATTCATATATATATATAAATGTATATATATACAACTATAACAATAATAATAATAATAAATAACAATAATAAAACTAGTTGCTTAACCCAACCCAACACCCCTTATCCCTTTTACTTTTGCTAAAACCCAACAACAGGCCCACCTCTCTAGGCCCAACAGCCTTGGCCCACCTCACTGTTTTAAAAAAAAAAATAAAATAAAGGGAATATGCTTCTGCTCGGGGTCGAACCAGAGACCCTTCACACGCACACCCACGTGAACACCAACTGGGCTAGCCATCATATCTGATTCAATCACAGCCCAAATTAAATATATACTTGATTTGGATTTCTTCACAGTTGACTTAAAAAGTCAACTGTGGGATACGAGTATCAAAATCAATCAACATTAACCTTTGATTTGTATAATTTTGGTAAATCTACGCGATGACCGGCCTCATTCAACTTAGTCACACACTGATTGGCAATCAATTGTCCACCAATTTGAATCCTATACGCGTATGGACATTATGATTAGTCAAACTTGCCAATTGAACAACCCACTGATCCCCTATATAAATTGATCAACCTCGAGCCCTCACAACTCGTTCATACACCTCTCTCAACCACCAATCTCTCTGATTCATCATCTAAACTTGTTAAACGTTCGTAATTTGACTTTTATTCGTGACCGGCAAATCAAGTTCAATACTACACTGTAAGTACAATGTTGTTTGTGGGATTTGTTGATCGGCTTACACAAAACATTAACCCCATGAATGATCGGGTTAAAACTGTGTGGATTGATCAATTGAATTTGTTAGGGCTCGAAGTTAATTTGGGGAAGAAACGTCTGTGCATTTGAATATTTATTTTAAATTAACACTAACCAAACACAACCACTGGCTTGGACCAGATGGTTGTGTCTGGTGCCTTGTGCACGAGCCACCCGGGTTCGAGTCCCGGCATGGCGTCCTTTTGCCCTATTTTTTTTATTTATCCTTTTTTTTTTTTAAACAAAACAAATACTTTTATATAATACATATAATTTTATAAATCCATTTTTAATTATTAAAACCTTGTTATAAATTCTAAAAAAATTATATTTATTAAATCTGAGATAAAAGTTTTATTTACAATTTTTATTTTTCTGAAATTCATTTATTTAATATTTATTATAAATAAATCAAGTTTATTCCATTTTATTTATAAAAATCCATTAAAATATCAAAACGATCTTTTAAATTCCCACAAAAATTATCCTAAGTTTTTATAACATTAAACTTTTCAGAAATGATTTTTATTTCTGAAAAATCATTTATTTAGTATTTTTAAGCAAATTTTGTTAGATTTAATCATAATTAAATCATAATAAATCCAATTTTTGGTATTTTTGCACCAAAATTTTATACAATTTATTTTTAAATATTTAGAACAGAAATATGATTTTTAAAATAATAATTCTTTAATTTTAGTATTTTTGAATAATAAAGTTAAGTTTTGGCAATTTGTAATAAATAGATTTAAAAATCTATTTTAAAGGAAATAATTTTGCAAAAATTATTTTTATACTTTAAACACATTATTGTGATCATCCTAAATTTAAATTCCATAAAAAGATTTTTGGTTATTTATTTACTAAATTTCTCTCAATTGGCGAATATTTTTAATAATCAAACAAGCATTTATCCCCAAATTCGAAGCCCTAGAACATATACATTTATATACTAGATAGACTTAGATATATTTATTACTTTATTATAGGGTGATACTTGATACATTTGGTCAACACAATTATCCAAATTCCTCAACAGATATAACATTTTACCAAGGTGAGTTTACATAGCCCCTTTTACTCTATTTTCACTATTTTTGGGGTGAAACATGTTCAAATATTTTATACTATCATTTACTCATATTTACTTGTGATTCAAGTACATCATCATTCTATCATTTGACTGTAACAAAAAGACACAGTACAATCATTAACAATGATCAAGCCGCCTGTTTAGATTATAGCGCTATAGGTCTGACAAACCCATCCCCCGCATAGACTCAGGGATGATCGATAACAGTAATAACATTTAACTAACTTGCGAGTTAGTCATCAGTCGACACAAGGTTTGGTTGTACATAGACGCATTGTTGCATGTCGGTATCATACTCTATCACCATACAACTCTGAATGTTGTACAAACTATGGTTATCAATTATTTCCAAAAACCTATGTATTCTCACCAACTTTTGTTGACCCAAATATTTTCAACTTAACATGTTTCAGGTTCTACTTGCTTGAAGAATTGCTTGAAGATATGTGCATAGTTTATTCAATTTGATGTACGAATTCTTGTAGAACAATTGTATGTAATTTATTTAAATCAATTAATGAAACTTATTATACTCCATGAGCTACTGAACAATCATCAATACGTGACATCCCGATGTTTCCGCCATCGGTTGGGGTGTTACAGATTGGTATCAGAGCCATGGTTATAGGGAATTAGGTTATTAGAGAAATAATCTAGTCTATAACCATAGGATTTAACCAGTACTTGCTTCTTTTGTTTGCTATACTCTACCTCCCTCCTACTTCACATCCCTACTTTCATCCTTACAAGAAGGTTGCTCTCCATCACTGGACTCACTCTTAGACTAATAAGGCAAAATCCTCAGGTTTAACCTGAACCACCTTGAGATCTCGTCAAAGTTCTAGATTTTAATAACGAACACGTGCAATCTGGAAGGGTGAACGCCTGTATTCTGAGTCTTCTGTCTAGGCTGGCATTGCGCATATATCCCAATCAGACGAGGGACCCGGATGCCTACCTGGGAATTCTCGGGATGAGTGTTCACTTATAGGCTAAAGCATGTCTTCATATGTTATTAGAATTTAGAATCCTTGATAAGTCAACGTTTTCGTTTATTCGTTTTAATTAATGAATAAATGATTACATTCCTTATATAATCTCACTCATTTCACTGTGTCTCTTACAGATCATGCCTCCACGTCGCAGCACTCGCAACAGCAATGGTGAGAACCACGAAGAAGGTGGTGATAACCATAACCATGACCAAGTTCCTAACCACAACAACAATGGTGTCGATGCTCAACTGGCTGCAATCATTTCCCAACAAATGAAGCAGCAAATCGCAACTCTGGTTCCTAACTTACTCGCTCAGGTCATCCAACTGAACGGCAACGGGAATGGTCATGGCAACGGGAACGGGAACGGCAATGGCAATGGTAATGGACCCCCAGCCTGCACCCTTAAGCATTTCAACTCTTGTAACCCTCCAAAGTTTAGTGGTGAAGAAGGAGCTACAGGACTCCTCCAATGGTTTGAGGGTATTGAGAATACCTTCATCAACAGTGAGTGCCCCGACAACTTCAAGGTTCGTTACGCCATGAGTGTTCTCCATAAACGAGCACTCACTTGGTGGAATGAAGAAAAGCGTACTCGTGGGGCCGAAGTTGCTCTTGCTATGACATG